>JAPDVR010000008.1:46089493-47289493 GCA_026230005.1 Gila orcuttii | reverse complement strand
AACCATTGGCAGTGGCCCTTAGATCTAGTCAAATGATGGGCATTATAAGAGGGGGCGCTGTGCACAAACTGTCTTTATATGCTGACGACCTTTTACTTTTCGTCTCTGAGCCAGACAGATCTATACCCCACGTTTTAGATCTACTGAAGGTATTTGGGCAGGTTTCGGGGTATAAACTGAATCTTCATAAGAGTGAACTCTTGCCTATAAATTCAACAGCCATAGCTTACCCTCTTTCAAAATTGCCATTTAAGACATCATTAAATCAATTCAACTATTTGGGCATCTGCGTAACTAAGAACTACTCTGACCTGTTTAACCGTAATTTCTCTCCTCTGTTGGATCGTTTGACCGAAGATCTTCATCGTTGGTCTCTATTGCCTCTTTCTCTTGCGGGTAGGATAAATTGTATAAAAATGAATGTACTGCCTAAATTTCTGTATCTTTTTCAATGCATACCGGTTTTTATTCCAAAACGTTTCTTTCACTCTTTAGATTGCACTATTTCTCAATTTATTTGGAATGGAAAAACTCCAAGAATACAGAAAGGCATTTTACAAAAAACTAAGGAGCTGGGGGGTTTAGCACTACCTAACTTCTTGTTTTATTACTGGGCTGCAAATGTTCGTAATATGTTAATCTGGTGCTGTTCCAGCAGTCAGCCTCCACCCAGGTTAAGGATCGAGGAGGCTGCTTGTGGCAGTACTTCGCTTACGTCTCTTTTGTGTCTTCCTCTCTCGTTATCACCTTTAACCTTCTCCAGTAATGTTATAGTTAAAAATTGTCTTAAGATCTAGCGTCAATTCAGGCGGCATTTTACTTTACAGTCAACACCTCTTCTATGCCCTGTACATTCTAACCCCCTCTTTCCTCCCTCTCTCGTTGATAAGGCTTTTGCGGCCTGGGTGGACCACGGGATCATTTCCATTAAACATCTTTACATTGACGGAACATTCGCTTCTTTTGAACAATTGACTCAAGTTTTTAACTTACCAAGGTTCCACTTTTTCAGATACTTGCAAGTCCGTGACTTTGTCCGTAAGCATTTTCTGGGATTCCTTTCGATCCCACCCTCCACCATTGTCGATACCATATCAAATATCAATCCTTATCAAAGAGGGGCCATATCTACGATTTATAATACCTTTTTTACATGTTGCCCTTTGGATTCTGACAGTCTGCGGATTACCTGGGCTAGGGATCTTAATATAAAGATAGAGACAGAAACATGGCATTCGATTTTGAAACGTGTTCACACGTCATCTGTTTGTGCTCGCCACGGGGTTTTACAGTGTAAAGTGGTCCACAAGGTACATTGGTCTAAAAGTAAATTAGCCCGTATGTTCCGACATTGATCCAAGCTGCGACAAGTGTCATGTAGAACCGGCTAATCTAACTCACATGTTCTGGACTTGTCCTGCTTTACCTCTTTTCTGGGAGTCGGTTTTTGACTCACTTTCCACTATTACTTCAGTCAATATCCATCCCTCTCCGCTAATCGGCTTGTTTGGAGTTTTACCTCCTAATTACTCATTGCCGTCTCATTTCGCAGAGTTGGTAGCTTTTCTTACACTGCTAGCGAGACGTTGCATTTTGATGAACTGGAAGGGTCCTCGAGTCCCTTCTCATACTCGGTGGATAAAAGATGCCTTATTTTTTGTTAAATTGGAAAAAATTAAACACTGCCTTCATGGTTCCATGATTAAATTTTCAAGAATTTGGTTACCCTTTTTTGAGCATGTTAAATCTCTGCAACTGGACGCAGTCACAATTGACTGACTGACCACCCAACCCTGCACTTTCAGTGGTTTTTCAGTTTTCAACTGGTATTATCGTTAGCAGCACACATTATTTTCTAAGTTTTGAGGTTACTCAACTTTACTTGCTGGACCTAGTTAAGGCTGACCTTGTCCTATTTCTGTATTATGACATAAAGCTCTGTTATATATTATATACTATACTAAACCTGTTAGTACTGTGAGGGATTTTGTGTTGGTGTTTTTGTATTGATGTTTTTTTGTTTGTTTTTTTTGTCTTTTTTTTTTGTGTGTTTTTTATTATATTATTAGTTTTTATATAATTTTTTATATAACCCTCTTTCAAAATTGCCATTTAAGACATCATTAAATCAATTCAACTATTTGGGCATCTGCGTAACTAAGAACTACTCTGACCTGTTTAACTGTAATTTCTCTCCTCTGTTGGATCGTTTGACCGAAGATCTTCATCGTTGGTCTCTATTGCCTCTTTCTCTTGCGGGTAGGATAAATTGTATAAAAATGAATGTACTGCCTAAATTTCTGTATCTTTTTCAATGCATACCGGTTTTTATTCCAAAACGTTTCTTTCACTCTTTAGATTGCACTATTTCTCAATTTATTTGGAATGGAAAAACTCCAAGAATACAGAAAGGCATTTTACAAAAAACTAAGGAGCTGGGGGGTTTAGCACTACCTAACTTCTTGTTTTATTACTGGGCTGCAAATGTTCGTAATATGTTAATCTGGTGCTGTTCCAGCAGTCAGCCTCCACCCAGGTTAAGGATCGAGGAGGCTGCCTGTGGCAGTACTTCGCTTACGTCTCTTTTGTGTCTTCCTCTCTCGTTATCACCTTTAACCTTCTCCAGT
Source organism: Gila orcuttii (assembly GCA_026230005.1). Lineage (NCBI taxonomy): Eukaryota > Metazoa > Chordata > Actinopteri > Cypriniformes > Leuciscidae > Gila > Gila orcuttii. The sequence goes on along the minus strand of JAPDVR010000008.1, from coordinate 47,286,866 downwards.
AATGTTATAGTTAAAAATTGTCTTAAGATCTAGCGTCAATTCAGGCGGCATTTTACTTTACAGTCAACACCTCTTCTATGCCCTGTACATTCTAACCCCCTCTTTCCTCCCTCTCTCGTTGATAAGGCTTTTGCGGCCTGGGTGGACCACGGGATCATTTCCATTAAATTGTAACCAATTTCCATTGATTGTTTGTCTTTGGTGTTGTGAAAAATTCAATAAATAAATCATATATATATAAAAAAAAAACTAGTGCCTTCCCATTCTGTAAGAGGCCAGCATTCAGTGACTCTACAAGTGTACGCAAGTAGCCGAATATATTGTCAGTCAGGCTCGTTGGTCTAGGGGTATGATTCTCGCTTTGGGTGCGAGAGGTCCCGGGTTCAAATCCCGGACGAGCCCAGCAGTTTCAGAACAAGCTGCCAGTAAGATGACAAGCGTTTATTTCCTGCACAGAACGTACTCTGAATCGCTGCCTGCCAGAGAGTACAGCTCCCTAACGACAAACGCTCTTATTAAAACTAGTGCCTGCTCATTCTGTTTGAGGCCAGCGTTCGGTGACTGTACAAGTGTATGCAAGTAGCCTCATCCAGCGTCAGGCAGGCTCGTTGGTCTAGGGGTATGATTCTCGCTTCGGGTGCGAGAGGTCCCGGGTTCGAATCACGGACGAGCCCTCTCTCCTTTAGTATGAGTTCAAGGGTTCTCTGACTCTGTATGCAATTGCATGTGATACCACAGGATTTTTTTTCTCTTTTTTTAATCTGGGTGATAAAACAAATTGTGCTCTTCTTGGTGTACGAAAGGCATTGTTTTCCCTTAGAAGTTGACGGAGAAGAAAGCTCATTCTGACGGAGAAGAAAGCTCATTCAGAAGCTCAAGCCCGCTTGAATGAGTCCAGTCAGAAGCGAGACTTGCTGAAGTTCTCTCTGGAGCAGAGACTCAGTGAGTTGCCCAAAAATCACCCGAAGGGCAATCTGATTATGGAGGAGTTAGTCATGTTGTCCTCCCCACCTCTCAGCCCCTGCCAAAGCATCATGTTTTCAACCACTTCATAGTCTGGCCATTTACTTTTCTTTATCAACCACTTCATAGTCTGGCCATTTACTGCAACCCACATAGTACTTGACGTCACGTTCTGCAGCATCAGAGGCTGATGCTTTGGCAAAATTGAACTTTTTTCGCAGGTCTGTAGATGCTGTAGTGGGATTCAAAGCATTTTAAATCGCTCTTAACTGTATTACCGTGGCTCTTTTGCAGAAACGCTAAGCACAGGTATACTTGTTGTTCTGTGGAGTTTCTTTGAACAACTTTTCATTGACTTTTTGCAGCATCGGCTTAGGCTGTTTACATTTAGAGCCCGCCATTTCTGTTCCATGTGTTTTTCTCCAATTACACTGCCATTTTGGTTATATGGACAAAACAAACGTATCAATGATGTTTTTCGATTACTAGATTAATTTATAGTTCATGTCTCTTTCCCACCTGTTTTGTGTGTAGTCTGCCTCTCTGCTTTCGTACGCAAAGCCTTCTTCGTAGGTCCAGTGCAAAAGCAAGAAGTGGCCTTTTCCCCTTAGGCCACTGGGCCTCTTGCGCACAGTGCTTTGTGTAATTTCAGCCTGAAAGGGCACGGGCACGGGCAGGCAAGAATGATTCACTGACAGTCTGATGCACACAAAATCCCACCACCACAGCTATCCGAAGTTTGTCCGTTCTATGCCAACTCAGATCTTGTGGTCATTATTGCTTTGAACAAACCATCCTTGAATTTGTCGAACATCCAACTTAAACATAGTCCATTAAAGACGACCCAGGTGGGACTTGAACCCACAATCTCCAGCTCCGGAGGCTGATGCCTTATCCATTAGGCCACTGGGCCTTGTCTGGCATGCTTTTCCTTTGATCAGTAATATGCCTTCAAGGGGTTTCTAACGCTCAAGCAACTACACTTTCGTATCTCGACGCCAGGTCGTGTTCCGTCTTTGAGATGGGCTTCACTGAATTTGTGGCGCCCTCCCGAAAGTCTTAATGTAGAAGAGGCTCGTTGGTCTATGGGTATGATTCTCGCTTTGGGTGCGAGAGGTCCCGAGTTCAAATCCCGGACGAGCCTGGGATTTTCAGAACAAGCAGCAAGGTTGGATCCTTCCTTTTGCAGCACTGAGCCAAACTCAAAACTGTCATGTTTTTGAAACCCTTACTACTGCTTGTGTTCATCTGTACTACAACATAGCCAAGATTCAGCCAGATGACAAGCGCTTATTTCCTTGCACAATCGTACTCAGAATCGCTGCCTACCAGGGAGTGTGGCTCCCTAACGACAAACGCTTTCTATTAAAACTAGTGCCTTCCCATTCTGTAAGAGGCCAGCATTCAGTGACTCTACAAGTGTACGCAAGTAGCCGATTCTATTGTCAGTCAGGCTCGTTGGTCTAGGGGTATGATTCTCGCTTTGGGTGTGAGAGGTCCCGGGATCAAATCCCGGATGAGCCCAGCAGTTTCAGAACAAGCAGCCAGTCAGATGACAAGCGTTTATTTCCTGCACAGAACGTACTCTGAATCAGTATCTCTAAAATCATATCGGATCCCAAAGGTCGATTTATTTTTATTACAGGTAAAATTTTTGCCATTTCTCTGACGCTAGCTAATGTTTACGGCCCAAACTGGGATAATGAGGATTTCTATAAAAAATTTCTTTTTTCAATTCCTGATATAGTGTCTAGTCACCTTATTCTCGGTGGAGACTTTAATTGCTGTCTGGACCCCTCACTCGATCGCTCATCCACTAAGCCCATCTCTCCATCTAAATCATCTAAAGTTGTTCAACTGTTTATGGAGCAGTATGCTGTCTCGAATGTATGGCGCTTCTTCAATCCCAGTGATAAGCAGTTTTCTTTTTTTTCTCCTGTACATGGTACTTTTTCTCGAATTGACCTCTTTCTCATTGACAACAAGCTGCTTTCTTCTGTTAACAATTGTTTCTACAGTCCTATAGTTATTTCAGATCACGCTACTATCATAGTTGATGTCTCATTTCCTGGTGTGTCCTTCATGCGATCCCCATGGCGTTTTAACTCGTTTCTTCTTACTGACCCGGATTTCATAAAAAACATTGATGGTCGCATTGATCTTTTCATTTCCACTAATGTTAATTCAGATGTGTCAGCGTCAACAATTTGGGAGGCATGCAAAGCTTATTTACGTGGAGAGATCATTTCTTTCTCTGCCTTTCGGAAAAAAAACACTGTTGAAAGGAGTATCTCTATCTCTAGGGAATTGGCTGACCTGCAGTCCAGATGCGAGGATGCACCTGAACCCGAACTTATAAAAGAATTGCTTACTAAAAAGTCTGAATTTGATATATTGGCTTCCGACGGCGCAATAGAAGCATTACTTAAGTCTCGTCACAGCTATTATGAATCTGGTGATAAGCCAGGCAAAATATTGGCTCACCAAATTCGACAATCTGCCTCGGCTCAACATATCTTAAAAATGAATACTGTCAATGGCACAACTATTAACCCTCAAACTATTAATGACCAATTCAGGAATTTTTATGCTTTGTTATACACTTCTGAGTGTTCATCTGATGAGGCTCAGTTGGATAGTTTCCTTAGGCCCTTAAACATTCCTTCCATTGACCCTGAGACATCTTCTAGGATGGATGAGCTTTTTACAGTATATGATATTAAAGATGCGTTACACTCCATGCAGAATGGGAAATGTCCGGGGCCTGATGGTTTTCCTATTGAATTTTTTAAAGCATTTACAGATAAACTTTCCCCACTACTGCTAAATATGTTTAACGAATCTTTACAATGCGGCATACTCCCTCCTACTTTAAGACAGGCCACCATTTCACTTTTATTGAAGAAAGGCAAGGATCCCCTTCTCTGTAGTAACTATCGCCCTATTTCTTTATTATGTGCGGATGTTAAAATATTAGCTAAAATGCTGGCAAGGCGTCTAGAGGCTGTTTTGCCTTCAATCATTTCTACAGACCAAACAGGGTTTGTCAAGAGAAGGCACTCTTTTCACAATGTCAGGCGTCTATTTGACATATTGTACTCTCCCTCAACTTCTACCACCCCTGAGTTGGTTATTTCGATGGATGCAGAGAAGGCATTTGATTGTGTGGAGTGGCCTTATTTGTTCCATACATTAAAAAAGTTTGGATTTGGCTGTAAACTTCTTTATGCTTCTCCTTTGGCCCGTGTCCGCACAAACAATGATTACTCAGATTATTTTCCCCTTGGACGTGGTACTCGGCAGGGCTGTCCCCTTTCCCCCTTATTGTTCGCCATCGCTATTGAACCATTGGCAGTGGCCCTTAGATCTAGTCAAATGATGAGCATTATAAGAGGGGGCGCTGTGCACAAACTGTCTTTATATGCTGACGACCTTTTACTTTTCGTCTCAGAGCCAGACAGATCTATACCCCACGTTTTAGATCTACTGAAGGTATTTGGGCAGGTTTCGGGGTATAAACTGAATCTTCATAAGAGTGAACTCTAGCCTATAAATTCAACAGCCATAGCTTACCCTCTTTCAAAATTGCCATTTAAGACATCATTAAATCAATTCAACTATTTGGGCATCTGCGTAACTAAGAACTACTCTGACCTGTTTAACTGTAATTTCTCTCCTCTGTTGGATCGTTTGACCGAAGATCTTCATCGTTGGTCTCTATTGCCTCTTTCTCTTGCGGGTAGGATAAATTGTGTAAAAATGAATGTACTGCCTAAATTTCTGTATCTTTTTCAATGCATACGGGTTTTTATTCCAAAACGTTTCTTTCACTCTTTAGATTGCACTATTTCTCAATTTATTTGGAATGGAAAAACTCCAAGAATACAGAAAGGCATTTTACAAAAAACTAAGGAGCTGGGGGGTTTAGCACTACCTAACTTCTTGTTTTATTACTGGGCTGCAAATGTTCGTAATATGTTAATCTGGTGCTGTTCCAGCGGTCAGCCTCCACCCAGGTTAAGGATCGAGGAGGCTGCTTGTGGCAGTACTTCGCTTACGTCTCTTTTGTGTCTTCCTCTCTCGTTATCACCTTTAACCTTCTCCAGTAATGTTATAGTTAAAAATTGTCTTAAGATCTGGCGTCAACTCAGGCGGCATTTTACTTTACAGTCAACACCTCTTCTATGCCCTGTACATTCTAACCCCCTCTTTCCTCCCTCTCTCGTTGATAAGGCTTTTGCGGCCTGGGTGGACCACGGGATCATTTCCATTAAACATCTTTACATTGACGGAACATTCGCTTCTTTTGAACAATTGACTCAAGTTTTTAACTTACCAAGGTTCCACTTTTTCAGATACTTGCAAGTCCGTGACTTTGTCCGTAAGCATTTTCTGGGATTCCTTTCGATCCCACCCTCCACCATTTTCGATACCATATCAAATATCAATCCTTATCAAAGAGGGGCCATATCTACGATTTATAATACCTTTTTTACATGTTGCCCTTTGGATTCTGACAGTCTGCGGATTACCTGGGCTAGGGATCTTAATATAAAGATAGAGACAGAAACATGGCATTCGATTTTGAAACGTGTTCACACGTCATCTGTTTGTGCTCGCCACGGGGTTTTACAGTGTAAAGTGGTCCACAAGGTACATTGGTCTAAAAGTAAATTAGCCCGTATGTTCCCTGACATTGATCCAAGCTGCGACAAGTGTCATGTAGAACCGGCTAATCTAACTCACATGTTCTGGACTTGTCCTGCTTTACCTCTTTTCTGGGAGTCGGTTTTTGACTCACTTTCCACTATTACTTCAGTCAATATCCATCCCTCTCCGCTAATCGGCTTGTTTGGAGTTTTACCTCCTAATTACTCATTGCCGTCTCATTTCGCAGAGTTGGTAGCTTTTCTTACACTGCTAGCGAGACGTTGCATTTTGATGAACTGGAAGGGTCCTCGAGTCCCTTCTCATACTCGGTGGATAAAAGATGCCTTATTTTTTGTTAAATTGGAAAAAATTAAACACTGCCTTCATGGTTCCATGATTAAATTTTCAAGAATTTGGTTACCCTTTTTTGAGCATGTTAAATCTCTGCAACTGGACGCAGTCACAATTGACTGACTGACCACAAAACCCTGCACTTTCAGTGGTTTTTCAGTTTTCAACTGGTATTATCGTTAGCAGCACACATTATTTTCTAAGTTTTGAGGTTACTCAACTTTACTTGCTGGACCTAGTTAAGGCTGACCTTGTCCTATTTCTGTATTATGACATAAAGCTCTGTTATATATTATATACTATACTAAACCTGTTAGTACTGTGAGGGATTTTGTGTTGGTGTTTTTGTATTGATGTTTTTTTTTTGTTTTTTTTTGTCTTTTTTTTGTGTGGTTTTTATTATATTATTAGTTTTTATATAATTTTTTATATTGATTGTTTGTCTTTGGTGTTGTGAAAAATTCAATAAATAAATCATATATAAAAAAAAAAAAAAAACTAGTGCCTTCCCATTCTGTAAGAGGCCAGCATTCAGTGACTCTACAAGTGTACGCAAGTAGCCGATTCTATTGTCAGTCAGGCTCGTTGGTCTAGGGGTATGATTCTCGCTTTGGGTGCGAGAGGTCCCGGGTTCAAATCCCGGATGAGCCCAGCAGTTTCAGAACAAGCTGCCAGTAAGATGACAAGCGTTTATTTCCTGCACAGAACGTACTCTGACAAACGGTCCCGGGTTCAAATCCCGGACGAGCCCTCTCTCCTTTAGTATGAGTTCAAGGGTTCTCTGACTCTGTATGCAATTGCATGTGATACCACAGGATTTTTTTTCTCTTTTTTTAATCTGGGTGATAAAACAAATTGTGCTCTTCTTGGTGTATGAAAGGCATTGTTTTCCCTTAGAAGTTGACGGAGAAGAAAGCTCATTCTGACGGAGAAGAAAGCTCATTCAGAAGCTCAAGCCCGCTTGAATGAGTCCAGTGAGAAGCGAGACTTGCTGAAGTTCTCTCTGGAGCAGAGACTCAGTGAGTTGCCCAAAAATCACCCGAAGGGCAATCTGATTATGGAGGAGTTAGTCATGTTGTCCTCCCCACCTCTCAGCCCCTGCCACAGCATCATGTTTTCAACCACTTCATAGTCTGGCCATTTACTTTTCTTTATCAACCACTTCATAGTCTGGCCATTTACTGCAACCCACATAGTACTTGACGTCCAGTTCTGCAGCATCAGAGGCTGATGCTTTGGCAAAATTGAACTTTTTTCGCAGGTCTGTAGATGCTGTAGTGGGATTCAAAGCATTTTAAATCGCTCTTAACTGTATTACCGTGGCTCTTTTGCAGAAACGCTAAGCACAGGTATACTTGTTGTTCTGTGGAGTTTCTTTGAACAACTTTTCATTGACTTTTTGCAGCATCGGCTTAGGCTGTTTACATTTAGAGCCCGCCATTTCTGTTCCATGTGTTTTTCTCCAATTACACTGCCATTTTGGTTATATGGACAAAACAAACGTATCAATGATGTTTTTCGATGACTAGATTAATTTATAGTTCATGTCTCTTTCCCACCTGTTTTGTGTGTAGTCTGCCTCTCTGCTTTCGTACGCAAAGCCTTCTTCGTAGGTCAAGTGCAAAAGCAAGAAGTGGCCTTTTCCCCTTAGGCCACTGGGCCTCTTGCGCACAGTGCTTTGTGTAATTTCAGCCTGAAAGGGCACGGGCACGGGCAGGCAAGAATGATTCACTGACAGTCTGATGCACACAAAATCCCACCACCACAGCTATCCGAAGTTTGTCCGTTCTATGCCAACTCAGATCTTGTGGTCATTATTGCTTTGAACAAACCATCCTTGAATTTGTCGAACATCCAACTTAAACATAGCCCATTAAAGACGACCCAGGTGGGACTTGAACCCACAATCTCCAGCTCCGGAGGCTGATGCCTTATCCATTAGGCCACTGGGCCTTGTCTGGCATGCTTTTCCTGTGATCAGTAATATGCCTTCAAGGGGTTTCTAATGCTCAAGCAACTACACTTTCGTATCTCGACGCCAGGTCGTGTTCCGTCTTTGAGATGGGCTTCACTGAATTTGTGGCGCCCTCCCGAAAGTCTTAATGTAGAAGAGGCTCGTTGGTCTAGGGGTATGATTCTCGCTTTGGGTGCGAGAGGTCCCGGGTTCAAATCCCGGACGAGCCCGGGATTTTTAGAACAAGCAGCGAGAGCAGCAAGGTTGGATCCTTCCTTTTGCAGCACTGAGCCAAACTCAAAACTGTCATGTTTTTGAAACCCTTACTACTGCTTGTGTTCATCTGTACTACAACATAGCCAAGATTCAGCCAGATGACAAGCGCTTATTTCCTTGCACAATCGTACTCAGAATCGCTGCCTGCCAGGGAGTGTGGCTCCCTAACGACAAACGCTTTCTATTAAAATTAGTGCCTTCCCATTCTGTAAGAGGCCAGCATTCAGTGACTCTACAAGTGTACGCAAGTAGCCGATTCTATTGTCAGTCAGGCTCGTTGGTCTAGGGGTATGATTCTCGCTTTGGGTGTGAGAGGTCCGTGGTTCAAATCCCAGATGAGCCCAGCAGTTTCAGAACAAGCAGCCAGTCAGATGACAAGCGTTTATTTCCTGCACAGAACGTACTCTGAATCAGTATCTCTAAAATCATATCGGATCCCAATGGTCGATTTATTTTTATTACAGGTAAAATTTTTGGCATTTCTCTGACGCTAGCTAATGTTTACGGCCCAAACTGGGATATTGAGGATTTCTATAAAAAATTTCTTTTTTCAATTCCTGATATAGTGTCTACTCACCTTATTCTCGGTGGAGACTTTAATTGCTGTCTGGACCCCTCACTCGATCGCTCATCCACTAAGCCCATCTCTCCATCTAAATCATCTAAAGTTGTTCAACTGTTTATGGAGCAGTATGCTGTCTCGGATGTATGGCGCTTCTTCAATCCCAGTGATAAGCAGTTTTCTTTTTTTTCTCCTGTACATGGTACTTTTTCTCGAATTGACCTCTTTCTCATTGACAACAAGCTGCTTTCTTCTGTTAACAATTGTTTCTACAGTCCTATAGTTATTTCAGATCACGCTACTATCATAGTTGATGTCTCATTTCCTGGTGTGTCCTTCATGCGATCCCCATGGCGTTTTAACTCGTTTCTTCTTACTGACCCGGATTTCATAAAAAACATTGATGGTCGCATTGATCTTTTCATTTCCACTAATGTTAATTCAGATGTGTCAGCGTCAACAATTTGGGAGTCATGCAAAGCTTATTTACGTGGAGAGATCATTTCTTTCTCTGCCTTTCGGAAAAAAAAACACTGTTGAAAGGAGTATCTCTATCTCTAGGGAATTGGCTGACCTGCAGTCCAGATGCGAGGATGCACCTGAACCCGAACTTATAAAAGAATTGCTTACTAAAAAGTCTGAATTTGATATATTGGCTTCCGACGGCGCAATAGAAGCATTACTTAAGTCTCGTCACAGCTATTATGAATCTGGTGATAAGCCAGGCAAAATATTGGCTCACCAAATTCGACAATCTGCCTCGGCTCAACATATCTTAAAAATGAATACTGTCAATGGCACAACTATTAACCCTCAAACTATTAATGACCAATTCAGGAATTTTTATGCTTTGTTATACACTTCTGAGTGTTCATCTGATGAGGCTCAGTTGGATAGTTTCCTTAGGCCCTTAAACATTCCTTCCATTGACCCTGAGACATCTTCTAGGATGGATGAGCTTTTTACGGTAGATGATATTAAAGATGCGTTACACTCCATGCAGAATGGGAAATGTCCAGGGCCTGATGGTTTTCCTATTGAATTTTTTAAAGCATTTACAGATAAACTTTCCCCACTACTGCTAAATATGTTTAACGAATCTTTACAATGCGGCATACTCCCTCCTACTTTAAGACAGGCCACCATTTCACTTTTATTGAAGAAATGCAAGGATCCCCTTCTCTGTAGTAACTATCGCCCTATTTCTTTATTATGTGCGGATGTTAAAATATTAGCTAAAATGCTGGCAAGGCGTCTAGAGGCTGTTTTGCCTTCAATCATTTCTACAGACCAAACAGGGTTTGTCAAGGGAAGGCACTCTTTTCACAATGTCAGGCGTCTATTTGACATATTGTACTCTCCCTCAACTTCTACCACCCCTGAGTTGGTTATTTCGATGGATGCAGAGAAGGCATTTGATTGTGTGGAGTGGCCTTATTTGTTCCATACATTAAAAAAGTTTGGATTTGGCTGTAAACTTCTTTATGCGTCTCCTTTGGCCCGTGTCCGCACAAACAATGATTACTCAGATTATTTTCCCCTTGGACGTGGTACTCGGCAGGTCTGTCCCCTTTCCCCCTTATTGTTCGCCATCGCTATTGAACCATTGGCAGTGGCCCTTAGATCTAGTCAAATGATGGGCATTATAAGAGGGGGCGCTGTGCACAAACTGTCTTTATATGCTGACGACCTTTTACTTTTCGTCTCTGAGCCAGACAGATCTATACCCCACGTTTTAGATCTACTGAAGGTATTTGGGCAGGTTTCGGGGTATAAACTGAATCTTCATAAGAGTGAACTCTTGCCTATAAATTCAACAGCCATAGCTTACCCTCTTTCAAAATTGCCATTTAAGACATCATTAAATCAATTCAACTATTTGGGCATCTGCGTAACTAAGAACTACTCTGACCTGTTTAACCGTAATTTCTCTCCTCTGTTGGATCGTTTGACCGAAGATCTTCATCGTTGGTCTCTATTGCCTCTTTCTCTTGCGGGTAGGATAAATTGTATAAAAATGAATGTACTGCCTAAATTTCTGTATCTTTTTCAATGCATACCGGTTTTTATTCCAAAACGTTTCTTTCACTCTTTAGATTGCACTATTTCTCAATTTATTTGGAATGGAAAAACTCCAAGAATACAGAAAGGCATTTTACAAAAAACTAAGGAGCTGGGGGGTTTAGCACTACCTAACTTCTTGTTTTATTACTGGGCTGCAAATGTTCGTAATATGTTAATCTGGTGCTGTTCCAGCAGTCAGCCTCCACCCAGGTTAAGGATCGAGGAGGCTGCTTGTGGCAGTACTTCGCTTACGTCTCTTTTGTGTCTTCCTCTCTCGTTATCACCTTTAACCTTCTCCAGTAATGTTATAGTTAAAAATTGTCTTAAGATCTAGCGTCAATTCAGGCGGCATTTTACTTTACAGTCAACACCTCTTCTATGCCCTGTACATTCTAACCCCCTCTTTCCTCCCTCTCTCGTTGATAAGGCTTTTGCGGCCTGGGTGGACCAAGGGATCATTTCCATTAAACATCTTTACATTGACGGAACATTCGCTTCTTTTGAACAATTGACTCAAGTTTTTAACTTACCAAGGTTCCACTTTTTCAGATACTTGCAAGTCCGTGACTTTGTCCGTAAGCATTTTCTGGGATTCCTTTCGATCCCACCCTCCACCATTGTCGATACCATATCAAATATCAATCCTTATCAAAGAGGGGCCATATCTACGATTTATAATACCTTTTTTACATGTTGCCCTTTGGATTCTGACAGTCTGCGGATTACCTGGGCTAGGGATCTTAATATAAAGATAGAGACAGAAACATGGCATTCGATTTTGAAACGTGTTCACACGTCATCTGTTTGTGCTCGCCACGGGGTTTTACAGTGTAAAGTGGTCCACAAGGTACATTGGTCTAAAAGTAAATTAGCCCGTATGTTCCCTGACATTGATCCAAGCTGCGACAAGTGTCATGTAGAACCGGCTAATCTAACTCACATGTTCTGGACTTGTCCTGCTTTACCTCTTTTCTGGGAGTCGGTTTTTGACTCACTTTCCACTATTACTTCAGTCAATATCCATCCCTCTCCGCTAATCGGCTTGTTTGGAGTTTTACCTCCTAATTACTCATTGCCGTCTCATTTCGCAGAGTTGGTAGCTTTTCTTACACTGCTAGCGAGACGTTGCATTTTGATGAACTGGAAGGGTCCTCGAGTCCCTTCTCATACTCGGTGGATAAAGATGCCTTATTTTTTGTTAAATTGGAAAAAATTAAACACTGCCTTCATGGTTCCATGATTAAATTTTCAAGAATTTGGTTACCCTTTTTTGAGCATGTTAAATCTCTGCAACTGGACGCAGTCACAATTGACTGACTGACCACCCAACCCTGCACTTTCAGTGGTTTTTCAGTTTTCAACTGGTATTATCGTTAGCAGCACACATTATTTTCTAAGTTTTGAGGTTACTCAACTTTACTTGCTGGACCTAGTTAAGGCTGACCTTGTCCTATTTCTGTATTATGACATAAAGCTCTGTTATATATTATATACTATACTAAACCTGTTAGTACTGTGAGGGATTTTGTGTTGGTGTTTTTGTATTGATGTTTTTTTTGTTGTTTTTTTGTCTTTTTTTTGTGTGGTTTTTATTATATCATTAGTTTTTATATAATTTTTTATATTGATTGTTTGTCTTTGGTGTTGTGAAAAATTCAATAAATAAATCATATATATAAAAAAAAAAACTAGTGCCTTCCCATTCTGTAAGAGGCCAGCATTCAGTGACTCTACAAGTGTACGCAAGTAGCCGAATCTATTGTCAGTCAGGCTCGTTGGTCTAGGGGTATGATTCTCGCTTTGGGTGCGAGAGGTCCCGGGTTCAAATCCCGGACGAGCCCAGCAGTTTCAGAACAAGCTGCCAGTAAGATGACAAGCGTTTATTTCCTGCACAGAACGTACTCTGAATCGCTGCCTGCCAGAGAGTACAGCTCCCTAACGACAAACGCTCTTATTAAAACTAGTGCCTGCTCATTCTGTTTGAGGCCAGCGTTCGGTGACTGTACAAGTGTATGCAAGTAGCCTCATCCAGCTGCAGGCAGGCTCGTTGGTCTAGGGGTATGATTCTCGCTTCGGGTGCGAGAGGTCCCGGGTTCGAATCCCGGACGAGCCCTCTCTCCTTTAGTATGAGTTCAAGGGTTCTCTGACTCTGTATGCAATTGCATGTGATACCACAGGATTTTTTTTCTCTTTTTTTAATCTGGGTGATAAAACAAATTGTGCTCTTCTTGGTGTACGAAAGGCATTGTTTTCCCTTAGAAGTTGACGGAGAAGAAAGCTCATTCTGACGGAGAAGAAAGCTCATTCAGAAGCTCAAGCCCGCTTGAATGAGTCCAGTCAGAAGCGAGACTTGCTGAAGTTCTCTCTGGAGCAGAGACTCAGTGAGTTGCCCAAAAATCACCCGAAGGGCAATCTGATTATGGAGGAGTTAGTCATGTTGTCCTCCCCACCTCTCAGCCCCTGCCACAGCATCATGTTTTCAACCACTTCATAGTCTGGCCATTTACTTTTCTTTATCAACCACTTCATAGTCTGGCCATTTACTGCAACCCACATAGTACTTGACGTCCAGTTCTGCAGCATCAGAGGCTGATGCTTTGGCAAAATTGAACTTTTTTCGCAGGTCTGTAGATGCTGTAGTGGGATTCAAAGCATTTTAAATCGCTCTTAACTGTATTACCGTGGCTCTTTTGCAGAAACGCTAAGCACAGGTATACTTGTTGTTCTGTGGAGTTTCTTTGAACAACTTTTCATTGACTTTTTGCAGCATCGGCTTAGGCTGTTTACATTTAGAGCCCGCCATTTCTGTTCCATGTGTTTTTCTCCAATTACACTGCCATTTTGGTTATATGGACAAAACAAACGTATCAATGATGTTTTTCGATGACTAGATTAATTTATAGTTCATGTCTCTTTCCCACCTGTTTTGTGTGTAGTCTGCCTCTCTGCTTTCGTACGCAAAGCCTTCTTCGTAGGTCAAGTGCAAAAGCAAGAAGTGGCCTTTTCCCCTTAGGCCACTGGGCCTCTTGCGCACAGTGCTTTGTGTAATTTCAGCCTGAAAGGGCACGGGCACGGGCAGGCAAGAATGATTCACTGACAGTCTGATGCACACAAAATCCCACCACCACAGCTATCCGAAGTTTGTCCGTTCTATGCCAATTCAGATCTTGTGGTCATTATTGCTTTGAACAAACCATCCTTGAATTTGTCGAACATCCAACTTAAACATAGCCCATTAAAGACGACCCAGGTGGGACTTGAACCCACAATCTCCAGCTCCGGAGGCTGATGCCTTATCCATTAGGCCACTGGGCCTTGTCTGGCATGCTTTTCCTTTGATCAGTAATATGCCTTCAAGGGGTTTCTAATGCTCAAGCAACTACACTTTCGTATCTCGACGCCAGGTCGTGTTCCGTCTTTGAGATGGGCTTCACTGAATTTGTCGCGCCCTCCCGAAAGTCTTAATGTAGAAGAGGCTCGTTGGTCTAGGGGTATGATTCTCGCTTTGGGTGCGAGAGGTCCCGGGTTCAAATCCCGGACGAGCCCGGGATTTTCAGAACAAGCAGCAAGGTTGGATCCTTCCTTTTGCAGCACTGAGCCAAACTCAAAACTGTCATGTTTTTGAAACCCTTACTACTGCTTGTGTTCATCTGTACTACAACATAGCCAAGATTCAGCCAGATGACAAGCGCTTATTTCCTTGCACAATCGTACTCAGAATCGCTGCCTACCAGGGAGTGTGGCTCCCTAACGACAAACGCTTTCTATTAAAACTAGTGCCTTCCCATTCTGTAAGAGTCCAGCATTCAGTGACTCTACAAGTGTACGCAAGTAGCCGATTCTATTGTCAGTCAGGCTCGTTGGTCTAGGGGTATGATTCTCGCTTTGGGTGTGAGAGGTCCCGGGTTCAAATCCCGGATGAGCCCAGCAGTTTCAGAACAAGCAGCCAGTCAGATGACAAGCGTTTATTTCCTGCACAGAACGTACTCTGAATCAGTATCTCTAAAATCATATCGGATCACAATGGTCGATTTATTTTTATTACAGGTAAAATTTTTGCCATTTCTCTGACGCTAGCTAATGTTTACGGCCCAAACTGGGATAATGAGGATTTCTATAAAAAATTTCTTTTTTCAATTCCTGATATAGTGTCTAGTCACCTTATTCTCGGTGGAGACTTTAATTGCTGTCTGGACCCCTCACTCGATCGCTCATCCACTAAGCCCATCTCTCCATCTAAATCATCTAAAGTTGTTCAACTGTTTATGGAGCAGTATGCTGTCTCGGATGTATGGCGCTTCTTCAATCCCAGTGATAAGCAGTTTTCTTTTTTTTCTCCTGTACATGGTACTTTTTCTCGAATTGACCTCTTTCTCATTGACAACAAGCTGCTTTCTTCTGTTAACAATTGTTTCTACAGTCCTATAGTTATTTCAGATCACGCTACTATCATAGTTGATGTCTCATTTCCTGGTGTGTCCTTCATGCGATCCCCATGGCGTTTTAACTCGTTTCTTCTTACTGACCCGGATTTCATAAAAAACATTGATGGTCGCATTGATCTTTTCATTTCCACTAATGTTAATTCAGATGTGTCAGCGTCAACAATTTGGGAGGCATGCAAAGCTTATTTACGTGGAGAGATCATTTCTTTCTCTGCCTTTCGGAAAAAAAACACTGTTGAAAGGAGCATCTCTATCTCTAGGGAATTGGCTGACCTGCAGTCCAGATGCGAGGATGCACCTGAACCCGAACTTATAAAAGAATTGCTTACTAAAAAGTCTGAATTTGATATATTGGCTTCCGACGGCGCAATAGAAGCATTACTTAAGTCTCGTCACAGCTATTATGAATCTGGTGATCCATCCATCCATCCATCTTCTTCCGCTTATCCGGGGCCGGGTCGCGGGGGCAGCAGTCTGAGCAGAGATGCCCAGACTTCCCTCTCCCTGGACACTTCATCCAGCTCTTCCGGGGGGACACCGAGGCGTTCCCAGGCCAGCCGGGAGACATAGTCTCTCCAGCGTGTCCTAGGTCTTCCCCGGGGTCTCCTCCCAGTGGGACGTGCCCGGAACACCTCCCCGGGAAGGCGTCCAGGAGGCATCCGGAACAGATGCCCGAGCCACCTCAGCTGACCCCTCTCGATGTGGAGGAGCAGCGGCTCTACTCTGAGCTCCTCCCGAGTGACCGAGCTTCTCACCCTATCTCTAAGGGATCGGCCAGCCACCCTGCGGAGAAAGCTCATTTCGGCCGCCTGTATCCGGGATCTTGTCCTTTCGGTCATGACCCAAAGCTCATGACCATAGGTGAGAGTAGGAACGTAGATTGACCGGTAAATCGAGAGCTTTGCCTTACGGCTCAGCTCCTTCTTCACCACAACAGACCGGTACATCGACCGCATTACTGCAGAAGCTGCACCGATCCGTCTGTCAATCTCCCGTTCCATCCTTCCCTCACTCGTGAACAAAACCCCAAGATACTTAAACTCCTCCACTTGAGGAAGGATCTCTCCACCAACCTGAAGTGAGCAAGCCACCCTTTTCCGACTGAGGACCATGGCCTCGGATTTGGAGGTGCTGATTTTCATCCCAGCCGCTTCACACTCGGCTGCAAACCGTCCCAGTGCATGCTGAAGGTCCTGGTGTGAAGGGGCCAATACGACAACATCATCCGCAAAAAGCAGAGACAAAATCGCGTGGTCCCCAAACCTGACACCCTCCGGCCCCTGGCTGCGCCTAGAAATTCTGTCCATAAAAACTATGAACAGAACCGGCGACAAAGGGCAGCCCTGCCGGAGTCCAACATGCACCGGGAAGAAGTCTGACTTACTACCGGCAATGCGAACCAAGCTCCTGCTTCGGTCATACAGGGACCGGACAGCCCTTAGCAAAGGACCCCGGACCCCATACTCCCGGAGCACCCTCCACAGGCCGCCGCGAGGGACACAGTCGAATGCCTTCTCCAAATCCACAAAGCACATGTGGACTGGTTGGGCAAACTCCCATGAACCCTCCAGCACCCTGTAGAGAGTATAGAGCTGGTCCAGTGTTCCACGGCCTGGACGAAAACCGCACTGTTCCTCCTGTATCCGAGGTTCCACTATCGGCCGTATTCTCCTCTCCAGTACCCTGGCATAGACTTTCCCAGGGAGGCTGAGAAGTGTGATCCCCCTGTAGTTGGAACACACCCTCCGGTCCCCCTTCTTAAAAAGAGGGACCACCACCCCGGTCTGCCATCCCAGAGGCACTGTCCCCGACCGCCACGCGATGCTGCAGAGGCGTGTCAGCCAAGACAGCCCCACAACATCCAGAGACTTGAGGTACTCAGGGCGGATCTCATCCACCCCCGGTGCCTTGCCATCGAGGAGTTTCTTGACTACCTCGGTGACCTCAGCTAGGGTGATGGTCGAGTCCACCTCTGAGCCCTCAGCCTCTGCTTCCTCAATAGAAGACGTGACGGCGGGATTGAGGAGATACTCGAAGTATTCCTTCCAACGTCCGACGACATCCCCAGTTGAGATCAACAGCCGCCCACCTCCACTGTAAACAGCGTTGGTAGGGCATTGTTTCCCTCTCCTGAGGCGCCGGACAGTTTGCCAGAATCTCTTCGAGGCCAGCCGATAGTCCTTCTCCATGGCCTCACCGAACTCCTCCCAGGCCCGAGTTTTTGCCTCCACAACCACCCGGGCTGCAGTCCGCTTGGCCTGCCGGTACCCGTCAGCTGCCTCAGGAGTCCCAAAAGCCAACCAGGCCCGATAGGACTCCTTCTTCAGCTTGACGGCATCCTTTACTTCCGGTGTCCACCACCGGGTTCGGGGATTGCCGCCTCGACAGGCACCGGAGACCTTACGGCCACAGCTCCGAGCAGCCGCTTCGACAATGGAGGTGGAGAACATGGTCCACTCAGACTCAATATCTCCAACCTCCCTCGGGATCCGGTCGTGGCTCCGCCGGAGGTGGGAGTTGAAGATCTCTCTGACAGGAGACTCGGTCAAACGTTCCCAGCAAACCCTTACAGTACGCTTGGGTCTGCCGAGTCTGTCCAGCCTCCTCCCCCGCCATCGGATCCAACTCACCACCAGGTGGTGATCAGTTGACAGCTCCGCTCCTCTCTTCACCCGAGTGTCCAAGACATACGGCCGCAGGTCAGATGAAACGACCACAAAGTCGATCATCGACCTGCGACCTAGGGCGTCCTGGTGCCACGTGCACTGGTGGACACCCTTATGCTTGAACATGGTGTTCGTTATGGACAAACTGTAACTAGCACAGAAGTCCAATAACTGAACACCGCTCGGGTTCAGGTCGGGGGGGGCGTTCCTCCCAATCACGCCCCTCCAGGTGTCACTGTCGCTGCCCACGTGAGCGTTGAAGTCCCCCAGTAGAACGACGGAGTCCCCAGTCGGAGCACTTTCCAGCACTCCTCCCAGAGACCCCAAGAAGGCCGGGTACTCTGCACTGCCGTTTGGCCCGTAGGCACACACGACAGTGAGAGACCTATCCCCGACCCGTAGGCGCAGGGAAACGACCCTCTCGTTCACCGGGGTAAACTCCAACACATGGCG
Organism: Gila orcuttii; assembly: GCA_026230005.1. Lineage (NCBI taxonomy): Eukaryota > Metazoa > Chordata > Actinopteri > Cypriniformes > Leuciscidae > Gila > Gila orcuttii. The sequence continues at coordinate 47,268,482 of JAPDVR010000008.1, read as the reverse complement.
GCTGAGCTGGGGGGCTATAAGCAAACCCACACCAGCCCGTCGCCTCTCACCAAGGGCAACTCCAGAGTGGTGAAGAGTCCATCCTCTCTCAAGGAGTGTGGTTCCAGAGCCCAAGCCATGCGTAGAGGTGATCCCGACTATCTCTAGTCGGAACCTCTCAACCTCACGCACCATCTCAGGCTCCTTCCCCGCCAGCGAGGTGATGTTCCACGTCCCTAAGGCTAGTTTCCGTGTCCAGGGATCGGGTCGTCGAGGTCTCCGCCTTCGACTGCCACCCGATCCTCTCTGCACCGGCCCCTTACGGCTCTTCCTGCAGGTGGTGAGCCCACGGGAAGGCGGTCCCACGTCACTCCTTCGGGCTGAGCCCGGCCGGACCAAAATATTGGCTCACCAAATTCGACAATCTGCCTCGGCTCAACATATCTTAAAAATGAATACTGTCAATGGCACAACTATTAACCCTCAAACTATTAATGACCAATTCAGGAATTTTTATGCTTTGTTATACACTTCTGAGTGTTCATCTGATGAGGCTCAGTTGGATAGTTTCCTTAGGCCCTTAAACATTCCTTCCATTGACCCTGAGACATCTTCTAGGATGGATGAGCTTTTTACGGTAGATGATATTAAAGATGCGTTACACTCCATGCAGAATGGGAAATGTCCGGGGCCTGATGGTTTTCCTATTGAATTTTTTAAAGCATTTACAGATAAACTTTCCCCACTACTGCTAAATATGTTTAACGAATCTTTACAATGCGGCATACTCCCTCCTACTTTAAGACAGGCCACCATTTCACTTTTATTGAAGAAAGGCAAGGATCCCCTTCTCTGTAGTAACTATCGCCCTATTTCTTTATTATGTGCGGATGTTAAAATATTAGCTAAAATGCTGGCAAGGCGTCTAGAGGCTGTTTTGCCTTCAATCATTTCTACAGACCAAACAGGGTTTGTCAAGGGAAGGCACTCTTTTCACAATGTCAGGCGTCTATTTGACATATTGTACTCTCCCTCAACTTCTACCACCCCTGAGTTGGTTATTTCGATGGATGCAGAGAAGGCATTTGATTGTGTGGAGTGGCCTTATTTGTTCCATACATTAAAAAAGTTTGGATTTGGCTGTAAACTTCTTTATGCGTCTCCTTTGGCCCGTGTCCGCACAAACAATGATTACTCAGATTATTTTCCCCTTGGACGTGGTACTCGGCAGGGCTGTCCCCTTTCCCCCTTATTGTTCGCCATCGCTATTGAACCATTGGCAGTGGCCCTTAGATCTAGTCAAATGATGGGCATTATAAGAGGGGGCGCTGTGCACAAACTGTCTTTATATGCTGACGACCTTTTACTTTTCGTCTCTGAGCCAGACAGATCTATACCCCACGTTTTAGATCTACTGAAGGTATTTGGGCAGGTTTCGGGGTATAAACTGAATCTTCATAAGAGTGAACTCTTGCCTATAAATTCAACAGCCATAGCTTACCCTCTTTCAAAATTGCCATTTAAGACATCATTAAATCAATTCAACTATTTGGGCATCTGCGTAACTAAGAACTACTCTGACCTGTTTAACCGTAATTTCTCTCCTCTGTTGGATCGTTTGACCGAAGATCTTCATCGTTGGTCTCTATTGCCTCTTTCTCTTGCGGGTAGGATAAATTGTATAAAAATGAATGTACTGCCTAAATTTCTGTATCTTTTTCAATGCATACCGGTTTTTATTCCAAAACGTTTCTTTCACTCTTTAGATTGCACTATTTCTCAATTTATTTGGAATGGAAAAACTCCAAGAATACAGAAAGGCATTTTACAAAAAACTAAGGAGCTGGGGGGTTTAGCACTACCTAACTTCTTGTTTTATTACTGGGCTGCAAATGTTCGTAATATGTTAATCTGGTGCTGTTCCAGCAGTCAGCCTCCACCCAGGTTAAGGATCGAGGAGGCTGCTTGTGGCAGTACTTCGCTTACGTCTCTTTTGTGTCTTCCTCTCTCGTTATCACCTTTAACCTTCTCCAGTAATGTTATAGTTAAAAATTGTCTTAAGATCTAGCGTCAATTCAGGCGGCATTTTACTTTACAGTCAACACCTCTTCTATGCCCTGTACATTCTAACCCCCTCTTTCCTCCCTCTCTCGTTGATAAGGCTTTTGCGGCCTGGGTGGACCACGGGATCATTTCCATTAAACATCTTTACATTGACGGAACATTCGCTTCTTTTGAACAATTGACTCAAGTTTTTAACTTACCAAGGTTCCACTTTTTCAGATACTTGCAAGTCCGTGACTTTGTCCGTAAGCATTTTCTGGGATTCCTTTCGATCCCACCCTCCACCATTGTCGATACCATATCAAATATCAATCCTTATCAAAGAGGGGCCATATCTACGATTTATAATACCTTTTTTACATGTTGCCCTTTGGATTCTGACAGTCTGCGGATTACCTGGGCTAGGGATCTTAATATAAAGATAGAGACAGAAACATGGCATTCGATTTTGAAACGTGTTCACACGTCATCTGTTTGTGCTCGCCACGGGGTTTTACAGTGTAAAGTGGTCCACAAGGTACATTGGTCTAAAAGTAAATTAGCCCGTATGTTCCCTGACATTGATCCAAGCTGCGACAAGTGTCATGTAGAACCGGCTAATCTAACTCACATGTTCTGGACTTGTCCTGCTTTACCTCTTTTCTGGGAGTCGGTTTTTGACTCACTTTCCACTATTACTTCAGTCAATATCCATCCCTCTCCGCTAATCGGCTTGTTTGGAGTTTTACCTCCTAATTACTCATTGCCGTCTCATTTCGCAGAGTTGGTAGCTTTTCTTACACTGCTAGCGAGACGTTGCATTTTGATGAACTGGAAGGGTCCTCGAGTCCCTTCTCATACTCGGTGGATAAAAGATGCCTTATTTTTTGTTAAATTGGAAAAAATTAAACACTGCCTTCATGGTTCCATGATTAAATTTTCAAGAATTTGGTTACCCTTTTTTGAGCATGTTAAATCTCTGCAACTGGACGCAGTCACAATTGACTGACTGACCACCCAACCCTGCACTTTCAGTGGTTTTTCAGTTTTCAACTGGTATTATCGTTAGCAGCACACATTATTTTCTAAGTTTTGAGGTTACTCAACTTTACTTGCTGGACCTAGTTAAGGCTGACCTTGTCCTATTTCTGTATTATGACATAAAGCTCTGTTATATATTATATACTATACTAAACCTGTTAGTACTGTGAGGGATTTTGTGTTGGTGTTTTTGTATTGATGTTTTTTTTTTGTTTTTTTTGTCTTTTTTTTGTGTGGTTTTTATTATATTATTAGTTTTTATATAATTTTTTATATTGATTGTTTGTCTTTGGTGTTGTGAAAAATTCAATAAATAAATCATATATAAAAAAAAAAAAACTAGTGCCTTCCCATTCTGTAAGAGGCCAGCATTCAGTGACTCTACAAGTGTACGCAAGTAGCCGAATCTATTGTCAGGCAGGCTCGTTGGTCTAGGGGTATGATTCTCGCTTTGGGTGCGAGAGGTGCTGGGTTCAAATCCTGGACGAGCCCAGCAGTTTCAGAACAAGCTGCCAGTAAGATGACAAGCGTTTATTTCCTGCACAGAACGTACTCTGAATCGCTGCCTGCCAGAGAGTACAGCTCCCTAACGACAAACGCTCTTATTAAAACTAGTGCCTGCTCATTCTGTTTGAGGCCAGCGTTCGGTGACTGTACAAGTTTATGCAAGTAGCCTCATCCAGCGTCAGGCAGGCTCGTTGGTCTAGGGGTATGATTCTCGCTTCGGGTGCAAGAGGTCCCGGGTTCAAATCCCGGACGAGCCCTCTCTCCTTTAGTATGAGTTCAAGGGTTCTCTGACTCTGTATGCAATTGCATGTGATACCACATGATTTTTTTTCTCTTTTTTTAATCTGGGTGATAAAACAAATTGTGCTCTTCTTGGTGTACGAAAGGCATTGTTTTCCCTTAGAAGTTGACGGAGAAGAAAGCTCATTCTGACGGAGAAGAAAGCTCATTCAGAAGCTCAAGCCCGCTTGAATGAGTCCAGTCAGAAGCGAGACTTGCTGAAGTTCTCTCTGGAGCAGAGACTCAGTGAGTTGCCCAAAAATCACCCGAAGGGCAATCTGATTATGGAGGAGTTAGTCATGTTGTCCTCCCCACCTCTCAGCCCCTGCCAAAGCATCATGTTTTCAACCACTTCATAGTCTGGCCATTTACTTTTCTTTATCAACCACTTCATAGTCTGGCCATTTACTGCAACCCACATAGTACTTGACGTCACGTTCTGCAGCATCAGAGGCTGATGCTTTGGCAAAATTGAACTTTTTTCGCAGGTCTGTAGATGCTGTAGTGGGATTCAAAGCATTTTAAATCGCTCTTAACTGTATTACCGTGGCTCTTTTGCAGAAACGCTAAGCACAGGTATACTTGTTGTTCTGTGGAGTTTCTTTGAACAACTTTTCATTGACTTTTTGCAGCATCAGCTTAGGCTGTTTACATTTAGAGCCCGCCATTTCTGTTCCATGTGTTTTTCTCCAATTACACTGCCATTTTGGTTATATGGACAAAACAAACGTATCAATGATGTTTTTCGATGACTAGATTAATTTATAGTTCATGTCTCTTTCCCACCTGTTTTGTGTGTAGTCTGCCTCTCTGCTTTCGTACGCAAAAGCAGGGCCTTTTCCCCTTAGGCCACTGGGCCTCTTGCGCACAGTGCTTTGTGTAATTTCAGCCTGAAAGGGCACGGGCACGGGCAGGCAAGAATGATTCACTGACAGTCTGATGCACACAAAATCCCACCACCACAGCTATCCGAAGTTTGTCCGTTCTATGCCAACTCAGATCTTGTGGTCATTATTGCTTTGAACAAACCATCCTTGAATTTGTCGAACATCCAACTTAAACATAGCCCATTAAAGACGACCCAGGTGGGACTTGAACCCACAATCTCCAGCTCCGGAGGCTGATGCCTTATCCATTAGGCCACTGGGCCTTGTCTGGCATGCTTTTCCTTTGATCAGTAATATGCCTTCAAGGGGTTTCTAACGCTCAAGCAACTACACTTTCGTATCTCGACGCCAGGTCGTGTTCCGTCTTTGAGATGGGCTTCACTGAATTTGTGGCGCCCTCCCGAAAGTCTTAATGTAGAAGAGGCTCGTTGGTCTAGGGGTATGATTCTCGCTTTGGGTGCGAGAGGTCCCGGGTTCAAATCCCGGATGAGCCCGGGATTTTCAGAACAAGCAGCAAGGTTGGATCCTCCCTTTTGCAGCACTGAGCCAAACTCAAAACTGTCATGTTTTTGAAACCCTTACTACTGCTTGTGTTCATCTGTACTACAACATAGCCAAGATTCAGCCAGATGACAAGCGCTTATTTCCTTGCACAATCGTACTCAGAATCGCTGCCTGCCAGGGAGTGTGGCTCCCTAACGACAAACGCTTTCTATTAAAACTAGTGCCTTCCCATTCTGTAAGAGGCCAGCATTCAGTGACTCTACAAGTGTACGCAAGTAGCCGAATCTATTGTCAGTCAGGCTCTTTGGTCTAGGGGTATGATTTTCGCTTTGGGTGCGAGAGGTCCCGGGTTCAAATCCCGGACGAGCCCAGCAGTTTCAGAACAAGCAGCCAGTCAGATGACAAGCGTTTATTTCCTGCACAGAACGTACTCTGAATCAGTATCTCTAAAATCATATCGGATCCCAATGGTCGATTTATTTTTATTACAGGTAAAATTTTTGGCATTTCTCTGACGCTAGCTAATGTTTACGGCCCAAACTGGGATAATGAGGATTTCTATAAAAAATTTCTTTTTTCAATTCCTGATATAGTGTCTAGTCACCTTATTCTCGGTGGAGACTTTAATTGCTGTCTGGACCCCTCACTCGATCGCTCATCCACTAAGCCCATCTCTCCATCTAAATCATCTAAAGTTGTTCAACTGTTTATGGAGAAGTATGCTGTCTCGGATGTATGGCGCTTCTTCAATCCCAGTGATAAGCAGTTTTCTTTTTTTTCTCCTGTACATGGTACTTTTTCTCGAATTGACCTCTTTCTCATTGACAACAAGCTGCTTTCTTCTGTTAACAATTGTTTGTACAGTCCTATAGTTATTTCAGATCACGCTACTATCATAGTTGATGTCTCATTTCCTGGTGTGTCCTTCATGCGATCCCCATGGCGTTTTAACTCGTTTCTTCTTACTGACCCGGATTTCATAAAAAACATTGATGGTCGCATTGATCTTTTCATTTCCACTAATGTTAATTCAGATGTGTCAGCGTCAACAATTTGGGAGGCATGCAAAGCTTATTTACGTGGAGAGATCATTTCTTTCTCTGCCTTTCGGAAAAAAAAACACTGTTGAAAGGAGTATCTCTATCTCTAGGGAATTGGCTGACCTGCAGTCCAGATGCGAGGATGCACCTGAACCCGAACTTATAAAAGAATTGCTTACTAAAAAGTCTGAATTTGATATATTGGCTTCCAACGGCGCAATAGAAGCATTACTTAAGTCTCGTCACAGCTATTATGAATCTGGTGATAATCCAGGCAAAATATTGGCTCACCAAATTCGACAATCTGCCTCGGCTCAACATATCTTAAAAATGAATACTGTCAATGGCACAACTATTAACCCTCAAACTATTAATGACCAATTCAGGAATTTTTATGCTTTGTTATACACTTCTGAGTGTTCATCTGATGAGGCTCAGTTGGATAGTTTCCTTAGGCCCTTAAACATTCCTTCCATTGACCCTGAGACATCTTCTAGGATGGATGAGCTTTTTACGGTAGATGATATTAAAGATGCGTTACACTCCATGCAGAATGGGAAATGTCCGGGGCCTGATGGTTTTCCTATTGAATTTTTTAAAGCATTTACAGATAAACTTTCCCCACTACTGCTAAATATGTTTAACGAATCTTTACAATGCGGCATACTCCCTCCTACTTTAAGACAGGCCACCATTTCACTTTTATTGAAGAAAGGCAAGGATCCCCTTCTCTGTAGTAACTATCGCCCTATTTCTTTATTATGTGCGGATGTTAAAATATTAGCTAAAATGCTGGCAAGGCGTCTAGAGGCTGTTTTGCCTTCAATCATTTCTACAGACCAAACAGGGTTTGTCAAGGGAAGGCACTCTTTTCACAATGTCAGGCGTCTATTTGACATATTGTACTCTCCCTCAACTTCTACCACCCCTGAGTTGGTTATTTCGATGGATGCAGAGAAGGCATTTGATTGTGTGGAGTGGCCTTATTTGTTCCATACATTAAAAAAGTTTGGATTTTGGCTGTAAACTTCTTTATGCGTCTCCTTTGGCCCGTGTCCGCACAAACAATGATTACTCAGATTATTTTCCCCTTGGACGTGGTACTCGGCAGGGCTGTCCCCTTTCCCCCTTATTGTTCGCCATCGCTATTGAACCATTGGCAGTGGCCCTTAGATCTAGTCAAATGATGGGCATTATAAGAGGGGGCGCTGTGCACAAACTGTCTTTATATGCTGACGACCTTTTACTTTTCGTCTCTGAGCCAGACAGATCTATACCCCACGTTTTAGATCTACTGAAGGTATTTGGGCAGGTTTCGGGGTATAAACTGAATCTTCATAAGAGTGAACTCTTGCCTATAAATTCAACAGCCATAGCTTACCCTCTTTCAAAATTGCCATTTAAGACATCATTAAATCAATTCAACTATTTGGGCATCTGCGTAACTAAGAACTACTCTGACCTGTTTAACCGTAATTTCTCTCCTCTGTTGGATCGTTTGACCGAAGATCTTCATCGTTGGTCTCTATTGCCTCTTTCTCTTGCGGGTAGGATAAATTGTATAAAAATGAATGTACTGCCTAAATTTCTGTATCTTTTTCAATGCATACCGGTTTTTATTCCAAAACGTTTCTTTCACTCTTTAGATTGCACTATTTCTCAATTTATTTGGAATGGAAAAACTCCAAGAATACAGAAAGGCATTTTACAAAAAACTAAGGAGCTGGGGGGTTTAGCACTACCTAACTTCTTGTTTTATTACTGGGCTGCAAATGTTCGTAATATGTTAATCTGGTGCTGTTCCAGCAGTCAGCCTCCACCCAGGTTAAGGATCGAGGAGGCTGCTTGTGGCAGTACTTCGCTTACGTCTCTTTTGTGTCTTCCTCTCTCGTTATCACCTTTAACCTTCTCCAGTAATGTTATAGTTAAAAATTGTCTTAAGATCTAGCGTCAATTCAGGCGGCATTTTACTTTACAGTCAACACCTCTTCTATGCCCTGTACATTCTAACCCCCTCTTTCCTCCCTCTCTCGTTGATAAGGCTTTTGCGGCCTGGGTGGACCACGGGATCATTTCCATTAAACATCTTTACATTGACGGAACATTCGCTTCTTTTGAACAATTGACTCATGTTTTTAACTTACCAAGGTTCCACTTTTTCAGATACTTGCAAGTCCGTGACTTTGTCCGTAAGCATTTTCTGTATATACTAGTATATACTATACTAAACCTGTTAGTACTGTGAGGGATTTTGTGTTGGTGTTTTTGTATTGATGTTTTTTTTTTGTTTTTTTTGTCTTTTTTTTTTGTGTGGTTTTTATTATATTATTAGTTTTTATATAATTTTTTATATTGATTGTTTGTCTTTGGTGTTGTGAAAAATTCAATAAATAAATCATATATTAAAAAAAAAAAAACAGTGCCTTCCCATTCTGTAAGAGGCCAGCATTCAGTGACTCTACAAGTGTACGCAAGTAGCCGAATCTATTGTCAGTCAGGCTCGTTGGTCTAGGGGTATGATTCTCGCTTTGGGTGCGAGAGGTCCCGGGTTCAAATCCCGGACGAGCCCAGCAGTTTCAGAACAAGCTGCCAGTAAGATGACAAGCGTTTATTTCCTGCACAGAACGTACTCTGAATCGCTGCCTGCCAGAGAGTACAGCTCCCTAAAGACAAACGCTCTTATTAAAACTAGTGCCTGCTCATTCTGTTTGAGGCCAGCGTTCGGTGACTGTACAAGTGTATGCAAGTAGCCTCATCCAGCGTCAGGCAGGCTCGTTGGTCTAGGGGTATGATTCTCGCTTCGGGTGCGAGAGGTCCCGGCTTCAAATCCCGGACGAGCCCTCTCTCCTTTAGTATGAGTTCAAGGGTTCTCTGACTCTGTATGCAATTGCATGTGATACCACAGGATTTTTTTTCTCTTTTTTTAATCTGGGTGATAAAACAAATTGTGCTCTTCTTGGTGTACGAAAGGCATTGTTTTCCCTTAGAAGTTGACGGAGAAGAAAGCTCATTCTGACGGAGAAGAAAGCTCATTCAGAAGCTCAAGCCCGCTTGAATGAGTCCAGTCAGAAGCGAGACTTGCTGAAGTTCTCTCTGGAGCAGAGACTCAGTGAGTTGCCCAAAAATCACCCGAAGGGCAATCTGATTATGGAGGAGTTAGTCATGTTGTCCTCCCCACCTCTCAGCCCCTGCCAAAGCATCATGTTTTCAACCACTTCATAGTCTGGCCATTTACTTTTCTTTATCAACCACTTCATAGTCTGGCCATTTACTGCAACCCACATAGTACTTGACGTCACGTTCTGCAGCATCAGAGGCTGATGCTTTGGCAAAATTGAACTTTTTTCGCAGGTCTGTAGATGCTGTAGTGGGATGCAAAGCATTTTAAATCGCTCTTAACTGTATTACCGTGGCTCTTTTGCAGAAACGCTAAGCACAGGTATACTTGTTGTTCTGTGGAGTTTCTTTGAACAACTTTTCATTGACTTTTTGCAGCATCGGCTTAGGCTGTTTACATTTAGAGCCCGCCATTTCTGTTCCATGTGTTTTTCTCCAATTACACTGCCATTTTGGTTATATGGACAAAACAAACGTATCAATGATGTTTTTCGATGACTAGATTAATTTATAGTTCATGTCTCTTTCCCACCTGTTTTGTGTGTAGTCTGCCTCTCTGCTTTCGTACGCAAAGCCTTCTTCGTAGGTCCAGTGCAAAAGCAAGAAGTGGCCTTTTCCCCTTAGGCCACTGGGCCTCTTGCGCACAGTGCTTTGTGTAATTTCAGCCTGAAAGGGCACGGGCACGGGCAGGCAAGAATGATTCACTGACAGTCTGATGCACACAAAATCCCACCACCACAGCTATCCGAAGTTTGTCCGTTCTATGCCAACTCAGATCTTGTGGTCATTATTGCTTTGAACAAACCATCCTTGAATTTGTCGAACATCCAACTTAAACATAGCCCATTAAAGATAGCCCAGGTGGGACTTGAACCCACAATCTCCAGCTCCGGAGGCTGATGCCTTATCCATTAGGCCACTGGGCCTTGTCTGGCATGCTTTTCCTTTTATCAGTAATATGCCTTCAAGGGGTTTCTAACGCTCAAGCAACTACACTTTCGTATCTCGACGCCAGGTCGTGTTCCGTCTTTGAGATGGGCTTCACTGAATTTGTGGCGCCCTCCCGAAAGTCTTAATGTAGAAGAGGCTCGTTGGTCTAGGGGTATGATTCTCGCTTTGGGTGCGAGAGGTCCCGGGTTCAAATCCCGGACGAGCCCGGAATTTTCAGAACAAGCAGCAAGGTTGGATCCTTCCTTTTGCAGCACTGAGCCAAACTCAAAACTGTCATGTTTTTGAACCCCTTACTACTGCTTGTGTTCATCTGTACTACAACATAGCCAAGATTCAGCCAGATGACAAGCGCTTATTTCCTTGCACAATCGTACTCAGAATCGCTGCCTACCAGGGAGTGTGGCTCCCTAACGACAAACGCTTTCTATTAAAACTAGTGCCTTCCCATTCTGTAAGAGGCCAGCATTCAGTGACTCTACAAGTGTACGCAAGTAGCCGATTCTATTGTCAGACAGGCTCGTTGGTCTAGGGGTATGATTCTCGCTTTGGGTGTGAGAGGTCCCGGGTTCAAATCCCGGATGAGCCCAGCAGTTTCAGAACAAGCAGCCAGTCAGATGACAAGCGTTTATTTCCTGCACAGAACGTACTCTGAATCAGTATCTCTAAAATCATATCGGATCCCAATTGTCGATTTATTTTTATTACAGGTAAAATTTTTGCCATTTCTCTGACGCTAGCTAATGTTTACGGCCCAAACTGGGATAATGAGGATTTCTATAAAAAGTTTCTTTTTTCAATTCCTGATATAGTGTCTACTCACCTTATTCTCGGTGGAGACTTTAATTGCTGTCTGGACCCCTCACTCGATCGCTCATCCACTAAGCCCATCTCTCCATCTAAATCATCTAAAGTTGTTCAACTGTTTATGGAGCAGTATGCTGTCTCGGATGTATGGCGCTTCTTCAATCCCAGTGATAAGCAGTTTTCTTTTTTTTCTCCTGTACATGGTACTTTTTCTCGAATTGACCTCTTTCTCATTGACAACAAGCTGCTTTCTTCTGTTAACAATTGTTTCTACAGTCCTATAGTTATTTCAGATCACGCTACTATCATAGTTGATGTCTCATTTCCTGGTGTGTCCTTCATGCGATCCCCATGGCGTTTTAACTCGTTTCTTCTTACTGACCCGGATTTCATAAAAAACATTGATGGTCGCATTGATCTTTTCATTTCCACTAATGTTAATTCAGATGTGTCAGCGTCAACAATTTGGGAGGCATGCAAAGCTTATTTACGTGGAGAGATCATTTCTTTCTCTGCCTTTCGGAAAAAAAACACTGTTGAAAGGAGTATCTCTATCTCTAGGGAATTGGCTGACCTGCAGTCCAGATGCGAGGATGCACCTGAACCCGAACTTATAAAAGAATTGCTTACTAAAAAGTCTGAATTTGATATATTGGCTTCCGACGGCGCAATAGAAGCATTACTTAAGTCTCGTCACAGCTATTATGAATCTGGTGATAAGCCAGGCAAAATATTGGCTCACCAAATTCGACAATCTGCCTCGGCTCAACATATCTTAAAAATGAATACTGTCAATGGCACAACTATTAACCCTCAAACTATTAATGACCAATTCAGGAATTTTTATGCTTTGTTATACACTTCTGAGTGTTCATCTGATGAGGCTCAGTTGGATAGTTTCCTTAGGCCCTTAAACATTCCTTCCATTGACCCTGAGACATCTTCTAGGATGGATGAGCTTTTTACGGTAGATGATATTAAAGATGCGTTACACTCCATGCAGAATGGGAAATGTCCGGGGCCTGATGGTTTTCCTATTGAATTTTTTAAAGCATTTACAGATAAACTTTCCCCACTACTGCTAAATATGTTTAACGAATCTTTACAATGCGGCATACTCCCTCCTACTTTAAGACAGGCCACCATTTCACTTTTATTGAAGAAAGGCAAGGATCCCTTTCTCTGTAGTAACTATCGCCCTATTTCTTCATTATGTGCGGATGTTAAAATATTAGCTAAAATGCTGGCAAGGCGTCTAGAGGCTGTTTTGCCTTCAATCATTTCTACAGACCAAACAGGGTTTGTCAAGAGAAGGCACTCTTTTCACAATGTCAGGCGTCTATTTGACATATTGTACTCTCCCTCAACTTCTACCACCCCTGAGTTGGTTATTTCGATGGATGCAGAGAAGGCATTTGATCGTGTGGAGTGGCCTTATTTGTTCCATACATTAAAAAAGTTTGGATTTGGCTGTAAACTTCTTTATGCTTCTCCTTTGGCCCGTGTCCGCACAAACAATGATTACTCAGATTATTTTCCCCTTGGACGTGGTACTCGGCAGGGCTGTCCCCTTTCCCCCTTATTGTTCGCCATCGCTATTGAACCATTGGCAGTGGCCCTTAGATCTAGTCAAATGATGGGCATTATAAGAGGGGGCGCTGTGCACAAACTGTCTTTATATGCTGACGACCTTTTACTTTTCGTCTCTGAGCCAGACAGATCTATACCCCACGTTTTAGATCTACTGAAGGTATTTGGGCAGGTTTCGGGGTATAAACTGAATCTTCATAAGAGTGAACTCTAGCCTATAAATTCAACAGCCATAGCTTACCCTCTTTCAAAATTGCCATTTAAGACATCATTAAATCAATTCAACTATTTGGGCATCTGCGTAACTAAGAACTACTCTGACCTGTTTAACTGTAATTTCTCTCCTCTGTTGGATCGTTTGACCGAAGATCTTCATCGTTGGTCTCTATTGCCTCTTTCTCTTGCGGGTAGGATAAATTGTGTAAAAATGAATGTACTGCCTAAATTTCTGTATCTTTTTCAATGCATACGGGTTTTTATTCCAAAACGTTTCTTTCACTCTTTAGATTGCACTATTTCTCAATTTATTTGGAATGGAAAAACTCCAAGAATACAGAAAGGCATTTTACAAAAAACTAAGGAGCTGGGGGGTTTAGCACTACCTAACTTCTTGTTTTATTACTGGGCTGCAAATGTTCGTAATATGTTAATCTGGTGCTGTTCCAGCGGTCAGCCTCCACCCAGGTTAAGGATCGAGGAGGCTGCTTGTGGCAGTACTTCGCTTACGTCTCTTTTGTGTCTTCCTCTCTCGTTGTCACCTTTAACCTTCTCCAGTAATGTTATAGTTAAAAATTGTCTTAAGATCTGGCGTCAACTCAGGCGGCATTTTACTTTACAGTCAACACCTCTTCTATGCCCTGTACATTCTAACCCCCTCTTTCCTCCCTCTCTCGTTGATAAGGCTTTTGCGGCCTGGGTGGACCACGGGATCATTTCCATTAAACATCTTTACATTGACGGAACATTCGCTTCTTTTGAACAATTGACTCAAGTTTTTAACTTACCAAGGTTCCACTTTTTCAGATACTTGCAAGTCCGTGACTTTGTCCGTAAGCATTTTCTGGGATTCCTTTCGATCCCACCCTCCACCATTGTCGATACCATATCAAATATCAATCCTTATCAAAGAGGGGCCATATCTACGATTTATAATACCTTTTTTACATGTTGCCCTTTGGATTCTGACAGTCTGCGGATTACCTGGGCTAGGGATCTTAATATAAAGATAGAGACAGAAACATGGCATTCGATTTTGAAACGTGTTCACACGTCATCTGTTTGTGCTCGCCACGGGGTTTTACAGTGTAAAGTGGTCCACAAGGTACATTGGTCTAAAAGTAAATTAGCCCGTATGTTCCCTGACATTGATCCAAGCTGCGACAAGTGTCATGTAGAACCGGCTAATCTAACTCACATGTTCTGGACTTGTCCTGCTTTACCTCTTTTCTGGGAGTCGGTTTTTGACTCACTTTCCACTATTACTTCAGTCAATATCCATCCCTCTCCGCTAATCGGCTTGTTTGGAGTTTTACCTCCTAATTACTCATTGCCGTCTCATTTCGCAGAGTTGGTAGCTTTTCTTACACTGCTAGCGAGACGTTGCATTTTGATGAACTGGAAGGGTCCTCGAGTCCCTTCTCATACTCGGTGGATAAAAGATGCCTTATTTTTTGTTAAATTGGAAAAAATTAAACACTGCCTTCATGGTTCCATGATTAAATTTTCAAGAATTTGGTTACCCTTTTTTGAGCATGTTAAATCTCTGCAACTGGACGCAGTCACAATTGACTGACTGACCACCCAACCCTGCACTTTCAGTGGTTTTTCAGTTTTCAACTGGTATTATCGTTAGCAGCACACATTATTTTCTAAGTTTTGAGGTTACTCAACTTTACTTGCTGGACCTAGTTAAGGCTGACCTTGTCCTATTTCTGTATTATGACATAAAGCTCTGTTATATATTATATACTATACTAAACCTGTTAGTACTGTGAGGGATTTTGTGTTGGTGTTTTTGTATTGATGTTTTTTTTTTGTTTTTTTTTGTCTTTTTTTTGTTTGGTTTTTATTATATTATTAGTTTTTATATAATTTTTTATATTGATTGTTTGTCTTTGGTGTTGTGAAAAATTCAATAAATAAATCATATATAAAAAAAAAAAAAAAAACTAGTGCCTTCCCATTCTGTAAGAGGCCAGCATTCAGTGACTCTACAAGTGTACGCAAGTAGCCGAATCTATTGTCAGTCAGGCTCGTTGGTCTAGGGGTATGATTCTCGCTTTGGGTGCGAGAGGTCCCGGGTTCAAATCCCGGATGAGCCCAGCAGTTTCAGAACAAGCTGCCAGTAAGATGACAAGTGTTTATTTCCTGCACAGAACGTACTCTGACAAACGGTCCCGGGTTCAAATCCCGGACGAGCCCTCTCTCCTTTAGTATGAGTTCAAGGGTTCTCTGACTCTGTATGCAATTGCATGTGATACCACAGGATTTTTTTTCTCTTTTTTTAATCTGGGTGATAAAACAAATTGTGCTCTTCTTGGTGTATGAAAGGCATTGTTTTCCCTTAGAAGTTGACGGAGAAGAAAGCTCATTCTGACGGAGAAGAAAGCTCATTCAGAAGCTCAAGCCCGCTTGAATGAGTCCAGTGAGAAGCGAGACTTGCTGAAGTTCTCTCTGGAGCAGAGACTCAGTGAGTTGCCCAAAAATCACCCGAAGGGCAATCTGATTATGGAGGAGTTAGTCATGTTGTCCTCCCCACCTCTCAGCCCCTGCCACAGCATCATGTTTTCAACCACTTCATAGTCTGGCCATTTACTTTTCTTTATCAACCACTTCATAGTCTGGCCATTTACTGCAACCCACATAGTACTTGACGTCCAGTTCTGCAGCATCAGAGGCTGATGCTTTGGCAAAATTGAACTTTTTTCGCAGGTCTGTAGATGCTG
Organism: Gila orcuttii; assembly: GCA_026230005.1. Lineage (NCBI taxonomy): Eukaryota > Metazoa > Chordata > Actinopteri > Cypriniformes > Leuciscidae > Gila > Gila orcuttii. Next base: position 47,252,795 of record JAPDVR010000008.1, on the reverse strand, counting down.
TAGTGGGATTCAAAGCATTTTAAATCGCTCTTAACTGTATTACCGTGGCTCTTTTGCAGAAACGCTAAGCACAGGTATACTTGTTGTTCTGTGGAGTTTCTTTGAACAACTTTTCATTGACTTTTTGCAGCATCGGCTTAGGCTGTTTACATTTAGAGCCCGCCATTTCTGTTCCATGTGTTTTTCTCCAATTACACTGCCATTTTGGTTATATGGACAAAACAAACGTATCAATGATGTTTTTCGATGACTAGATTAATTTATAGTTCATGTCTCTTTCCCACCTGTTTTGTGTGTAGTCTGCCTCTCTGCTTTCGTACGCAAAGCCTTCTTCGTAGGTCAAGTGCAAAAGCAAGAAGTGGCCTTTTCCCCTTAGGCCACTGGGCCTCTTGCGCACAGTGTTTTGTGTAATTTCAGCCTGAAAGGGCACGGGCACGGGCAGGCAAGAATGATTCACTGACAGTCTGATGCACACAAAATCCCACCACCACAGCTATCCGAAGTTTGTCCGTTCTATGCCAACTCAGATCTTGTGGTCATTATTGCTTTGAACAAACCATCCTTGAATTTGTCGAACATCCAACTTAAACATAGCCCATTAAAGACGACCCAGGTGGGACTTGAACCCACAATCTCCAGCTCCGGAGGCTGATGCCTTATCCATTAGGCCACTGGGCCTTGTCTGGCATGCTTTTCCTTTGATCAGCAATATGCCTTCAAGGGGTTTCTAATGCTCAAGCAACTACACTTTCGTATCTCGACGCCAGGTCGTGTTCCGTCTTTGAGATGGGCTTCACTGAATTTGTGGCGCCCTCCCGAAAGTCTTAATGTAGAAGAGGCTCGTTGGTCTAGGGGTATGATTCTCGCTTTGGGTGCGAGAAGTCCCGGGTTCAAATCCCGGACGAGCCCGGGATTTTTAGAACAAGCAGCGAGAGCAGCAAGGTTGGATCCTTCCTTTTGCAGCACTGAGCCAAACTCAAAACTGTCATGTTTTTGAAACCCTTACTACTGCTTGTGTTCATCTGTACTACAACATAGCCAAGATTCAGCCAGATGACAAGCGCTTATTTCCTTGCACAATCGTACTCAGAATCGCTGCCTGCCAGGGAGTGTGGCTCCCTAACGACAAACGCTTTCTATTAAAATTAGTGCCTTCCCATTCTGTAAGAGGCCAGCATTCAGTGACTCTACAAGTGTACGCAAGTAGCCGATTCTATTGTCAGTCAGGCTCGTTGGTCTAGGGGTATGATTCTTGCTTTGGGTGTGAGAGGTCCGTGGTTCAAATCCCGGATGAGCCCAGCAGTTTCAGAACAAGCAGCCAGTCAGATGACAAGCGTTTATTTCCTGCACAGAACGTACTCTGAATCAGTATCTCTAAAATCATATCGGATCCCAATGGTCGATTTATTTTTATTACAGGTAAAATTTTTGGCATTTCTCTGACGCTAGCTAATGTTTACGGCCCAAACTGGGATATTGAGGATTTCTATAAAAAATTTCTTTTTTCAATTCCTGATATAGTGTCTACTCACCTTATTCTCGGTGGAGACTTTAATTGCTGTCTGGACCCCTCACTCGATCGCTCATCCACTAAGCCCATCTCTCCATCTAAATCATCTAAAGTTGTTCAACTGTTTATGGAGCAGTATGCTGTCTCGGATGTATGGCGCTTCTTCAATCCCAGTGATAAGCAGTTTTCTTTTTTTTCTCCTGTACATGGTACTTTTTCTCGAATTGACCTCTTTCTCATTGACAACAAGCTGCTTTCTTCTGTTAACAATTGTTTCTACAGTCCTATAGTTATTTCAGATCACGCTACTATCATAGTTGATGTCTCATTTCCTGGTGTGTCCTTCATGCGATCCCCATGGCGTTTTAACTCGTTTCTTCTTACTGACCCGGATTTCATAAAAAACATTGATGGTCGCATTGATCTTTTCATTTCCACTAATGTTAATTCAGATGTGTCAGCGTCAACAATTTGGGAGGCATGCAAAGCTTATTTACGTGGAGAGATCATTTCTTTCTCTGCCTTTCGGAAAAAAAACACTGTTGAAAGGAGTATCTCTATCTCTAGGGAATTGGCTGACCTGCAGTCCAGATGCGAGGATGCACCTGAACCCGAACTTATAAAAGAATTGCTTACTAAAAAGTCTGAATTTGATATATTGGCTTCCGACGGCGCAATAGAAGCATTACTTAAGTCTCGTCACAGCTATTATGAATCTGGTGATAAGCCAGGCAAAATATTGGCTCACCAAATTCGACAATCTGCCTCGGCTCAACATATCTTAAAAATGAATACTGTCAATGGCACAACTATTAACCCTCAAACTATTAATGACCAATTCAGGAATTTTTATGCTTTGTTATACACTTCTGAGTGTTCATCTGATGAGGCTCAGTTGGATAGTTTCCTTAGGCCCTTAAACATTCCTTCCATTGACCCTGAGACATCTTCTAGGATGGATGAGCTTTTTACGGTAGATGATATTAAAGATGCGTTACACTCCATGCAGAATGGGAAATGTCCAGGGCCTGATGGTTTTCCTATTGAATTTTTTAAAGCATTTACAGATAAACTTTCCCCACTACTGCTAAATATGTTTAACGAATCTTTACAATGCGGCATACTCCCTCCTACTTTAAGACAGGCCACCATTTCACTTTTATTGAAGAAATGCAAGGATCCCCTTCTCTGTAGTAACTATCGCCCTATTTCTTTATTATGTGCGGATGTTAAAATATTAGCTAAAATGCTGGCAAGGCGTCTAGAGGCTGTTTTGCCTTCAATCATTTCTACAGACCAAACAGGGTTTGTCAAGGGAAGGCACTCTTTTCACAATGTCAGGCGTCTATTTGACATATTGTACTCTCCCTCAACTTCTACCACCCCTGATGTGGTTATTTCGATGGATGCAGAGAAGGCATTTGATTGTGTGGAGTGGCCTTATTTGTTCCATACATTAAAAAAGTTTGGATTTGGCTGTAAACTTCTTTATGCGTCTCCTTTGGCCCGTGTCCGCACAAACAATGATTACTCAGATTATTTTCCCCTTGGACGTGGTACTCGGCAGGGCTGTCCCCTTTCCCCCTTATTGTTCGCCATCGCTATTGAACCATTGGCAGTGGCCCTTAGATCTAGTCAAATGATGGGCATTATAAGAGGGTGGCGCTGTGCACAAACTGTCTTTATATGCTGACGACCTTTTACTTTTCGTCTCTGAGCCAGACAGATCTATACCCCACGTTTTAGATCTACTGAAGGTATTTGGGCAGGTTTCGGGGTATAAACTGAATCTTCATAAGAGTGAACTCTTGCCTATAAATTCAACAGCCATAGCTTACCCTCTTTCAAAATTGCCATTTAAGACATCATTAAATCAATTCAACTATTTGGGCATCTGCGTAACTAAGAACTACTCTGACCTGTTTAACTGTAATTTCTCTCCTCTGTTGGATCGTTTGACCGAAGATCTTCATCGTTGGTCTCTATTGCCTCTTTCTCTTGCGGGTAGGATAAATTGTATAAAAATGAATGTACTGCCTAAATTTCTGTATCTTTTTCAATGCATACCGGTTTTTATTCCAAAACGTTTCTTTCACTCTTTAGATTGCACTATTTCTCAATTTATTTGGAATGGAAAAACTCCAAGAATACAGAAAGGCATTTTACAAAAAACTAAGGAGCTGGGGGGTTTAGCACTACCTAACTTCTTGTTTTATTACTGGGCTGCAAATGTTCGTAATATGTTAATCTGGTGCTGTTCCAGCAGTCAGCCTCCACCCAGGTTAAGGATCGAGGAGGCTGCTTGTGGCAGTACTTCGCTTACGTCTCTTTTGTGTCTTCCTCTCTCGTTATCACCTTTAACCTTCTCCAGTAATGTTATAGTTAAAAATTGTCTTAAGATCTAGCGTCAATTCAGGCGGCATTTTACTTTACAGTCAACACCTCTTCTATGCCCTGTACATTCTAACCCCCTCTTTCCTCCCTCTCTCGTTGATAAGGCTTTTGCGGCCTGGGTGGACCACGGGATCATTTCCATTAAACATCTTTACATTGACGGAACATTTGCTTCTTTTGAACAATTGACTCAAGTTTTTAACTTACCAAGGTTCCACTTTTTCAGATACTTGCAAGTCCGTGACTTTGTCCGTAAGCATTTTCTGGGATTCCTTTCGATCCCACCCTCCACCATTGTCGATACCATATCAAATATCAATCCTTATCAAAGAGGGGCCATATCTACGATTTATAATACCTTTTTTACATGTTGCCCTTTGGATTCTGACAGTCTGCGGATTACCTGGGCTAGGGATCTTAATATAAAGATAGAGAAAGAAACATGGCATTCGATTTTGAAACGTGTTCACACGTCATCTGTTTGTGCTCGCCACGGGGTTTTACAGTGTAAAGTGGTCCACAAGGTACATTGGTCTAAAAGTAAATTAGCCCGTATGTTCCCTGACATTGATCCAAGCTGCGACAAGTGTCATGTAGAACCGGCTAATCTAACTCACATGTTCTGGACTTGTCCTGCTTTACCTCTTTTCTGGGAGTCGGTTTTTGACTCACTTTCCACTATTACTTCAGTCAATATCCATCCCTCTCCGCTAATCGGCTTGTTTGGAGTTTTACCTCCTAATTACTCATTGCCGTCTCATTTCGCAGAGTTGGTAGCTTTTCTTACACTGCTAGCGAGACGTTGCATTTTGATGAACTGGAAGGGTCCTCGAGTCCCTTCTCATACTCGGTGGATAAAGATGCCTTATTTTTTGTTAAATTGGAAAAAATTAAACACTGCCTTCATGGTTCCATGATTAAATTTTCAAGAATTTGGTTACCCTTTTTTGAGCATGTTAAATCTCTGCAACTGGACGCAGTCACAATTGACTGACTGACCACCCAACCCTGCACTTTCAGTGGTTTTTCAGTTTTCAACTGGTATTATCGTTAGCAGCACACATTATTTTCTAAGTTTTGAGGTTACTCAACTTTACTTGCTGGACCTAGTTAAGGCTGACCTTGTCCTATTTCTGTATTATGACATAAAGCTCTGTTATATATTATATACTATACTAAACCTGTTAGTACTGTGAGGGATTTTGTGTTGGTGTTTTTGTATTGATGTTTTTTTTTTGTTTTTTTTGTCTTTTTTTTTGTGTGTTTTTTATTATATTATTAGTTTTTATATAATTTTTTATATAACCCTCTTTCAAAATTGCCATTTAAGACATCATTAAATCAATTCAACTATTTGGGCATCTGCGTAACTAAGAACTACTCTGACCTGTTTAACTGTAATTTCTCTCCTCTGTTGGATCGTTTGACCGAAGATCTTCATCGTTGGTCTCTATTGCCTCTTTCTCTTGCGGGTAGGATAAATTGTATAAAAATGAATGTACTGCCTAAATTTCTGTATCTTTTTCAATGCATACCGGTTTTTATTCCAAAACGTTTCTTTCACTCTTTAGATTGCACTATTTCTCAATTTATTTGGAATGGAAAAACTCCAAGAATACAGAAAGGCATTTTACAAAAAACTAAGGAGCTGGGGGGTTTAGCACTACCTAACTTCTTGTTTTATTACTGGGCTGCAAATGTTCGTAATATGTTAATCTGGTGCTGTTCCAGCAGTCAGCCTCCACCCAGGTTAAGGATCGAGGAGGCTGCTTGTGGCAGTACTTCGCTTACGTCTCTTTTGTGTCTTCCTCTCTCGTTATCACCTTTAACCTTCTCCAGTAATGTTATAGTTAAAAATTGTCTTAAGATCTAGCGTCAATTCAGGCGGCATTTTACTTTACAGTCAACACCTCTTCTATGCCCTGTACATTCTAACCCCCTCTTTCCTCCCTCTCTCGTTGATAAGGCTTTTGCGGCCTGGGTGGACCACGGGATCGTTTCCATTAAACATCTTTACATTGACGGAACATTCGCTTCTTTTGAACAATTGACTCAAGTTTTTAACTTACCAAGGTTCCACTTTTTCAGATACTTGCAAGTCCGTGACTTTGTCCGTAAGCATTTTCTGGGATTCCTTTCGATCCCACCCTCCACCATTGTCGATACCATATCAAATATCAATCCTTATCAAAGAGGGGCCATATCTACGATTTATAATACCTTTTTTACATGTTGCCCTTTGGATTCTGACAGTCTGCGGATTACCTGGGCTAGGGATCTTAATATAAAGATAGAGACAGAAACATGGCATTCGATTTTGAAACGTGTTCACACGTCATCTGTTTGTGCTCGCCACGGGGTTTTACAGTGTAAAGTGGTCCACAAGGTACATTGGTCTAAAAGTAAATTAGCCCGTATGTTCCCTGACATTGATCCAAGCTGCGACAAGTGTCATGTAGAACCGGCTAATCTAACTCACATGTTCTGGACTTGTCCTGCTTTACCTCTTTTCTGGGAGTCGGTTTTTGACTCACTTTCCACTATTACTTCAGTCAATATCCATCCCTCTCCGCTAATCGGCTTGTTTGGAGTTTTACCTCCTAATTACTCATTGCCGTCTCATTTCGCAGAGTTGGTAGCTTTTCTTACACTGCTAGCGAGACGTTGCATTTTGATGAACTGGAAGGGTCCTCGAGTCCCTTCTCATACTCGGTGGATAAAGATGCCTTATTTTTTGTTAAATTGGAAAAAATTAAACACTGCCTTCATGGTTCCATGATTAAATTTTCAAGAATTTGGTTACCCTTTTTTGAGCATGTTAAATCTCTGCAACTGGACGCAGTCACAATTGACTGACTGACCACCCAACCCTGCACTTTCAGTGGTTTTTCAGTTTTCAACTGGTATTATCGTTAGCAGCACACATTATTTTCTAAGTTTTGAGGTTACTCAACTTTACTTGCTGGACCTAGTTAAGGCTGACCTTGTCCTATTTCTGTATTATGACATAAAGCTCTGTTATATATTATATACTATACTAAACCTGTTAGTACTGTGAGGGATTTTGTGTTGGTGTTTTTGTATTGATGTTTTTTTTTTTGTTTTTTTTTGTCTTTTTTTTTGTGTGGTTTTTATTATATTATTAGTTTTTATATAATTTTTTATATTGATTGTTTGTCTTTGGTGTTGTGAAAAATTCAATAAATAAATCATATATAAAAAAAAAAAAAAAACTAGTGCCTTCCCATTCTGTAAGAGGCCAGCATTCAGTGACTCTACAAGTGTACGCAAGTAGCCGAATCTATTGGCAGTCAGGCTCGTTGGTCTAGGGGTATGATTCTCGCTTTGGGTGTGAGAGGTCCGTGGTTCAAATCCCGGATGAGCCCAGCAGTTTCAGAACAAGCAGCCAGTCAGATGACAAGCGTTTATTTCCTGCACAGAACGTACTCTGAATCAGTATCTCTAAAATCATATCGGATCCCAATGGTCGATTTATTTTTATTACAGGTAAAATTTTTGCCATTTCTCTGACGCTAGCTAATGTTTACGGCCCAAACTGGGATAATGAGGATTTCTATAAAAAATTTCTTTTTTCAATTCCTGATATAGTGTCTAGTCACCTTATTCTCGGTGGAGACTTTAATTGCTGTCTGGACCCCTCACTCGATCGCTCATCCACTAAGCCCATCTCTCCATCTAAATCATCTAAAGTTGTTCAACTGTTTATGGAGCAGTATGCTGTCTCGGATGTATGGCGCTTCTTCAATCCCAGTGATAAGCAGTTTTCTTTTTTTTCTCCTGTACATGGTACTTTTTCTCGAATTGACCTCTTTCTCATCGACAACAAGCTGCTTTCTTCTGTTAACAATTGTTTCTACAGTCCTATAGTTATTTCAGATCACGCTACTATCATAGTTGATGTCTCATTTCCTGGTGTGTCCTTCATGCGATCCCCATGGCGTTTTAACTCGTTTCTTCTTACTGACCCGGATTTCATAAAAAACATTGATGGTCGCATTGATCTTTTCATTTCCACTAATGTTAATTCAGATGTGTCAGCGTCAACAATTTGGGAGGCATGCAAAGCTTATTTACGTGGAGAGATCATTTCTTTCTCTGCCTTTCGGAAAAAAAACACTGTTGAAAGGAGCATCTCTATCTCTAGGGAATTGGCTGACCTGCAGTCCAGATGCGAGGATGCACCTGAACCCGAACTTATAAAAGAATTGCTTACTAAAAAGTCTGAATTTGATATATTGGCTTCCGACGGCGCAATAGAAGCATTACTTAAGTCTCGTCACAGCTATTATGAATCTGGTGATCCATCCATCCATCCATCTTCTTCCGCTTATCCGGGGCCGGGTCGCGGGGGCAGCAGTCTGAGCAGAGATGCCCAGACTTCCCTCTCCCTGGACACTTCATCCAGCTCTTCCGGGGGGACACCGAGGCGTTCCCAGGCCAGCCGGGAGACATAGTCTCTCCAGCGTGTCCTAGGTCTTCCCCGGGGTCTCCTCCCAGTGGGACGTGCCCGGAACACCTCCCCGGGAAGGCGTCCAGGAGGCATCCGGAACAGATGCCCGAGCCACCTCAGCTGACCCCTCTCGATGTGGAGGAGCAGCGGCTCTACTCTGAGCTCCTCCCGAGTGACCGAGCTTCTCACCCTATCTCTAAGGGATCGGCCAGCCACCCTGCGGAGAAAGCTCATTTCGGCCGCCTGTATCCGGGATCTTGTCCTTTCGGTCATGACCCAAAGCTCATGACCATAGGTGAGAGTAGGAACGTAGATTGACCGGTAAATCGAGAGCTTTGCCTTACGGCTCAGCTCCTTCTTCACCACAACAGACCGGTACATCGACCGCATTACTGCAGAAGCTGCACCGATCCGTCTGTCAATCTCCCGTTCCATCCTTCCCTCACTCGTGAACAAAACCCCAAGATACTTAAACTCCTCCACTTGAGGAAGGATCTCTCCACCAACCTGAAGTGAGCAAGCCACCCTTTTCCGACTGAGGACCATGGCCTCGGATTTGGAGGTGCTGATTTTCATCCCAGCCGCTTCACACTCGGCTGCAAACCGTCCCAGTGCATGCTGAAGGTCCTGGTGTGAAGGGGCCAATACGACAACATCATCCGCAAAAAGCAGAGACAAAATCGCGTGGTCCCCAAACCTGACACCCTCCGGCCCCTGGCTGCGCCTAGAAATTCTGTCCATAAAAACTATGAACAGAACCGGCGACAAAGGGCAGCCCTGCCGGAGTCCAACATGCACCGGGAAGAAGTCTGACTTACTACCGGCAATGCGAACCAAGCTCCTGCTTCGGTCATACAGGGACCGGACAGCCCTTAGCAAAGGACCCCGGACCCCATACTCCCGGAGCACCCTCCACAGGCCGCCGCGAGGGACACAGTCGAATGCCTTCTCCAAATCCACAAAGCACATGTGGACTGGTTGGGCAAACTCCCATGAACCCTCCAGCACCCTGTAGAGAGTATAGAGCTGGTCCAGTGTTCCACGGCCTGGACGAAAACCGCACTGTTCCTCCTGTATCCGAGGTTCCACTATCGGCCGTATTCTCCTCTCCAGTACCCTGGCATAGACTTTCCCAGGGAGGCTGAGAAGTGTGATCCCCCTGTAGTTGGAACACACCCTCCGGTCCCCCTTCTTAAAAAGAGGGACCACCACCCCGGTCTGCCATCCCAGAGGCACTGTCCCCGACCGCCACGCGATGCTGCAGAGGCGTGTCAGCCAAGACAGCCCCACAACATCCAGAGACTTGAGGTACTCAGGGCGGATCTCATCCACCCCCGGTGCCTTGCCATCGAGGAGTTTCTTGACTACCTCGGTGACCTCAGCTAGGGTGATGGTCGAGTCCACCTCTGAGCCCTCAGCCTCTGCTTCCTCAATAGAAGACGTGACGGCGGGATTGAGGAGATACTCGAAGTATTCCTTCCAACGTCCGACGACATCCCCAGTTGAGATCAACAGCCGCCCACCTCCACTGTAAACAGCGTTGGTAGGGCATTGTTTCCCTCTCCTGAGGCGCCGGACAGTTTGCCAGAATCTCTTCGAGGCCAGCCGATAGTCCTTCTCCATGGCCTCACCGAACTCCTCCCAGGCCCGAGTTTTTGCCTCCACAACCACCCGGGCTGCAGTCCGCTTGGCCTGCCGGTACCCGTCAGCTGCCTCAGGAGTCCCAAAAGCCAACCAGGCCCGATAGGACTCCTTCTTCAGCTTGACGGCATCCTTTACTTCCGGTGTCCACCACCGGGTTCGGGGATTGCCGCCTCGACAGGCACCGGAGACCTTACGGCCACAGCTCCGAGCAGCCGCTTCGACAATGGAGGTGGAGAACATGGTCCACTCAGACTCAATATCTCCAACCTCCCTCGGGATCCGGTCGTGGCTCCGCCGGAGGTGGGAGTTGAAGATCTCTCTGACAGGAGACTCGGTCAAACGTTCCCAGCAAACCCTTACAGTACGCTTGGGTCTGCCGAGTCTGTCCAGCCTCCTCCCCCGCCATCGGATCCAACTCACCACCAGGTGGTGATCAGTTGACAGCTCCGCTCCTCTCTTCACCCGAGTGTCCAAGACATACGGCCGCAGGTCAGATGAAACGACCACAAAGTCGATCATCGACCTGCGACCTAGGGCGTCCTGGTGCCACGTGCACTGGTGGACACCCTTATGCTTGAACATGGTGTTCGTTATGGACAAACTGTAACTAGCACAGAAGTCCAATAACTGAACACCGCTCGGGTTCAGGTCGGGGGGGGCGTTCCTCCCAATCACGCCCCTCCAGGTGTCACTGTCGCTGCCCACGTGAGCGTTGAAGTCCCCCAGTAGAACGACGGAGTCCCCAGTCGGAGCACTTTCCAGCACTCCTCCCAGAGACCCCAAGAAGGCCGGGTACTCTGCACTGCCGTTTGGCCCGTAGGCACACACGACAGTGAGAGACCTATCCCCGACCCGTAGGCGCAGGGAAACGACCCTCTCGTTCACCGGGGTAAACTCCAACACATGGCGGCTGAGCTGGGGGGCTATAAGCAAACCCACACCAGCCCGTCGCCTCTCACCAAGGGCAACTCCAGAGTGGTGAAGAGTCCATCCTCTCTCAAGGAGTGTGGTTCCAGAGCCCAAGCCATGCGTAGAGGTGATCCCGACTATCTCTAGTCGGAACCTCTCAACCTCACGCACCATCTCAGGCTCCTTCCCCGCCAGCGAGGTGATGTTCCACGTCCCTAAGGCTAGTTTCCGTGTCCAGGGATCGGGTCGTCGAGGTCTCCGCCTTCGACTGCCAACCGATCCTCTCTGCACCGGCCCCTTACGGCTCTTCCTGCAGGTGGTGAGCCCACGGGAAGGCGGTCCCACGTCACTCCTTCGGGCTGAGCCCGGCCGGACCAAAATATTGGCTCACCAAATTCGACAATCTGCCTCGGCTCAACATATCTTAAAAATGAATACTGTCAATGGCACAACTATTAACCCTCAAACTATTAATGACCAATTCAGGAATTTTTATGCTTTGTTATACACTTCTGAGTGTTCATCTGATGAGGCTCAGTTGGATAGTTTCCTTAGGCCCTTAAACATTCCTTCCATTGACCCTGAGACATCTTCTAGGATGGATGAGCTTTTTACGGTAGATGATATTAAAGATGCGTTACACTCCATGCAGAATGGGAAATGTCCGGGGCCTGATGGTTTTCCTATTGAATTTTTTAAAGCATTTACAGATAAACTTTCCCCACTACTGCTAAATATGTTTAACGAATCTTTACAATGCGGCATACTCCCTCCTACTTTAAGACAGGCCACCATTTCACTTTTATTGAAGAAAGGCAAGGATCCCCTTCTCTGTAGTAACTATCGCCCTATTTCTTTATTATGTGCGGATGTTAAAATATTAGCTAAAATGCTGGCAAGGCGTCTAGAGGCTGTTTTGCCTTCAATCATTTCTACAGACCAAACAGGGTTTGTCAAGGGAAGGCACTCTTTTCACAATGTCAGGCGTCTATTTGACATATTGTACTCTCCCTCAACTTCTACCACCCCTGAGTTGGTTATTTCGATGGATGCAGAGAAGGCATTTGATTGTGTGGAGTGGCCTTATTTGTTCCATACATTAAAAAAGTTTGGATTTGGCTGTAAACTTCTTTATGCGTCTCCTTTGGCCCGTGTCCGCACAAACAATGATTACTCAGATTATTTTCCCCTTGGACGTGGTACTCGGCAGGGCTGTCCCCTTTCCCCCTTATTGTTCGCCATCGCTATTGAACCATTGGCAGTGGCCCTTAGATCTAGTCAAATGATGGGCATTATAAGAGGGGGCGCTGTGCACAAACTGTCTTTATATGCTGACGACCTTTTACTTTTCGTCTCTGAGCCAGACAGATCTATACCCCACGTTTTAGATCTACTGAAGGTATTTGGGCAGGTTTCGGGGTATAAACTGAATCTTCATAAGAGTGAACTCTTGCCTATAAATTCAACAGCCAAAGCTTACCCTCTTTCAAAATTGCCATTTAAGACATCATTAAATCAATTCAACTATTTGGGCATCTGCGTAACTAAGAACTACTCTGACCTGTTTAACCGTAATTTCTCTCCTCTGTTGGATCGTTTGACCGAAGATCTTCATCGTTGGTCTCTATTGCCTCTTTCTCTTGCGGGTAGGATAAATTGTATAAAAATGAATGTACTGCCTAAATTTCTGTATCTTTTTCAATGCATACCGGTTTTTATTCCAAAACGTTTCTTTCACTCTTTAGATTGCACTATTTCTCAATTTATTTGGAATGGAAAAACTCCAAGAATACAGAAAGGCATTTTACAAAAAACTAAGGAGCTGGGGGGTTTAGCACTACCTAACTTCTTGTTTTATTACTGGGCTGCAAATGTTCGTAATATGTTAATCTGGTGCTGTTCCAGCAGTCAGCCTCCACCCAGGTTAAGGATCGAGGAGGCTGCTTGTGGCAGTACTTCGCTTACGTCTCTTTTGTGTCTTCCTCTCTCGTTATCACCTTTAACCTTCTCCAGTAATGTTATAGTTAAAAATTGTCTTAAGATCTAGCGTCAATTCAGGCGGCATTTTACTTTACAGTCAACACCTCTTCTATGCCCTGTACATTCTAACCCCCTCTTTCCTCCCTCTCTCGTTGATAAGGCTTTTGCGGCCTGGGTGGACCACGGGATCATTTCCATTAAACATCTTTACATTGACGGAACATTCGCTTCTTTTGAACAATTGACTCAAGTTTTTAACTTACCAAGGTTCCACTTTTTCAGATACTTGCAAGTCCGTGACTTTGTCCGTAAGCATTTTCTGGGATTCCTTTCGATCCCACCCTCCACCATTGTCGATACCATATCAAATATCAATCCTTATCAAAGAGGGGCCATATCTACGATTTATAATACCTTTTTTACATGTTGCCCTTTGGATTCTGACAGTCTGCGGATTACCTGGGCTAGGGATCTTAATATAAAGATAGAGACAGAAACATGGCATTCGATTTTGAAACGTGTTCACACGTCATCTGTTTGTGCTCGCCACGGGGTTTTACAGTGTAAAGTGGTCCACAAGGTACATTGGTCTAAAAGTAAATTAGCCCGTATGTTCCCTGACATTGATCCAAGCTGCGACAAGTGTCATGTAGAACCGGCTAATCTAACTCACATGTTCTGGACTTGTCCTGCTTTACCTCTTTTCTGGGAGTCGGTTTTTGACTCACTTTCCACTATTACTTCAGTCAATATCCATCCCTCTCCGCTAATCGGCTTGTTTGGAGTTTTACCTCCTAATTACTCATTGCCGTCTCATTTCGCAGAGTTGGTAGCTTTTCTTACACTGCTAGCGAGACGTTGCATTTTGATGAACTGGAAGGGTCCTCGAGTCCCTTCTCATACTCGGTGGATAAAAGATGCCTTATTTTTTGTTAAATTGGAAAAAATTAAACACTGCCTTCATGGTTCCATGATTAAATTTTCAAGAATTTGGTTACCCTTTTTTGAGCATGTTAAATCTCTGCAACTGGACGCAGTCACAATTGACTGACTGACCACCCAACCCTGCACTTTCAGTGGTTTTTCAGTTTTCAACTGGTATTATCGTTAGCAGCACACATTATTTTCTAAGTTTTGAGGTTACTCAACTTTACTTGCTGGACCTAGTTAAGGCTGACCTTGTCCTATTTCTGTATTATGACATAAAGCTCTGTTATATATTATATACTATACTAAACCTGTTAGTACTGTGAGGGATTTTGTGTTGGTGTTTTTGTATTGATGTTTTTTTTTTGTTTTTTTTGTCTTTTTTTTGTGTGGTTTTTATTATATTATTAGTTTTTATATAATTTTTTATATTGATTGTTTGTCTTTGGTGTTGTGAAAAATTCAATAAATAAATCATATATAAAAAAAAAAAAACTAGTGCCTTCCCATTCTGTAAGAGGCCAGCATTCAGTGACTCTACAAGTGTACGCAAGTAGCCGAATCTATTGTCAGGCAGGCTCGTTGGTCTAGGGGTATGATTCTCACTTTGGGTGCGAGAGGTCCTGGGTTCAAATCCTGGACGAGCCCAGCAGTTTCAGAACAAGCTGCCAGTAAGATGACAAGCGTTTATTTCCTGCACAGAACGTACTCTGAATCGCTGCCTGCCAGAGAGTACAGCTCCCTAACGACAAACGCTCTTATTAAAACTAGTGCCTGCTCATTCTGTTTGAGGCCAGCGTTCGGTGACTGTACAAGTTTATGCAAGTAGCCTCATCCAGCGTCAGGCAGGCTCGTTGGTCTAGGGGTATGATTCTCGCTTCGGGTGCAAGAGGTCCCGGGTTCAAATCCCGGACGAGCCCTCTCTCCTTTAGTATGAGTTCAAGGGTTCTCTGACTCTGTATGCAATTGCATGTGATACCACATGATTTTTTTTCTCTTTTTTTAATCTGGGTGATAAAACAAATTGTGCTCTTCTTGGTGTACGAAAGGCATTGTTTTCCCTTAGAAGTTGACGGAGAAGAAAGCTCATTCTGACGGAGAAGAAAGCTCATTCAGAAGCTCAAGCCCGCTTGAATGAGTCCAGTCAGAAGCGAGACTTGCTGAAGTTCTCTCTGGAGCAGAGACTCAGTGAGTTGCCCAAAAATCACCCGAAGGGCAATCTGATTATGGAGGAGTTAGTCATGTTGTCCTCCCCACCTCTCAGCCCCTGCCAAAGCATCATGTTTTCAACCACTTCATAGTCTGGCCATTTACTTTTCTTTATCAACCACTTCATAGTCTGGCCATTTACTGCAACCCACATAGTACTTGACGTCACGTTCTGCAGCATCAGAGGCTGATGCTTTGGCAAAATTGAACTTTTTTCGCAGGTCTGTAGATGCTGTAGTGGGATTCAAAGCATTTTAAATCGCTCTTAACTGTATTACCGTGGCTCTTTTGCAGAAACGCTAAGCACAGGTATACTTGTTGTTCTGTGGAGTTTCTTTGAACAACTTTTCATTGACTTTTTGCAGCATCAGCTTAGGCTGTTTACATTTAGAGCCCGCCATTTCTGTTCCATGTGTTTTTCTCCAATTACACTGCCATTTTGGTTATATGGACAAAACAAACGTATCAATGATGTTTTTCGATGACTAGATTAATTTATAGTTCATGTCTCTTTCCCACCTGTTTTGTGTGTAGTCTGCCTCTCTGCTTTCGTACGCAAAGCCTTCTTCGTAGGTCCAGTGCAAAAGCAAGAAGTGGCCTTTTCCCCTTAGGCCACTGGGCCTCTTGCGCACAGTGCTTTGTGTAATTTCAGCCTGAAAGGGCACGGGCACGGGCAGGCAAGAATGATTCACTGACAGTCTGATGCACACAAAATCCCACCACCACAGCTATCCGAAGTTTGTCCGTTCTATGCCAACTCAGATCTTGTGGTCATTATTGCTTTGAACAAACCATCCTTGAATTTGTCGAACATCCAACTTAAACATAGCCCATTAAAGACGACCCAGGTGGGACTTGAACCCACAATCTCCAGCTCCGGAGGCTGATGCCTTATCCATTAGGCCACTGGGCCTTGTCTGGCATGCTTTTCCTTTGATCAGTAATATGCCTTCAAGGGGTTTCTAACGCTCAAGCAACTACACTTTCGTATCTCGACGCCAGGTCGTGTTCCGTCTTTGAGATGGGCTTCACTGAATTTGTGGCGCCCTCCCGAAAGTCTTAATGTAGAAGAGGCTCGTTGGTCTAGGGGTATGATTCTCGCTTTGGGTGCGAGAGGTCCCGGGTTCAAATCCCGGATGAGCCCGGGATTTTCAGAACAAGCAGCAAGGTTGGATCCTCCCTTTTGCAGCACTGAGCCAAACTCAAAACTGTCATGTTTTTGAAACCCTTACTACTGCTTGTGTTCATCTGTACTACAACATAGCCAAGATTCAGCCAGATGACAAGCGCTTATTTCCTTGCACAATCGTACTCAGAATCGCTGCCTGCCAGGGAGTGTGGCTCCCTAACGACAAACGCTTTCTATTAAAACTAGTGCCTTCCCATTCTGTAAGAGGCCAGCATTCAGTGACTCTACAAGTGTACGCAAGTAGCCGAATCTATTGTCAGTCAGGCTCTTTGGTCTAGGGGTATGATTTTCGCTTTGGGTGCGAGAGGTCCCGGGTTCAAATCCCGGACGAGCCCAGCAGTTTCAGAACAAGCAGCCAGTCAGATGACAAGCGTTTATTTCCTGCACAGAACGTACTCTGAATCAGTATCTCTAAAATCATATCGGATCCCAATGGTCGATTTATTTTTATTACAGGTAAAATTTTTGGCATTTCTCTGACGCTAGCTAATGTTTACGGCCCAAACTGGGATAATGAGGATTTCTATAAAAAATTTCTTTTTTCAATTCCTGATATAGTGTCTAGTCACCTTATTCTCGGTGGAGACTTTAATTGCTGTCTGGACCCCTCACTCGATCGCTCATCCACTAAGCCCATCTCTCCATCTAAATCATCTAAAGTTGTTCAACTGTTTATGGAGAAGTATGCTGTCTCGGATGTATGGCGCTTCTTCAATCCCAGTGATAAGCAGTTTTCTTTTTTTTCTCCTGTACATGGTACTTTTTCTCGAATTGACCTCTTTCTCATTGACAACAAGCTGCTTTCTTCTGTTAACAATTGTTTGTACAGTCCTATAGTTATTTCAGATCACGCTACTATCATAGTTGATGTCTCATTTCCTGGTGTGTCCTTCATGCGATCCCCATGGCGTTTTAACTCGTTTCTTCTTACTGACCCGGATTTCATAAAAAACATTGATGGTCGCATTGATCTTTTCATTTCCACTAATGTTAATTCAGATGTGTCAGCGTCAACAATTTGGGAGGCATGCAAAGCTTATTTACGTGGAGAGATCATTTCTTTCTCTGCCTTTCGGAAAAAAAAACACTGTTGAAAGGAGTATCTCTATCTCTAGGGAATTGGCTGACCTGCAGTCCAGATGCGAGGATGCACCTGAACCCGAACTTATAAAAGAATTGCTTACTAAAAAGTCTGAATTTGATATATTGGCTTCCAACGGCGCAATAGAAGCATTACTTAAGTCTCGTCACAGCTATTATGAATCTGGTGATAAGCCAGGCAAAATATTGGCTCACCAAATTCGACAATCTGCCTCGGCTCAACATATCTTAAAAATGAATACTGTCAATGGCACAACTATTAACCCTCAAACTATTAATGACCAATTCAGGAATTTTTATGCTTTGTTATACACTTCTGAGTGTTCATCTGATGAGGCTCAGTTGGATAGTTTCCTTAGGCCCTTAAACATTCCTTCCATTGACCCTGAGACATCTTCTAGGATGGATGAGCTTTTTACGGTAGATGATATTAAAGATGCGTTACACTCCATGCAGAATGGGAAATGTCCGGGGCCTGATGGTTTTCCTATTGAATTTTTTAAAGCATTTACAGATAAACTTTCCCCACTACTGCTAAATATGTTTAACGAATCTTTACAATGCGGCATACTCCCTCCTACTTTAAGACAGGCCACCATTTCACTTTTATTGAAGAAAGGCAAGGATCCCCTTCTCTGTAGTAACTATCGCCCTATTTCTTTATTATGTGCGGATGTTAAAATATTAGCTAAAATGCTGGCAAGGCGTCTAGAGGCTGTTTTGCCTTCAATCATTTCTACAGACCAAACAGGGTTTGTCAAGGGAAGGCACTCTTTTCACAATGTCAGGCGTCTATTTGACATATTGTACTCTCCCTCAACTTCTACCACCCCTGAGTTGGTTATTTCGATGGATGCAGAGAAGGCATTTGATTGTGTGGAGTGGCCTTATTTGTTCCATACATTAAAAAAGTTTGGATTTTGGCTGTAAACTTCTTTATGCGTCTCCTTTGGCCCGTGTCCGCACAAACAATGATTACTCAGATTATTTTCCCCTTGGACGTGGTACTCGGCAGGGCTGTCCCCTTTCCCCCTTATTGTTCGCCATCGCTATTGAACCATTGGCAGTGGCCCTTAGATCTAGTCAAATGATGGGCATTATAAGAGGGGGCGCTGTGCACAAACTGTCTTTATATGCTGACGACCTTTTACTTTTCGTCTCTGAGCCAGACAGATCTATACCCCACGTTTTAGATCTACTGAAGGTATTTGGGCAGGTTTCGGGGTATAAACTGAATCTTCATAAGAGTGAACTCTTGCCTATAAATTCAACAGCCATAGCTTACCCTCTTTCAAAATTGCCATTTAAGACATCATTAAATCAATTCAACTATTTGGGCATCTGCGTAACTAAGAACTACTCTGACCTGTTTAACTGTAATTTCTCTCCTCTGTTGGATCGTTTGACCGAAGATCTTCATCGTTGGTCTCTATTGCCTCTTTCTCTTGCGGGTAGGATAAATTGTATAAAAATGAATGTACTGCCTAAATTTCTGTATCTTTTTCAATGCATACCGGTTTTTATTCCAAAACGTTTCTTTCACTCTTTAGATTGCACTATTTCTCAATTTATTTGGAATGGAAAAACTCCAAGAATACAGAAAGGCATTTTACAAAAAACTAAGGAGCTGGGGGGTTTAGCACTACCTAACTTCTTGTTTTATTACTGGGCTGCAAATGTTCGTAATATGTTAATCTGGTGCTGTTCCAGCAGTCAGCCTCCACCCAGGTTAAGGATCGAGGAGGCTGCTTGTGGCAGTACTTCGCTTACGTCTCTTTTGTGTCTTCCTCTCTCGTTATCACCTTTAACCTTCTCCAGTAATGTTATAGTTAAAAATTGTCTTAAGATTTAGCGTCAATTCAGGCGGCATTTTACTTTACAGTCAACACCTCTTCTATGCCCTGTACATTCTAACCCCCTCTTTCCTCCCTCTCTCGTTGATAAGGCTTTTGCGGCCTGGGTGGACCACGGGATCATTTCCATTAAACATCTTTACATTGACGGAACATTCGCTTCTTTTGAACAATTGACTCAAGTTTTTAACTTACCAAGGTTCCACTTTTTCAGATACTTGCAAGTCCGTGACTTTGTCCGTAAGCATTTTCTGTATATACTAGTATATACTATACTAAACCTGTTAGTACTGTGAGGGATTTTGTGTTGGTGTTTTTGTATTGATGTTTTTTTTTTGTTTTTTTTGTCTTTTTTTTTGTGTGGTTTTTATTATATTATTAGTTTTTATATAATTTTTTATATTGATTGTTTGTCTTTGGTGTTGTGAAAAATTCAATAAATAAATCATATATTAAAAAAAAAAAACCAGTGCCTTCCCATTCTGTAAGAGGCCAGCATTCAGTGACTCTACAAGTGTACGCAAGTAGCCGAATCTATTGTCAGTCAGGCTCGTTGGTCTAGGGGTATGATTCTCGCTTTGGGTGCGAGAGGTCCCGGGTTCAAATCCCGGACGAGCCCAGCAGTTTCAGAACAAGCTGCCAGTAAGATGACAAGCGTTTATTTCCTGCACAGAACGTACTCTGAATCGCTGCCTGCCAGAGAGTACAGCTCCCTAAAGACAAACGCTCTTATTAAAACTAGTGCCTGCTCATTCTGTTTGAGGCCAGCGTTCGGTGACTGTACAAGTGTATGCAAGTAGCCTCATCCAGCGTCAGGCAGGCTCGTTGGTCTAGGGGTATGATTCTCGCTTCGGGTGCGAGAGGTCCCGGCTTCAAATCCCGGACGAGCCCTCTCTCCTTTAGTATGAGTTCAAGGGTTCTCTGACTCTGTATGCAATTGCATGTGATACCACAGGATTTTTTTTCTCTTTTTTTAATCTGGGTGATAAAACAAATTGTGCTCTTCTTGGTGTACGAAAGGCATTGTTTTCCCTTAGAAGTTGACGGAGAAGAAAGCTCATTCTGACGGAGAAGAAAGCTCATTCAGAAGCTCAAGCCCGCTTGAATGAGTCCAGTCAGAAGCGAGACTTGCTGAAGTTCTCTCTGGAGCAGAGACTCAGTGAGTTGCCCAAAAATCACCCGAAGGGCAATCTGATTATGGAGGAGTTAGTCATGTTGTCCTCCCCACCTCTCAGCCCCTGCCAAAGCATCATGTTATCAACCACTTCATAGTCTGGCCATTTACTGCAACCCACATAGTACTTGACGTCACGTTCTGCAGCATCAGAGGCTGATGCTTTGGCAAAATTGAACTTTTTTCGCAGGTCTGTAGATGCTGTAGTGGGATGCAAAGCATTTTAAATCGCTCTTAACTGTATTACCGTGGCTCTTTTGCAGAAACGCTAAGCACAGGTATACTTGTTGTTCTGTGGAGTTTCTTTGAACAACTTTTCATTGACTTTTTGCAGCATCGGCTTAGGCTGTTTACATTTAGAGCCCGCCATTTCTGTTCCATGTGTTTTTCTCCAATTACACTGCCATTTTGGTTATATGGACAAAACAAACGTATCAATGATGTTTTTCGATGACTAGATTAATTTATAGTTCATGTCTCTTTCCCACCTGTTTTGTGTGTAGTCTGCCTCTCTGCTTTCGTACGCAAAGCCTTCTTCGTAGGTCCAGTGCAAAAGCAAGAAGTGGCCTTTTCCCCTTAGGCCACTGGGCCTCTTGCGCACAGTGCTTTGTGTAATTTCAGCCTGAAAGGGCACGGGCACGGGCAGGCAAGAATGATTCACTGACAGTCTGATGCACACAAAATCCCACCACCACAGCTATCCGAAGTTTGTCCGTTCTATGCCAACTCAGATCTTGTGGTCATTATTGCTTTGAACAAACCATCCTTGAATTTGTCGAACATCCAACTTAAACATAGCCCATTAAAGATAGCCCAGGTGGGACTTGAACCCACAATCTCCAGCTCCGGAGGCTGATGCCTTATCCATTAGGCCACTGGGCCTTGTCTGGCATGCTTTTCCTTTGATCAGTAATATGCCTTCAAGGGGTTTCTAACGCTCAAGCAACTACACTTTCGTATCTCGACGCCAGGTCGTGTTCCGTCTTTGAGATGGGCTTCACTGAATTTGTGGCGCCCTCCCGAAAGTCTTAATGTAGAAGAGGCTCGTTGGTCTAGGGGTATGATTCTCGCTTTGGGTGCGAGAGGTCCCGGGTTCAAATCCCGGACGAGCCCGGAATTTTCAGAACAAGCAGCAAGGTTGGATCCTTCCTTTTGCAGCACTGAGCCAAACTCAAAACTGTCATGTTTTTGAAACCCTTACTACTGCTTGTGTTCATCTGTACTACAACATAGCCAAGATTCAGCCAGATGACAAGCGCTTATTTCCTTGCACAATCGTACTCAGAATCGCTGCCTACCAGGGAGTGTGGCTCCCTAACGACAAACGCTTTCTATTAAAACTAGTGCCTTCCCATTCTGTAAGAGGCCAGCATTCAGTGACTCTACAAGTGTACGCAAGTAGCCGATTCTATTGTCAGACAGGCTCGTTGGTCTAGGGGTATGATTCTCGCTTTGGGTGTGAGAGGTCCCGGGTTCAAATCCCGGATGAGCCCAGCAGTTTCAGAACAAGCAGCCAGTCAGATGACAAGCGTTTATTTCCTGCACAGAACGTACTCTGAATCAGTATCTCTAAAATCATATCGGATCCCAATTGTCGATTTATTTTTATTACAGGTAAAATTTTTGCCATTTCTCTGACGCTAGCTAATGTTTACGGCCCAAACTGGGATAATGAGGATTTCTATAAAAAGTTTCTTTTTTCAATTCCTGATATAGTGTCTAGTCACCTTATTCTCGGTGGAGACTTTAATTGCTGTCTGGACCCCTCACTCGATCGCTCATCCACTAAGCCCATCTCTCCATCTAAATCATCTAAAGTTGTTCAACTGTTTATGGAGCAGTATGCTGTCTCGGATGTATGGCGCTTCTTCAATCCCAGTGATAAGCAGTTTTCTTTTTTTTCTCCTGTACATGGTACTTTTTCTCGAATTGACCTCTTTCTCATTGACAACAAGCTGCTTTCTTCTGTTAACAATTGTTTCTACAGTCCTATAGTTATTTCAGATCACGCTACTATCATAGTTGATGTCTCATTTCCTGGTGTGTCCTTCATGCGATCCCCATGGCGTTTTAACTCGTTTCTTCTTACTGACCCGGATTTCATAAAAAACATTGATGGTCGCATTGATCTTTTCATTTCCACTAATGTTAATTCAGATGTGTCAGCGTCAACAATTTGGGAGGCATGCAAAGCTTATTTACGTGGAGAGATCATTTCTTTCTCTGCCTTTCGGAAAAAAAACACTGTTGAAAGGAGCATCTCTATCTCTAGGGAATTGGCTGACCTGCAGTCCAGATGCGAGGATGCACCTGAACCCGAACTTATAAAAGAATTGCTTACTAAAAAGTCTGAATTTGATATATTGGCTTCCGACGGCGCAATAGAAGCATTACTTAAGTCTCGTCACAGCTATTATGAATCTGGTGATAAGCCAGGCAAAATATTGGCTCACCAAATTCGACAATCTGCCTCGGCTCAACATATCTTAAAAATGAATACTGTCAATGGCACAACTATTAACCCTCAAACTATTAATGACCAATTCAGGAATTTTTATGCTTTGTTATACACTTCTGATTGTTCATCTGATGAGGCTCAGTTGGATAGTTTCCTTAGGCCCTTAAACATTCCTTCCATTGACCCTGAGACATCTTCTAGGATGGATGAGCTTTTTACGGTAGATGATATTAAAGATGCGTTACACTCCATGCAGAATGGGAAATGTCCGGGGCCTGATGGTTTTCCTATTGAATTTTTTAAAGCATTTACAGATAAACTTTCCCCACTACTGCTAAATATGTTTAACGAATCTTTACAATGCGGCATACTCCCTCCTACTTTAAGACAGGCCACCATTTCACTTTTATTGAAGAAAGGCAAGGATCCCCTTCTCTGTAGTAACTATCGCCCTATTTCTTTATTATGTGCGGATGTTAAAATATTAGCTAAAATGCTGGCAAGGCGTCTAGAGGCTGTTTTGCCTTCAATCATTTCTACAGACCAAACAGGGTTTGTCAAGGGAAGGCACTCTTTTCACAATGTCAGGCGTCTATTTGACATATTGTACTCTCCCTCAACTTCTACCACCCCTGAGGTGGTTATTTCGATGGATGCAGAGAAGGCATTTGATTGTGTGGAGTGGCCTTATTTGTTCCATACATTAAAAAAGTTTGGATTTGGCTGTAAACTTCTTTATGCGTCTCCTTTGGCCCGTGTCCGCACAAACAATGATTACTCAGATTATTTTCCCCTTGGACGTGGTACTCGGCAGGGCTGTCCCCTTTCCCCCTTATTGTTCGCCATCGCTATTGAACCATTGGCAGTGGCCCTTAGATCTAGTCAAATGATGGGCATTATAAGAGGGGGCGCTGTGCACAAACTGTCTTTATATGCTGACGACCTTTTACTTTTCGTCTCTGAGCCAGACAGATCTATACCCCACGTTTTAGATCTACTGAAGGTATTTGGGCAGGTTTCGGGGTATAAACTGAATCTTCATAAGAGTGAACTCTTGCCTATAAATTCAACAGCCATAGCTTACCCTCTTTCAAAATTGCCATTTAAGACATCATTAAATCAATTCAACTATTTGGGCATCTGCGTAACTAAGAACTACTCTGACCTGTTTAACTGTAATTTCTCTCCTCTGTTGGATCGTTTGACCGAAGATCTTCATCGTTGGTCTCTATTGCCTCTTTCTCTTGCGGGTAGGATAAATTGTATAAAAATGAATGTACTGCCTAAATTTCTGTATCTTTTTCAATGCATACCGGTTTTTATTCCAAAACGTTTCTTTCACTCTTTAGATTGCACTATTTCTCAATTTATTTGGAATGGAAAAACTCCAAGAATACAGAAAGGCATTTTACAAAAAACTAAGGAGCTGGGGGGTTTAGCACTACCTAACTTCTTGTTTTATTACTGGGCTGCAAATGTTCGTAATATGTTAATCTGGTGCTGTTCCAGCAGTCAGCCTCCACCCAGGTTAAGGATCGAGGAGGCTGCTTGTGGCAGTACTTCGCTTACGTCTCTTTTGTGTCTTCCTCTCTCGTTATCACCTTTAACCTTCTCCAGTAATGTTATAGTTAAAAATTGTCTTAAGATCTAGCGTCAATTCAGGCGGCATTTTACTTTACAGTCAACACCTCTTCTATGCCCTGTACATTCTAACCCCCTCTTTCCTCCCTCTCTCGTTGATAAGGCTTTTGCGGCCTGGGTGGACCACGGGATCATTTCCATTAAACTTGACTCAAGTTTTTAACTTACCAAGGTTCCACTTTTTCAGATACTTGCAAGTCCGTGACTTTGTCCGTAAGCATTTTCTGGGATTCCTTTCGATCCCACCCTCCACCATTGTCGATACCATATCAAATATCAATCCTTATCAAAGAGGGGCCATATCTACGATTTATAATACCTTTTTTACATGTTGCCCTTTGGATTCTGACAGTCTGCGGATTACCTGGGCTAGGGATCTTAATATAAAGATAGAGACAGAAACATGGCATTCGATTTTGAAACGTGTTCACACGTCATCTGTTTGTGCTCGCCACGGGGTTTTACAGTGTAAAGTGGTCCACAAGGTACATTGGTCTAAAAGTAAATTAGCCCGTATGTTCCCTGACATTGATCCAAGCTGCGACAAGTGTCATGTAGAACCGGCTAATCTAACTCACATGTTCTGGACTTGTCCTGCTTTACCTCTTTTCTGGGAGTCGGTTTTTGACTCACTTTCCACTATTACTTCAGTCAATATCCATCCCTCTCCGCTAATCGGCTTGTTTGGAGTTTTACCTCCTAATTACTCATTGCCGTCTCATTTCGCAGAGTTGGTAGCTTTTCTTACACTGCTAGCGAGACGTTGCATTTTGATGAACTGGAAGGGTCCTCGAGTCCCTTCTCATACTCGGTGGATAAAGATGCCTTATTTTTTGTTAAATTGGAAAAAATTAAACACTGCCTTCATGGTTCCATGATTAAATTTTCAAGAATTTGGTTACCCTTTTTTGAGCATGTTAAATCTCTGCAACTGGACGCAGTCACAATTGACTGACTGACCACCCAACCCTGCACTTTCAGTGGTTTTTCAGTTTTCAACTGGTATTATCGTTAGCAGCACACATTATTTTCTAAGTTTTGATGTTACTCAACTTTACTTGCTGGACCTAGTTAAGGCTGACCTTGTCCTATTTCTGTATTATGACATAAAGCTCTGTTATATATTATATACTATACTAAACCTGTTAGTACTGTGAGGGATTTTGTGTTGGTGTTTTTGTATTGATGTTTTTTTTTTTTTTTTTTTTTGTCTTTTTTTGTGTGGTTTTTATTATATTATTAGTTTTTATATAATTTTTTATATTGATTGTTTGTCTTTGGTGTTGTGAAAAATTCAATAAATAAATCATATATATAAAAAAAAAAACTAGTGCCTTCCCATTCTGTAAGAGGCCAGCATTCAGTGACTCTACAAGTGTACGCAAGTAGCCGAATCTATTGTCAGTCAGGCTCGTTGGTCTAGGGGTATGATTCTCGCTTTGGGTGCGAGAGGTCCCGGGTTCAAATCCCGGATGAGCCCGGAATTTTCAGAACAAGCAGCAAGGTTGGATCCTTCCTTTTGCAGCACTGAGCCAAACTCAAAACTGTCATGTTTTTGAAACCCTTACTACTGCTTGTGTTCATCTGTACTACAACATAGCCAAGATTCAGCCAGATGACAAGCGCTTATTTCCTTGCACAATCGTACTCAGAATCGCTGCCTACCAGGGAGTGTGGCTCCCTAACGACAAACGCTTTCTATTAAAACTAGTGCCTTCCCATTCTGTAAGAGGCCAGCATTCAGTGACTCTACAAGTGTACGCAAGTAGCCGATTCTATTGTCAGTCAGGCTCGTTGGTCTAGGGGTATGATTCTCGCTTTGGGTGTGAGAGGTCCCGGGTTCAAATCCCGGATGAGCCCAGCAGTTTCAGAACAAGCAGCCAGTCAGATGACAAGCGTTTATTTCCTGCACAGAACGTACTCTGAATCAGTATCTCTAAAATCATATCGGATCCCAATTGTCGATTTATTTTTATTACAGGTAAAATTTTTGCCATTTCTCTGACGCTAGCTAATGTTTACGGCCCAAACTGGGATAATGAGGATTTCTATAAAAAGTTTCTTTTTTCAATTCCTGATATAGTGTCTAGTCACCTTATTCTCGGTGGAGACTTTAATTGCTGTCTGGACCCCTCACTCGATCGCTCATCCACTAAGCCCATCTCTCCATCTAAATCATCTAAAGTTGTTCAACTGTTTATGGAGCAGTATGCTGTCTCGGATGTATGGCGCTTCTTCAATCCCAGTGATAAGCAGTTTTCTTTTTTTTCTCCTGTACATGGTACTTTTTCTCGAATTGACCTCTTTCTCATTGACAACAAGCTGCTTTCTTCTGTTAACAATTGTTTCTACAGTCCTATAGTTATTTCAGATCACGCTACTATCATAGTTGATGTCTCATTTCCTGGTGTGTCCTTCATGCGATCCCCATGGCGTTTTAACTCGTTTCTTCTTACTGACCCGGATTTCATAAAAAACATTGATGGTCGCATTGATCTTTTAATTTCCACTAATGTTAATTCAGATGTGTCAGCGTCAACAATTTGGGAGGCATGCAAAGCTTATTTACGTGGAGAGATCATTTCTTTCTCTGCCTTTCGGAAAAAAAACACTGTTGAAAGGAGCATCTCTATCTCTAGGGAATTGGCTGACCTGCAGTCCAGATGCGAGGATGCACCTGAACCCGAACTTATAAAAGAATTGCTTACTAAAAAGTCTGAATTTGATATATTGGCTTCCGACGGCGCAATAGAAGCATTACTTAAGTCTCGTCACAGCTATTATGAATCTGGTGATAAGCCAGGCAAAATATTGGCTCACCAAATTCGACAATCTGCCTCGGCTCAACATATCTTAAAAATGAATACTGTCAATGGCACAACTATTAACCCTCAAACTATTAATGACCAATTCAGGAATTTTTATGCTTTGTTATACACTTCTGAGTGTTCATCTGATGAGGCTCAGTTGGATAGTTTCCTTAGGCCCTTAAACATTCCTTCCATTGACCCTGAGACATCTTCTAGGATGGATGAGCTTTTTACGGTAGATGATATTAAAGATGCGTTACACTCCATGCAGAATGGGAAATGTCCGGGGCCTGATGGTTTTCCTATTGAATTTTTTAAAGCATTTACAGATAAACTTTCCCCACTACTGCTAAATATGTTTAACGAATCTTTACAATGCGGCATACTCCCTCCTACTTTAAGACAGGCCACCATTTCACTTTTATTGAAGAAAGGCAAGGATCCCCTTCTCTGTAGTAACTATCGCCCAATTTCTTTATTATGTGCGGATGTTAAAATATTAGCTAAAATGCTGGCAAGGCGTCTAGAGGCTGTTTTGCCTTCAATCATTTCTACAGACCAAACAGGGTTTGTCAAGGGAAGGCACTCTTTTCACAATGTCAGGCGTCTATTTGACATATTGTACTCTCCCTCAACTTCTACCACCCCTGAGGTGGTTATTTCGATGGATGCAGAGAAGGCATTTGATTGTGTGGAGTGGCCTTATTTGTTCCATACATTAAAAAAGTTTGGATTTGGCTGTAAACTTCTTTATGCGTCTCCTTTGGCCCGTGTCCGCACAAACAATGATTACTCAGATTATTTTCCCCTTGGACGTGGTACTCGGCAGGGCTGTCCCCTTTCCCCCTTATTGTTCGCCATCGCTATTGAACCATTGGCAGTGGCCCTTAGATCTAGTCAAATGATGGGCATTATAAGAGGGGGCGCTGTGCACAAACTGTCTTTATATGCTGACGACCTTTTACTTTTCGTCTCTGAGCCAGACAGATCTATACCCCACGTTTTAGATCTACTGAAGGTATTTGGGCAGGTTTCGGGGTATAAACTGAATCTTCATAAGAGTGAACTCTTGCCTATAAATTCAACAGCCATAGCTTACCCTCTTTCAAAATTGCCATTTAAGACATCATTAAATCAATTCAACTATTTGGGCATCTGCGTAACTAAGAACTACTCTGACCTGTTTAACTGTAATTTCTCTCCTCTGTTGGATCGTTTGACCGAAGATCTTCATCGTTGGTCTCTATTGCCTCTTTCTCTTGCGGGTAGGATAAATTGTATAAAAATGAATGTACTGCCTAAATTTCTGTATCTTTTTCAATGCATACCGGTTTTTATTCCAAAACGTTTCTTTCACTCTTTAGATTGCACTATTTCTCAATTTATTTGGAATGGAAAAACTCCAAGAATACAGAAAGGCATTTTACAAAAAACTAAGGAGCTGGGGGGTTTAGCACTAGCTAACTTCTTGTTTTATTACTGGGCTGCAAATGTTCGTAATATGTTAATCTGGTGCTGTTCCAGCAGTCAGCCTCCACCCAGGTTAAGGATCGAGGAGGCTGCTTGTGGCAGTACTTCGCTTACGTCTCTTTTGTGTCTTCCTCTCTCGTTATCACCTTTAACCTTCTCCAGTAATGTTATAGTTAAAAATTGTCTTAAGATCTAGCGTCAATTCAGGCGGCATTTTACTTTACAGTCAACACCTCTTCTATGCCCTGTACATTCTAACCCCCTCTTTCCTCCCTCTCTCGTTGATAAGGCTTTTGCGGCCTGGGTGGACCACGGGATCATTTCCATTAAACTTGACTCAAGTTTTTAACTTACCAAGGTTCCACTTTTTCAGATACTTGCAAGTCCGTGACTTTGTCCGTAAGCATTTTCTGGGATTCCTTTCGATCCCACCCTCCACCATTGTCGATACCATATCAAATATCAATCCTTATCAAAGAGGGGCCATATCTACGATTTATAATACCTTTTTTACATGTTGCCCTTTGGATTCTGACAGTCTGCGGATTACCTGGGCTAGGGATCTTAATATAAAGATAGAGACAGAAACATGGCATTCGATTTTGAAACGTGTTCACACGTCATCTGTTTGTGCTCGCCACGGGGTTTTACAGTGTAAAGTGGTCCACAAGGTACATTGGTCTAAAAGTAAATTAGCCCGTATGTTCCCTGACATTGATCCAAGCTGCGACAAGTGTCATGTAGAACCGGCTAATCTAACTCACATGTTCTGGACTTGTCCTGCTTTACCTCTTTTCTGGGAGTCGGTTTTTGACTCACTTTCCACTATTACTTCAGTCAATATCCATCCCTCTCCGCTAATCGGCTTGTTTGGAGTTTTACCTCCTAATTACTCATTGCCGTCTCATTTCGCAGAGTTGGTAGCTTTTCTTACACTGCTAGCGAGACGTTGCATTTTGATGAACTGGAAGGGTCCTCGAGTCCCTTCTCATACTCGGTGGATAAAGATGCCTTATTTTTTGTTAAATTGGAAAAAATTAAACACTGCCTTCATGGTTCCATGATTAAATTTTCAAGAATTTGGTTACCCTTTTTTGAGCATGTTAAATCTCTGCAACTGGACGCAGTCACAATTGACTGACTGACCACCCAACCCTGCACTTTCAGTGGTTTTTCAGTTTTCAACTGGTATTATCGTTAGCAGCACACATTATTTTCTAAGTTTTGATGTTACTCAACTTTACTTGCTGGACCTAGTTAAGGCTGACCTTGTCCTATTTCTGTATTATGACATAAAGCTCTGTTATATATTATATACTATACTAAACCTGTTAGTACTGTGAGGGATTTTGTGTTGGTGTTTTTGTATTGATGTTTTTTTTTTTTTTTTTTTTTGTCTTTTTTTGTGTGGTTTTTATTATATTATTAGTTTTTATATAATTTTTTATATTGATTGTTTGTCTTTGGTGTTGTGAAAAATTCAATAAATAAATCATATATATAAAAAAAAAAACTAGTGCCTTCCCATTCTGTAAGAGGCCAGCATTCAGTGACTCTACAAGTGTACGCAAGTAGCCGAATCTATTGTCAGTCAGGCTCGTTGGTCTAGGGGTATGATTCTCGCTTTGGGTGCGAGAGGTCCCGGGTTCAAATCCCGGATGAGCCCGGAATTTTCAGAACAAGCAGCAAGGTTGGATCCTTCCTTTTGCAGCACTGAGCCAAACTCAAAACTGTCATGTTTTTGAAACCCTTACTACTGCTTGTGTTCATCTGTACTACAACATAGCCAAGATTCAGCCAGATGACAAGCGCTTATTTCCTTGCACAATCGTACTCAGAATCGCTGCCTACCAGGGAGTGTGGCTCCCTAACGACAAACGCTTTCTATTAAAACTAGTGCCTTCCCATTCTGTAAGAGGCCAGCATTCAGTGACTCTACAAGTGTACGCAAGTAGCCGATTCTATTGTCAGTCAGGCTCGTTGGTCTAGGGGTATGATTCTCGCTTTGGGTGTGAGAGGTCCCGGGTTCAAATCCCGGATGAGCCCAGCAGTTTCAGAACAAGCAGCCAGTCAGATGACAAGCGTTTATTTCCTGCACAGAACGTACTCTGAATCAGTATCTCTAAAATCATATCGGATCCCAATTGTCGATTTATTTTTATTACAGGTAAAATTTTTGCCATTTCTCTGACGCTAGCTAATGTTTACGGCCCAAACTGGGATAATGAGGATTTCTATAAAAAGTTTCTTTTTTCAATTCCTGATATAGTGTCTAGTCACCTTATTCTCGGTGGAGACTTTAATTGCTGTCTGGACCCCTCACTCGATCGCTCATCCACTAAGCCCATCTCTCCATCTAAATCATCTAAAGTTGTTCAACTGTTTATGGAGCAGTATGCTGTCTCGGATGTATGGCGCTTCTTCAATCCCAGTGATAAGCAGTTTTCTTTTTTTTCTCCTGTACATGGTACTTTTTCTCGAATTGACCTCTTTCTCATTGACAACAAGCTGCTTTCTTCTGTTAACAATTGTTTCTACAGTCCTATAGTTATTTCAGATCACGCTACTATCATAGTTGATGTCTCATTTCCTGGTGTGTCCTTCATGCGATCCCCATGGCGTTTTAACTCGTTTCTTCTTACTGACCCGGATTTCATAAAAAACATTGATGGTCGCATTGATCTTTTAATTTCCACTAATGTTAATTCAGATGTGTCAGCGTCAACAATTTGGGAGGCATGCAAAGCTTATTTACGTGGAGAGATCATTTCTTTCTCTGCCTTTCGGAAAAAAAACACTGTTGAAAGGAGCATCTCTATCTCTAGGGAATTGGCTGACCTGCAGTCCAGATGCGAGGATGCACCTGAACCCGAACTTATAAAAGAATTGCTTACTAAAAAGTCTGAATTTGATATATTGGCTTCCGACGGCGCAATAGAAGCATTACTTAAGTCTCGTCACAGCTATTATGAATCTGGTGATAAGCCAGGCAAAATATTGGCTCACCAAATTCGACAATCTGCCTCGGCTCAACATATCTTAAAAATGAATACTGTCAATGGCACAACTATTAACCCTCAAACTATTAATGACCAATTCAGGAATTTTTATGCTTTGTTATACACTTCTGAGTGTTCATCTGATGAGGCTCAGTTGGATAGTTTCCTTAGGCCCTTAAACATTCCTTCCATTGACCCTGAGACATCTTCTAGGATGGATGAGCTTTTTACGGTAGATGATATTAAAGATGCGTTACACTCCATGCAGAATGGGAAATGTCCGGGGCCTGATGGTTTTCCTATTGAATTTTTTAAAGCATTTACAGATAAACTTTCCCCACTACTGCTAAATATGTTTAACGAATCTTTACAATGCGGCATACTCCCTCCTACTTTAAGACAGGCCACCATTTCACTTTTATTGAAGAAAGGCAAGGATCCCCTTCTCTGTAGTAACTATCGCCCAATTTCTTTATTATGTGCGGATGTTAAAATATTAGCTAAAATGCTGGCAAGGCGTCTAGAGGCTGTTTTGCCTTCAATCATTTCTACAGACCAAACAGGGTTTGTCAAGGGAAGGCACTCTTTTCACAATGTCAGGCGTCTATTTGACATATTGTACTCTCCCTCAACTTCTACCACCCCTGAGGTGGTTATTTCGATGGATGCAGAGAAGGCATTTGATTGTGTGGAGTGGCCTTATTTGTTCCATACATTAAAAAAGTTTGGATTTGGCTGTAAACTTCTTTATGCGTCTCCTTTGGCCCGTGTCCGCACAAACAATGATTACTCAGATTATTTTCCCCTTGGACGTGGTACTCGGCAGGGCTGTCCCCTTTCCCCCTTATTGTTCGCCATCGCTATTGAACCATTGGCAGTGGCCCTTAGATCTAGTCAAATGATGGGCATTATAAGAGGGGGCGCTGTGCACAAACTGTCTTTATATGCTGACGACCTTTTACTTTTCGTCTCTGAGCCAGACAGATCTATACCCCACGTTTTAGATCTACTGAAGGTATTTGGGCAGGTTTCGGGGTATAAACTGAATCTTCATAAGAGTGAACTCTTGCCTATAAATTCAACAGCCATAGCTTACCCTCTTTCAAAATTGCCATTTAAGACATCATTAAATCAATTCAACTATTTGGGCATCTGCGTAACTAAGAACTACTCTGACCTGTTTAACTGTAATTTCTCTCCTCTGTTGGATCGTTTGACCGAAGATCTTCATCGTTGGTCTCTATTGCCTCTTTCTCTTGCGGGTAGGATAAATTGTATAAAAATGAATGTACTGCCTAAATTTCTGTATCTTTTTCAATGCATACCGGTTTTTATTCCAAAACGTTTCTTTCACTCTTTAGATTGCACTATTTCTCAATTTATTTGGAATGGAAAAACTCCAAGAATACAGAAAGGCATTTTACAAAAAACTAAGGAGCTGGGGGGTTTAGCACTAGCTAACTTCTTGTTTTATTACTGGGCTGCAAATGTTCGTAATATGTTAATCTGGTGCTGTTCCAGCAGTCAGCCTCCACCCAGGTTAAGGATCGAGGAGGCTGCTTGTGGCAGTACTTCGCTTACGTCTCTTTTGTGTCTTCCTCTCTCGTTATCACCTTTAACCTTCTCCAGTAATGTTATAGTTAAAAATTGTCTTAAGATCTAGCGTCAATTCAGGCGGCATTTTACTTTACAGTCAACACCTCTTCTATGCCCTGTACATTCTAACCCCCTCTTTCCTCCCTCTCTCGTTGATAAGGCTTTTGCGGCCTGGGTGGACCACGGGATCATTTCCATTAAACATCTTTACATTGACGGAACATTCGCTTCTTTTGAACAATTGACTCAAGTTTTTAACTTACCAAGGTTCCACTTTTTCAGATACTTGCAAGTCCGTGACTTTGTCCGTAAGCATTTTCTGGGATTCCTTTCGATCCCACCCTCCACCATTGTCGATACCATATCAAATATCAATCCTTATCAAAGAGGGGCCATATCTACGATTTATAATACCTTTTTTACATGTTGCCCTTTGGATTCTGACAGTCTGCGGATTACCTGGGCTAGGGATCTTAATATAAAGATAGAGACAGAAACATGGCATTCGATTTTGAAACGTGTTCACACGTCATCTGTTTGTGCTCGCCACGGGGTTTTACAGTGTAAAGTGGTCCACAAGGTACATTGGTCTAAAAGTAAATTAGCCCGTATGTTCCCTGACATTGATCCAAGCTGCGACAAGTGTCATGTAGAACCGGCTAATCTAACTCACATGTTCTGGACTTGTCCTGCTTTACCTCTTTTCTGGGAGTCGGTTTTTGACTCACTTTCCACTATTACTTCAGTCAATATCCATCCCTCTCCGCTAATCGGCTTGTTTGGAGTTTTACCTCCTAATTACTCATTGCCGTCTCATTTCGCAGAGTTGGTAGCTTTTCTTACACTGCTAGCGAGACGTTGCATTTTGATGAACTGGAAGGGTCCTCGAGTCCCTTCTCATACTCGGTGGATAAAGATGCCTTATTTTTTGTTAAATTGGAAAAAATTAAACACTGCCTTCATGGTTCCATGATTAAATTTTCAAGAATTTGGTTACCCTTTTTTGAGCATGTTAAATCTCTGCAACTGGACGCAGTCACAATTGACTGACTGACCACCCAACCCTGCACTTTCAGTGGTTTTTCAGTGTTCAACTGGTATTATCGTTAGCAGCACACATTATTTTCTAAGTTTTGAGGTTACTCAAATTTACTTGCTGGACCTAGTTAAGGCTGACCTTGTCCTATTTCTGTATTATGACATAAAGCTCTGTTATATATTATATACTATACTAAACCTGTTAGTACTGTGAGGGATTTTGTGTTGGTGTTTTTGTATTGATGTTTTTTTGTTTGTTTTTTTTGTCTTTTTTTTTGTGTGTTTTTTATTATATTATTAGTTTTTATATAATTTTTTATATAACCCTCTTTCAAAATTGCCATTTAAGACATCATTAAATCAATTCAACTATTTGGGCATCTGCGTAACTAAGAACTACTCTGACCTGTTTAACTGTAATTTCTCTCCTCTGTTGGATCGTTTGACCGAAGATCTTCATCGTTGGTCTCTATTGCCTCTTTCTCTTGCGGGTAGGATAAATTGTATAAAAATGAATGTACTGCCTAAATTTCTGTATCTTTTTCAATGCATACCGGTTTTTATTCCAAAACGTTTCTTTCACTCTTTAGATTGCACTATTTCTCAATTTATTTGGAATGGAAAAACTCCAAGAATACAGAAAGGCATTTTACAAAAAACTAAGGAGCTGGGGGGTTTAGCACTACCTAACTTCTTGTTTTATTACTGGGCTGCAAATGTTCGTAATATGTTAATCTGGTGCTGTTTCAGCAGTCAGCCTCCACCCAGGTTAAGGATCGAGGAGGCTGCCTGTGGCAGTACTTCGCTTACGTCTCTTTTGTGTCTTCCTCTCTCGTTATCACCTTTAACCTTCTCCAGTAATGTTATAGTTAAAAATTGTCTTAAGATCTAGCGTCAATTCAGGCGGCATTTTACTTTACAGTCAACACCTCTTCTATGCCCTGTACATTCTAACCCCCTCTTTCCTCCCTCTCTCGTTGATAAGGCTTTTGCGGCCTGGGTGGACCACGGGATCATTTCCATTAAACATCTTTACATTGACGGAACATTTGCTTCTTTTGAACAATTGACTCAAGTTTTTAACTTACCAAGGTTCCACTTTTTCAGATACTTGCAAGTCCGTGACTTTGTCCGTAAGCATTTTCTGGGATTCCTTTCGATCCCACCCTCCACCATTGTCGATACCATATCAAATATCAATCCTTATCAAAGAGGGGCCATATCTACGATTTATAATACCTTTTTTACATGTTGCCCTTTGGATTCTGACAGTCTGCGGATTACCTGGGCTAGGGATCTTAATATAAAGATAGAGACAGAAACATGGCATTCGATTTTGAAACGTGTTCACACGTCATCTGTTTGTGCTCGCCACGGGGTTTTACAGTGTAAAGTGGTCCACAAGGTACATTGGTCTAAAAGTAAATTAGCCCGTATGTTCCCTGACATTGATCCAAGCTGCGACAAGTGTCATGTAGAACCGGCTAATCTAACTCACATGTTCTGGACTTGTCCTGCTTTACCTCTTTTCTGGGAGTCGGTTTTTGACTCACTTTCCACTATTACTTCAGTCAATATCCATCCCTCTCCGCTAATCGGCTTGTTTGGAGTTTTACCTCCTAATTACTCATTGCCGTCTCATTTCGCAGAGTTGGTAGCTTTTCTTACACTGCTAGCGAGACGTTGCATTTTGATGAACTGGAAGGGTCCTCGAGTCCCTTCTCATACTCGGTGGATAAAAGATGCCTTATTTTTTGTTAAATTGGAAAAAATTAAACACTGCCTTCATGGTTCCATGATTAAATTTTCAAGAATTTGGTTACCCTTTTTTGAGCATGTTAAATCTCTGCAACTGGACGCAGTCACAATTGACTGACTGACCACCCAACCCTGCACTTTCAGTGGTTTTTCAGTTTTCAACTGGTATTATCGTTAGCAGCACACATTATTTTCTAAGTTTTGAGGTTACTCAACTTTACTTGCTGGACCTAGTTAAGGCTGACCTTGTCCTATTTCTGTATTATGACATAAAGCTCTGTTATATATTATATACTATACTAAACCTGTTAGTACTGTGAGGGATTTTGTGTTGGTGTTTTTGTATTGATGTTTTTTTTTTGTTTTTTTTGTCTTTTTTTGTGTGGTTTTTATTATATTATTAGTTTTTATATAATATTTTATATTGATTGTTTGTCTTTGGTGTTGTGAAAAATTCAATAAATAAATCATATATAAAAAAAAAAAAAAAAACTAGTGCCTTCCCATTCTGTAAGAGGCCAGCATTCAGTGACTCTACAAGTGTACGCAAGTAGCCGAATCTATTGTCAGTCAGGCTCGTTGGTCTAGGGGTATGATTCTCGCTTTGGGTGCGAGAGGTCCCGGGTTCAAATCCCGGATGAGCCCAGCAGTTTCAGAACAAGCTGCCAGTAAGATGACAAGTGTTTATTTCCTGCACAGAACGTACTCTGACAAACGGTCCCGGGTTCAAATCCCGGACGAGCCCTCTCTCCTTTAGTATGAGTTCAAGGGTTCTCTGACTCTGTATGCAATTGCATGTGATACCACAGGATTTTTTTTCTCTTTTTTTAATCTGGGTGATAAAACAAATTGTGCTCTTCTTGGTGTATGAAAGGCATTGTTTTCCCTTAGAAGTTGACGGAGAAGAAAGCTCATTCTGACGGAGAAGAAAGCTCATTCAGAAGCTCAAGCCCGCTTGAATGAGTCCAGTGAGAAGCGAGACTTGCTGAAGTTCTCTCTGGAGCAGAGACTCAGTGAGTTGCCCAAAAATCACCCGAAGGGCAATCTGATTATGGAGGAGTTAGTCATGTTGTCCTCCCCACCTCTCAGCCCCTGCCACAGCATCATGTTTTCAACCACTTCATAGTCTGGCCATTTACTTTTCTTTATCAACCACTTCATAGTCTGGCCATTTACTGCAACCCACATAGTACTTGACGTCCAGTTCTGCAGCATCAGAGGCTGATGCTTTGGCAAAATTGAACTTTTTTCGCAGGTCTGTAGATGCTGTAGTGGGATTCAAAGCATTTTAAATCGCTCTTAACTGTATTACCGTGGCTCTTTTGCAGAAACGCTAAGCACAGGTATACTTGTTGTTCTGTGGAGTTTCTTTGAACAACTTTTCATTGACTTTTTGCAGCATCGGCTTAGGCTGTTTACATTTAGAGCCCGCCATTTCTGTTCCATGTGTTTTTCTCCAATTACACTGCCATTTTGGTTATATAGACAAAACAAACGTATCAATGATGTTTTTCGATGACTAGATTAATTTATAGTTCATGTCTCTTTCCCACCTGTTTTGTGTGTAGTCTGCCTCTCTGCTTTCGTACGCAAAGCCTTCTTCGTAGGTCAAGTGCAAAAGCAAGAAGTGGCCTTTTCCCCTTAGGCCACTGGGCCTCTTGCGCACAGTGCTTTGTGTAATTTCAGCCTGAAAGGGCACGGGCACGGGCAGGCAAGAATGATTCACTGACAGTCTGATGCACACAAAATCCCACCACCACAGCTATCCGAAGTTTGTCCGTTCTATGCCAACTCAGATCTTGTGGTCATTAATGCTTTGAACAAACCATCCTTGAATTTGTCGAACATCCAACTTAAACATAGCCCATTAAAGACGACCCAGGTGGGACTTGAACCCACAATCTCCAGCTCCGGAGGCTGATGCCTTATCCATTAGGCCACTGGGCCTTGTCTGGCATGCTTTTCCTTTGATCAGTAATATGCCTTCAAGGGGTTTCTAATGCTCAAGCAACTACACTTTCGTATCTCGACGCCAGGTCGTGTTCCGTCTTTGAGATGGGCTTCACTGAATTTGTGGCGCCCTCCCGAAAGTCTTAATGTAGAAGAGGCTCGTTGGTCTAGGGGTATGATTCTCGCTTTGGGTGCGAGAAGTCCCGGGTTCAAATCCCGTACGAGCCCGGGATTTTTAGAACAAGCAGCGAGAGCAGCAAGGTTGGATCCTTCCTTTTGCAGCACTGAGCCAAACTCAAAACTGTCATGTTTTTGAAACCCTTACTACTGCTTGTGTTCATCTGTACTACAACATAGCCAAGATTCAGCCAGATGACAAGCGCTTATTTCCTTGCACAATCGTACTCAGAATCGCTGCCTGCCAGGGAGTGTGGCTCCCTAACGACAAACGCTTTCTATTAAAATTAGTGCCTTCCCATTCTGTAAGAGGCCAGCATTCAGTGACTCTACAAGTGTACGCAAGTAGCCGATTCTATTGTCAGTCAGGCTCGTTGGTCTAGGGGTATGATTCTCGCTTTGGGTGTGAGAGGTCCGTGGTTCAAATCCCGGATGAGCCCAGCAGTTTCAGAACAAGCAGCCAGTCAGATGACAAGCGTTTATTTCCTGCACAGAACGTACTCTGAATCAGTATCTCTAAAATCATATCGGATCCCAATGGTCGATTTATTTTTATTACAGGTAAAATTTTTGGCATTTCTCTGACGCTAGCTAATGTTTACGGCCCAAACTGGGATATTGAGGATTTCTATAAAAAATTTCTTTTTTCAATTCCTGATATAGTGTCTACTCACCTTATTCTCGGTGGAGACTTTAATTGCTGTCTGGACCCCTCACTCGATCGCTCATCCACTAAGCCCATCTCTCCATCTAAATCATCTAAAGTTGTTCAACTGTTTATGGAGCAGTATGCTGTCTCGGATGTATGGCGCTTCTTCAATCCCAGTGATAAGCAGTTTTCTTTTTTTTCTCCTGTACATGGTACTTTTTCTCGAATTGACCTCTTTCTCATTGACAACAAGCTGCTTTCTTCTGTTAACAATTGTTTCTACAGTCCTATAGTTATTTCAGATCACGCTACTATCATAGTTGATGTCTCATTTCCTGGTGTGTCCTTCATGCGATCCCCATGGCGTTTTAACTCGTTTCTTCTTACTGACCCGGATTTCATAAAAAACATTGATGGTCGCATTGATCTTTTCATTTCCACTAATGTTAATTCAGATGTGTCAGCGTCAACAATTTGGGAGGCATGCAAAGCTTATTTACGTGGAGAGATCATTTCTTTCTCTGCCTTTCGGAAAAAAAACACTGTTGAAAGGAGTATCTCTATCTCTAGGGAATTGGCTGACCTGAAGTCCAGATGCGAGGATGCACCTGAACCCGAACTTATAAAAGAATTGCTTACTAAAAAGTCTGAATTTGATATATTGGCTTCCGACGGCGCAATAGAAGCATTACTTAAGTCTCGTCACAGCTATTATGAATCTGGTGATAAGCCAGGCAAAATATTGGCTCACCAAATTCGACAATCTGCCTCGGCTCAACATATCTTAAAAATGAATACTGTCAATGGCACAACTATTAACCCTCAAACTATTAATGACCAATTCAGGAATTTTTATGCTTTGTTATACACTTCTGAGTGTTCATCTGATGAGGCTCAGTTGGATAGTTTCCTTAGGCCCTTAAACATTCCTTCCATTGACCCTGAGACATCTTCTAGGATGGATGAGCTTTTTACGGTAGATGATATTAAAGATGCGTTACACTCCATGCAGAATGGGAAATGTCCAGGGCCTGATGGTTTTCCTATTGAATTTTTTAAAGCATTTACAGATAAACTTTCCCCACTACTGCTAAATATGTTTAACGAATCTTTACAATGCGGCATACTCCCTCCTACTTTAAGACAGGCCACCATTTCACTTTTATTGAAGAAATGCAAGGATCCCCTTCTCTGTAGTAACTATCGCCCTATTTCTTTATTATGTGCGGATCTTAAAATATTAGCTAAAATGCTGGCAAGGCGTCTAGAGGCTGTTTTGCCTTCAATCATTTCTACAGACCAAACAGGGTTTGTCAAGGGAAGGCACTCTTTTCACAATGTCAGGCGTCTATTTGACATATTGTACTCTCCCTCAACTTCTACCACCCCTGAGTTGGTTATTTCGATGGATGCAGAGAAGGCATTTGATTGTGTGGAGTGGCCTTATTTGTTCCATACATTAAAAAAGTTTGGATTTGGCTGTAAACTTCTTTATGCGTCTCCTTTGGCCCGTGTCCGCACAAACAATGATTACTCAGATTATTTTCCCCTTGGACGTGGTACTCGGCAGGGCTGTCCCCTTTCCCCCTTATTGTTCGCCATCGCTATTGAACCATTGGCAGTGGCCCTTAGATCTAGTCAAATGATGGGCATTATAAGAGGGGGCGCTGTGCACAAACTGTCTTTATATGCTGACGACCTTTTACTTTTCGTCTCTGAGCCAGACAGATCTATACCCCACGTTTTAGATCTACTGAAGGTATTTGGGCAGGTTTCGGGGTATAAACTGAATCTTCATAAGAGTGAACTCTTGCCTATAAATTCAACAGCCATAGCTTACCCTCTTTCAAAATTGCCATTTAAGACATCATTAAATCAATTCAACTATTTGGGCATCTGCGTAACTAAGAACTACTCTGACCTGTTTAACCGTAATTTCTCTCCTCTGTTGGATCGTTTGACCGAAGATCTTCATCGTTGGTCTCTATTGCCTCTTTCTCTTGCGGGTAGGATAAATTGTATAAAAATGAATGTACTGCCTAAATTTCTGTATCTTTTTCAATGCATACCGGTTTTTATTCCAAAACGTTTCTTTCACTCTTTAGATTGCACTATTTCTCAATTTATTTGGAATGGAAAAACTCCAAGAATACAGAAAGGCATTTTACAAAAAACTAAGGAGCTGGGGGGTTTAGCACTACCTAACTTCTTGTTTTATTACTGGGCTGCAAATGTTCGTAATATGTTAATCTGGTGCTGTTCCAGCAGTCAGCCTCCACCCAGGTTAAGGATCGAGGAGGCTGCTTGTGGCAGTACTTCGCTTACGTCTCTTTTGTGTCTTCCTCTCTCGTTATCACCTTTAACCTTCTCCAGTAATGTTATAGTTAAAAATTGTCTTAAGATCTAGCGTCAATTCAGGCGGCATTTTACTTTACAGTCAACACCTCTTCTATGCCCTGTACATTCTAACCCCCTCTTTCCTCCCTCTCTCGTTGATAAGGCTTTTGCGGCCTGGGTGGACCACGGGATCATTTCCATTAAACATCTTTACATTGACGGAACATTTGCTTCTTTTGAACAATTGACTCAAGTTTTTAACTTACCAAGGTTCCACTTTTTCAGATACTTGCAAGTCCGTGACTTTGTCCGTAAGCATTTTCTGGGATTCCTTTCGATCCCACCCTCCACCATTGTCGATACCATATCAAATATCAATCCTTATCAAAGAGGGGCCATATCTACGATTTATAATACCTTTTTTACATGTTGCCCTTTGGATTCTGACAGTCTGCGGATTACCTGGGCTAGGGATCTTAATATAAAGATAGAGACAGAAACATGGCATTCGATTTTGAAACGTGTTCACACGTCATCTGTTTGTGCTCGCCACGGGGTTTTACAGTGTAAAGTGGTCCACAAGGTACATTGGTCTAAAAGTAAATTAGCCCGTATGTTCCCTGACATTGATCCAAGCTGCGACAAGTGTCATGTAGAACCGGCTAATCTAACTCACATGTTCTGGACTTGTCCTGCTTTACCTCTTTTCTGGGAGTCGGTTTTTGACTCACTTTCCACTATTACTTCAGTCAATATCCATCCCTCTCCGCTAATCGGCTTGTTTGGAGTTTTACCTCCTAATTACTCATTGCCGTCTCATTTCGCAGAGTTGGTAGCTTTTCTTACACTGCTAGCGAGACGTTGCATTTTGATGAACTGGAAGGGTCCTCGAGTCCCTTCTCATACTCGGTGGATAAAAGATGCCTTATTTTTTGTTAAATTGGAAAAAATTAAACACTGCCTTCATGGTTCCATGATTAAATTTTCAAGAATTTGGTTACCCTTTTTTGAGCATGTTAAATCTCTGCAACTGGACGCAGTCACAATTGACTGACTGACCACCCAACCCTGCACTTT
Organism: Gila orcuttii; assembly: GCA_026230005.1. NCBI lineage: Eukaryota > Metazoa > Chordata > Actinopteri > Cypriniformes > Leuciscidae > Gila > Gila orcuttii. The sequence continues at coordinate 47,210,474 of JAPDVR010000008.1, read as the reverse complement.
CAGTGGTTTTTCAGTTTTCAACTGGTATTATCGTTAGCAGCACACATTATTTTCTAAGTTTTGAGGTTACTCAACTTTACTTGCTGGACCTAGTTAAGGCTGACCTTGTCCTATTTCTGTATTATGACATAAAGCTCTGTTATATATTATATACTATACTAAACCTGTTAGTACTGTGAGGGATTTTGTGTTGGTGTTTTTGTATTGATGTTTTTTTTTTGTTTTTTTTGTCTTTTTTTGTGTGGTTTTTATTATATTATTAGTTTTTATATAATTTTTTATATTGATTGTTTGTCTTTGGTGTTGTGAAAAATTCAATAAATAAATCATATATAAAAAAAAAAAAAAAAACTAGTGCCTTCCCATTCTGTAAGAGGCCAGCATTCAGTGACTCTACAAGTGTACGCAAGTAGCCGAATCTATTGTCAGTCAGGCTCGTTGGTCTAGGGGTATGATTCTCGCTTTGGGTGCGAGAGGTCCCGGGTTCAAATCCCGGATGAGCCCAGCAGTTTCAGAACAAGCTGCCAGTAAGATGACAAGTGTTTATTTCCTGCACAGAACGTACTCTGACAAACGGTCCCGGGTTCAAATCCCGGACGAGCCCTCTCTCCTTTAGTATGAGTTCAAGGGTTCTCTGACTCTGTATGCAATTGCATGTGATACCACAGGATTTTTTTTCTCTTTTTTTAATCTGGGTGATAAAACAAATTGTGCTCTTCTTGGTGTATGAAAGGCATTGTTTTCCCTTAGAAGTTGACGGAGAAGAAAGCTCATTCTGACGGAGAAGAAAGCTCATTCAGAAGCTCAAGCACGCTTGAATGAGTCCAGTGAGAAGCGAGACTTGCTGAAGTTCTCTCTGGAGCAGAGACTCAGTGAGTTGCCCAAAAATCACCCGAAGGGCAATCTGATTATGGAGGAGTTAGTCATGTTGTCCTCCCCACCTCTCAGCCCCTGCCACAGCATCATGTTTTCAACCACTTCATAGTCTGGCCATTTACTTTTCTTTATCAACCACTTCATAGTCTGGCCATTTACTGCAACCCACATAGTACTTGACGTCCAGTTCTGCAGCATCAGAGGCTGATGCTTTGGCAAAATTGAACTTTTTTCGCAGGTCTGTAGATGCTGTAGTGGGATTCAAAGCATTTTAAATCGCTCTTAACTGTATTACCGTGGCTCTTTTGCAGAAACGCTAAGCACAGGTATACTTGTTGTTCTGTGGAGTTTCTTTGAACAACTTTTCATTGACTTTTTGCAGCATCGGCTTAGGCTGTTTACATTTAGAGCCCGCCATTTCTGTTCCATGTGTTTTTCTCCAATTACACTGCCATTTTGGTTATATAGACAAAACAAACGTATCAATGATGTTTTTCGATGACTAGATTAATTTATAGTTCATGTCTCTTTCCCACCTGTTTTGTGTGTAGTCTGCCTCTCTGCTTTCGTACGCAAAGCCTTCTTCGTAGGTCAAGTGCAAAAGCAAGAAGTGACCTTTTCCCCTTAGGCCACTGGGCCTCTTGCGCACAGTGCTTTGTGTAATTTCAGCCTGAAAGGGCACGGGCACGGGCAGGCAAGAATGATTCACTGACAGTCTGATGCACACAAAATCCCACCACCACAGCTATCCGAAGTTTGTCCGTTCTATGCCAACTCAGATCTTGTGGTCATTAATGCTTTGAACAAACCATCCTTGAATTTGTCGAACATCCAACTTAAACATAGCCCATTAAAGACGACCCAGGTGGGACTTGAACCCACAATCTCCAGCTCCGGAGGCTGATGCCTTATCCATTAGGCCACTGGGCGTTGTCTGGCATGCTTTTCCTTTGATCAGTAATATGCCTTCAAGGGGTTTCTAATGCTCAAGCAACTACACTTTCGTATCTCGACGCCAGGTCGTGTTCCGTCTTTGAGATGGGCTTCACTGAATTTGTGGCGCCCTCCCGAAAGTCTTAATGTAGAAGAGGCTCGTTGGTCTAGGGGTATGATTCTCGCTTTGGGTGCGAGAAGTCCCGGGTTCAAATCCCGTACGAGCCCGGGATTTTTAGAACAAGCAGCGAGAGCAGCAAGGTTGGATCCTTCCTTTTGCAGCACTGAGCCAAACTCAAAACTGTCATGTTTTTGAAACCCTTACTACTGCTTGTGTTCATCTGTACTACAACATAGCCAAGATTCAGCCAGATGACAAGCGCTTATTTCCTTGCACAATCGTACTCAGAATCGCTGCCTGCCAGGGAGTGTGGCTCCCTAACGACAAACGCTTTCTATTAAAATTAGTGCCTTCCCATTCTGTACGAGGCCAGCATTCAGTGACTCTACAAGTGTACGCAAGTAGCCGATTCTATTGTCAGTCAGGCTCGTTGGTCTAGGGGTATGATTCTCGCTTTGGGTGTGAGAGGTCCGTGGTTCAAATCCCGGATGAGCCCAGCAGTTTCAGAACAAGCAGCCAGTCAGATGACAAGCGTTTATCTCCTGCACAGAACGTACTCTGAATCAGTATCTCTAAAATCATATCGGATCCCAATGGTCGATTTATTTTTATTACAGGTAAAATTTTTGGCATTTCTCTGACGCTAGCTAATGTTTACGGCCCAAACTGGGATATTGAGGATTTCTATAAAAAATTTCTTTTTTCAATTCCTGATATAGTGTCTACTCACCTTATTCTCGGTGGAGACTTTAATTGCTGTCTGGACCCCTCACTCGATCGCTCATCCACTAAGCCCATCTCTCCATCTAAATCATCTAAAGTTGTTCAACTGTTTATGGAGCAGTATGCTGTCTCGGATGTATGGCGCTTCTTCAATCCCAGTGATAAGCAGTTTTCTTTTTTTTCTCCTGTACATGGTACTTTTTCTCGAATTGACCTCTTTCTCATTGACAACAAGCTGCTTTCTTCTGTTAACAATTGTTTCTACAGTCCTATAGTTATTTCAGATCACGCTACTATCATAGTTGATGTCTCATTTCCTGGTGTGTCCTTCATGCGATCCCCATGGCGTTTTAACTCGTTTCTTCTTACTGACCCGGATTTCATAAAAAACATTGATGGTCGCATTGATCTTTTCATTTCCACTAATGTTAATTCAGATGTGTCAGCGTCAACAATTTGGGAGGCATGCAAAGCTTATTTACGTGGAGAGATCATTTCTTTCTCTGCCTTTCGGAAAAAAAACACTGTTGAAAGGAGTATCTCTATCTCTAGGGAATTGGCTGACCTGCAGTCCAGATGCGAGGATGCACCTGAACCCGAACTTATAAAAGAATTGCTTACTAAAAAGTCTGAATTTGATATATTGGCTTCCGACGGCGCAATAGAAGCATTACTTAAGTCTCGTCACAGCTATTATGAATCTGGTGATAAGCCAGGCAAAATATTGGCTCACCAAATTCGACAATCTGCCTCGGCTCAACATATCTTAAAAATGAATACTGTCAATGGCACAACTATTAACCCTCAAACTATTAATGACCAATTCAGGAATTTTTATGCTTTGTTATACACTTCTGAGTGTTCATCTGATGAGGCTCAGTTGGATAGTTTCCTTAGGCCCTTAAACATTCCTTCCATTGACCCTGAGACATCTTCTAGGATGGATGAGCTTTTTACGGTAGATGATATTAAAGATGCGTTACACTCCATGCAGAATGGGAAATGTCCAGGGCCTGATGGTTTTCCTATTGAATTTTTTAAAGCATTTACAGATAAACTTTCCCCACTACTGCTAAATATGTTTAACGAATCTTTACAATGCGGCATACTCCCTCCTACTTTAAGACAGGCCACCATTTCACTTTTATTGAAGAAATGCAAGGATCCCCTTCTCTGTAGTAACTATCGCCCTATTTCTTTATTATGTGCGGATGTTAAAATATTAGCTAAAATGCTGGCAAGGCGTCTAGAGGCTGTTTTGCCTTCAATCATTTCTACAGACCAAACAGGGTTTGTCAAGGGAAGGCACTCTTTTCACAATGTCAGGCGTCTATTTGACATATTGTACTCTCCCTCAACTTCTACCACCCCTGAGTTGGTTATTTCGATGGATGCAGAGAAGGCATTTGATTGTGTGGAGTGGCCTTATTTGTTCCATACATTAAAAAAGTTTGGATTTGGCTGTAAACTTCTTTATGCGTCTCCTTTGGCCCGTGTCCGCACAAACAATGATTACTCAGATTATTTTCCCCTTGGACGTGGTACTCGGCAGGGCTGTCCCCTTTCCCCCTTATTGTTCGCCATCGCTATTGAACCATTGGCAGTGGCCCTTAGATCTAGTCAAATGATGGGCATTATAAGAGGGGGCGCTGTGCACAAACTGTCTTTATATGCTGACGACCTTTTACTTTTCGTCTCTGAGCCAGACAGATCTATACCCCACGTTTTAGATCTACTGAAGGTATTTGGGCAGGTTTCGGGGTATAAACTGAATCTTCATAAGAGTGAACTCTTGCCTATAAATTCAACAGCCATAGCTTACCCTCTTTCAAAATTGCCATTTAAGACATCATTAAATCAATTCAACTATTTGGGCATCTGCGTAACTAAGAACTACTCTGACCTGTTTAACCGTAATTTCTCTCCTCTGTTGGATCGTTTGACCGAAGATCTTCATCGTTGGTCTCTATTGCCTCTTTCTCTTGCGGGTAGGATAAATTGTATAAAAATGAATGTACTGCCTAAATTTCTGTATCTTTTTCAATGCATACCGGTTTTTATTCCAAAACGTTTCTTTCACTCTTTAGATTGCACTATTTCTCAATTTATTTGGAATGGAAAAACTCCAAGAATACAGAAAGGCATTTTACAAAAAACTAAGGAGCTGGGGGGTTTAGCACTACCTAACTTCTTGTTTTATTACTGGGCTGCAAATGTTCGTAATATGTTAATCTGGTGCTGTTCCAGCAGTCAGCCTCCACCCAGGTTAAGGATCGAGGAGGCTGCTTGTGGCAGTACTTCGCTTACGTCTCTTTTGTGTCTTCCTCTCTCGTTATCACCTTTAACCTTCTCCAGTAATGTTATAGTTAAAAATTGTCTTAAGATCTAGCGTCAATTCAGGCGGCATTTTACTTTACAGTCAACACCTCTTCTATGCCCTGTACATTCTAACCCCCTCTTTCCTCCCTCTCTCGTTGATAAGGCTTTTGCGGCCTGGGTGGACCACGGGATCATTTCCATTAAACATCTTTACATTGACGGAACATTTGCTTCTTTTGAACAATTGACTCAAGTTTTTAACTTACCAAGGTTCCACTTTTTCAGATACTTGCAAGTCCGTGACTTTGTCCGTAAGCATTTTCTGGGATTCCTTTCGATCCCACCCTCCACCATTGTCGATACCATATCAAATATCAATCCTTATCAAAGAGGGGCCATATCTACGATTTATAATACCTTTTTTACATGTTGCCCTTTGGATTCTGACAGTCTGCGGATTACCTGGGCTAGGGATCTTAATATAAAGATAGAGACAGAAACATGGCATTCGATTTTGAAACGTGTTCACACGTCATCTGTTTGTGCTCGCCACGGGGTTTTACAGTGTAAAGTGGTCCACAAGGTACATTGGTCTAAAAGTAAATTAGCCCGTATGTTCCCTGACATTGATCCAAGCTGCGACAAGTGTCATGTAGAACCGGCTAATCTAACTCACATGTTCTGGACTTGTCCTGCTTTACCTCTTTTCTGGGAGTCGGTTTTTGACTCACTTTCCACTATTACTTCAGTCAATATCCATCCCTCTCCGCTAATCGGCTTGTTTGGAGTTTTACCTCCTAATTACTCATTGCCGTCTCATTTCGCAGAGTTGGTAGCTTTTCTTACACTGCTAGCGAGACGTTGCATTTTGATGAACTGGAAGGGTCCTCGAGTCCCTTCTCATACTCGGTGGATAAAAGATGCCTTATTTTTTGTTAAATTGGAAAAAATTAAACACTGCCTTCATGGTTCCATGATTAAATTTTCAAGAATTTGGTTACCCTTTTTTGAGCATGTTAAATCTCTGCAACTGGACGCAGTCACAATTGACTGACTGACCACCCAACCCTGCACTTTCAGTGGTTTTTCAGTTTTCAACTGGTATTATCGTTAGCAGCACACATTATTTTCTAAGTTTTGAGGTTACTCAACTTTACTTGCTGGACCTAGTTAAGGCTGACCTTGTCCTATTTCTGTATTATGACATAAAGCTCTGTTATATATTATATACTATACTAAACCTGTTAGTACTGTGAGGGATTTTGTGTTGGTGTTTTTGTATTGATGTTTTTTTTTTGTTTTTTTTTGTCTTTTTTTGTGTGGTTTTTATTATATTATTAGTTTTTATATAATTTTTTATATTGATTGTTTGTCTTTGGTGTTGTGAAAAATTCAATAAATAAATCATATATAAAAAAAAAAAAAAAAAACTAGTGCCTTCCCATTCTGTAAGAGGCCAGCATTCAGTGACTCTACAAGTGTACGCAAGTAGCCGAATCTATTGTCAGTCAGGCTCGTTGGTCTAGGGGTATGATTCTCGCTTTGGGTGCGAGAGGTCCCGGGTTCAAATCCCGGATGAGCCCAGCAGTTTCAGAACAAGCTGCCAGTAAGATGACAAGTGTTTATTTCCTGCACAGAACGTACTCTGACAAACGGTCCCGGGTTCAAATCCCGGACGATCCCTCTCTCCTTTAGTATGAGTTCAAGGGTTCTCTGACTCTGTATGCAATTGCATGTGATACCACAGGATTTTTTTTCTCTTTTTTTAATCTGGGTGATAAAACAAATTGTGCTCTTCTTGGTGTATGAAAGGCATTGTTTTCCCTTAGAAGTTGACGGAGAAGAAAGCTCATTCTGACGGAGAAGAAAGCTCATTCAGAAGCTCAAGCCCGCTTGAATGAGTCCAGTGAGAAGCGAGACTTGCTGAAGTTCTCTCTGGAGCAGAGACTCAGTGAGTTGCCCAAAAATCACCCGAAGGGCAATCTGATTATGGAGGAGTTAGTCATGTTGTCCTCCCCACCTCTCAGCCCCTGCCACAGCATCATGTTTTCAACCACTTCATAGTCTGGCCATTTACTTTTCTTTATCAACCACTTCATAGTCTGGCCATTTACTGCAACCCACATAGTACTTGACGTCCAGTTCTGCAGCATCAGAGGCTGATGCTTTGGCAAAATTGAACTTTTTTCGCAGGTCTGTAGATGCTGTAGTGGGATTCAAAGCATTTTAAATCGCTCTTAACTGTATTACCGTGGCTCTTTTGCAGAAACGCTAAGCACAGGTATACTTGTTGTTCTGTGGAGTTTCTTTGAACAACTTTTCATTGACTTTTTGCAGCATCGGCTTAGGCTGTTTACATTTAGAGCCCGCCATTTCTGTTCCATGTGTTTTTCTCCAATTACACTGCCATTTTGGTTATATAGACAAAACAAACGTATCAATGATGTTTTTCGATGACTAGATTAATTTATAGTTCATGTCTCTTTCCCACCTGTTTTGTGTGTAGTCTGCCTCTCTGCTTTCGTACGCAAAGCCTTCTTCGTAGGTCAAGTGCAAAAGCAAGAAGTGACCTTTTCCCCTTAGGCCACTGGGCCTCTTGCGCACAGTGCTTTGTGTAATTTCAGCCTGAAAGGGCACGGGCACGGGCAGGCAAGAATGATTCACTGACAGTCTGATGCACACAAAATCCCACCACCACAGCTATCCGAAGTTTGTCCGTTCTATGCCAACTCAGATCTTGTGGTCATTAATGCTTTGAACAAACCATCCTTGAATTTGTCGAACATCCAACTTAAACATAGCCCATTAAAGACGACCCAGGTGGGACTTGAACCCACAATCTCCAGCTCCGGAGGCTGATGCCTTATCCATTAGGCCACTGGGCCTTGTCTGGCATGCTTTTCCTTTGATCAGTAATATGCCTTCAAGGGGTTTCTAATGCTCAAGCAACTACACTTTCGTATCTCGACGCCAGGTCGTGTTCCGTCTTTGAGATGGGCTTCACTGAATTTGTGGCGCCCTCCCGAAAGTCTTAATGTAGAAGAGGCTCGTTGGTCTAGGGGTATGATTCTCGCTTTGGGTGCGAGAAGTCCCGGGTTCAAATCCCGTACGAGCCCGGGATTTTTAGAACAAGCAGCGAGAGCAGCAAGGTTGGATCCTTCCTTTTGCAGCACTGAGCCAAACTCAAAACTGTCATGTTTTTGAAACCCTTACTACTGCTTGTGTTCATCTGTACTACAACATAGCCAAGATTCAGCCAGATGACAAGCGCTTATTTCCTTGCACAATCGTACTCAGAATCGCTGCCTGCCAGGGAGTGTGGCTCCCTAACGACAAACGCTTTCTATTAAAATTAGTGCCTTCCCATTCTGTAAGAGGCCAGCATTCAGTGACTCTACAAGTGTACGCAAGTAGCCGATTCTATTGTCAGTCAGGCTCGTTGGTCTAGGGGTATGATTCTCGCTTTGGGTGTGAGAGGTCCGTGGTTCAAATCCCGGATGAGCCCAGCAGTTTCAGAACAAGCAGCCAGTCAGATGACAAGCGTTTATCTCCTGCACAGAACGTACTCTGAATCAGTATCTCTAAAATCATATCGGATCCCAATGGTCGATTTATTTTTATTACAGGTAAAATTTTTGGCATTTCTCTGACGCTAGCTAATGTTTACGGCCCAAACTGGGATATTGAGGATTTCTATAAAAAATTTCTTTTTTCAATTCCTGATATAGTGTCTACTCACCTTATTCTCGGTGGAGACTTTAATTGCTGTCTGGACCCCTCACTCGATCGCTCATCCACTAAGCCCATCTCTCCATCTAAATCATCTAAAGTTGTTCAACTGTTTATGGAGCAGTATGCTGTCTCGGATGTATGGCGCTTCTTCAATCCCAGTGATAAGCAGTTTTCTTTTTTTTCTCCTGTACATGGTACTTTTTCTCGAATTGACCTCTTTCTCATTGACAACAAGCTGCTTTCTTCTGTTAACAATTGTTTCTACAGTCCTATAGTTATTTCAGATCACGCTACTATCATAGTTGATGTCTCATTTCCTGGTGTGTCCTTCATGCGATCCCCATGGCGTTTTAACTCGTTTCTTCTTACTGACCCGGATTTCATAAAAAACATTGATGGTCGCATTGATCTTTTCATTTCCACTAATGTTAATTCAGATGTGTCAGCGTCAACAATTTGGGAGGCATGCAAAGCTTATTTACGTGGAGAGATCATTTCTTTCTCTGCCTTTCGGAAAAAAAACACTGTTGAAAGGAGTATCTCTATCTCTAGGGAATTGGCTGACCTGCAGTCCAGATGCGAGGATGCACCTGAACCCGAACTTATAAAAGAATTGCTTACTAAAAAGTCTGAATTTGATATATTGGCTTCCGACGGCGCAATAGAAGCATTACTTAAGTCTCGTCACAGCTATTATGAATCTGGTGATAAGCCAGGCAAAATATTGGCTCACCAAATTCGACAATCTGCCTCGGCTCAACATATCTTAAAAATGAATACTGTCAATGGCACAACTATTAACCCTCAAACTATTAATGACCAATTCAGGAATTTTTATGCTTTGTTATACACTTCTGAGTGTTCATCTGATGAGGCTCAGTTGGATAGTTTCCTTAGGCCCTTAAACATTCCTTCCATTGACCCTGAGACATCTTCTAGGATGGATGAGCTTTTTACGGTAGATGATATTAAAGATGCGTTACACTCCATGCAGAATGGGAAATGTCCAGGGCCTGATGGTTTTCCTATTGAATTTTTTAAAGCATTTACAGATAAACTTTCCCCACTACTGCTAAATATGTTTAACGAATCTTTACAATGCGGCATACTCCCTCCTACTTTAAGACAGGCCACCATTTCACTTTTATTGAAGAAATGCAAGGATCCCCTTCTCTGTAGTAACTATCGCCCTATTTCTTTATTATGTGCGGATGTTAAAATATTAGCTAAAATGCTGGCAAGGCGTCTAGAGGCTGTTTTGCCTTCAATCATTTCTACAGACCAAACAGGGTTTGTCAAGGGAAGGCACTCTTTTCACAATGTCAGGCGTCTATTTGACATATTGTACTCTCCCTCAACTTCTACCACCCCTGAGTTGGTTATTTCGATGGATGCAGAGAAGGCATTTGATTGTGTGGAGTGGCCTTATTTGTTCCATACATTAAAAAAGTTTGGATTTGGCTGTAAACTTCTTTATGCGTCTCCTTTGGCCCGTGTCCGCACAAACAATGATTACTCAGATTATTTTCCCCTTGGACGTGGTACTCGGCAGGGCTGTCCCCTTTCCCCCTTATTGTTCGCCATCGCTATTGAACCATTGGCAGTGGCCCTTAGATCTAGTCAAATGATGGGCATTATAAGAGGGGGCGCTGTGCACAAACTGTCTTTATATGCTGACGACCTTTTACTTTTCGTCTCTGAGCCAGACAGATCTATACCCCACGTTTTAGATCTACTGAAGGTATTTGGGCAGGTTTCGGGGTATAAACTGAATCTTCATAAGAGTGAACTCTTGCCTATAAATTCAACAGCCATAGCTTACCCTCTTTCAAAATTGCCATTTAAGACATCATTAAATCAATTCAACTATTTGGGCATCTGCGTAACTAAGAACTACTCTGACCTGTTTAACCGTAATTTCTCTCCTCTGTTGGATCGTTTGACCGAAGATCTTCATCGTTGGTCTCTATTGCCTCTTTCTCTTGCGGGTAGGATAAATTGTATAAAAATGAATGTACTGCCTAAATTTCTGTATCTTTTTCAATGCATACCGGTTTTTATTCCAAAACGTTTCTTTCACTCTTTAGATTGCACTATTTCTCAATTTATTTGGAATGGAAAAACTCCAAGAATACAGAAAGGCATTTTACAAAAAACTAAGGAGCTGGGGGGTTTAGCACTACCTAACTTCTTGTTTTATTACTGGGCTGCAAATGTTCGTAATATGTTAATCTGGTGCTGTTCCAGCAGTCAGCCTCCACCCAGGTTAAGGATCGAGGAGGCTGCTTGTGGCAGTACTTCGCTTACGTCTCTTTTGTGTCTTCCTCTCTCGTTATCACCTTTAACCTTCTCCAGTAATGTTATAGTTAAAAATTGTCTTAAGATCTAGCGTCAATTCAGGCGGCATTTTACTTTACAGTCAACACCTCTTCTATGCCCTGTACATTCTAACCCCCTCTTTCCTCCCTCTCTCGTTGATAAGGCTTTTGCGGCCTGGGTGGACCACGGGATCATTTCCATTAAACATCTTTACATTGACGGAACATTTGCTTCTTTTGAACAATTGACTCAAGTTTTTAACTTACCAAGGTTCCACTTTTTCAGATACTTGCAAGTCCGTGACTTTGTCCGTAAGCATTTTCTGGGATTCCTTTCGATCCCACCCTCCACCATTGTCGATACCATATCAAATATCAATCCTTATCAAAGAGGGGCCATATCTACGATTTATAATACCTTTTTTACATGTTGCCCTTTGGATTCTGACAGTCTGCGGATTACCTGGGCTAGGGATCTTAATATAAAGATAGAGACAGAAACATGGCATTCGATTTTGAAACGTGTTCACACGTCATCTGTTTGTGCTCGCCACGGGGTTTTACAGTGTAAAGTGGTCCACAAGGTACATTGGTCTAAAAGTAAATTAGCCCGTATGTTCCCTGACATTGATCCAAGCTGCGACAAGTGTCATGTAGAACCGGCTAATCTAACTCACATGTTCTGGACTTGTCCTGCTTTACCTCTTTTCTGGGAGTCGGTTTTTGACTCACTTTCCACTATTACTTCAGTCAATATCCATCCCTCTCCGCTAATCGGCTTGTTTGGAGTTTTACCTCCTAATTACTCATTGCCGTCTCATTTCGCAGAGTTGGTAGCTTTTCTTACACTGCTAGCGAGACGTTGCATTTTGATGAACTGGAAGGGTCCTCGAGTCCCTTCTCATACTCGGTGGATAAAAGATGCCTTATTTTTTGTTAAATTGGAAAAAATTAAACACTGCCTTCATGGTTCCATGATTAAATTTTCAAGAATTTGGTTACCCTTTTTTGAGCATGTTAAATCTCTGCAACTGGACGCAGTCACAATTGACTGACTGACCACCCAACCCTGCACTTTCAGTGGTTTTTCAGTTTTCAACTGGTATTATCGTTAGCAGCACACATTATTTTCTAAGTTTTGAGGTTACTCAACTTTACTTGCTGGACCTAGTTAAGGCTGACCTTGTCCTATTTCTGTATTATGACATAAAGCTCTGTTATATATTATATACTATACTAAACCTGTTAGTACTGTGAGGGATTTTGTGTTGGTGTTTTTGTATTGATGTTTTTTTTTTGTTTTTTTTGTCTTTTTTTGTGTGGTTTTTATTATATTATTAGTTTTTATATAATTTTTTATATTGATTGTTTGTCTTTGGTGTTGTGAAAAATTCAATAAATAAATCATATATAAAAAAAAAAAAAAAAAACTAGTGCCTTCCCATTCTGTAAGAGGCCAGCATTCAGTGACTCTACAAGTGTACGCAAGTAGCCGAATCTATTGTCAGTCAGGCTCGTTGGTCTAGGGGTATGATTCTCGCTTTGGGTGCGAGAGGTCCCGGGTTCAAATCCCGGATGAGCCCAGCAGTTTCAGAACAAGCTGCCAGTAAGATGACAAGTGTTTATTTCCTGCACAGAACGTACTCTGACAAACGGTCCCGGGTTCAAATCCCGGACGAGCCCTCTCTCCTTTAGTATGAGTTCAAGGGTTCTCTGACTCTGTATGCAATTGCATGTGATACCACAGGATTTTTTTTCTCTTTTTTTAATCTGGGTGATAAAACAAATTGTGCTCTTCTTGGTGTATGAAAGGCATTGTTTTCCCTTAGAAGTTGACGGAGAAGAAAGCTCATTCTGACGGAGAAGAAAGCTCATTCAGAAGCTCAAGCCCGCTTGAATGAGTCCAGTGAGAAGCGAGACTTGCTGAAGTTCTCTCTGGAGCAGAGACTCAGTGAGTTGCCCAAAAATCACCCGAAGGGCAATCTGATTATGGAGGAGTTAGTCATGTTGTCCTCCCCACCTCTCAGCCCCTGCCACAGCATCATGTTTTCAACCACTTCATAGTCTGGCCATTTACTTTTCTTTATCAACCACTTCATAGTCTGGCCATTTACTGCAACCCACATAGTACTTGACGTCCAGTTCTGCAGCATCAGAGGCTGATGCTTTGGCAAAATTGAACTTTTTTCGCAGGTCTGTAGATGCTGTAGTGGGATTCAAAGCATTTTAAATCGCTCTTAACTGTATTACCGTGGCTCTTTTGCAGAAACGCTAAGCACAGGTATACTTGTTGTTCTGTGGAGTTTCTTTGAACAACTTTTCATTGACTTTTTGCAGCATCGGCTTAGGCTGTTTACATTTAGAGCCCGCCATTTCTGTTCCATGTGTTTTTCTCCAATTACACTGCCATTTTGGTTATATAGACAAAACAAACGTATCAATGATGTTTTTCGATGACTAGATTAATTTATAGTTCATGTCTCTTTCCCACCTGTTTTGTGTGTAGTCTGCCTCTCTGCTTTCGTACGCAAAGCCTTCTTCGTAGGTCAAGTGCAAAAGCAAGAAGTGACCTTTTCCCCTTAGGCCACTGGGCCTCTTGCGCACAGTGCTTTGTGTAATTTCAGCCTGAAAGGGCACGGGCACGGGCAGGCAAGAATGATTCACTGACAGTCTGATGCACACAAAATCCCACCACCACAGCTATCCGAAGTTTGTCCGTTCTATGCCAACTCAGATCTTGTGGTCATTAATGCTTTGAACAAACCATCCTTGAATTTGTCGAACATCCAACTTAAACATAGCCCATTAAAGACGACCCAGGTGGGACTTGAACCCACAATCTCCAGCTCCGGAGGCTGATGCCTTATCCATTAGGCCACTGGGCCTTGTCTGGCATGCTTTTCCTTTGATCAGTAATATGCCTTCAAGGGGTTTCTAATGCTCAAGCAACTACACTTTCGTATCTCGACGCCAGGTCGTGTTCCGTCTTTGAGATGGGCTTCACTGAATTTGTGGCGCCCTCCCGAAAGTCTTAATGTAGAAGAGGCTCGTTGGTCTAGGGGTATGATTCTCGCTTTGGGTGCGAGAAGTCCCGGGTTCAAATCCCGTACGAGCCCGGGATTTTTAGAACAAGCAGCGAGAGCAGCAAGGTTGGATCCTTCCTTTTGCAGCACTGAGCCAAACTCAAAACTGTCATGTTTTTGAAACCCTTACTACTGCTTGTGTTCATCTGTACTACAACATAGCCAAGATTCAGCCAGATGACAAGCGCTTATTTCCTTGCACAATCGTACTCAGAATCGCTGCCTGCCAGGGAGTGTGGCTCCCTAACGACAAACGCTTTCTATTAAAATTAGTGCCTTCCCATTCTGTAAGAGGCCAGCATTCAGTGACTCTACAAGTGTATGCAAGTAGCCGATTCTATTGTCAGTCAGGCTCGTTGGTCTAGGGGTATGATTCTCGCTTTGGGTGTGAGAGGTCCGTGGTTCAAATCCCGGATGAGCCCAGCAGTTTCAGAACAAGCAGCCAGTCAGATGACAAGCGTTTATTTCCTGCACAGAACGTACTCTGAATCAGTATCTCTAAAATCATATCGGATCCCAATGGTCGATTTATTTTTATTACAGGTAAAATTTTTGGCATTTCTCTGACGCTAGCTAATGTTTACGGCCCAAACTGGGATATTGAGGATTTCTATAAAAAATTTCTTTTTTCAATTCCTGATATAGTGTCTACTCACCTTATTCTCGGTGGAGACTTTAATTGCTGTCTGGACCCCTCACTCGATCGCTCATCCACTAAGCCCATCTCTCCATCTAAATCATCTAAAGTTGTTCAACTGTTTATGGAGCAGTATGCTGTCTCGGATGTATGGCGCTTCTTCAATCCCAGTGATAAGCAGTTTTCTTTTTTTTCTCCTGTACATGGTACTTTTTCTCGAATTGACCTCTTTCTCATTGACAACAAGCTGCTTTCTTCTGTTAACAATTGTTTCTACAGTCCTATAGTTATTTCAGATCACGCTACTATCATAGTTGATGTCTCATTTCCTGGTGTGTCCTTCATGCGATCCCCATGGCGTTTTAACTCGTTTCTTCTTACTGACCCGGATTTCATAAAAAACATTGATGGTCGCATTGATCTTTTCATTTCCACTAATGTTAATTCAGATGTGTCAGCGTCAACAATTTGGGAGGCATGCAAAGCTTATTTACGTGGAGAGATCATTTCTTTCTCTGCCTTTCGGAAAAAAAACACTGTTGAAAGGAGTATCTCTATCTCTAGGGAATTGGCTGACCTGCAGTCCAGATGCGAGGATGCACCTGAACCCGAACTTATAAAAGAATTGCTTACTAAAAAGTCTGAATTTGATATATTGGCTTCCGACGGCGCAATAGAAGCATTACTTAAGTCTCGTCACAGCTATTATGAATCTGGTGATAAGCCAGGCAAAATATTGGCTCACCAAATTCGACAATCTGCCTCGGCTCAACATATCTTAAAAATGAATACTGTCAATGGCACAACTATTAACCCTCAAACTATTAATGACCAATTCAGGAATTTTTATGCTTTGTTATACACTTCTGAGTGTTCATCTGATGAGGCTCAGTTGGATAGTTTCCTTAGGCCCTTAAACATTCCTTCCATTGACCCTGAGACATCTTCTAGGATGGATGAGCTTTTTACGGTAGATGATATTAAAGATGCGTTACACTCCATGCAGAATGGGAAATGTCCAGGGCCTGATGGTTTTCCTATTGAATTTTTTAAAGCATTTACAGATAAACTTTCCCCACTACTGCTAAATATGTTTAACGAATCTTTACAATGCGGCATACTCCCTCCTACTTTAAGACAGGCCACCATTTCACTTTTATTGAAGAAATGCAAGGATCCCCTTCTCTGTAGTAACTATCGCCCTATTTCTTTATTATGTGCGGATGTTAAAATATTAGCTAAAATGCTGGCAAGGCGTCTAGAGGCTGTTTTGCCTTCAATCATTTCTACAGACCAAACAGGGTTTGTCAAGGGAAGGCACTCTTTTCACAATGTCAGGCGTCTATTTGACATATTGTACTCTCCCTCAACTTCTACCACCCCTGAGTTGGTTATTTCGATGGATGCAGAGAAGGCATTTGATTGTGTGGAGTGGCCTTATTTGTTCCATACATTAAAAAAGTTTGGATTTGGCTGTAAACTTCTTTATGCGTCTCCTTTGGCCCGTGTCCGCACAAACAATGATTACTCAGATTATTTTCCCCTTGGACGTGGTACTCGGCAGGGCTGTCCCCTTTCCCCCTTATTGTTCGCCATCGCTATTGAACCATTGGCAGTGGCCCTTAGATCTAGTCAAATGATGGGCATTATAAGAGGGGGCGCTGTGCACAAACTGTCTTTATATGCTGACGACCTTTTACTTTTCGTCTCTGAGCCAGACAGATCTATACCCCACGTTTTAGATCTACTGAAGGTATTTGGGCAGGTTTCGGGGTATAAACTGAATCTTCATAAGAGTGAACTCTTGCCTATAAATTCAACAGCCATAGCTTACCCTCTTTCAAAATTGCCATTTAAGACATCATTAAATCAATTCAACTATTTGGGCATCTGCGTAACTAAGAACTACTCTGACCTGTTTAACCGTAATTTCTCTCCTCTGTTGGATCGTTTGACCGAAGATCTTCATCGTTGGTCTCTATTGCCTCTTTCTCTTGCGGGTAGGATAAATTGTATAAAAATGAATGTACTGCCTAAATTTCTGTATCTTTTTCAATGCATACCGGTTTTTATTCCAAAACGTTTCTTTCACTCTTTAGATTGCACTATTTCTCAATTTATTTGGAATGGAAAAACTCCAAGAATACAGAAAGGCATTTTACAAAAAACTAAGGAGCTGGGGGGTTTAGCACTACCTAACTTCTTGTTTTATTACTGGGCTGCAAATGTTCGTAATATGTTAATCTGGTGCTGTTCCAGCAGTCAGCCTCCACCCAGGTTAAGGATCGAGGAGGCTGCTTGTGGCAGTACTTCGCTTACGTCTCTTTTGTGTCTTCCTCTCTCGTTATCACCTTTAACCTTCTCCAGTAATGTTATAGTTAAAAATTGTCTTAAGATCTAGCGTCAATTCAGGCGGCATTTTACTTTACAGTCAACACCTCTTCTATGCCCTGTACATTCTAACCCCCTCTTTCCTCCCTCTCTCGTTGATAAGGCTTTTGCGGCCTGGGTGGACCACGGGATCATTTCCATTAAACATCTTTACATTGACGGAACATTTGCTTCTTTTGAACAATTGACTCAAGTTTTTAACTTACCAAGGTTCCACTTTTTCAGATACTTGCAAGTCCGTGACTTTGTCCGTAAGCATTTTCTGGGATTCCTTTCGATCCCACCCTCCACCATTGTCGATACCATATCAAATATCAATCCTTATCAAAGAGGGGCCATATCTACGATTTATAATACCTTTTTTACATGTTGCCCTTTGGATTCTGACAGTCTGCGGATTACCTGGGCTAGGGATCTTAATATAAAGATAGAGACAGAAACATGGCATTCGATTTTGAAACGTGTTCACACGTCATCTGTTTGTGCTCGCCACGGGGTTTTACAGTGTAAAGTGGTCCACAAGGTACATTGGTCTAAAAGTAAATTAGCCCGTATGTTCCCTGACATTGATCCAAGCTGCGACAAGTGTCATGTAGAACCGGCTAATCTAACTCACATGTTCTGGACTTGTCCTGCTTTACCTCTTTTCTGGGAGTCGGTTTTTGACTCACTTTCCACTATTACTTCAGTCAATATCCATCCCTCTCCGCTAATCGGCTTGTTTGGAGTTTTACCTCCTAATTACTCATTGCCGTCTCATTTCGCAGAGTTGGTAGCTTTTCTTACACTGCTAGCGAGACGTTGCATTTTGATGAACTGGAAGGGTCCTCGAGTCCCTTCTCATACTCGGTGGATAAAAGATGCCTTATTTTTTGTTAAATTGGAAAAAATTAAACACTGCCTTCATGGTTCCATGATTAAATTTTCAAGAATTTGGTTACCCTTTTTTGAGCATGTTAAATCTCTGCAACTGGACGCAGTCACAATTGACTGACTGACCACCCAACCCTGCACTTTCAGTGGTTTTTCAGTTTTCAACTGGTATTATCGTTAGCAGCACACATTATTTTCTAAGTTTTGAGGTTACTCAACTTTACTTGCTGGACCTAGTTAAGGCTGACCTTGTCCTATTTCTGTATTATGACATAAAGCTCTGTTATATATTATATACTATACTAAACCTGTTAGTACTGTGAGGGATTTTGTGTTGGTGTTTTTGTATTGATGTTTTTTTTTTGTTTTTTTTGTCTTTTTTTGTGTGGTTTTTATTATATTATTAGTTTTTATATAATTTTTTATATTGATTGTTTGTCTTTGGTGTTGTGAAAAATTCAATAAATAAATCATATATAAAAAAAAAAAAAAAAACTAGTGCCTTCCCATTCTGTAAGAGGCCAGCATTCAGTGACTCTACAAGTGTACGCAAGTAGCCGAATCTATTGTCAGTCAGGCTCGTTGGTCTAGGGGTATGATTTGGGTGCGAGAGGTCCCGGGTTCAAATCCCGGATGAGCCCAGCAGTTTCAGAACAAGCTGCCAGTAAGATGACAAGTGTTTATTTCCTGCACAGAACGTACTCTGACAAACGGTCCCGGGTTCAAATCCCGGACGAGCCCTCTCTCCTTTAGTATGAGTTCAAGGGTTCTCTGACTCTGTATGCAATTGCATGTGATACCACAGGATTTTTTTTCTCTTTTTTTAATCTGGGTGATAAAACAAATTGTGCTCTTCTTGGTGTATGAAAGGCATTGTTTTCCCTTAGAAGTTGACGGAGAAGAAAGCTCATTCTGACGGAGAAGAAAGCTCATTCAGAAGCTCAAGCCCGCTTGAATGAGTCCAGTGAGAAGCGAGACTTGCTGAAGTTCTCTCTGGAGCAGAGACTCAGTGAGTTGCCCAAAAATCACCCGAAGGGCAATCTGATTATGGAGGAGTTAGTCATGTTGTCCTCCCCACCTCTCAGCCCCTGCCACAGCATCATGTTTTCAACCACTTCATAGTCTGGCCATTTACTTTTCTTTATCAACCACTTCATAGTCTGGCCATTTACTGCAACCCACATAGTACTTGACGTCCAGTTCTGCAGCATCAGAGGCTGATGCTTTGGCAAAATTGAACTTTTTTCGCAGGTCTGTAGATGCTGTAGTGGGATTCAAAGCATTTTAAATCGCTCTTAACTGTATTACCGTGGCTCTTTTGCAGAAACGCTAAGCACAGGTATACTTGTTGTTCTGTGGAGTTTCTTTGAACAACTTTTCATTGACTTTTTGCAGCATCGGCTTAGGCTGTTTACATTTAGAGCCCGCCATTTCTGTTCCATGTGTTTTTCTCCAATTACACTGCCATTTTGGTTATATAGACAAAACAAACGTATCAATGATGTTTTTCGATGACTAGATTAATTTATAGTTCATGTCTCTTTCCCACCTGTTTTGTGTGTAGTCTGCCTCTCTGCTTTCGTACGCAAAGCCTTCTTCGTAGGTCAAGTGCAAAAGCAAGAAGTGACCTTTTCCCCTTAGGCCACTGGGCCTCTTGCGCACAGTGCTTTGTGTAATTTCAGCCTGAAAGGGCACGGGCACGGGCAGGCAAGAATGATTCACTGACAGTCTGATGCACACAAAATCCCACCACCACAGCTATCCGAAGTTTGTCCGTTCTATGCCAACTCAGATCTTGTGGTCATTAATGCTTTGAACAAACCATCCTTGAATTTGTCGAACATCCAACTTAAACATAGCCCATTAAAGACGACCCAGGTGGGACTTGAACCCACAATCTCCAGCTCCGGAGGCTGATGCCTTATCCATTAGGCCACTGGGCCTTGTCTGGCATGCTTTTCCTTTGATCAGTAATATGCCTTCAAGGGGTTTCTAATGCTCAAGCAACTACACTTTCGTATCTCGACGCCAGGTCGTGTTCCGTCTTTGAGATGGGCTTCACTGAATTTGTGGCGCCCTCCCGAAAGTCTTAATGTAGAAGAGGCTCGTTGGTCTAGGGGTATGATTCTCGCTTTGGGTGCGAGAAGTCCCGGGTTCAAATCCCGTACGAGCCCGGGATTTTTAGAACAAGCAGCGAGAGCAGCAAGGTTGGATCCTTCCTTTTGCAGCACTGAGCCAAACTCAAAACTGTCATGTTTTTGAAACCCTTACTACTGCTTGTGTTCATCTGTACTACAACATAGCCAAGATTCAGCCAGATGACAAGCGCTTATTTCCTTGCACAATCGTACTCAGAATCGCTGCCTGCCAGGGAGTGTGGCTCCCTAACGACAAACGCTTTCTATTAAAATTAGTGCCTTCCCATTCTGTACGAGGCCAGCATTCAGTGACTCTACAAGTGTACGCAAGTAGCCGATTCTATTGTCAGTCAGGCTCGTTGGTCTAGGGGTATGATTCTCGCTTTGGGTGTGAGAGGTCCGTGGTTCAAATCCCGGATGAGCCCAGCAGTTTCAGAACAAGCAGCCAGTCAGATGACAAGCGTTTATCTCCTGCACAGAACGTACTCTGAATCAGTATCTCTAAAATCATATCGGATCCCAATGGTCGATTTATTTTTATTACAGGTAAAATTTTTGGCATTTCTCTGACGCTAGCTAATGTTTACGGCCCAAACTGGGATATTGAGGATTTCTATAAAAAATTTCTTTTTTCAATTCCTGATATAGTGTCTACTCACCTTATTCTCGGTGGAGACTTTAATTGCTGTCTGGACCCCTCACTCGATCGCTCATCCACTAAGCCCATCTCTCCATCTAAATCATCTAAAGTTGTTCAACTGTTTATGGAGCAGTATGCTGTCTCGGATGTATGGCGCTTCTTCAATCCCAGTGATAAGCAGTTTTCTTTTTTTTCTCCTGTACATGGTACTTTTTCTCGAATTGACCTCTTTCTCATTGACAACAAGCTGCTTTCTTCTGTTAACAATTGTTTCTACAGTCCTATAGTTATTTCAGATCACGCTACTATCATAGTTGATGTCTCATTTCCTGGTGTGTCCTTCATGCGATCCCCATGGCGTTTTAACTCGTTTCTTCTTACTGACCCGGATTTCATAAAAAACATTGATGGTCGCATTGATCTTTTCATTTCCACTAATGTTAATTCAGATGTGTCAGCGTCAACAATTTGGGAGGCATGCAAAGCTTATTTACGTGGAGAGATCATTTCTTTCTCTGCCTTTCGGAAAAAAAACACTGTTGAAAGGAGTATCTCTATCTCTAGGGAATTGGCTGACCTGCAGTCCAGATGCGAGGATGCACCTGAACCCGAACTTATAAAAGAATTGCTTACTAAAAAGTCTGAATTTGATATATTGGCTTCCGACGGCGCAATAGAAGCATTACTTAAGTCTCGTCACAGCTATTATGAATCTGGTGATAAGCCAGGCAAAATATTGGCTCACCAAATTCGACAATCTGCCTCGGCTCAACATATCTTAAAAATGAATACTGTCAATGGCACAACTATTAACCCTCAAACTATTAATGACCAATTCAGGAATTTTTATGCTTTGTTATACACTTCTGAGTGTTCATCTGATGAGGCTCAGTTGGATAGTTTCCTTAGGCCCTTAAACATTCCTTCCATTGACCCTGAGACATCTTCTAGGATGGATGAGCTTTTTACGGTAGATGATATTAAAGATGCGTTACACTCCATGCAGAATGGGAAATGTCCAGGGCCTGATGGTTTTCCTATTGAATTTTTTAAAGCATTTACAGATAAACTTTCCCCACTACTGCTAAATATGTTTAACGAATCTTTACAATGCGGCATACTCCCTCCTACTTTAAGACAGGCCACCATTTCACTTTTATTGAAGAAATGCAAGGATCCCCTTCTCTGTAGTAACTATCGCCCTATTTCTTTATTATGTGCGGATGTTAAAATATTAGCTAAAATGCTGGCAAGGCGTCTAGAGGCTGTTTTGCCTTCAATCATTTCTACAGACCAAACAGGGTTTGTCAAGGGAAGGCACTCTTTTCACAATGTCAGGCGTCTATTTGACATATTGTACTCTCCCTCAACTTCTACCACCCCTGAGTTGGTTATTTCGATGGATGCAGAGAAGGCATTTGATTGTGTGGAGTGGCCTTATTTGTTCCATACATTAAAAAAGTTTGGATTTGGCTGTAAACTTCTTTATGCGTCTCCTTTGGCCCGTGTCCGCACAAACAATGATTACTCAGATTATTTTCCCCTTGGACGTGGTACTCGGCAGGGCTGTCCCCTTTCCCCCTTATTGTTCGCCATCGCTATTGAACCATTGGCAGTGGCCCTTAGATCTAGTCAAATGATGGGCATTATAAGAGGGGGCGCTGTGCACAAACTGTCTTTATATGCTGACGACCTTTTACTTTTCGTCTCTGAGCCAGACAGATCTATACCCCACGTTTTAGATCTACTGAAGGTATTTGGGCAGGTTTCGGGGTATAAACTGAATCTTCATAAGAGTGAACTCTTGCCTATAAATTCAACAGCCATAGCTTACCCTCTTTCAAAATTGCCATTTAAGACATCATTAAATCAATTCAACTATTTGGGCATCTGCGTAACTAAGAACTACTCTGACCTGTTTAACCGTAATTTCTCTCCTCTGTTGGATCGTTTGACCGAAGATCTTCATCGTTGGTCTCTATTGCCTCTTTCTCTTGCGGGTAGGATAAATTGTATAAAAATGAATGTACTGCCTAAATTTCTGTATCTTTTTCAATGCATACCGGTTTTTATTCCAAAACGTTTCTTTCACTCTTTAGATTGCACTATTTCTCAATTTATTTGGAATGGAAAAACTCCAAGAATACAGAAAGGCATTTTACAAAAAACTAAGGAGCTGGGGGGTTTAGCACTACCTAACTTCTTGTTTTATTACTGGGCTGCAAATGTTCGTAATATGTTAATCTGGTGCTGTTCCAGCAGTCAGCCTCCACCCAGGTTAAGGATCGAGGAGGCTGCTTGTGGCAGTACTTCGCTTACGTCTCTTTTGTGTCTTCCTCTCTCGTTATCACCTTTAACCTTCTCCAGTAATGTTATAGTTAAAAATTGTCTTAAGATCTAGCGTCAATTCAGGCGGCATTTTACTTTACAGTCAACACCTCTTCTATGCCCTGTACATTCTAACCCCCTCTTTCCTCCCTCTCTCGTTGATAAGGCTTTTGCGGCCTGGGTGGACCACGGGATCATTTCCATTAAACATCTTTACATTGACGGAACATTTGCTTCTTTTGAACAATTGACTCAAGTTTTTAACTTACCAAGGTTCCACTTTTTCAGATACTTGCAAGTCCGTGACTTTGTCCGTAAGCATTTTCTGGGATTCCTTTCGATCCCACCCTCCACCATTGTCGATACCATATCAAATATCAATCCTTATCAAAGAGGGGCCATATCTACGATTTATAATACCTTTTTTACATGTTGCCCTTTGGATTCTGACAGTCTGCGGATTACCTGGGCTAGGGATCTTAATATAAAGATAGAGACAGAAACATGGCATTCGATTTTGAAACGTGTTCACACGTCATCTGTTTGTGCTCGCCACGGGGTTTTACAGTGTAAAGTGGTCCACAAGGTACATTGGTCTAAAAGTAAATTAGCCCGTATGTTCCCTGACATTGATCCAAGCTGCGACAAGTGTCATGTAGAACCGGCTAATCTAACTCACATGTTCTGGACTTGTCCTGCTTTACCTCTTTTCTGGGAGTCGGTTTTTGACTCACTTTCCACTATTACTTCAGTCAATATCCATCCCTCTCCGCTAATCGGCTTGTTTGGAGTTTTACCTCCTAATTACTCATTGCCGTCTCATTTCGCAGAGTTGGTAGCTTTTCTTACACTGCTAGCGAGACGTTGCATTTTGATGAACTGGAAGGGTCCTCGAGTCCCTTCTCATACTCGGTGGATAAAAGATGCCTTATTTTTTGTTAAATTGGAAAAAATTAAACACTGCCTTCATGGTTCCATGATTAAATTTTCAAGAATTTGGTTACCCTTTTTTGAGCATGTTAAATCTCTGCAACTGGACGCAGTCACAATTGACTGACTGACCACCCAACCCTGCACTTTCAGTGGTTTTTCAGTTTTCAACTGGTATTATCGTTAGCAGCACACATTATTTTCTAAGTTTTGAGGTTACTCAACTTTACTTGCTGGACCTAGTTAAGGCTGACCTTGTCCTATTTCTGTATTATGACATAAAGCTCTGTTATATATTATATACTATACTAAACCTGTTAGTACTGTGAGGGATTTTGTGTTGGTGTTTTTGTATTGATGTTTTTTTTTTGTTTTTTTTGTCTTTTTTTGTGTGGTTTTTATTATATTATTAGTTTTTATATAATTTTTTATATTGATTGTTTGTCTTTGGTGTTGTGAAAAATTCAATAAATAAATCATATATAAAAAAAAAAAAAAAAAACTAGTGCCTTCCCATTCTGTAAGAGGCCAGCATTCAGTGACTCTACAAGTGTACGCAAGTAGCCGAATCTATTGTCAGTCAGGCTCGTTGGTCTAGGGGTATGATTCTCGCTTTGGGTGCGAGAGGTCCCGGGTTCAAATCCCGGATGAGCCCAGCAGTTTCAGAACAAGCTGCCAGTAAGATGACAAGTGTTTATTTCCTGCACAGAACGTACTCTGACAAACGGTCCCGGGTTCAAATCCCGGACGAGCCCTCTCTCCTTTAGTATGAGTTCAAGGGTTCTCTGACTCTGTATGCAATTGCATGTGATACCACAGGATTTTTTTTCTCTTTTTTTAATCTGGGTGATAAAACAAATTGTGCTCTTCTTGGTGTATGAAAGGCATTGTTTTCCCTTAGAAGTTGACGGAGAAGAAAGCTCATTCTGACGGAGAAGAAAGCTCATTCAGAAGCTCAAGCCCGCTTGAATGAGTCCAGTGAGAAGCGAGACTTGCTGAAGTTCTCTCTGGAGCAGAGACTCAGTGAGTTGCCCAAAAATCACCCGAAGGGCAATCTGATTATGGAGGAGTTAGTCATGTTGTCCTCCCCACCTCTCAGCCCCTGCCACAGCATCATGTTTTCAACCACTTCATAGTCTGGCCATTTACTTTTCTTTATCAACCACTTCATAGTCTGGCCATTTACTGCAACCCACATAGTACTTGACGTCCAGTTCTGCAGCATCAGAGGCTGATGCTTTGGCAAAATTGAACTTTTTTCGCAGGTCTGTAGATGCTGTAGTGGGATTCAAAGCATTTTAAATCGCTCTTAACTGTATTACCGTGGCTCTTTTGCAGAAACGCTAAGCACAGGTATACTTGTTGTTCTGTGGAGTTTCTTTGAACAACTTTTCATTGACTTTTTGCAGCATCGGCTTAGGCTGTTTACATTTAGAGCCCGCCATTTCTGTTCCATGTGTTTTTCTCCAATTACACTGCCATTTTGGTTATATAGACAAAACAAACGTATCAATGATGTTTTTCGATGACTAGATTAATTTATAGTTCATGTCTCTTTCCCACCTGTTTTGTGTGTAGTCTGCCTCTCTGCTTTCGTACGCAAAGCCTTCTTCGTAGGTCAAGTGCAAAAGCAAGAAGTGACCTTTTCCCCTTAGGCCACTGGGCCTCTTGCGCACAGTGCTTTGTGTAATTTCAGCCTGAAAGGGCACGGGCACGGGCAGGCAAGAATGATTCACTGACAGTCTGATGCACACAAAATCCCACCACCACAGCTATCCGAAGTTTGTCCGTTCTATGCCAACTCAGATCTTGTGGTCATTAATGCTTTGAACAAACCATCCTTGAATTTGTCGAACATCCAACTTAAACATAGCCCATTAAAGACGACCCAGGTGGGACTTGAACCCACAATCTCCAGCTCCGGAGGCTGATGCCTTATCCATTAGGCCACTGGGCCTTGTCTGGCATGCTTTTCCTTTGATCAGTAATATGCCTTCAAGGGGTTTCTAATGCTCAAGCAACTACACTTTCGTATCTCGACGCCAGGTCGTGTTCCGTCTTTGAGATGGGCTTCACTGAATTTGTGGCGCCCTCCCGAAAGTCTTAATGTAGAAGAGGCTCGTTGGTCTAGGGGTATGATTCTCGCTTTGGGTGCGAGAAGTCCCGGGTTCAAATCCCGTACGAGCCCGGGATTTTTAGAACAAGCAGCGAGAGCAGCAAGGTTGGATCCTTCCTTTTGCAGCACTGAGCCAAACTCAAAACTGTCATGTTTTTGAAACCCTTACTACTGCTTGTGTTCATCTGTACTACAACATAGCCAAGATTCAGCCAGATGACAAGCGCTTATTTCCTTGCACAATCGTACTCAGAATCGCTGCCTGCCAGGGAGTGTGGCTCCCTAACGACAAACGCTTTCTATTAAAATTAGTGCCTTCCCATTCTGTAAGAGGCCAGCATTCAGTGACTCTACAAGTGTACGCAAGTAGCCGATTCTATTGTCAGTCAGGCTCGTTGGTCTAGGGGTATGATTCTCGCTTTGGGTGTGAGAGGTCCGTGGTTCAAATCCCGGATGAGCCCAGCAGTTTCAGAACAAGCAGCCAGTCAGATGACAAGCGTTTATTTCCTGCACAGAACGTACTCTGAATCAGTATCTCTAAAATCATATCGGATCCCAATGGTCGATTTATTTTTATTACAGGTAAAATTTTTGGCATTTCTCTGACGCTAGCTAATGTTTACGGCCCAAACTGGGATATTGAGGATTTCTATAAAAAATTTCTTTTTTCAATTCCTGATATAGTGTCTACTCACCTTATTCTCGGTGGAGACTTTAATTGCTGTCTGGACCCCTCACTCGATCGCTCATCCACTAAGCCCATCTCTCCATCTAAATCATCTAAAGTTGTTCAACTGTTTATGGAGCAGTATGCTGTCTCGGATGTATGGCGCTTCTTCAATCCCAGTGATAAGCAGTTTTCTTTTTTTTCTCCTGTACATGGTACTTTTTCTCGAATTGACCTCTTTCTCATTGACAACAAGCTGCTTTCTTCTGTTAACAATTGTTTCTACAGTCCTATAGTTATTTCAGATCACGCTACTATCATAGTTGATGTCTCATTTCCTGGTGTGTCCTTCATGCGATCCCCATGGCGTTTTAACTCGTTTCTTCTTACTGACCCGGATTTCATAAAAAACATTGATGGTCGCATTGATCTTTTCATTTCCACTAATGTTAATTCAGATGTGTCAGCGTCAACAATTTGGGAGGCATGCAAAGCTTATTTACGTGGAGAGATCATTTCTTTCTCTGCCTTTCGGAAAAAAAACACTGTTGAAAGGAGTATCTCTATCTCTAGGGAATTGGCTGACCTGCAGTCCAGATGCGAGGATGCACCTGAACCCGAACTTATAAAAGAATTGCTTACTAAAAAGTCTGAATTTGATATATTGGCTTCCGACGGCGCAATAGAAGCATTACTTAAGTCTCGTCACAGCTATTATGAATCTGGTGATAAGCCAGGCAAAATATTGGCTCACCAAATTCGACAATCTGCCTCGGCTCAACATATCTTAAAAATGAATACTGTCAATGGCACAACTATTAACCCTCAAACTATTAATGACCAATTCAGGAATTTTTATGCTTTGTTATACACTTCTGAGTGTTCATCTGATGAGGCTCAGTTGGATAGTTTCCTTAGGCCCTTAAACATTCCTTCCATTGACCCTGAGACATCTTCTAGGATGGATGAGCTTTTTACGGTAGATGATATTAAAGATGCGTTACACTCCATGCAGAATGGGAAATGTCCAGGGCCTGATGGTTTTCCTATTGAATTTTTTAAAGCATTTACAGATAAACTTTCCCCACTACTGCTAAATATGTTTAACGAATCTTTACAATGCGGCATACTCCCTCCTACTTTAAGACAGGCCACCATTTCACTTTTATTGAAGAAATGCAAGGATCCCCTTCTCTGTAGTAACTATCGCCCTATTTCTTTATTATGTGCGGATGTTAAAATATTAGCTAAAATGCTGGCAAGGCGTCTAGAGGCTGTTTTGCCTTCAATCATTTCTACAGACCAAACAGGGTTTGTCAAGGGAAGGCACTCTTTTCACAATGTCAGGCGTCTATTTGACATATTGTACTCTCCCTCAACTTCTACCACCCCTGAGTTGGTTATTTCGATGGATGCAGAGAAGGCATTTGATTGTGTGGAGTGGCCTTATTTGTTCCATACATTAAAAAAGTTTGGATTTGGCTGTAAACTTCTTTATGCGTCTCCTTTGGCCCGTGTCCGCACAAACAATGATTACTCAGATTATTTTCCCCTTGGACGTGGTACTCGGCAGGGCTGTCCCCTTTCCCCCTTATTGTTCGCCATCGCTATTGAACCATTGGCAGTGGCCCTTAGATCTAGTCAAATGATGGGCATTATAAGAGGGGGCGCTGTGCACAAACTGTCTTTATATGCTGACGACCTTTTACTTTTCGTCTCTGAGCCAGACAGATCTATACCCCACGTTTTAGATCTACTGAAGGTATTTGGGCAGGTTTCGGGGTATAAACTGAATCTTCATAAGAGTGAACTCTTGCCTATAAATTCAACAGCCATAGCTTACCCTCTTTCAAAATTGCCATTTAAGACATCATTAAATCAATTCAACTATTTGGGCATCTGCGTAACTAAGAACTACTCTGACCTGTTTAACCGTAATTTCTCTCCTCTGTTGGATCGTTTGACCGAAGATCTTCATCGTTGGTCTCTATTGCCTCTTTCTCTTGCGGGTAGGATAAATTGTATAAAAATGAATGTACTGCCTAAATTTCTGTATCTTTTTCAATGCATACCGGTTTTTATTCCAAAACGTTTCTTTCACTCTTTAGATTGCACTATTTCTCAATTTATTTGGAATGGAAAAACTCCAAGAATACAGAAAGGCATTTTACAAAAAACTAAGGAGCTGGGGGGTTTAGCACTACCTAACTTCTTGTTTTATTACTGGGCTGCAAATGTTCGTAATATGTTAATCTGGTGCTGTTCCAGCAGTCAGCCTCCACCCAGGTTAAGGATCGAGGAGGCTGCTTGTGGCAGTACTTCGCTTACGTCTCTTTTGTGTCTTCCTCTCTCGTTATCACCTTTAACCTTCTCCAGTAATGTTATAGTTAAAAATTGTCTTAAGATCTAGCGTCAATTCAGGCGGCATTTTACTTTACAGTCAACACCTCTTCTATGCCCTGTACATTCTAACCCCCTCTTTCCTCCCTCTCTCGTTGATAAGGCTTTTGCGGCCTGGGTGGACCACGGGATCATTTCCATTAAACATCTTTACATTGACGGAACATTTGCTTCTTTTGAACAATTGACTCAAGTTTTTAACTTACCAAGGTTCCACTTTTTCAGATACTTGCAAGTCCGTGACTTTGTCCGTAAGCATTTTCTGGGATTCCTTTCGATCCCACCCTCCACCATTGTCGATACCATATCAAATATCAATCCTTATCAAAGAGGGGCCATATCTACGATTTATAATACCTTTTTTACATGTTGCCCTTTGGATTCTGACAGTCTGCGGATTACCTGGGCTAGGGATCTTAATATAAAGATAGAGACAGAAACATGGCATTCGATTTTGAAACGTGTTCACACGTCATCTGTTTGTGCTCGCCACGGGGTTTTACAGTGTAAAGTGGTCCACAAGGTACATTGGTCTAAAAGTAAATTAGCCCGTATGTTCCCTGACATTGATCCAAGCTGCGACAAGTGTCATGTAGAACCGGCTAATCTAACTCACATGTTCTGGACTTGTCCTGCTTTACCTCTTTTCTGGGAGTCGGTTTTTGACTCACTTTCCACTATTACTTCAGTCAATATCCATCCCTCTCCGCTAATCGGCTTGTTTGGAGTTTTACCTCCTAATTACTCATTGCCGTCTCATTTCGCAGAGTTGGTAGCTTTTCTTACACTGCTAGCGAGACGTTGCATTTTGATGAACTGGAAGGGTCCTCGAGTCCCTTCTCATACTCGGTGGATAAAAGATGCCTTATTTTTTGTTAAATTGGAAAAAATTAAACACTGCCTTCATGGTTCCATGATTAAATTTTCAAGAATTTGGTTACCCTTTTTTGAGCATGTTAAATCTCTGCAACTGGACGCAGTCACAATTGACTGACTGACCACCCAACCCTGCACTTTCAGTGGTTTTTCAGTTTTCAACTGGTATTATCGTTAGCAGCACACATTATTTTCTAAGTTTTGAGGTTACTCAACTTTACTTGCTGGACCTAGTTAAGGCTGACCTTGTCCTATTTCTGTATTATGACATAAAGCTCTGTTATATATTATATACTATACTAAACCTGTTAGTACTGTGAGGGATTTTGTGTTGGTGTTTTTGTATTGATGTTTTTTTTTTGTTTTTTTTGTCTTTTTTTGTGTGGTTTTTATTATATTATTAGTTTTTATATAATTTTTTATATTGATTGTTTGTCTTTGGTGTTGTGAAAAATTCAATAAATAAATCATATATAAAAAAAAAAAAAAAAAACTAGTGCCTTCCCATTCTGTAAGAGGCCAGCATTCAGTGACTCTACAAGTGTACGCAAGTAGCCGAATCTATTGTCAGTCAGGCTCGTTGGTCTAGGGGTATGATTCTCGCTTTGGGTGCGAGAGGTCCCGGGTTCAAATCCCGGATGAGCCCAGCAGTTTCAGAACAAGCTGCCAGTAAGATGACAAGTGTTTATTTCCTGCACAGAACGTACTCTGACAAACGGTCCCGGGTTCAAATCCCGGACGAGCCCTCTCTCCTTTAGTATGAGTTCAAGGGTTCTCTGACTCTGTATGCAATTGCATGTGATACCACAGGATTTTTTTTCTCTTTTTTTAATCTGGGTGATAAAACAAATTGTGCTCTTCTTGGTGTATGAAAGGCATTGTTTTCCCTTAGAAGTTGACGGAGAAGAAAGCTCATTCTGACGGAGAAGAAAGCTCATTCAGAAGCTCAAGCCCGCTTGAATGAGTCCAGTGAGAAGCGAGACTTGCTGAAGTTCTCTCTGGAGCAGAGACTCAGTGAGTTGCCCAAAAATCACCCGAAGGGCAATCTGATTATGGAGGAGTTAGTCATGTTGTCCTCCCCACCTCTCAGCCCCTGCCACAGCATCATGTTTTCAACCACTTCATAGTCTGGCCATTTACTTTTCTTTATCAACCACTTCATAGTCTGGCCATTTACTGCAACCCACATAGTACTTGACGTCCAGTTCTGCAGCATCAGAGGCTGATGCTTTGGCAAAATTGAACTTTTTTCGCAGGTCTGTAGATGCTGTAGTGGGATTCAAAGCATTTTAAATCGCTCTTAACTGTATTACCGTGGCTCTTTTGCAGAAACGCTAAGCACAGGTATACTTGTTGTTCTGTGGAGTTTCTTTGAACAACTTTTCATTGACTTTTTGCAGCATCGGCTTAGGCTGTTTACATTTAGAGCCCGCCATTTCTGTTCCATGTGTTTTTCTCCAATTACACTGCCATTTTGGTTATATAGACAAAACAAACGTATCAATGATGTTTTTCGATGACTAGATTAATTTATAGTTCATGTCTCTTTCCCACCTGTTTTGTGTGTAGTCTGCCTCTCTGCTTTCGTACGCAAAGCCTTCTTCGTAGGTCAAGTGCAAAAGCAAGAAGTGACCTTTTCCCCTTAGGCCACTGGGCCTCTTGCGCACAGTGCTTTGTGTAATTTCAGCCTGAAAGGGCACGGGCACGGGCAGGCAAGAATGATTCACTGACAGTCTGATGCACACAAAATCCCACCACCACAGCTATCCGAAGTTTGTCCGTTCTATGCCAACTCAGATCTTGTGGTCATTAATGCTTTGAACAAACCATCCTTGAATTTGTCGAACATCCAACTTAAACATAGCCCATTAAAGACGACCCAGGTGGGACTTGAACCCACAATCTCCAGCTCCGGAGGCTGATGCCTTATCCATTAGGCCACTGGGCCTTGTCTGGCATGCTTTTCCTTTGATCAGTAATATGCCTTCAAGGGGTTTCTAATGCTCAAGCAACTACACTTTCGTATCTCGACGCCAGGTCGTGTTCCGTCTTTGAGATGGGCTTCACTGAATTTGTGGCGCCCTCCCGAAAGTCTTAATGTAGAAGAGGCTCGTTGGTCTAGGGGTATGATTCTCGCTTTGGGTGCGAGAAGTCCCGTGTTCAAATCCCGTACGAGCCCGGGATTTTTAGAACAAGCAGCGAGAGCAGCAAGGTTGGATCCTTCCTTTTGCAGCACTGAGCCAAACTCAAAACTGTCATGTTTTTGAAACCCTTACTACTGCTTGTGTTCATCTGTACTACAACATAGCCAAGATTCAGCCAGATGACAAGCGCTTATTTCCTTGCACAATCGTACTCAGAATCGCTGCCTGCCAGGGAGTGTGGCTCCCTAACGACAAACGCTTTCTATTAAAATTAGTGCCTTCCCATTCTGTACGAGGCCAGCATTCAGTGACTCTACAAGTGTACGCAAGTAGCCGATTCTATTGTCAGTCAGGCTCGTTGGTCTAGGGGTATGATTCTCGCTTTGGGTGTGAGAGGTCCGTGGTTCAAATCCCGGATGAGCCCAGCAGTTTCAGAACAAGCAGCCAGTCAGATGACAAGCGTTTATCTCCTGCACAGAACGTACTCTGAATCAGTATCTCTAAAATCATATCGGATCCCAATGGTCGATTTATTTTTATTACAGGTAAAATTTTTGGCATTTCTCTGACGCTAGCTAATGTTTACGGCCCAAACTGGGATATTGAGGATTTCTATAAAAAATTTCTTTTTTCAATTCCTGATATAGTGTCTACTCACCTTATTCTCGGTGGAGACTTTAATTGCTGTCTGGACCCCTCACTCGATCGCTCATCCACTAAGCCCATCTCTCCATCTAAATCATCTAAAGTTGTTCAACTGTTTATGGAGCAGTATGCTGTCTCGGATGTATGGCGCTTCTTCAATCCCAGTGATAAGCAGTTTTCTTTTTTTTCTCCTGTACATGGTACTTTTTCTCGAATTGACCTCTTTCTCATTGACAACAAGCTGCTTTCTTCTGTTAACAATTGTTTCTACAGTCCTATAGTTATTTCAGATCACGCTACTATCATAGTTGATGTCTCATTTCCTGGTGTGTCCTTCATGCGATCCCCATGGCGTTTTAACTCGTTTCTTCTTACTGACCCGGATTTCATAAAAAACATTGATGGTCGCATTGAT
Source organism: Gila orcuttii (assembly GCA_026230005.1). Lineage (NCBI taxonomy): Eukaryota > Metazoa > Chordata > Actinopteri > Cypriniformes > Leuciscidae > Gila > Gila orcuttii. The sequence goes on along the minus strand of JAPDVR010000008.1, from coordinate 47,177,169 downwards.
CTTTTCATTTCCACTAATGTTAATTCAGATGTGTCAGCGTCAACAATTTGGGAGGCATGCAAAGCTTATTTACGTGGAGAGATCATTTCTTTCTCTGCCTTTCGGAAAAAAAACACTGTTGAAAGGAGTATCTCTATCTCTAGGGAATTGGCTGACCTGCAGTCCAGATGCGAGGATGCACCTGAACCCGAACTTATAAAAGAATTGCTTACTAAAAAGTCTGAATTTGATATATTGGCTTCCGACGGCGCAATAGAAGCATTACTTAAGTCTCGTCACAGCTATTATGAATCTGGTGATAAGCCAGGCAAAATATTGGCTCACCAAATTCGACAATCTGCCTCGGCTCAACATATCTTAAAAATGAATACTGTCAATGGCACAACTATTAACCCTCAAACTATTAATGACCAATTCAGGAATTTTTATGCTTTGTTATACACTTCTGAGTGTTCATCTGATGAGGCTCAGTTGGATAGTTTCCTTAGGCCCTTAAACATTCCTTCCATTGACCCTGAGACATCTTCTAGGATGGATGAGCTTTTTACGGTAGATGATATTAAAGATGCGTTACACTCCATGCAGAATGGGAAATGTCCAGGGCCTGATGGTTTTCCTATTGAATTTTTTAAAGCATTTACAGATAAACTTTCCCCACTACTGCTAAATATGTTTAACGAATCTTTACAATGCGGCATACTCCCTCCTACTTTAAGACAGGCCACCATTTCACTTTTATTGAAGAAATGCAAGGATCCCCTTCTCTGTAGTAACTATCGCCCTATTTCTTTATTATGTGCGGATGTTAAAATATTAGCTAAAATGCTGGCAAGGCGTCTAGAGGCTGTTTTGCCTTCAATCATTTCTACAGACCAAACAGGGTTTGTCAAGGGAAGGCACTCTTTTCACAATGTCAGGCGTCTATTTGACATATTGTACTCTCCCTCAACTTCTACCACCCCTGAGTTGGTTATTTCGATGGATGCAGAGAAGGCATTTGATTGTGTGGAGTGGCCTTATTTGTTCCATACATTAAAAAAGTTTGGATTTGGCTGTAAACTTCTTTATGCGTCTCCTTTGGCCCGTGTCCGCACAAACAATGATTACTCAGATTATTTTCCCCTTGGACGTGGTACTCGGCAGGGCTGTCCCCTTTCCCCCTTATTGTTCGCCATCGCTATTGAACCATTGGCAGTGGCCCTTAGATCTAGTCAAATGATGGGCATTATAAGAGGGGGCGCTGTGCACAAACTGTCTTTATATGCTGACGACCTTTTACTTTTCGTCTCTGAGCCAGACAGATCTATACCCCACGTTTTAGATCTACTGAAGGTATTTGGGCAGGTTTCGGGGTATAAACTGAATCTTCATAAGAGTGAACTCTTGCCTATAAATTCAACAGCCATAGCTTACCCTCTTTCAAAATTGCCATTTAAGACATCATTAAATCAATTCAACTATTTGGGCATCTGCGTAACTAAGAACTACTCTGACCTGTTTAACCGTAATTTCTCTCCTCTGTTGGATCGTTTGACCGAAGATCTTCATCGTTGGTCTCTATTGCCTCTTTCTCTTGCGGGTAGGATAAATTGTATAAAAATGAATGTACTGCCTAAATTTCTGTATCTTTTTCAATGCATACCGGTTTTTATTCCAAAACGTTTCTTTCACTCTTTAGATTGCACTATTTCTCAATTTATTTGGAATGGAAAAACTCCAAGAATACAGAAAGGCATTTTACAAAAAACTAAGGAGCTGGGGGGTTTAGCACTACCTAACTTCTTGTTTTATTACTGGGCTGCAAATGTTCGTAATATGTTAATCTGGTGCTGTTCCAGCAGTCAGCCTCCACCCAGGTTAAGGATCGAGGAGGCTGCTTGTGGCAGTACTTCGCTTACGTCTCTTTTGTGTCTTCCTCTCTCGTTATCACCTTTAACCTTCTCCAGTAATGTTATAGTTAAAAATTGTCTTAAGATCTAGCGTCAATTCAGGCGGCATTTTACTTTACAGTCAACACCTCTTCTATGCCCTGTACATTCTAACCCCCTCTTTCCTCCCTCTCTCGTTGATAAGGCTTTTGCGGCCTGGGTGGACCACGGGATCATTTCCATTAAACATCTTTACATTGACGGAACATTTGCTTCTTTTGAACAATTGACTCAAGTTTTTAACTTACCAAGGTTCCACTTTTTCAGATACTTGCAAGTCCGTGACTTTGTCCGTAAGCATTTTCTGGGATTCCTTTCGATCCCACCCTCCACCATTGTCGATACCATATCAAATATCAATCCTTATCAAAGAGGGGCCATATCTACGATTTATAATACCTTTTTTACATGTTGCCCTTTGGATTCTGACAGTCTGCGGATTACCTGGGCTAGGGATCTTAATATAAAGATAGAGACAGAAACATGGCATTCGATTTTGAAACGTGTTCACACGTCATCTGTTTGTGCTCGCCACGGGGTTTTACAGTGTAAAGTGGTCCACAAGGTACATTGGTCTAAAAGTAAATTAGCCCGTATGTTCCCTGACATTGATCCAAGCTGCGACAAGTGTCATGTAGAACCGGCTAATCTAACTCACATGTTCTGGACTTGTCCTGCTTTACCTCTTTTCTGGGAGTCGGTTTTTGACTCACTTTCCACTATTACTTCAGTCAATATCCATCCCTCTCCGCTAATCGGCTTGTTTGGAGTTTTACCTCCTAATTACTCATTGCCGTCTCATTTCGCAGAGTTGGTAGCTTTTCTTACACTGCTAGCGAGACGTTGCATTTTGATGAACTGGAAGGGTCCTCGAGTCCCTTCTCATACTCGGTGGATAAAAGATGCCTTATTTTTTGTTAAATTGGAAAAAATTAAACACTGCCTTCATGGTTCCATGATTAAATTTTCAAGAATTTGGTTACCCTTTTTTGAGCATGTTAAATCTCTGCAACTGGACGCAGTCACAATTGACTGACTGACCACCCAACCCTGCACTTTCAGTGGTTTTTCAGTTTTCAACTGGTATTATCGTTAGCAGCACACATTATTTTCTAAGTTTTGAGGTTACTCAACTTTACTTGCTGGACCTAGTTAAGGCTGACCTTGTCCTATTTCTGTATTATGACATAAAGCTCTGTTATATATTATATACTATACTAAACCTGTTAGTACTGTGAGGGATTTTGTGTTGGTGTTTTTGTATTGATGTTTTTTTTTTGTTTTTTTTGTCTTTTTTTGTGTGGTTTTTATTATATTATTAGTTTTTATATAATTTTTTATATTGATTGTTTGTCTTTGGTGTTGTGAAAAATTCAATAAATAAATCATATATAAAAAAAAAAAAAAAAAACTAGTGCCTTCCCATTCTGTAAGAGGCCAGCATTCAGTGACTCTACAAGTGTACGCAAGTAGCCGAATCTATTGTCAGTCAGGCTCGTTGGTCTAGGGGTATGATTCTCGCTTTGGGTGCGAGAGGTCCCGGGTTCAAATCCCGGATGAGCCCAGCAGTTTCAGAACAAGCTGCCAGTAAGATGACAAGTGTTTATTTCCTGCACAGAACGTACTCTGACAAACGGTCCCGGGTTCAAATCCCGGACGAGCCCTCTCTCCTTTAGTATGAGTTCAAGGGTTCTCTGACTCTGTATGCAATTGCATGTGATACCACAGGATTTTTTTTCTCTTTTTTTAATCTGGGTGATAAAACAAATTGTGCTCTTCTTGGTGTATGAAAGGCATTGTTTTCCCTTAGAAGTTGACGGAGAAGAAAGCTCATTCTGACGGAGAAGAAAGCTCATTCAGAAGCTCAAGCCCGCTTGAATGAGTCCAGTGAGAAGCGAGACTTGCTGAAGTTCTCTCTGGAGCAGAGACTCAGTGAGTTGCCCAAAAATCACCCGAAGGGCAATCTGATTATGGAGGAGTTAGTCATGTTGTCCTCCCCACCTCTCAGCCCCTGCCACAGCATCATGTTTTCAACCACTTCATAGTCTGGCCATTTACTTTTCTTTATCAACCACTTCATAGTCTGGCCATTTACTGCAACCCACATAGTACTTGACGTCCAGTTCTGCAGCATCAGAGGCTGATGCTTTGGCAAAATTGAACTTTTTTCGCAGGTCTGTAGATGCTGTAGTGGGATTCAAAGCATTTTAAATCGCTCTTAACTGTATTACCGTGGCTCTTTTGCAGAAACGCTAAGCACAGGTATACTTGTTGTTCTGTGGAGTTTCTTTGAACAACTTTTCATTGACTTTTTGCAGCATCGGCTTAGGCTGTTTACATTTAGAGCCCGCCATTTCTGTTCCATGTGTTTTTCTCCAATTACACTGCCATTTTGGTTATATAGACAAAACAAACGTATCAATGATGTTTTTCGATGACTAGATTAATTTATAGTTCATGTCTCTTTCCCACCTGTTTTGTGTGTAGTCTGCCTCTCTGCTTTCGTACGCAAAGCCTTCTTCGTAGGTCAAGTGCAAAAGCAAGAAGTGACCTTTTCCCCTTAGGCCACTGGGCCTCTTGCGCACAGTGCTTTGTGTAATTTCAGCCTGAAAGGGCACGGGCACGGGCAGGCAAGAATGATTCACTGACAGTCTGATGCACACAAAATCCCACCACCACAGCTATCCGAAGTTTGTCCGTTCTATGCCAACTCAGATCTTGTGGTCATTAATGCTTTGAACAAACCATCCTTGAATTTGTCGAACATCCAACTTAAACATAGCCCATTAAAGACGACCCAGGTGGGACTTGAACCCACAATCTCCAGCTCCGGAGGCTGATGCCTTATCCATTAGGCCACTGGGCCTTGTCTGGCATGCTTTTCCTTTGATCAGTAATATGCCTTCAAGGGGTTTCTAATGCTCAAGCAACTACACTTTCGTATCTCGACGCCAGGTCGTGTTCCGTCTTTGAGATGGGCTTCACTGAATTTGTGGCGCCCTCCCGAAAGTCTTAATGTAGAAGAGGCTCGTTGGTCTAGGGGTATGATTCTCGCTTTGGGTGCGAGAAGTCCCGGGTTCAAATCCCGTACGAGCCCGGGATTTTTAGAACAAGCAGCGAGAGCAGCAAGGTTGGATCCTTCCTTTTGCAGCACTGAGCCAAACTCAAAACTGTCATGTTTTTGAAACCCTTACTACTGCTTGTGTTCATCTGTACTACAACATAGCCAAGATTCAGCCAGATGACAAGCGCTTATTTCCTTGCACAATCGTACTCAGAATCGCTGCCTGCCAGGGAGTGTGGCTCCCTAACGACAAACGCTTTCTATTAAAATTAGTGCCTTCCCATTCTGTAAGAGGCCAGCATTCAGTGACTCTACAAGTGTACGCAAGTAGCCGATTCTATTGTCAGTCAGGCTCGTTGGTCTAGGGGTATGATTCTCGCTTTGGGTGTGAGAGGTCCGTGGTTCAAATCCCGGATGAGCCCAGCAGTTTCAGAACAAGCAGCCAGTCAGATGACAAGCGTTTATTTCCTGCACAGAACGTACTCTGAATCAGTATCTCTAAAATCATATCGGATCCCAATGGTCGATTTATTTTTATTACAGGTAAAATTTTTGGCATTTCTCTGACGCTAGCTAATGTTTACGGCCCAAACTGGGATATTGAGGATTTCTATAAAAAATTTCTTTTTTCAATTCCTGATATAGTGTCTACTCACCTTATTCTCGGTGGAGACTTTAATTGCTGTCTGGACCCCTCACTCGATCGCTCATCCACTAAGCCCATCTCTCCATCTAAATCATCTAAAGTTGTTCAACTGTTTATGGAGCAGTATGCTGTCTCGGATGTATGGCGCTTCTTCAATCCCAGTGATAAGCAGTTTTCTTTTTTTTCTCCTGTACATGGTACTTTTTCTCGAATTGACCTCTTTCTCATTGACAACAAGCTGCTTTCTTCTGTTAACAATTGTTTCTACAGTCCTATAGTTATTTCAGATCACGCTACTATCATAGTTGATGTCTCATTTCCTGGTGTGTCCTTCATGCGATCCCCATGGCGTTTTAACTCGTTTCTTCTTACTGACCCGGATTTCATAAAAAACATTGATGGTCGCATTGATCTTTTCATTTCCACTAATGTTAATTCAGATGTGTCAGCGTCAACAATTTGGGAGGCATGCAAAGCTTATTTACGTGGAGAGATCATTTCTTTCTCTGCCTTTCGGAAAAAAAACACTGTTGAAAGGAGTATCTCTATCTCTAGGGAATTGGCTGACCTGCAGTCCAGATGCGAGGATGCACCTGAACCCGAACTTATAAAAGAATTGCTTACTAAAAAGTCTGAATTTGATATATTGGCTTCCGACGGCGCAATAGAAGCATTACTTAAGTCTCGTCACAGCTATTATGAATCTGGTGATAAGCCAGGCAAAATATTGGCTCACCAAATTCGACAATCTGCCTCGGCTCAACATATCTTAAAAATGAATACTGTCAATGGCACAACTATTAACCCTCAAACTATTAATGACCAATTCAGGAATTTTTATGCTTTGTTATACACTTCTGAGTGTTCATCTGATGAGGCTCAGTTGGATAGTTTCCTTAGGCCCTTAAACATTCCTTCCATTGACCCTGAGACATCTTCTAGGATGGATGAGCTTTTTACGGTAGATGATATTAAAGATGCGTTACACTCCATGCAGAATGGGAAATGTCCAGGGCCTGATGGTTTTCCTATTGAATTTTTTAAAGCATTTACAGATAAACTTTCCCCACTACTGCTAAATATGTTTAACGAATCTTTACAATGCGGCATACTCCCTCCTACTTTAAGACAGGCCACCATTTCACTTTTATTGAAGAAATGCAAGGATCCCCTTCTCTGTAGTAACTATCGCCCTATTTCTTTATTATGTGCGGATGTTAAAATATTAGCTAAAATGCTGGCAAGGCGTCTAGAGGCTGTTTTGCCTTCAATCATTTCTACAGACCAAACAGGGTTTGTCAAGGGAAGGCACTCTTTTCACAATGTCAGGCGTCTATTTGACATATTGTACTCTCCCTCAACTTCTACCACCCCTGAGTTGGTTATTTCGATGGATGCAGAGAAGGCATTTGATTGTGTGGAGTGGCCTTATTTGTTCCATACATTAAAAAAGTTTGGATTTGGCTGTAAACTTCTTTATGCGTCTCCTTTGGCCCGTGTCCGCACAAACAATGATTACTCAGATTATTTTCCCCTTGGACGTGGTACTCGGCAGGGCTGTCCCCTTTCCCCCTTATTGTTCGCCATCGCTATTGAACCATTGGCAGTGGCCCTTAGATCTAGTCAAATGATGGGCATTATAAGAGGGGGCGCTGTGCACAAACTGTCTTTATATGCTGACGACCTTTTACTTTTCGTCTCTGAGCCAGACAGATCTATACCCCACGTTTTAGATCTACTGAAGGTATTTGGGCAGGTTTCGGGGTATAAACTGAATCTTCATAAGAGTGAACTCTTGCCTATAAATTCAACAGCCATAGCTTACCCTCTTTCAAAATTGCCATTTAAGACATCATTAAATCAATTCAACTATTTGGGCATCTGCGTAACTAAGAACTACTCTGACCTGTTTAACCGTAATTTCTCTCCTCTGTTGGATCGTTTGACCGAAGATCTTCATCGTTGGTCTCTATTGCCTCTTTCTCTTGCGGGTAGGATAAATTGTATAAAAATGAATGTACTGCCTAAATTTCTGTATCTTTTTCAATGCATACCGGTTTTTATTCCAAAACGTTTCTTTCACTCTTTAGATTGCACTATTTCTCAATTTATTTGGAATGGAAAAACTCCAAGAATACAGAAAGGCATTTTACAAAAAACTAAGGAGCTGGGGGGTTTAGCACTACCTAACTTCTTGTTTTATTACTGGGCTGCAAATGTTCGTAATATGTTAATCTGGTGCTGTTCCAGCAGTCAGCCTCCACCCAGGTTAAGGATCGAGGAGGCTGCTTGTGGCAGTACTTCGCTTACGTCTCTTTTGTGTCTTCCTCTCTCGTTATCACCTTTAACCTTCTCCAGTAATGTTATAGTTAAAAATTGTCTTAAGATCTAGCGTCAATTCAGGCGGCATTTTACTTTACAGTCAACACCTCTTCTATGCCCTGTACATTCTAACCCCCTCTTTCCTCCCTCTCTCGTTGATAAGGCTTTTGCGGCCTGGGTGGACCACGGGATCATTTCCATTAAACATCTTTACATTGACGGAACATTTGCTTCTTTTGAACAATTGACTCAAGTTTTTAACTTACCAAGGTTCCACTTTTTCAGATACTTGCAAGTCCGTGACTTTGTCCGTAAGCATTTTCTGGGATTCCTTTCGATCCCACCCTCCACCATTGTCGATACCATATCAAATATCAATCCTTATCAAAGAGGGGCCATATCTACGATTTATAATACCTTTTTTACATGTTGCCCTTTGGATTCTGACAGTCTGCGGATTACCTGGGCTAGGGATCTTAATATAAAGATAGAGACAGAAACATGGCATTCGATTTTGAAACGTGTTCACACGTCATCTGTTTGTGCTCGCCACGGGGTTTTACAGTGTAAAGTGGTCCACAAGGTACATTGGTCTAAAAGTAAATTAGCCCGTATGTTCCCTGACATTGATCCAAGCTGCGACAAGTGTCATGTAGAACCGGCTAATCTAACTCACATGTTCTGGACTTGTCCTGCTTTACCTCTTTTCTGGGAGTCGGTTTTTGACTCACTTTCCACTATTACTTCAGTCAATATCCATCCCTCTCCGCTAATCGGCTTGTTTGGAGTTTTACCTCCTAATTACTCATTGCCGTCTCATTTCGCAGAGTTGGTAGCTTTTCTTACACTGCTAGCGAGACGTTGCATTTTGATGAACTGGAAGGGTCCTCGAGTCCCTTCTCATACTCGGTGGATAAAAGATGCCTTATTTTTTGTTAAATTGGAAAAAATTAAACACTGCCTTCATGGTTCCATGATTAAATTTTCAAGAATTTGGTTACCCTTTTTTGAGCATGTTAAATCTCTGCAACTGGACGCAGTCACAATTGACTGACTGACCACCCAACCCTGCACTTTCAGTGGTTTTTCAGTTTTCAACTGGTATTATCGTTAGCAGCACACATTATTTTCTAAGTTTTGAGGTTACTCAACTTTACTTGCTGGACCTAGTTAAGGCTGACCTTGTCCTATTTCTGTATTATGACATAAAGCTCTGTTATATATTATATACTATACTAAACCTGTTAGTACTGTGAGGGATTTTGTGTTGGTGTTTTTGTATTGATGTTTTTTTTTTGTTTTTTTTGTCTTTTTTTGTGTGGTTTTTATTATATTATTAGTTTTTATATAATTTTTTATATTGATTGTTTGTCTTTGGTGTTGTGAAAAATTCAATAAATAAATCATATATAAAAAAAAAAAAAAAAACTAGTGCCTTCCCATTCTGTAAGAGGCCAGCATTCAGTGACTCTACAAGTGTACGCAAGTAGCCGAATCTATTGTCAGTCAGGCTCGTTGGTCTAGGGGTATGATTCTCGCTTTGGGTGCGAGAGGTCCCGGGTTCAAATCCCGGATGAGCCCAGCAGTTTCAGAACAAGCTGCCAGTAAGATGACAAGTGTTTATTTCCTGCACAGAACGTACTCTGACAAACGGTCCCGGGTTCAAATCCCGGACGAGCCCTCTCTCCTTTAGTATGAGTTCAAGGGTTCTCTGACTCTGTATGCAATTGCATGTGATACCACAGGATTTTTTTTCTCTTTTTTTAATCTGGGTGATAAAACAAATTGTGCTCTTCTTGGTGTATGAAAGGCATTGTTTTCCCTTAGAAGTTGACGGAGAAGAAAGCTCATTCTGACGGAGAAGAAAGCTCATTCAGAAGCTCAAGCCCGCTTGAATGAGTCCAGTGAGAAGCGAGACTTGCTGAAGTTCTCTCTGGAGCAGAGACTCAGTGAGTTGCCCAAAAATCACCCGAAGGGCAATCTGATTATGGAGGAGTTAGTCATGTTGTCCTCCCCACCTCTCAGCCCCTGCCACAGCATCATGTTTTCAACCACTTCATAGTCTGGCCATTTACTTTTCTTTATCAACCACTTCATAGTCTGGCCATTTACTGCAACCCACATAGTACTTGACGTCCAGTTCTGCAGCATCAGAGGCTGATGCTTTGGCAAAATTGAACTTTTTTCGCAGGTCTGTAGATGCTGTAGTGGGATTCAAAGCATTTTAAATCGCTCTTAACTGTATTACCGTGGCTCTTTTGCAGAAACGCTAAGCACAGGTATACTTGTTGTTCTGTGGAGTTTCTTTGAACAACTTTTCATTGACTTTTTGCAGCATCGGCTTAGGCTGTTTACATTTAGAGCCCGCCATTTCTGTTCCATGTGTTTTTCTCCAATTACACTGCCATTTTGGTTATATAGACAAAACAAACGTATCAATGATGTTTTTCGATGACTAGATTAATTTATAGTTCATGTCTCTTTCCCACCTGTTTTGTGTGTAGTCTGCCTCTCTGCTTTCGTACGCAAAGCCTTCTTCGTAGGTCAAGTGCAAAAGCAAGAAGTGACCTTTTCCCCTTAGGCCACTGGGCCTCTTGCGCACAGTGCTTTGTGTAATTTCAGCCTGAAAGGGCACGGGCACGGGCAGGCAAGAATGATTCACTGACAGTCTGATGCACACAAAATCCCACCACCACAGCTATCCGAAGTTTGTCCGTTCTATGCCAACTCAGATCTTGTGGTCATTAATGCTTTGAACAAACCATCCTTGAATTTGTCGAACATCCAACTTAAACATAGCCCATTAAAGACGACCCAGGTGGGACTTGAACCCACAATCTCCAGCTCCGGAGGCTGATGCCTTATCCATTAGGCCACTGGGCCTTGTCTGGCATGCTTTTCCTTTGATCAGTAATATGCCTTCAAGGGGTTTCTAATGCTCAAGCAACTACACTTTCGTATCTCGACGCCAGGTCGTGTTCCGTCTTTGAGATGGGCTTCACTGAATTTGTGGCGCCCTCCCGAAAGTCTTAATGTAGAAGAGGCTCGTTGGTCTAGGGGTATGATTCTCGCTTTGGGTGCGAGAAGTCCCGGGTTCAAATCCCGTACGAGCCCGGGATTTTTAGAACAAGCAGCGAGAGCAGCAAGGTTGGATCCTTCCTTTTGCAGCACTGAGCCAAACTCAAAACTGTCATGTTTTTGAAACCCTTACTACTGCTTGTGTTCATCTGTACTACAACATAGCCAAGATTCAGCCAGATGACAAGCGCTTATTTCCTTGCACAATCGTACTCAGAATCGCTGCCTGCCAGGGAGTGTGGCTCCCTAACGACAAACGCTTTCTATTAAAATTAGTGCCTTCCCATTCTGTAAGAGGCCAGCATTCAGTGACTCTACAAGTGTACGCAAGTAGCCGATTCTATTGTCAATCAGGCTCGTTGGTCTAGGGGTATGATTCTCGCTTTGGGTGTGAGAGGTCCGTGGTTCAAATCCCGGATGAGCCCAGCAGTTTCAGAACAAGCAGCCAGTCAGATGACAAGCGTTTATTTCCTGCACAGAACGTACTCTGAATCAGTATCTCTAAAATCATATCGGATCCCAATGGTCGATTTATTTTTATTACAGGTAAAATTTTTGGCATTTCTCTGACGCTAGCTAATGTTTACGGCCCAAACTGGGATATTGAGGATTTCTATAAAAAATTTCTTTTTTCAATTCCTGATATAGTGTCTACTCACCTTATTCTCGGTGGAGACTTTAATTGCTGTCTGGACCCCTCACTCGATCGCTCATCCACTAAGCCCATCTCTCCATCTAAATCATCTAAAGTTGTTCAACTGTTTATGGAGCAGTATGCTGTCTCGGATGTATGGCGCTTCTTCAATCCCAGTGATAAGCAGTTTTCTTTTTTTTCTCCTGTACATGGTACTTTTTCTCGAATTGACCTCTTTCTCATTGACAACAAGCTGCTTTCTTCTGTTAACAATTGTTTCTACAGTCCTATAGTTATTTCAGATCACGCTACTATCATAGTTGATGTCTCATTTCCTGGTGTGTCCTTCATGCGATCCCCATGGCGTTTTAACTCGTTTCTTCTTACTGACCCGGATTTCATAAAAAACATTGATGGTCGCATTGATCTTTTCATTTCCACTAATGTTAATTCAGATGTGTCAGCGTCAACAATTTGGGAGGCATGCAAAGCTTATTTACGTGGAGAGATCATTTCTTTCTCTGCCTTTCGGAAAAAAAACACTGTTGAAAGGAGTATCTCTATCTCTAGGGAATTGGCTGACCTGCAGTCCAGATGCGAGGATGCACCTGAACCCGAACTTATAAAAGAATTGCTTACTAAAAAGTCTGAATTTGATATATTGGCTTCCGACGGCGCAATAGAAGCATTACTTAAGTCTCGTCACAGCTATTATGAATCTGGTGATAAGCCAGGCAAAATATTGGCTCACCAAATTCGACAATCTGCCTCGGCTCAACATATCTTAAAAATGAATACTGTCAATGGCACAACTATTAACCCTCAAACTATTAATGACCAATTCAGGAATTTTTATGCTTTGTTATACACTTCTGAGTGTTCATCTGATGAGGCTCAGTTGGATAGTTTCCTTAGGCCCTTAAACATTCCTTCCATTGACCCTGAGACATCTTCTAGGATGGATGAGCTTTTTACGGTAGATGATATTAAAGATGCGTTACACTCCATGCAGAATGGGAAATGTCCAGGGCCTGATGGTTTTCCTATTGAATTTTTTAAAGCATTTACAGATAAACTTTCCCCACTACTGCTAAATATGTTTAACGAATCTTTACAATGCGGCATACTCCCTCCTACTTTAAGACAGGCCACCATTTCACTTTTATTGAAGAAATGCAAGGATCCCCTTCTCTGTAGTAACTATCGCCCTATTTCTTTATTATGTGCGGATGTTAAAATATTAGCTAAAATGCTGGCAAGGCGTCTAGAGGCTGTTTTGCCTTCAATCATTTCTACAGACCAAACAGGGTTTGTCAAGGGAAGGCACTCTTTTCACAATGTCAGGCGTCTATTTGACATATTGTACTCTCCCTCAACTTCTACCACCCCTGAGTTGGTTATTTCGATGGATGCAGAGAAGGCATTTGATTGTGTGGAGTGGCCTTATTTGTTCCATACATTAAAAAAGTTTGGATTTGGCTGTAAACTTCTTTATGCGTCTCCTTTGGCCCGTGTCCGCACAAACAATGATTACTCAGATTATTTTCCCCTTGGACGTGGTACTCGGCAGGGCTGTCCCCTTTCCCCCTTATTGTTCGCCATCGCTATTGAACCATTGGCAGTGGCCCTTAGATCTAGTCAAATGATGGGCATTATAAGAGGGGGCGCTGTGCACAAACTGTCTTTATATGCTGACGACCTTTTACTTTTCGTCTCTGAGCCAGACAGATCTATACCCCACGTTTTAGATCTACTGAAGGTATTTGGGCAGGTTTCGGGGTATAAACTGAATCTTCATAAGAGTGAACTCTTGCCTATAAATTCAACAGCCATAGCTTACCCTCTTTCAAAATTGCCATTTAAGACATCATTAAATCAATTCAACTATTTGGGCATCTGCGTAACTAAGAACTACTCTGACCTGTTTAACCGTAATTTCTCTCCTCTGTTGGATCGTTTGACCGAAGATCTTCATCGTTGGTCTCTATTGCCTCTTTCTCTTGCGGGTAGGATAAATTGTATAAAAATGAATGTACTGCCTAAATTTCTGTATCTTTTTCAATGCATACCGGTTTTTATTCCAAAACGTTTCTTTCACTCTTTAGATTGCACTATTTCTCAATTTATTTGGAATGGAAAAACTCCAAGAATACAGAAAGGCATTTTACAAAAAACTAAGGAGCTGGGGGGTTTAGCACTACCTAACTTCTTGTTTTATTACTGGGCTGCAAATGTTCGTAATATGTTAATCTGGTGCTGTTCCAGCAGTCAGCCTCCACCCAGGTTAAGGATCGAGGAGGCTGCTTGTGGCAGTACTTCGCTTACGTCTCTTTTGTGTCTTCCTCTCTCGTTATCACCTTTAACCTTCTCCAGTAATGTTATAGTTAAAAATTGTCTTAAGATCTAGCGTCAATTCAGGCGGCATTTTACTTTACAGTCAACACCTCTTCTATGCCCTGTACATTCTAACCCCCTCTTTCCTCCCTCTCTCGTTGATAAGGCTTTTGCGGCCTGGGTGGACCACGGGATCATTTCCATTAAACATCTTTACATTGACGGAACATTTGCTTCTTTTGAACAATTGACTCAAGTTTTTAACTTACCAAGGTTCCACTTTTTCAGATACTTGCAAGTCCGTGACTTTGTCCGTAAGCATTTTCTGGGATTCCTTTCGATCCCACCCTCCACCATTGTCGATACCATATCAAATATCAATCCTTATCAAAGAGGGGCCATATCTACGATTTATAATACCTTTTTTACATGTTGCCCTTTGGATTCTGACAGTCTGCGGATTACCTGGGCTAGGGATCTTAATATAAAGATAGAGACAGAAACATGGCATTCGATTTTGAAACGTGTTCACACGTCATCTGTTTGTGCTCGCCACGGGGTTTTACAGTGTAAAGTGGTCCACAAGGTACATTGGTCTAAAAGTAAATTAGCCCGTATGTTCCCTGACATTGATCCAAGCTGCGACAAGTGTCATGTAGAACCGGCTAATCTAACTCACATGTTCTGGACTTGTCCTGCTTTACCTCTTTTCTGGGAGTCGGTTTTTGACTCACTTTCCACTATTACTTCAGTCAATATCCATCCCTCTCCGCTAATCGGCTTGTTTGGAGTTTTACCTCCTAATTACTCATTGCCGTCTCATTTCGCAGAGTTGGTAGCTTTTCTTACACTGCTAGCGAGACGTTGCATTTTGATGAACTGGAAGGGTCCTCGAGTCCCTTCTCATACTCGGTGGATAAAAGATGCCTTATTTTTTGTTAAATTGGAAAAAATTAAACACTGCCTTCATGGTTCCATGATTAAATTTTCAAGAATTTGGTTACCCTTTTTTGAGCATGTTAAATCTCTGCAACTGGACGCAGTCACAATTGACTGACTGACCACCCAACCCTGCACTTTCAGTGGTTTTTCAGTTTTCAACTGGTATTATCGTTAGCAGCACACATTATTTTCTAAGTTTTGAGGTTACTCAACTTTACTTGCTGGACCTAGTTAAGGCTGACCTTGTCCTATTTCTGTATTATGACATAAAGCTCTGTTATATATTATATACTATACTAAACCTGTTAGTACTGTGAGGGATTTTGTGTTGGTGTTTTTGTATTGATGTTTTTTTTTGTTTTTTTTGTCTTTTTTTGTGTGGTTTTTATTATATTATTAGTTTTTATATAATTTTTTATATTGATTGTTTGTCTTTGGTGTTGTGAAAAATTCAATAAATAAATCATATATAAAAAAAAAAAAAAAAACTAGTGCCTTCCCATTCTGTAAGAGGCCAGCATTCAGTGACTCTACAAGTGTACGCAAGTAGCCGAATCTACTGTCAGTCAGGCTCGTTGGTCTAGGGGTATGATTCTCGCTTTGGGTGCGAGAGGTCCCGGGTTCAAATCCCGGATGAGCCCAGCAGTTTCAGAACAAGCTGCCAGTAAGATGACAAGTGTTTATTTCCTGCACAGAACGTACTCTGACAAACGGTCCCGGGTTCAAATCCCGGACGAGCCCTCTCTCCTTTAGTATGAGTTCAAGGGTTCTCTGACTCTGTATGCAATTGCATGTGATACCACAGGATTTTTTTTCTCTTTTTTTAATCTGGGTGATAAAACAAATTGTGCTCTTCTTGGTGTATGAAAGGCATTGTTTTCCCTTAGAAGTTGACGGAGAAGAAAGCTCATTCTGACGGAGAAGAAAGCTCATTCAGAAGCTCAAGCCCGCTTGAATGAGTCCAGTGAGAAGCGAGACTTGCTGAAGTTCTCTCTGGAGCAGAGACTCAGTGAGTTGCCCAAAAATCACCCGAAGGGCAATCTGATTATGGAGGAGTTAGTCATGTTGTCCTCCCCACCTCTCAGCCCCTGCCACAGCATCATGTTTTCAACCACTTCATAGTCTGGCCATTTACTTTTCTTTATCAACCACTTCATAGTCTGGCCATTTACTGCAACCCACATAGTACTTGACGTCCAGTTCTGCAGCATCAGAGGCTGATGCTTTGGCAAAATTGAACTTTTTTCGCAGGTCTGTAGATGCTGTAGTGGGATTCAAAGCATTTTAAATCGCTCTTAACTGTATTACCGTGGCTCTTTTGCAGAAACGCTAAGCACAGGTATACTTGTTGTTCTGTGGAGTTTCTTTGAACAACTTTTCATTGACTTTTTGCAGCATCGGCTTAGGCTGTTTACATTTAGAGCCCGCCATTTCTGTTCCATGTGTTTTTCTCCAATTACACTGCCATTTTGGTTATATAGACAAAACAAACGTATCAATGATGTTTTTCGATGACTAGATTAATTTATAGTTCATGTCTCTTTCCCACCTGTTTTGTGTGTAGTCTGCCTCTCTGCTTTCGTACGCAAAGCCTTCTTCGTAGGTCAAGTGCAAAAGCAAGAAGTGACCTTTTCCCCTTAGGCCACTGGGCCTCTTGCGCACAGTGCTTTGTGTAATTTCAGCCTGAAAGGACACGGGCACGGGCAGGCAAGAATGATTCACTAACAGTCTGATGCACACAAAATCCCACCACCACAGCTATCCGAAGTTTGTCCGTTCTATGCCAACTCAGATCTTGTGGTCATTAATGCTTTGAACAAACCATCCTTGAATTTGTCGAACATCCAACTTAAACATAGCCCATTAAAGACGACCCAGGTGGGACTTGAACCCACAATCTCCAGCTCCGGAGGCTGATGCCTTATCCATTAGGCCACTGGGCCTTGTCTGGCATGCTTTTCCTTTGATCAGTAATATGCCTTCAAGGGGTTTCTAATGCTCAAGCAACTACACTTTCGTATCTCGACGCCAGGTCGTGTTCCGTCTTTGAGATGGGCTTCACTGAATTTGTGGCGCCCTCCCGAAAGTCTTAATGTAGAAGAGGCTCGTTGGTCTAGGGGTATGATTCTCGCTTTGGGTGCGAGAAGTCCCGGGTTCAAATCCCGTACGAGCCCGGGATTTTTAGAACAAGCAGCGAGAGCAGCAAGGTTGGATCCTTCCTTTTGCAGCACTGAGCCAAACTCAAAACTGTCATGTTTTTGAAACCCTTACTACTGCTTGTGTTCATCTGTACTACAACATAGCCAAGATTCAGCCAGATGACAAGCGCTTATTTCCTTGCACAATCGTACTCAGAATCGCTGCCTGCCAGGGAGTGTGGCTCCCTAACGACAAACGCTTTCTATTAAAATTAGTGCCTTCCCATTCTGTAAGAGGCCAGCATTCAGTGACTCTACAAGTGTACGCAAGTAGCCGATTCTATTGTCAGTCAGGCTCGTTGGTCTAGGGGTATGATTCTCGCTTTGGGTGTGAGAGGTCCGTGGTTCAAATCCCGGATGAGCCCAGCAGTTTCAGAACAAGCAGCCAGTCAGATGACAAGCGTTTATTTCCTGCACAGAACGTACTCTGAATCAGTATCTCTAAAATCATATCGGATCCCAATGGTCGATTTATTTTTATTACAGGTAAAATTTTTGGCATTTCTCTGACGCTAGCTAATGTTTACGGCCCAAACTGGGATATTGAGGATTTCTATAAAAAATTTCTTTTTTCAATTCCTGATATAGTGTCTACTCACCTTATTCTCGGTGGAGACTTTAATTGCTGTCTGGACCCCTCACTCGATCGCTCATCCACTAAGCCCATCTCTCCATCTAAATCATCTAAAGTTGTTCAACTGTTTATGGAGCAGTATGCTGTCTCGGATGTATGGCGCTTCTTCAATCCCAGTGATAAGCAGTTTTCTTTTTTTTCTCCTGTACATGGTACTTTTTCTCGAATTGACCTCTTTCTCATTGACAACAAGCTGCTTTCTTCTGTTAACAATTGTTTCTACAGTCCTATAGTTATTTCAGATCACGCTACTATCATAGTTGATGTCTCATTTCCTGGTGTGTCCTTCATGCGATCCCCATGGCGTTTTAACTCGTTTCTTCTTACTGACCCGGATTTCATAAAAAACATTGATGGTCGCATTGATCTTTTCATTTCCACTAATGTTAATTCAGATGTGTCAGCGTCAACAATTTGGGAGGCATGCAAAGCTTATTTACGTGGAGAGATCATTTCTTTCTCTGCCTTTCGGAAAAAAAACACTGTTGAAAGGAGTATCTCTATCTCTAGGGAATTGGCTGACCTGCAGTCCAGATGCGAGGATGCACCTGAACCCGAACTTATAAAAGAATTGCTTACTAAAAAGTCTGAATTTGATATATTGGCTTCCGACGGCGCAATAGAAGCATTACTTAAGTCTCGTCACAGCTATTATGAATCTGGTGATAAGCCAGGCAAAATATTGGCTCACCAAATTCGACAATCTGCCTCGGCTCAACATATCTTAAAAATGAATACTGTCAATGGCACAACTATTAACCCTCAAACTATTAATGACCAATTCAGGAATTTTTATGCTTTGTTATACACTTCTGAGTGTTCATCTGATGAGGCTCAGTTGGATAGTTTCCTTAGGCCCTTAAACATTCCTTCCATTGACCCTGAGACATCTTCTAGGATGGATGAGCTTTTTACGGTAGATGATATTAAAGATGCGTTACACTCCATGCAGAATGGGAAATGTCCAGGGCCTGATGGTTTTCCTATTGAATTTTTTAAAGCATTTACAGATAAACTTTCCCCACTACTGCTAAATATGTTTAACGAATCTTTACAATGCGGCATACTCCCTCCTACTTTAAGACAGGCCACCATTTCACTTTTATTGAAGAAATGCAAGGATCCCCTTCTCTGTAGTAACTATCGCCCTATTTCTTTATTATGTGCGGATGTTAAAATATTAGCTAAAATGCTGGCAAGGCGTCTAGAGGCTGTTTTGCCTTCAATCATTTCTACAGACCAAACAGGGTTTGTCAAGGGAAGGCACTCTTTTCACAATGTCAGGCGTCTATTTGACATATTGTACTCTCCCTCAACTTCTACCACCCCTGAGTTGGTTATTTCGATGGATGCAGAGAAGGCATTTGATTGTGTGGAGTGGCCTTATTTGTTCCATACATTAAAAAAGTTTGGATTTGGCTGTAAACTTCTTTATGCGTCTCCTTTGGCCCGTGTCCGCACAAACAATGATTACTCAGATTATTTTCCCCTTGGACGTGGTACTCGGCAGGGCTGTCCCCTTTCCCCCTTATTGTTCGCCATCGCTATTGAACCATTGGCAGTGGCCCTTAGATCTAGTCAAATGATGGGCATTATAAGAGGGGGCGCTGTGCACAAACTGTCTTTATATGCTGACGACCTTTTACTTTTCGTCTCTGAGCCAGACAGATCTATACCCCACGTTTTAGATCTACTGAAGGTATTTGGGCAGGTTTCGGGGTATAAACTGAATCTTCATAAGAGTGAACTCTTGCCTATAAATTCAACAGCCATAGCTTACCCTCTTTCAAAATTGCCATTTAAGACATCATTAAATCAATTCAACTATTTGGGCATCTGCGTAACTAAGAACTACTCTGACCTGTTTAACCGTAATTTCTCTCCTCTGTTGGATCGTTTGACCGAAGATCTTCATCGTTGGTCTCTATTGCCTCTTTCTCTTGCGGGTAGGATAAATTGTATAAAAATGAATGTACTGCCTAAATTTCTGTATCTTTTTCAATGCATACCGGTTTTTATTCCAAAACGTTTCTTTCACTCTTTAGATTGCACTATTTCTCAATTTATTTGGAATGGAAAAACTCCAAGAATACAGAAAGGCATTTTACAAAAAACTAAGGAGCTGGGGGGTTTAGCACTACCTAACTTCTTGTTTTATTACTGGGCTGCAAATGTTCGTAATATGTTAATCTGGTGCTGTTCCAGCAGTCAGCCTCCACCCAGGTTAAGGATCGAGGAGGCTGCTTGTGGCAGTACTTCGCTTACGTCTCTTTTGTGTCTTCCTCTCTCGTTATCACCTTTAACCTTCTCCAGTAATGTTATAGTTAAAAATTGTCTTAAGATCTAGCGTCAATTCAGGCGGCATTTTACTTTACAGTCAACACCTCTTCTATGCCCTGTACATTCTAACCCCCTCTTTCCTCCCTCTCTCGTTGATAAGGCTTTTGCGGCCTGGGTGGACCACGGGATCATTTCCATTAAACATCTTTACATTGACGGAACATTTGCTTCTTTTGAACAATTGACTCAAGTTTTTAACTTACCAAGGTTCCACTTTTTCAGATACTTGCAAGTCCGTGACTTTGTCCGTAAGCATTTTCTGGGATTCCTTTCGATCCCACCCTCCACCATTGTCGATACCATATCAAATATCAATCCTTATCAAAGAGGGGCCATATCTACGATTTATAATACCTTTTTTACATGTTGCCCTTTGGATTCTGACAGTCTGCGGATTACCTGGGCTAGGGATCTTAATATAAAGATAGAGACAGAAACATGGCATTCGATTTTGAAACGTGTTCACACGTCATCTGTTTGTGCTCGCCACGGGGTTTTACAGTGTAAAGTGGTCCACAAGGTACATTGGTCTAAAAGTAAATTAGCCCGTATGTTCCCTGACATTGATCCAAGCTGCGACAAGTGTCATGTAGAACCGGCTAATCTAACTCACATGTTCTGGACTTGTCCTGCTTTACCTCTTTTCTGGGAGTCGGTTTTTGACTCACTTTCCACTATTACTTCAGTCAATATCCATCCCTCTCCGCTAATCGGCTTGTTTGGAGTTTTACCTCCTAATTACTCATTGCCGTCTCATTTCGCAGAGTTGGTAGCTTTTCTTACACTGCTAGCGAGACGTTGCATTTTGATGAACTGGAAGGGTCCTCGAGTCCCTTCTCATACTCGGTGGATAAAAGATGCCTTATTTTTTGTTAAATTGGAAAAAATTAAACACTGCCTTCATGGTTCCATGATTAAATTTTCAAGAATTTGGTTACCCTTTTTTGAGCATGTTAAATCTCTGCAACTGGACGCAGTCACAATTGACTGACTGACCACCCAACCCTGCACTTTCAGTGGTTTTTCAGTTTTCAACTGGTATTATCGTTAGCAGCACACATTATTTTCTAAGTTTTGAGGTTACTCAACTTTACTTGCTGGACCTAGTTAAGGCTGACCTTGTCCTATTTCTGTATTATGACATAAAGCTCTGTTATATATTATATACTATACTAAACCTGTTAGTACTGTGAGGGATTTTGTGTTGGTGTTTTTGTATTGATGTTTTTTTTTTGTTTTTTTTGTCTTTTTTTGTGTGGTTTTTATTATATTATTAGTTTTTATATAATTTTTTATATTGATTGTTTGTCTTTGGTGTTGTGAAAAATTCAATAAATAAATCATATATAAAAAAAAAAAAAAAACTAGTGCCTTCCCATTCTGTAAGAGGCCAGCATTCAGTGACTCTACAAGTGTACGCAAGTAGCCGAATCTATTGTCAGTCAGGCTCGTTGGTCTAGGGGTATGATTCTCGCTTTGGGTGCGAGAGGTCCCGGGTTCAAATCCCGGATGAGCCCAGCAGTTTCAGAACAAGCTGCCAGTAAGATGACAAGTGTTTATTTCCTGCACAGAACGTACTCTGACAAACGGTCCCGGGTTCAAATCCCGGATGAGCCCTCTCTCCTTTAGTATGAGTTCAAGGGTTCTCTGACTCTGTATGCAATTGCATGTGATACCACAGGATTTTTTTTCTCTTTTTTTAATCTGGGTGATAAAACAAATTGTGCTCTTCTTGGTGTATGAAAGGCATTGTTTTCCCTTAGAAGTTGACGGAGAAGAAAGCTCATTCTGATGGAGAAGAAAGCTCATTCAGAAGCTCAAGCCCGCTTGAATGAGTCCAGTGAGAAGCGAGACTTGCTGAAGTTCTCTCTGGAGCAGAGACTCAGTGAGTTGCCCAAAAATCACCCGAAGGGCAATCTGATTATGGAGGAGTTAGTCATGTTGTCCTCCCCACCTCTCAGCCCCTGCCACAGCATCATGTTTTCAACCACTTCATAGTCTGGCCATTTACTTTTCTTTATCAACCACTTCATAGTCTGGCCATTTACTGCAACCCACATAGTACTTGACGTCCAGTTCTGCAGCATCAGAGGCTGATGCTTTGGCAAAATTGAACTTTTTTCGCAGGTCTGTAGATGCTGTAGTGGGATTCAAAGCATTTTAAATCGCTCTTAACTGTATTACCGTGGCTCTTTTGCAGAAACGCTAAGCACAGGTATACTTGTTGTTCTGTGGAGTTTCTTTGAACAACTTTTCATTGACTTTTTGCAGCATCGGCTTAGGCTGTTTACATTTAGAGCCCGCCATTTCTGTTCCATGTGTTTTTCTCCAATTACACTGCCATTTTGGTTATATAGACAAAACAAACGTATCAATGATGTTTTTCGATGACTAGATTAATTTATAGTTCATGTCTCTTTCCCACCTGTTTTGTGTGTAGTCTGCCTCTCTGCTTTCGTACGCAAAGCCTTCTTCGTAGGTCAAGTGCAAAAGCAAGAAGTGGCCTTTTCCCCTTAGGCCACTGGGCCTCTTGCGCACAGTGCTTTGTGTAATTTCAGCCTGAAAGGGCACGGGCACGGGCAGGCAAGAATGATTCACTGACAGTCTGATGCACACAAAATCCCACCACCACAGCTATCCGAAGTTTGTCCGTTCTATGCCAACTCAGATCTTGTGGTCATTCATGCTTTGAACAAACCATCCTTGAATTTGTCGAACATCCAACTTAAACATAGCCCATTAAAGACGACCCAGGTGGGACTTGAACCCACAATCTCCAGCTCCGGAGGCTGATGCCTTATCCATTAGGCCACTGGGCCTTGTCTGGCATGCTTTTCCTTTGATCAGTAATATGCCTTCAAGGGGTTTCTAATGCTCAAGCAACTACACTTTCGTATCTCGACGCCAGGTCGTGTTCCGTCTTTGAGATGGGCTTCACTGAATTTGTGGCGCCCTCCCGAAAGTCTTAATGTAGAAGAGGCTCGTTGGTCTAGGGGTATGATTCTCGCTTTGGGTGCGAGAAGTCCCGGGTTCAAATCCCGTACGAGCCCGGGATTTTTAGAACAAGCAGCGAAAGCAGCAAGGTTGGATCCTTCCTTTTGCAGCACTGAGCCAAACTCAAAACTGTCATGTTTTTGAAACCCTTACTACTGCTTGTGTTCATCTGTACTACAACATAGCCAAGATTCAGCCAGATGACAAGCGCTTATTTCCTTGCACAATCGTACTCAGAATCGCTGCCTGCCAGGGAGTGTGGCTCCCTAACGACAAACGCTTTCTATTAAAATTAGTGCCTTCCCATTCTGTAAGAGGCCAGCATTCA
The DNA here is from genome assembly GCA_026230005.1 of Gila orcuttii. NCBI lineage: Eukaryota > Metazoa > Chordata > Actinopteri > Cypriniformes > Leuciscidae > Gila > Gila orcuttii. Next base: position 47,153,727 of record JAPDVR010000008.1, on the reverse strand, counting down.
GTGACTCTACAAGTGTACGCAAGTAGCCAATTCTATTGTCAGTCAGGCTCGTTGGTCTAGGGGTATGATTCTCGTTTTGGGTGTGAGAGGTCCATGGTTCAAATCCCGGATGAGCCCAGCAGTTTCAGAACAAGCAGCCAGTCAGATGACAAGCGTTTATTTCCTGCACAGAACGTACTCTGAATCAGTATCTCTAAAATCATATCGGATCCCAATGGTCGATTTATTTTTATTACAGGTAAAATTTTTGGCATTTCTCTGACGCTAGCTAATGTTTACGGCCCAAACTGGGATATTGAGGATTTCTATAAAAAATTTCTTTTTTCAATTCCTGATATAGTGTCTACTCACCTTATTCTCGGTGGAGACTTTAATTGCTGTCTGGACCCCTCACTCGATCGCTCATCCACTAAGCCCATCTCTCCATCTAAATCATCTAAAGTTGTTCAACTGTTTATGGAGCAGTATGCTGTCTCGGATGTATGGCGCTTCTTCAATCCCAGTGATAAGCAGTTTTCTTTTTTTTCTCCTGTACATGGTACTTTTTCTCGAATTGACCTCTTTCTCATTGACAACAAGCTGCTTTCTTCTGTTAACAATTGTTTCTACAGTCCTATAGTTATTTCAGATCACGCTACTATCATAGTTGATGTCTCATTTCCTGGTGTGTCCTTCATGCGATCCCCATGTCGTTTTAACTCGTTTCTTCTTACTGACCCGGATTTCATAAAAAACATTGATGGTCGCATTGATCTTTTCATTTCCACTAATGTTAATTCAGATGTGTCAGCGTCAACAATTTGGGAGGCATGCAAAGCTTATTTACGTGGAGAGATCATTTCTTTCTCTGCCTTTCGGAAAAAAAACACTGTTGAAAGGAGTATCTCTATCTCTAGGGAATTGGCTGACCTGCAGTCCAGATGCGAGGATGCACCTGAACCCGAACTTATAAAAGAATTGCTTACTAAAAAGTCTGAATTTGATATATTGGCTTCCGACGGCGCAATAGAAGCATTACTTAAGTCTCGTCACAGCTATTATGAATCTGGTGATAAGCCAGGCAAAATATTGGCTCACCAAATTCGACAATCTGCCTCGGCTCAACATATCTTAAAAATGAATACTGTCAATGGCACAACTATTAACCCTCAAACTATTAATGACCAATTCAGGAATTTTTATGCTTTGTTATACACTTCTGAGTGTTCATCTGATGAGGCTCAGTTGGATAGTTTCCTTAGGCCCTTAAACATTCCTTCCATTGACCCTGAGACATCTTCTAGGATGGATGAGCTTTTTACGGTAGATGATATTAAAGATGCGTTACACTCCATGCAGAATGGGAAATGTCCAGGGCCTGATGGTTTTCCTATTGAATTTTTTAAAGCATTTACAGATAAACTTTCCCCACTACTGCTAAATATGTTTAACGAATCTTTACAATGCGGCATACTCCCTCCTACTTTAAGACAGGCCACCATTTCACTTTTATTGAAGAAATGCAAGGATCCCCTTCTCTGTAGTAACTATCGCCCTATTTCTTTATTATGTGCGGATGTTAAAATATTAGCTAAAATGCTGGCAAGGCGTCTAGAGGCTGTTTTGCCTTCAATCATTTCTACAGACCAAACAGGGTTTGTCAAGGGAAGGCACTCTTTTCACAATGTCAGGCGTCTATTTGACATATTGTACTCTCCCTCAACTTCTACCACCCCTGAGTTGGTTATTTCGATGGATGCAGAGAAGGCATTTGATTGTGTGGAGTGGCCTTATTTGTTCCATACATTAAAAAAGTTTGGATTTGGCTGTAAACTTCTTTATGCGTCTCCTTTGGCCCGTGTCCGCACAAACAATGATTACTCAGATTATTTTCCCCTTGGACGTGGTACTCGGCAGGGCTGTCCCCTTTCCCCCTTATTGTTCGCCATCGCTATTGAACCATTGGCAGTGGCCCTTAGATCTAGTCAAATGATGGGCATTATAAGAGGGGGCGCTGTGCACAAACTGTCTTTATATGCTGACGACCTTTTACTTTTCGTCTCTGAGCCAGACAGATCTATACCCCACGTTTTAGATCTACTGAAGGTATTTGGGCAGGTTTCGGGGTATAAACTGAATCTTCATAAGAGTGAACTCTTGCCTATAAATTCAACAGCCATAGCTTACCCTCTTTCAAAATTGCCATTTAAGACATCATTAAATCAATTCAACTATTTGGGCATCTGCGTAACTAAGAACTACTCTGACCTGTTTAACCGTAATTTCTCTCCTCTGTTGGATCGTTTGACCGAAGATCTTCATCGTTGGTCTCTATTGCCTCTTTCTCTTGCGGGTAGGATAAATTGTATAAAAATGAATGTACTGCCTAAATTTCTGTATCTTTTTCAATGCATACCGGTTTTTATTCCAAAACGTTTCTTTCACTCTTTAGATTGCACTATTTCTCAATTTATTTGGAATGGAAAAACTCCAAGAATACAGAAAGGCATTTTACAAAAAACTAAGGAGCTGGGGGGTTTAGCACTACCTAACTTCTTGTTTTATTACTGGGCTGCAAATGTTCGTAATATGTTAATCTGGTGCTGTTCCAGCAGTCAGCCTCCACCCAGGTTAAGGATCGAGGAGGCTGCTTGTGGCAGTACTTCGCTTACGTCTCTTTTGTGTCTTCCTCTCTCGTTATCACCTTTAACCTTCTCCAGTAATGTTATAGTTAAAAATTGTCTTAAGATCTAGCGTCAATTCAGGCGGCATTTTACTTTACAGTCAACACCTCTTCTATGCCCTGTACATTCTAACCCCCTCTTTCCTCCCTCTCTCGTTGATAAGGCTTTTGCGGCCTGGGTGGACCACGGGATCATTTCCATTAAATTGTAACCAATTTCCATTGATTGTTTGTCTTTGGTGTTGTGAAAAATTCAATAAATAAATCATATATATAAAAATAAAAACTAGTGCCTTCCCATTCTGTAAGAGGCCAGCATTCAGTGACTCTACAAGTGTACGCAAGTAGCCGAATATATTGTCAGTCAGGCTCGTTGGTCTAGGGGTATGATTCTCGCTTTGGGTGCGAGAGGTCCCGGGTTCAAATCCCGGACGAGCCCAGCAGTTTCAGAACAAGCTGCCAGTAAGATGACAAGCGTTTATTTCCTGCACAGAACGTACTCTGAATCGCTGCCTGCCAGAGAGTACAGCTCCCTAACGACAAACGCTCTTATTAAAACTAGTGCCTGCTCATTCTGTTTGAGGCCAGCGTTCGGTGACTGTACAAGTGTATGCAAGTAGCCTCATCCAGCGTCAGGCAGGCTCGTTGGTCTAGGGGTATGATTCTCGCTTCGGGTGCGAGAGGTCCTGGGTTCGAATCCCGGACGAGCCCTCTCTCCTTTAGTATGAGTTCAAGGGTTCTCTGACTCTGTATGCAATTGCATGTGATACCACAGGATTTTTTTTCTCTTTTTTTAATCTGGGTGATAAAACAAATTGTGCTCTTCTTGGTGTACGAAAGGCATTGTTTTCCCTTAGAAGTTGACGGAGAAGAAAGCTCATTCTGACGGAGAAGAAAGCTCATTCAGAAGCTCAAGCCCGCTTGAATGAGTCCAGTCAGAAGCGAGACTTGCTGAAGTTCTCTCTGGAGCAGAGACTCAGTGAGTTGCCCAAAAATCACCCGAAGGGCAATCTGATTATGGAGGAGTTAGTCATGTTGTCCTCCCCACCTCTCAGCCCCTGCCAAAGCATCATGTTTTCAACCACTTCATAGTCTGGCCATTTACTTTTCTTTATCAACCACTTCATAGTCTGGCCATTTACTGCAACCCACATAGTACTTGACGTCACGTTCTGCAGCATCAGAGGCTGATGCTTTGGCAAAATTGAACTTTTTTCGCAGGTCTGTAGATGCTGTAGTGGGATTCAAAGCATTTTAAATCGCTCTTAACTGTATTACCGTGGCTCTTTTGCAGAAACGCTAAGCACAGGTATACTTGTTGTTCTGTGGAGTTTCTTTGAACAACTTTTCATTGACTTTTTGCAGCATCGGCTTAGGCTGTTTACATTTAGAGCCCGCCATTTCTGTTCCATGTGTTTTTCTCCAATTACACTGCCATTTTGGTTATATAGACAAAACAAACGTATCAATGATGTTTTTCGATGACTAGATTAATTTATAGTTCATGTCTCTTTCCCACCTGTTTTGTGTGTAGTCTGCCTCTCTGCTTTCGTACGCAAAGCCTTCTTCGTAGGTCAAGTGCAAAAGCAAGAAGTGGCCTTTTCCCCTTAGGCCACTGGGCCTCTTGCGCACAGTGCTTTGTGTAATTTCAGCCTGAAAGGGCACGGGCACGGGCAGGCAAGAATGATTCACTGACAGTCTGATGCACACAAAATCCCACCACCACAGCTATCCGAAGTTTGTCCGTTCTATGCCAACTCAGATCTTGTGGTCATTAATGCTTTGAACAAACCATCCTTGAATTTGTCGAACATCCAACTTAAACATAGCCCATTAAAGACGACCCAGGTGGGACTTGAACCCACAATCTCCAGCTCCGGAGGCTGATGCCTTATCCATTAGGCCACTGGGCCTTGTCTGGCATGCTTTTCCTTTGATCAGTAATATGCCTTCAAGGGGTTTCTAATGCTCAAGCAACTACACTTTCGTATCTCGACGCCAGGTCGTGTTCCGTCTTTGAGATGGGCTTCACTGAATTTGTGGCGCCCTCCCGAAAGTCTTAATGTAGAAGAGGCTCGTTGGTCTAGGGGTATGATTCTCGCTTTGGGTGCGAGAAGTCCCGGGTTCAAATCCCGTACGAGCCCGGGATTTTTAGAACAAGCAGCGAGAGCAGCAAGGTTGGATCCTTCCTTTTGCAGCACTGAGCCAAACTCAAAACTGTCATGTTTTTGAAACCCTTACTACTGCTTGTGTTCATCTGTACTACAACATAGCCAAGATTCAGCCAGATGACAAGCGCTTATTTCCTTGCACAATCGTACTCAGAATCGCTGCCTGCCAGGGAGTGTGGCTCCCTAACGACAAACGCTTTCTATTAAAATTAGTGCCTTCCCATTCTGTAAGAGGCCAGCATTCAGTGACTCTACAAGTGTACGCAAGTAGCCGATTCTATTGTCAGTCAGGCTCGTTGGTCTAGGGGTATGATTCTCGCTTTGGGTGTGAGAGGTCCGTGGTTCAAATCCCGGATGAGCCCAGCAGTTTCAGAACAAGCAGCCAGTCAGATGACAAGCGTTTATTTCCTGCACAGAACGTACTCTGAATCAGTATCTCTAAAATCATATCGGATCCCAATGGTCGATTTATTTTTATTACAGGTAAAATTTTTGGCATTTCTCTGACGCTAGCTAATGTTTACGGCCCAAACTGGGATATTGAGGATTTCTATAAAAAATTTCTTTTTTCAATTCCTGATATAGTGTCTACTCACCTTATTCTCGGTGGAGACTTTAATTGCTGTCTGGACCCCTCACTCGATCGCTCATCCACTAAGCCCATCTCTCCATCTAAATCATCTAAAGTTGTTCAACTGTTTATGGAGCAGTATGCTGTCTCGGATGTATGGCGCTTCTTCAATCCCAGTGATAAGCAGTTTTCTTTTTTTTCTCCTGTACATGGTACTTTTTCTCGAATTGACCTCTTTCTCATTGACAACAAGCTGCTTTCTTCTGTTAACAATTGTTTCTACAGTCCTATAGTTATTTCAGATCACGCTACTATCATAGTTGATGTCTCATTTCCTGGTGTGTCCTTCATGCGATCCCCATGGCGTTTTAACTCGTTTCTTCTTACTGACCCGGATTTCATAAAAAACATTGATGGTCGCATTGATCTTTTCATTTCCACTAATGTTAATTCAGATGTGTCAGCGTCAACAATTTGGGAGGCATGCAAAGCTTATTTACGTGGAGAGATCATTTCTTTCTCTGCCTTTCGGAAAAAAAACACTGTTGAAAGGAGTATCTCTATCTCTAGGGAATTGGCTGACCTGCAGTCCAGATGCGAGGATGCACCTGAACCCGAACTTATAAAAGAATTGCTTACTAAAAAGTCTGAATTTGATATATTGGCTTCCGACGGCGCAATAGAAGCATTACTTAAGTCTCGTCACAGCTATTATGAATCTGGTGATAAGCCAGGCAAAATATTGGCTCACCAAATTCGACAATCTGCCTCGGCTCAACATATCTTAAAAATGAATACTGTCAATGGCACAACTATTAACCCTCAAACTATTAATGACCAATTCAGGAATTTTTATGCTTTGTTATACACTTCTGAGTGTTCATCTGATGAGGCTCAGTTGGATAGTTTCCTTAGGCCCTTAAACATTCCTTCCATTGACCCTGAGACATCTTCTAGGATGGATGAGCTTTTTACGGTAGATGATATTAAAGATGCGTTACACTCCATGCAGAATGGGAAATGTCCAGGGCCTGATGGTTTTCCTATTGAATTTTTTAAAGCATTTACAGATAAACTTTCCCCACTACTGCTAAATATGTTTAACGAATCTTTACAATGCGGCATACTCCCTCCTACTTTAAGACAGGCCACCATTTCACTTTTATTGAAGAAATGCAAGGATCCCCTTCTCTGTAGTAACTATCGCCCTATTTCTTTATTATGTGCGGATGTTAAAATATTAGCTAAAATGCTGGCAAGGCGTCTAGAGGCTGTTTTGCCTTCAATCATTTCTACAGACCAAACAGGGTTTGTCAAGGGAAGGCACTCTTTTCACAATGTCAGGCGTCTATTTGACATATTGTACTCTCCCTCAACTTCTACCACCCCTGAGTTGGTTATTTCGATGGATGCAGAGAAGGCATTTGATTGTGTGGAGTGGCCTTATTTGTTCCATACATTAAAAAAGTTTGGATTTGGCTGTAAACTTCTTTATGCGTCTCCTTTGGCCCGTGTCCGCACAAACAATGATTACTCAGATTATTTTCCCCTTGGACGTGGTACTCGGCAGGGCTGTCCCCTTTCCCCCTTATTGTTCGCCATCGCTATTGAACCATTGGCAGTGGCCCTTAGATCTAGTCAAATGATGGGCATTATAAGAGGGGGCGCTGTGCACAAACTGTCTTTATATGCTGACGACCTTTTACTTTTCGTCTCTGAGCCAGACAGATCTATACCCCACGTTTTAGATCTACTGAAGGTATTTGGGCAGGTTTCGGGGTATAAACTGAATCTTCATAAGAGTGAACTCTTGCCTATAAATTCAACAGCCATAGCTTACCCTCTTTCAAAATTGCCATTTAAGACATCATTAAATCAATTCAACTATTTGGGCATCTGCGTAACTAAGAACTACTCTGACCTGTTTAACCGTAATTTCTCTCCTCTGTTGGATCGTTTGACCGAAGATCTTCATCGTTGGTCTCTATTGCCTCTTTCTCTTGCGGGTAGGATAAATTGTATAAAAATGAATGTACTGCCTAAATTTCTGTATCTTTTTCAATGCATACCGGTTTTTATTCCAAAACGTTTCTTTCACTCTTTAGATTGCACTATTTCTCAATTTATTTGGAATGGAAAAACTCCAAGAATACAGAAAGGCATTTTACAAAAAACTAAGGAGCTGGGGGGTTTAGCACTACCTAACTTCTTGTTTTATTACTGGGCTGCAAATGTTCGTAATATGTTAATCTGGTGCTGTTCCAGCAGTCACCCTCCACCCAGGTTAAGGATCGAGGAGGCTGCTTGTGGCAGTACTTCGCTTACGTCTCTTTTGTGTCTTCCTCTCTCGTTATCACCTTTAACCTTCTCCAGTAATGTTATAGTTAAAAATTGTCTTAAGATCTAGCGTCAATTCAGGCGGCATTTTACTTTACAGTCAACACCTCTTCTATGCCCTGTACATTCTAACCCCCTCTTTCCTCCCTCTCTCGTTGATAAGGCTTTTGCGGCCTGGGTGGACCACGGGATCATTTCCATTAAACATCTTTACATTGACGGAACATTTGCTTCTTTTGAACAATTGACTCAAGTTTTTAACTTACCAAGGTTCCACTTTTTCAGATACTTGCAAGTCCGTGACTTTGTCCGTAAGCATTTTCTGGGATTCCTTTCGATCCCACCCTCCACCATTGTCGATACCATATCAAATATCAATCCTTATCAAAGAGGGGCCATATCTACGATTTATAATACCTTTTTTACATGTTGCCCTTTGGATTCTGACAGTCTGCGGATTACCTGGGCTAGGGATCTTAATATAAAGATAGAGACAGAAACATGGCATTCGATTTTGAAACGTGTTCACACGTCATCTGTTTGTGCTCGCCACGGGGTTTTACAGTGTAAAGTGGTCCACAAGGTACATTGGTCTAAAAGTAAATTAGCCCGTATGTTCCCTGACATTGATCCAAGCTGCGACAAGTGTCATGTAGAACCGGCTAATCTAACTCACATGTTCTGGACTTGTCCTGCTTTACCTCTTTTCTGGGAGTCGGTTTTTGACTCACTTTCCACTATTACTTCAGTCAATATCCATCCCTCTCCGCTAATCGGCTTGTTTGGAGTTTTACCTCCTAATTACTCATTGCCGTCTCATTTCGCAGAGTTGGTAGCTTTTCTTACACTGCTAGCGAGACGTTGCATTTTGATGAACTGGAAGGGTCCTCGAGTCCCTTCTCATACTCGGTGGATAAAAGATGCCTTATTTTTTGTTAAATTGGAAAAAATTAAACACTGCCTTCATGGTTCCATGATTAAATTTTCAAGAATTTGGTTACCCTTTTTTGAGCATGTTAAATCTCTGCAACTGGACGCAGTCACAATTGACTGACTGACCACCCAACCCTGCACTTTCAGTGGTTTTTCAGTTTTCAACTGGTATTATCGTTAGCAGCACACATTATTTTCTAAGTTTTGAGGTTACTCAACTTTACTTGCTGGACCTAGTTAAGGCTGACCTTGTCCTATTTCTGTATTATGACATAAAGCTCTGTTATATATTATATACTATACTAAACCTGTTAGTACTGTGAGGGATTTTGTGTTGGTGTTTTTGTATTGATGTTTTTTTTTTTGTTTTTTTTGTCTTTTTTTGTGTGGTTTTTATTATATTATTAGTTTTTATATAATTTTTTATATTGATTGTTTGTCTTTGGTGTTGTGAAAAATTCAATAAATAAATCATATATAAAAAAAAAAAAAAAAAACTAGTGCCTTCCCATTCTGTAAGAGGCCAGCATTCAGTGACTCTACAAGTGTACGCAAGTAGCCGAATCTATTGTCAGTCAGGCTCGTTGGTCTAGGGGTATGATTCTCGCTTTGGGTGCGAGAGGTCCCGGGTTCAAATCCCGGATGAGCCCAGCAGTTTCAGAACAAGCTGCCAGTAAGATGACAAGTGTTTATTTCCTGCACAGAACGTACTCTGACAAACGGTCCCGGGTTCAAATCCCGGACGAGCCCTCTCTCCTTTAGTATGAGTTCAAGGGTTCTCTGACTCTGTATGCAATTGCATGTGATACCACAGGATTTTTTTTCTCTTTTTTTAATCTGGGTGATAAAACAAATTGTGCTCTTCTTGGTGTATGAAAGGCATTGTTTTCCCTTAGAAGTTGACGGAGAAGAAAGCTCATTCTGACGGAGAAGAAAGCTCATTCAGAAGCTCAAGCCCGCTTGAATGAGTCCAGTGAGAAGCGAGACTTGCTGAAGTTCTCTCTGGAGCAGAGACTCAGTGAGTTGCCCAAAAATCACCCGAAGGGCAATCTGATTATGGAGGAGTTAGTCATGTTGTCCTCCCCACCTCTCAGCCCCTGCCACAGCATCATGTTTTCAACCACTTCATAGTCTGGCCATTTACTTTTCTTTATCAACCACTTCATAGTCTGGCCATTTACTGCAACCCACATAGTACTTGACGTCCAGTTCTGCAGCATCAGAGGCTGATGCTTTGGCAAAATTGAACTTTTTTCGCAGGTCTGTAGATGCTGTAGTGGGATTCAAAGCATTTTAAATCGCTCTTAACTGTATTACCGTGGCTCTTTTGCAGAAACGCTAAGCACAGGTATACTTGTTGTTCTGTGGAGTTTCTTTGAACAACTTTTCATTGACTTTTTGCAGCATCGGCTTAGGCTGTTTACATTTAGAGCCCGCCATTTCTGTTCCATGTGTTTTTCTCCAATTACACTGCCATTTTGGTTATATAGACAAAACAAACGTATCAATGATGTTTTTCGATGACTAGATTAATTTATAGTTCATGTCTCTTTCCCACCTGTTTTGTGTGTAGTCTGCCTCTCTGCTTTCGTACGCAAAGCCTTCTTCGTAGGTCAAGTGCAAAAGCAAGAAGTGGCCTTTTCCCCTTAGGCCACTGGGCCTCTTGCGCACAGTGCTTTGTGTAATTTCAGCCTGAAAGGGCACGGGCACGGGCAGGCAAGAATGATTCACTGACAGTCTGATGCACACAAAATCCCACCACCACAGCTATCCGAAGTTTGTCCGTTCTATGCCAACTCAGATCTTGTGGTCATTAATGCTTTGAACAAACCATCCTTGAATTTGTCGAACATCCAACTTAAACATAGCCCATTAAAGACGACCCAGGTGGGACTTGAACCCACAATCTCCAGCTCCGGAGGCTGATGCCTTATCCATTAGGCCACTGGGCCTTGTCTGGCATGCTTTTCCTTTGATCAGTAATATGCCTTCAAGGGGTTTCTAATGCTCAAGCAACTACACTTTCGTATCTCGACGCCAGGTCGTGTTCCGTCTTTGAGATGGGCTTCACTGAATTTGTGGCGCCCTCCCGAAAGTCTTAATGTAGAAGAGGCTCGTTGGTCTAGGGGTATGATTCTCGCTTTGGGTGCGAGAAGTCCCGGGTTCAAATCCCGTACGAGCCCGGGATTTTTAGAACAAGCAGCGAGAGCAGCAAGGTTGGATCCTTCCTTTTGCAGCACTGAGCCAAACTCAAAACTGTCATGTTTTTGAAACCCTTACTACTGCTTGTGTTCATCTGTACTACAACATAGCCAAGATTCAGCCAGATGACAAGCGCTTATTTCCTTGCACAATCGTACTCAGAATCGCTGCCTGCCAGGGAGTGTGGCTCCCTAACGACAAACGCTTTCTATTAAAATTAGTGCCTTCCCATTCTGTAAGAGGCCAGCATTCAGTGACTCTACAAGTGTACGCAAGTAGCCAATTCTATTGTCAGTCAGGCTCGTTGGTCTAGGGGTATGATTCTCATTTTGGGTGTGAGAGGTCCGTGGTTCAAATCCCGGATGAGCCCAGCAGTTTCAGAACAAGCAGCCAGTCAGATGACAAGCGTTTATTTCCTGCACAGAACGTACTCTGAATCAGTATCTCTAAAATCATATCGGATCCCAATGGTCGATTTATTTTTATTACAGGTAAAATTTTTGGCATTTCTCTGACGCTAGCTAATGTTTACGGCCCAAACTGGGATATTGAGGATTTCTATAAAAAATTTCTTTTTTCAATTCCTGATATAGTGTCTACTCACCTTATTCTCGGTGGAGACTTTAATTGCTGTCTGGACCCCTCACTCGATCGCTCATCCACTAAGCCCATCTCTCCATCTAAATCATCTAAAGTTGTTCAACTGTTTATGGAGCAGTATGCTGTCTCGGATGTATGGCGCTTCTTCAATCCCAGTGATAAGCAGTTTTCTTTTTTTTCTCCTGTACATGGTACTTTTTCTCGAATTGACCTCTTTCTCATTGACAACAAGCTGCTTTCTTCTGTTAACAATTGTTTCTACAGTCCTATAGTTATTTCAGATCACGCTACTATCATAGTTGATGTCTCATTTCCTGGTGTGTCCTTCATGCGATCCCCATGGCGTTTTAACTCGTTTCTTCTTACTGACCCGGATTTCATAAAAAACATTGATGGTCGCATTGATCTTTTCATTTCCACTAATGTTAATTCAGATGTGTCAGCGTCAACAATTTGGGAGGCATGCAAAGCTTATTTACGTGGAGAGATCATTTCTTTCTCTGCCTTTCGGAAAAAAAACACTGTTGAAAGGAGTATCTCTATCTCTAGGGAATTGGCTGACCTGCAGTCCAGATGCGAGGATGCACCTGAACCCGAACTTATAAAAGAATTGCTTACTAAAAAGTCTGAATTTGATATATTGGCTTCCGACGGCGCAATAGAAGCATTACTTAAGTCTCGTCACAGCTATTATGAATCTGGTGATAAGCCAGGCAAAATATTGGCTCACCAAATTCGACAATCTGCCTCGGCTCAACATATCTTAAAAATGAATACTGTCAATGGCACAACTATTAACCCTCAAACTATTAATGACCAATTCAGGAATTTTTATGCTTTGTTATACACTTCTGAGTGTTCATCTGATGAGGCTCAGTTGGATAGTTTCCTTAGGCCCTTAAACATTCCTTCCATTGACCCTGAGACATCTTCTAGGATGGATGAGCTTTTTACGGTAGATGATATTAAAGATGCGTTACACTCCATGCAGAATGGGAAATGTCCAGGGCCTGATGGTTTTCCTATTGAATTTTTTAAAGCATTTACAGATAAACTTTCCCCACTACTGCTAAATATGTTTAACGAATCTTTACAATGCGGCATACTCCCTCCTACTTTAAGACAGGCCACCATTTCACTTTTATTGAAGAAATGCAAGGATCCCCTTCTCTGTAGTAACTATCGCCCTATTTCTTTATTATGTGCGGATGTTAAAATATTAGCTAAAATGCTGGCAAGGCGTCTAGAGGCTGTTTTGCCTTCAATCATTTCTACAGACCAAACAGGGTTTGTCAAGGGAAGGCACTCTTTTCACAATGTCAGGCGTCTATTTGACATATTGTACTCTCCCTCAACTTCTACCACCCCTGAGTTGGTTATTTCGATGGATGCAGAGAAGGCATTTGATTGTGTGGAGTGGCCTTATTTGTTCCATACATTAAAAAAGTTTGGATTTGGCTGTAAACTTCTTTATGCGTCTCCTTTGGCCCGTGTCCGCACAAACAATGATTACTCAGATTATTTTCCCCTTGGACGTGGTACTCGGCAGGGCTGTCCCCTTTCCCCCTTATTGTTCGCCATCGCTATTGAACCATTGGCAGTGGCCCTTAGATCTAGTCAAATGATGGGCATTATAAGAGGGGGCGCTGTGCACAAACTGTCTTTATATGCTGACGACCTTTTACTTTTCGTCTCTGAGCCAGACAGATCTATACCCCACGTTTTAGATCTACTGAAGGTATTTGGGCAGGTTTCGGGGTATAAACTGAATCTTCATAAGAGTGAACTCTTGCCTATAAATTCAACAGCCATAGCTTACCCTCTTTCAAAATTGCCATTTAAGACATCATTAAATCAATTCAACTATTTGGGCATCTGCGTAACTAAGAACTACTCTGACCTGTTTAACCGTAATTTCTCTCCTCTGTTGGATCGTTTGACCGAAGATCTTCATCGTTGGTCTCTATTGCCTCTTTCTCTTGCGGGTAGGATAAATTGTATAAAAATGAATGTACTGCCTAAATTTCTGTATCTTTTTCAATGCATACCGGTTTTTATTCCAAAACGTTTCTTTCACTCTTTAGATTGCACTATTTCTCAATTTATTTGGAATGGAAAAACTCCAAGAATACAGAAAGGCATTTTACAAAAAACTAAGGAGCTGGGGGGTTTAGCACTACCTAACTTCTTGTTTTATTACTGGGCTGCAAATGTTCGTAATATGTTAATCTGGTGCTGTTCCAGCAGTCAGCCTCCACCCAGGTTAAGGATCGAGGAGGCTGCTTGTGGCAGTACTTCGCTTACGTCTCTTTTGTGTCTTCCTCTCTCGTTATCACCTTTAACCTTCTCCAGTAATGTTATAGTTAAAAATTGTCTTAAGATCTAGCGTCAATTCAGGCGGCATTTTACTTTACAGTCAACACCTCTTCTATGCCCTGTACATTCTAACCCCCTCTTTCCTCCCTCTCTCGTTGATAAGGCTTTTGCGGCCTGGGTGGACCACGGGATCATTTCCATTAAATTGTAACCAATTTCCATTGATTGTTTGTCTTTGGTGTTGTGAAAAATTCAATAAATAAATCATATATATAAAAATAAAAACTAGTGCCTTCCCATTCTGTAAGAGGCCAGCATTCAGTGACTCTACAAGTGTACGCAAGTAGCCGAATATATTGTCAGTCAGGCTCGTTGGTCTAGGGGTATGATTCTCGCTTTGGGTGCGAGAGGTCCCGGGTTCAAATCCCGGACGAGCCCAGCAGTTTCAGAACAAGCTGCCAGTAAGATGACAAGCGTTTATTTCCTGCACAGAACGTACTCTGAATCGCTGCCTGCCAGAGAGTACAGCTCCCTAACGACAAACGCTCTTATTAAAACTAGTGCCTGCTCATTCTGTTTGAGGCCAGCGTTCGGTGACTGTACAAGTGTATGCAAGTAGCCTCATCCAGCGTCAGGCAGGCTCGTTGGTCTAGGGGTATGATTCTCGCTTCGGGTGCGAGAGGTCCTGGGTTCGAATCCCGGACGAGCCCTCTCTCCTTTAGTATGAGTTCAAGGGTTCTCTGACTCTGTATGCAATTGCATGTGATACCACAGGATTTTTTTTCTCTTTTTTTAATCTGGGTGATAAAACAAATTGTGCTCTTCTTGGTGTACGAAAGGCATTGTTTTCCCTTAGAAGTTGACGGAGAAGAAAGCTCATTCTGACGGAGAAGAAAGCTCATTCAGAAGCTCAAGCCCGCTTGAATGAGTCCAGTCAGAAGCGAGACTTGCTGAAGTTCTCTCTGGAGCAGAGACTCAGTGAGTTGCCCAAAAATCACCCGAAGGGCAATCTGATTATGGAGGAGTTAGTCATGTTGTCCTCCCCACCTCTCAGCCCCTGCCAAAGCATCATGTTTTCAACCACTTCATAGTCTGGCCATTTACTTTTCTTTATCAACCACTTCATAGTCTGGCCATTTACTGCAACCCACATAGTACTTGACGTCACGTTCTGCAGCATCAGAGGCTGATGCTTTGGCAAAATTGAACTTTTTTCGCAGGTCTGTAGATGCTGTAGTGGGATTCAAAGCATTTTAAATCGCTCTTAACTGTATTACCGTGGCTCTTTTGCAGAAACGCTAAGCACAGGTATACTTGTTGTTCTGTGGAGTTTCTTTGAACAACTTTTCATTGACTTTTTGCAGCATCGGCTTAGGCTGTTTACATTTAGAGCCCGCCATTTCTGTTCCATGTGTTTTTCTCCAATTACACTGCCATTTTGGTTATATAGACAAAACAAACGTATCAATGATGTTTTTCGATGACTAGATTAATTTATAGTTCATGTCTCTTTCCCACCTGTTTTGTGTGTAGTCTGCCTCTCTGCTTTCGTACGCAAAGCCTTCTTCGTAGGTCAAGTGCAAAAGCAAGAAGTGGCCTTTTCCCCTTAGGCCACTGGGCCTCTTGCGCACAGTGCTTTGTGTAATTTCAGCCTGAAAGGGCACGGGCACGGGCAGGCAAGAATGATTCACTGACAGTCTGATGCACACAAAATCCCACCACCACAGCTATCCGAAGTTTGTCCGTTCTATGCCAACTCAGATCTTGTGGTCATTAATGCTTTGAACAAACCATCCTTGAATTTGTCGAACATCCAACTTAAACATAGCCCATTAAAGACGACCCAGGTGGGACTTGAACCCACAATCTCCAGCTCCGGAGGCTGATGCCTTATCCATTAGGCCACTGGGCCTTGTCTGGCATGCTTTTCCTTTGATCAGTAATATGCCTTCAAGGGGTTTCTAATGCTCAAGCAACTACACTTTCGTATCTCGACGCCAGGTCGTGTTCCGTCTTTGAGATGGGCTTCACTGAATTTGTGGCGCCCTCCCGAAAGTCTTAATGTAGAAGAGGCTCGTTGGTATAGCCAAGATTCAGCCAGATGACAAGCGCTTATTTCCTTGCACAATCGTACTCAGAATCGCTGCCTGCCAGGGAGTGTGGCTCCCTAACGACAAACGCTTTCTATTAAAATTAGTGCCTTCCCATTCTGTAAGAGGCCAGCATTCAGTGACTCTACAAGTGTACGCAAGTAGCCGATTCTATTGTCAGTCAGGCTCGTTGGTCTAGGGGTATGATTCTCGCTTTGGGTGTGAGAGGTCCGTGGTTCAAATCCCGGATGAGCCCAGCAGTTTCAGAACAAGCAGCCAGTCAGATGACAAGCGTTTATTTCCTGCACAGAACGTACTCTGAATCAGTATCTCTAAAATCATATCGGATCCCAATGGTCGATTTATTTTTATTACAGGTAAAATTTTTGGCATTTCTCTGACGCTAGCTAATGTTTACGGCCCAAACTGGGATATTGAGGATTTCTATAAAAAATTTCTTTTTTCAATTCCTGATATAGTGTCTACTCACCTTATTCTCGGTGGAGACTTTAATTGCTGTCTGGACCCCTCACTCGATCGCTCATCCACTAAGCCCATCTCTCCATCTAAATCATCTAAAGTTGTTCAACTGTTTATGGAGCAGTATGCTGTCTCGGATGTATGGCGCTTCTTCAATCCCAGTGATAAGCAGTTTTCTTTTTTTTCTCCTGTACATGGTACTTTTTCTCGAATTGACCTCTTTCTCATTGACAACAAGCTGCTTTCTTCTGTTAACAATTGTTTCTACAGTCCTATAGTTATTTCAGATCACGCTACTATCATAGTTGATGTCTCATTTCCTGGTGTGTCCTTCATGCGATCCCCATGTCGTTTTAACTCGTTTCTTCTTACTGACCCGGATTTCATAAAAAACATTGATGGTCGCATTGATCTTTTCATTTCCACTAATGTTAATTCAGATGTGTCAGCGTCAACAATTTGGGAGGCATGCAAAGCTTATTTACGTGGAGAGATCATTTCTTTCTCTGCCTTTCGGAAAAAAAACACTGTTGAAAGGAGTATCTCTATCTCTAGGGAATTGGCTGACCTGCAGTCCAGATGCGAGGATGCACCTGAACCCGAACTTATAAAAGAATTGCTTACTAAAAAGTCTGAATTTGATATATTGGCTTCCGACGGCGCAATAGAAGCATTACTTAAGTCTCGTCACAGCTATTATGAATCTGGTGATAAGCCAGGCAAAATATTGGCTCACCAAATTCGACAATCTGCCTCGGCTCAACATATCTTAAAAATGAATACTGTCAATGGCACAACTATTAACCCTCAAACTATTAATGACCAATTCAGGAATTTTTATGCTTTGTTATACACTTCTGAGTGTTCATCTGATGAGGCTCAGTTGGATAGTTTCCTTAGGCCCTTAAACATTCCTTCCATTGACCCTGAGACATCTTCTAGGATGGATGAGCTTTTTACGGTAGATGATATTAAAGATGCGTTACACTCCATGCAGAATGGGAAATGTCCAGGGCCTGATGGTTTTCCTATTGAATTTTTTAAAGCATTTACAGATAAACTTTCCCCACTACTGCTAAATATGTTTAACGAATCTTTACAATGCGGCATACTCCCTCCTACTTTAAGACAGGCCACCATTTCACTTTTATTGAAGAAATGCAAGGATCCCCTTCTCTGTAGTAACTATCGCCCTATTTCTTTATTATGTGCGGATGTTAAAATATTAGCTAAAATGCTGGCAAGGCGTCTAGAGGCTGTTTTGCCTTCAATCATTTCTACAGACCAAACAGGGTTTGTCAAGGGAAGGCACTCTTTTCACAATGTCAGGCGTCTATTTGACATATTGTACTCTCCCTCAACTTCTACCACCCCTGAGTTGGTTATTTCGATGGATGCAGAGAAGGCATTTGATTGTGTGGAGTGGCCTTATTTGTTCCATACATTAAAAAAGTTTGGATTTGGCTGTAAACTTCTTTATGCGTCTCCTTTGGCCCGTGTCCGCACAAACAATGATTACTCAGATTATTTTCCCCTTGGACGTGGTACTCGGCAGGGCTGTCCCCTTTCCCCCTTATTGTTCGCCATCGCTATTGAACCATTGGCAGTGGCCCTTAGATCTAGTCAAATGATGGGCATTATAAGAGGGGGCGCTGTGCACAAACTGTCTTTATATGCTGACGACCTTTTACTTTTCGTCTCTGAGCCAGACAGATCTATACCCCACGTTTTAGATCTACTGAAGGTATTTGGGCAGGTTTCGGGGTATAAACTGAATCTTCATAAGAGTGAACTCTTGCCTATAAATTCAACAGCCATAGCTTACCCTCTTTCAAAATTGCCATTTAAGACATCATTAAATCAATTCAACTATTTGGGCATCTGCGTAACTAAGAACTACTCTGACCTGTTTAACCGTAATTTCTCTCCTCTGTTGGATCGTTTGACCGAAGATCTTCATCGTTGGTCTCTATTGCCTCTTTCTCTTGCGGGTAGGATAAATTGTATAAAAATGAATGTACTGCCTAAATTTCTGTATCTTTTTCAATGCATACCGGTTTTTATTCCAAAACGTTTCTTTCACTCTTTAGATTGCACTATTTCTCAATTTATTTGGAATGGAAAAACTCCAAGAATACAGAAAGGCATTTTACAAAAAACTAAGGAGCTGGGGGGTTTAGCACTACCTAACTTCTTGTTTTATTACTGGGCTGCAAATGTTCGTAATATGTTAATCTGGTGCTGTTCCAGCAGTCAGCCTCCACCCAGGTTAAGGATCGAGGAGGCTGCTTGTGGCAGTACTTCGCTTACGTCTCTTTTGTGTCTTCCTCTCTCGTTATCACCTTTAACCTTCTCCAGTAATGTTATAGTTAAAAATTGTCTTAAGATCTAGCGTCAATTCAGGCGGCATTTTACTTTACAGTCAACACCTCTTCTATGCCCTGTACATTCTAACCCCCTCTTTCCTCCCTCTCTCGTTGATAAGGCTTTTGCGGCCTGGGTGGACCACGGGATCATTTCCATTAAACATCTTTACATTGACGGAACATTTGCTTCTTTTGAACAATTGACTCAAGTTTTTAACTTACCAAGGTTCCACTTTTTCAGATACTTGCAAGTCCGTGACTTTGTCCGTAAGCATTTTCTGGGATTCCTTTCGATCCCACCCTCCACCATTGTCGATACCATATCAAATATCAATCCTTATCAAAGAGGGGCCATATCTACGATTTATAATACCTTTTTTACATGTTGCCCTTTGGATTCTGACAGTCTGCGGATTACCTGGGCTAGGGATCTTAATATAAAGATAGAGACAGAAACATGGCATTCGATTTTGAAACGTGTTCACACGTCATCTGTTTGTGCTCGCCACGGGGTTTTACAGTGTAAAGTGGTCCACAAGGTACATTGGTCTAAAAGTAAATTAGCCCGTATGTTCCCTGACATTGATCCAAGTTGCGACAAGTGTCATGTAGAACCGGCTAATCTAACTCACATGTTCTGGACTTGTCCTGCTTTACCTCTTTTCTGGGAGTCGGTTTTTGACTCACTTTCCACTATTACTTCAGTCAATATCCATCCCTCTCCGCTAATCGGCTTGTTTGGAGTTTTACCTCCTAATTACTCATTGCCGTCTCATTTCGCAGAGTTGGTAGCTTTTCTTACACTGCTAGCGAGACGTTGCATTTTGATGAACTGGAAGGGTCCTCGAGTCCCTTCTCATACTCGGTGGATAAAAGATGCCTTATTTTTTGTTAAATTGGAAAAAATTAAACACTGCCTTCATGGTTCCATGATTAAATTTTCAAGAATTTGGTTACCCTTTTTTGAGCATGTTAAATCTCTGCAACTGGACGCAGTCACAATTGACTGACTGACCACCCAACCCTGCACTTTCAGTGGTTTTTCAGTTTTCAACTGGTATTATCGTTAGCAGCACACATTATTTTCTAAGTTTTGAGGTTACTCAACTTTACTTGCTGGACCTAGTTAAGGCTGACCTTGTCCTATTTCTGTATTATGACATAAAGCTCTGTTATATATTATATACTATACTAAACCTGTTAGTACTGTGAGGGATTTTGTGTTGGTGTTTTTGTATTGATGTTTTTTTTTTGTTTTTTTTGTCTTTTTTTGTGTGGTTTTTATTATATTATTAGTTTTTATATAATTTTTTATATTGATTGTTTGTCTTTGGTGTTGTGAAAAATTCAATAAATAAATCATATATAAAAAAAAAAAAAAAAACTAGTGCCTTCCCATTCTGTAAGAGGCCAGCATTCAGTGACTCTACAAGTGTACGCAAGTAGCCGAATCTATTGTCAGTCAGGCTCGTTGGTCTAGGGGTATGATTCTCGCTTTGGGTGCGAGAGGTCCCGGGTTCAAATCCCGGATGAGCCCAGCAGTTTCAGAACAAGCTGCCAGTAAGATGACAAGTGTTTATTTCCTGCACAGAATGTACTCTGACAAACGGTCCCGGGTTCAAATCCCGGACGAGCCCTCTCTCCTTTAGTATGAGTTCAAGGGTTCTCTGACTCTGTATGCAATTGCATGTGATACCACAGGATTTTTTTTCTCTTTTTTTAATCTGGGTGATAAAACAAATTGTGCTCTTCTTGGTGTATGAAAGGCATTGTTTTCCCTTAGAAGTTGACGGAGAAGAAAGCTCATTCTGACGGAGAAGAAAGCTCATTCAGAAGCTCAAGCCCGCTTGAATGAGTCCAGTGAGAAGCGAGACTTGCTGAAGTTCTCTCTGGAGCAGAGACTCAGTGAGTTGCCCAAAAATCACCCGAAGGGCAATCTGATTATGGAGGAGTTAGTCATGTTGTCCTCCCCACCTCTCAGCCCCTGCCACAGCATCATGTTTTCAACCACTTCATAGTCTGGCCATTTACTTTTCTTTATCAACCACTTCATAGTCTGGCCATTTACTGCAACCCACATAGTACTTGACGTCCAGTTCTGCAGCATCAGAGGCTGATGCTTTGGCAAAATTGAACTTTTTTCGCAGGTCTGTAGATGCTGTAGTGGGATTCAAAGCATTTTAAATCGCTCTTAACTGTATTACCGTGGCTCTTTTGCAGAAACGCTAAGCACAGGTATACTTGTTGTTCTGTGGAGTTTCTTTGAACAACTTTTCATTGACTTTTTGCAGCATCGGCTTAGGCTGTTTACATTTAGAGCCCGCCATTTCTGTTCCATGTGTTTTTCTCCAATTACACTGCCATTTTGGTTATATAGACAAAACAAACGTATCAATGATGTTTTTCGATGACTAGATTAATTTATAGTTCATGTCTCTTTCCCACCTGTTTTGTGTGTAGTCTGCCTCTCTGCTTTCGTACGCAAAGCCTTCTTCGTAGGTCAAGTGCAAAAGCAAGAAGTGGCCTTTTCCCCTTAGGCCACTGGGCCTCTTGCGCACAGTGCTTTGTGTAATTTCAGCCTGAAAGGGCACGGGCACGGGCAGGCAAGAATGATTCACTGACAGTCTGATGCACACAAAATCCCACCACCACAGCTATCCGAAGTTTGTCCGTTCTATGCCAACTCAGATCTTGTGGTCATTAATGCTTTGAACAAACCATCCTTGAATTTGTCGAACATCCAACTTAAACATAGCCCATTAAAGACGACCCAGGTGGGACTTGAACCCACAATCTCCAGCTCCGGAGGCTGATGCCTTATCCATTAGGCCACTGGGCCTTGTCTGGCATGCTTTTCCTTTGATCAGTAATATGCCTTCAAGGGGTTTCTAATGCTCAAGCAACTACACTTTCGTATCTCGACGCCAGGTCGTGTTCCGTCTTTGAGATGGGCTTCACTGAATTTGTGGCGCCCTCCCGAAAGTCTTAATGTAGAAGAGGCTCGTTGGTCTAGGGGTATGATTCTCGCTTTGGGTGCGAGAAGTCCCGGGTTCAAATCCCGTACGAGCCCGGGATTTTTAGAACAAGCAGCGAGAGCAGCAAGGTTGGATCCTTCCTTTTGCAGCACTGAGCCAAACTCAAAACGGTCATGTTTTTGAAACCCTTACTACTGCTTGTGTTCATCTGTACTACAACATAGCCAAGATTCAGCCAGATGACAAGCGCTTATTTCCTTGCACAATCGTACTCAGAATCGCTGCCTGCCAGGGAGTGTGGCTCCCTAACGACAAACGCTTTCTATTAAAATTAGTGCCTTCCCATTCTGTAAGAGGCCAGCATTCAGTGACTCTACAAGTGTACGCAAGTAGCCAATTCTATTGTCAGTCAGGCTCGTTGGTCTAGGGGTATGATTCTCGCTTTGGGTGTGAGAGGTCCGTGGTTCAAATCCCGGATGAGCCCAGCAGTTTCAGAACAAGCAGCCAGTCAGATGACAAGCGTTTATTTCCTGCACAGAACGTACTCTGAATCAGTATCTCTAAAATCATATCGGATCCCAATGGTCGATTTATTTTTATTACAGGTAAAATTTTTGGCATTTCTCTGACGCTAGCTAATGTTTACGGCCCAAACTGGGATATTGAGGATTTCTATAAAAAATTTCTTTTTTCAATTCCTGATATAGTGTCTACTCACCTTATTCTCGGTGGAGACTTTAATTGCTGTCTGGACCCCTCACTCGATCGCTCATCCACTAAGCCCATCTCTCCATCTAAATCATCTAAAGTTGTTCAACTGTTTATGGAGCAGTATGCTGTCTCGGATGTATGGCGCTTCTTCAATCCCAGTGATAAGCAGTTTTCTTTTTTTTCTCCTGTACATGGTACTTTTTCTCGAATTGACCTCTTTCTCATTGACAACAAGCTGCTTTCTTCTGTTAACAATTGTTTCTACAGTCCTATAGTTATTTCAGATCACGCTACTATCATAGTTGATGTCTCATTTCCTGGTGTGTCCTTCATGCGATCCCCATGTCGTTTTAACTCGTTTCTTCTTACTGACCCGGATTTCATAAAAAACATTGATGGTCGCATTGATCTTTTCATTTCCACTAATGTTAATTCAGATGTGTCAGCGTCAACAATTTGGGAGGCATGCAAAGCTTATTTACGTGGAGAGATCATTTCTTTCTCTGCCTTTCGGAAAAAAAACACTGTTGAAAGGAGTATCTCTATCTCTAGGGAATTGGCTGACCTGCAGTCCAGATGCGAGGATGCACCTGAACCCGAACTTATAAAAGAATTGCTTACTAAAAAGTCTGAATTTGATATATTGGCTTCCGACGGCGCAATAGAAGCATTACTTAAGTCTCGTCACAGCTATTATGAATCTGGTGATAAGCCAGGCAAAATATTGGCTCACCAAATTCGACAATCTGCCTCGGCTCAACATATCTTAAAAATGAATACTGTCAATGGCACAACTATTAACCCTCAAACTATTAATGACCAATTCAGGAATTTTTATGCTTTGTTATACACTTCTGAGTGTTCATCTGATGAGGCTCAGTTGGATAGTTTCCTTAGGCCCTTAAACATTCCTTCCATTGACCCTGAGACATCTTCTAGGATGGATGAGCTTTTTACGGTAGATGATATTAAAGATGCGTTACACTCCATGCAGAATGGGAAATGTCCAGGGCCTGATGGTTTTCCTATTGAATTTTTTAAAGCATTTACAGATAAACTTTCCCCACTACTGCTAAATATGTTTAACGAATCTTTACAATGCGGCATACTCCCTCCTACTTTAAGACAGGCCACCATTTCACTTTTATTGAAGAAATGCAAGGATCCCCTTCTCTGTAGTAACTATCGCCCTATTTCTTTATTATGTGCGGATGTTAAAATATTAGCTAAAATGCTGGCAAGGCGTCTAGAGGCTGTTTTGCCTTCAATCATTTCTACAGACCAAACAGGGTTTGTCAAGGGAAGGCACTCTTTTCACAATGTCAGGCGTCTATTTGACATATTGTACTCTCCCTCAACTTCTACCACCCCTGAGTTGGTTATTTCGATGGATGCAGAGAAGGCATTTGATTGTGTGGAGTGGCCTTATTTGTTCCATACATTAAAAAAGTTTGGATTTGGCTGTAAACTTCTTTATGCGTCTCCTTTGGCCCGTGTCCGCACAAACAATGATTACTCAGATTATTTTCCCCTTGGACGTGGTACTCGGCAGGGCTGTCCCCTTTCCCCCTTATTGTTCGCCATCGCTATTGAACCATTGGCAGTGGCCCTTAGATCTAGTCAAATGATGGGCATTATAAGAGGGGGCGCTGTGCACAAACTGTCTTTATATGCTGACGACCTTTTACTTTTCGTCTCTGAGCCAGACAGATCTATACCCCACGTTTTAGATCTACTGAAGGTATTTGGGCAGGTTTCGGGGTATAAACTGAATCTTCATAAGAGTGAACTCTTGCCTATAAATTCAACAGCCATAGCTTACCCTCTTTCAAAATTGCCATTTAAGACATCATTAAATCAATTCAACTATTTGGGCATCTGCGTAACTAAGAACTACTCTGACCTGTTTAACCGTAATTTCTCTCCTCTGTTGGATCGTTTGACCGAAGATCTTCATCGTTGGTCTCTATTGCCTCTTTCTCTTGCGGGTAGGATAAATTGTATAAAAATGAATGTACTGCCTAAATTTCTGTATCTTTTTCAATGCATACCGGTTTTTATTCCAAAACGTTTCTTTCACTCTTTAGATTGCACTATTTCTCAATTTATTTGGAATGGAAAAACTCCAAGAATACAGAAAGGCATTTTACAAAAAACTAAGGAGCTGGGGGGTTTAGCACTACCTAACTTCTTGTTTTATTACTGGGCTGCAAATGTTCGTAATATGTTAATCTGGTGCTGTTCCAGCAGTCAGCCTCCACCCAGGTTAAGGATCGAGGAGGCTGCTTGTGGCAGTACTTCGCTTACGTCTCTTTTGTGTCTTCCTCTCTCGTTATCACCTTTAACCTTCTCCAGTAATGTTATAGTTAAAAATTGTCTTAAGATCTAGCGTCAATTCAGGCGGCATTTTACTTTACAGTCAACACCTCTTCTATGCCCTGTACATTCTAACCCCCTCTTTCCTCCCTCTCTCGTTGATAAGGCTTTTGCGGCCTGGGTGGACCACGGGATCATTTCCATTAAACATCTTTACATTGACGGAACATTTGCTTCTTTTGAACAATTGACTCAAGTTTTTAACTTACCAAGGTTCCACTTTTTCAGATACTTGCAAGTCCGTGACTTTGTCCGTAAGCATTTTCTGGGATTCCTTTCGATCCCACCCTCCACCATTGTCGATACCATATCAAATATCAATCCTTATCAAAGAGGGGCCATATCTACGATTTATAATACCTTTTTTACATGTTGCCCTTTGGATTCTGACAGTCTGCGGATTACCTGGGCTAGGGATCTTAATATAAAGATAGAGACAGAAACATGGCATTCGATTTTGAAACGTGTTCACACGTCATCTGTTTGTGCTCGCCACGGGGTTTTACAGTGTAAAGTGGTCCACAAGGTACATTGGTCTAAAAGTAAATTAGCCCGTATGTTCCCTGACATTGATCCAAGCTGCGACAAGTGTCATGTAGAACCGGCTAATCTAACTCACATGTTCTGGACTTGTCCTGCTTTACCTCTTTTCTGGGAGTCGGTTTTTGACTCACTTTCCACTATTACTTCAGTCAATATCCATCCCTCTCCGCTAATCGGCTTGTTTGGAGTTTTACCTCCTAATTACTCATTGCCGTCTCATTTCGCAGAGTTGGTAGCTTTTCTTACACTGCTAGCGAGACGTTGCATTTTGATGAACTGGAAGGGTCCTCGAGTCCCTTCTCATACTCGGTGGATAAAAGATGCCTTATTTTTTGTTAAATTGGAAAAAATTAAACACTGCCTTCATGGTTCCATGATTAAATTTTCAAGAATTTGGTTACCCTTTTTTGAGCATGTTAAATCTCTGCAACTGGACGCAGTCACAATTGACTGACTGACCACCCAACCCTGCACTTTCAGTGGTTTTTCAGTTTTCAACTGGTATTATCGTTAGCAGCACACATTATTTTCTAAGTTTTGAGGTTACTCAACTTTACTTGCTGGACCTAGTTAAGGCTGACCTTGTCCTATTTCTGTATTATGACATAAAGCTCTGTTATATATTATATACTATACTAAACCTGTTAGTACTGTGAGGGATTTTGTGTTGGTGTTTTTGTATTGATGTTTTTTTTTTGTTTTTTTTGTCTTTTTTTGTGTGGTTTTTATTATATTATTAGTTTTTATATAATTTTTTATATTGATTGTTTGTCTTTGGTGTTGTGAAAAATTCAATAAATAAATCATATATAAAAAAAAAAAAAAAAACTAGTGCCTTCCCATTCTGTAAGAGGCCAGCATTCAGTGACTCTACAAGTGTACGCAAGTAGCCAAAGCTATTGTCAGTCAGGCTCGTTGGTCTAGGGGTATGATTCTCGCTTTGGGTGTGAGAGGTCCCGGGTTCAAATCCCGGATGAGCCCAGCAGTTTCAGAACAAGCTGCCAGTAAGATGACAAGTGTTTATTTCCTGCACAGAACGTACTCTGACAAACGGTCCCGGGTTCAAATCCCGGACGAGCCCTCTCTCCTTTAGTATGAGTTCAAGGGTTCTCTGACTCTGTATGCAATTGCATGTGATACCACAGGATTTTTTTTCTCTTTTTTTAATCTGGGTGATAAAACAAATTGTGCTCTTCTTGGTGTATGAAAGGCATTGTTTTCCCTTAGAAGTTGACGGAGAAGAAAGCTCATTCTGACGGAGAAGAAAGCTCATTCAGAAGCTCAAGCCCGCTTGAATGAGTCCAGTGAGAAGCGAGACTTGCTGAAGTTCTCTCTGGAGCAGAGACTCAGTGAGTTGCCCAAAAATCACCCGAAGGGCAATCTGATTATGGAGGAGTTAGTCATGTTGTCCTCCCCACCTCTCAGCCCCTGCCACAGCATCATGTTTTCAACCACTTCATAGTCTGGCCATTTACTTTTCTTTATCAACCACTTCATAGTCTGGCCATTTACTGCAACCCACATAGTACTTGACGTCCAGTTCTGCAGCATCAGAGGCTGATGCTTTGGCAAAATTGAACTTTTTTCGCAGGTCTGTAGATGCTGTAGTGGGATTCAAAGCATTTTAAATCGCTCTTAACTGTATTACCGTGGCTCTTTTGCAGAAACGCTAAGCACAGGTATACTTGTTGTTCTGTGGAGTTTCTTTGAACAACTTTTCATTGACTTTTTGCAGCATCGGCTTAGGCTGTTTACATTTAGAGCCCGCCATTTCTGTTCCATGTGTTTTTCTCCAATTACACTGCCATTTTGGTTATATAGACAAAACAAACGTATCAATGATGTTTTTCGATGACTAGATTAATTTATAGTTCATGTCTCTTTCCCACCTGTTTTGTGTGTAGTCTGCCTCTCTGCTTTCGTACGCAAAGCCTTCTTCGTAGGTCAAGTGCAAAAGCAAGAAGTGGCCTTTTCCCCTTAGGCCACTGGGCCTCTTGCGCACAGTGCTTTGTGTAATTTCAGCCTGAAAGGGCACGGGCACGGGCAGGCAAGAATGATTCACTGACAGTCTGATGCACACAAAATCCCACCACCACAGCTATCCGAAGTTTGTCCGTTCTATGCCAACTCAGATCTTGTGGTCATTAATGCTTTGAACAAACCATCCTTGAATTTGTCGAACATCCAACTTAAACATAGCCCATTAAAGACGACCCAGGTGGGACTTGAACCCACAATCTCCAGCTCCGGAGGCTGATGCCTTATCCATTAGGCCACTGGGCCTTGTCTGGCATGCTTTTCCTTTGATCAGTAATATGCCTTCAAGGGGTTTCTAATGCTCAAGCAACTACACTTTCGTATCTCGACGCCAGGTCGGCGCCCTCCCGAAAGTCTTAATGTAGAAGAGGCTCGTTGGTCTAGGGGTATGATTCTCGCTTTGGGTGCGAGAAGTCCCGGGTTCAAATCCCGTACGAGCCCGGGATTTTTAGAACAAGCAGCGAGAGCAGCAAGGTTGGATCCTTCCTTTTGCAGCACTGAGCCAAACTCAAAACTGTCATGTTTTTGAAACCCTTACTACTGCTTGTGTTCATCTGTACTACAACATAGCCAAGATTCAGCCAGATGACAAGCGCTTATTTCCTTGCACAATCGTACTCAGAATCGCTGCCTGCCAGGGAGTGTGGCTCCCTAACGACAAACGCTTTCTATTAAAATTAGTGCCTTCCCATTCTGTAAGAGGCCAGCATTCAGTGACTCTACAAGTGTACGCAAGTAGCCAATTCTATTGTCAGTCAGGCTCGTTGGTCTAGGGGTATGATTCTCGCTTTGGGTGTGAGAGGTCCGTGGTTCAAATCCCGGATGAGCCCAGCAGTTTCAGAACAAGCAGCCAGTCAGATGACAAGCGTTTATTTCCTGCACAGAACGTACTCTGAATCAGTATCTCTAAAATCATATCGGATCCCAATGGTCGATTTATTTTTATTACAGGTAAAATTTTTGGCATTTCTCTGACGCTAGCTAATGTTTACGGCCCAAACTGGGATATTGAGGATTTCTATAAAAAATTTCTTTTTTCAATTCCTGATATAGTGTCTACTCACCTTATTCTCGGTGGAGACTTTAATTGCTGTCTGGACCCCTCACTCGATCGCTCATCCACTAAGCCCATCTCTCCATCTAAATCATCTAAAGTTGTTCAACTGTTTATGGAGCAGTATGCGGTCTCGGATGTATGGCGCTTCTTCAATCCCAGTGATAAGCAGTTTTCTTTTTTTTCTCCTGTACATGGTACTTTTTCTCGAATTGACCTCTTTCTCATTGACAACAAGCTGCTTTCTTCTGTTAACAATTGTTTCTACAGTCCTATAGTTATTTCAGATCACGCTACTATCATAGTTGATGTCTCATTTCCTGGTGTGTCCTTCATGCGATCCCCATGTCGTTTTAACTCGTTTCTTCTTACTGACCCGGATTTCATAAAAAACATTGATGGTCGCATTGATCTTTTCATTTCCACTAATGTTAATTCAGATGTGTCAGCGTCAACAATTTGGGAGGCATGCAAAGCTTATTTACGTGGAGAGATCATTTCTTTCTCTGCCTTTCGGAAAAAAAACACTGTTGAAAGGAGTATCTCTATCTCTAGGGAATTGGCTGACCTGCAGTCCAGATGCGAGGATGCACCTGAACCCGAACTTATAAAAGAATTGCTTACTAAAAAGTCTGAATTTGATATATTGGCTTCCGACGGCGCAATAGAAGCATTACTTAAGTCTCGTCACAGCTATTATGAATCTGGTGATAAGCCAGGCAAAATATTGGCTCACCAAATTCGACAATCTGCCTCGGCTCAACATATCTTAAAAATGAATACTGTCAATGGCACAACTATTAACCCTCAAACTATTAATGACCAATTCAGGAATTTTTATGCTTTGTTATACACTTCTGAGTGTTCATCTGATGAGGCTCAGTTGGATAGTTTCCTTAGGCCCTTAAACATTCCTTCCATTGACCCTGAGACATCTTCTAGGATGGATGAGCTTTTTACGGTAGATGATATTAAAGATGCGTTACACTCCATGCAGAATGGGAAATGTCCAGGGCCTGATGGTTTTCCTATTGAATTTTTTAAAGCATTTACAGATAAACTTTCCCCACTACTGCTAAATATGTTTAACGAATCTTTACAATGCGGCATACTCCCTCCTACTTTAAGACAGGCCACCATTTCACTTTTATTGAAGAAATGCAAGGATCCCCTTCTCTGTAGTAACTATCGCCCTATTTCTTTATTATGTGCGGATGTTAAAATATTAGCTAAAATGCTGGCAAGGCGTCTAGAGGCTGTTTTGCCTTCAATCATTTCTACAGACCAAACAGGGTTTGTCAAGGGAAGGCACTCTTTTCACAATGTCAGGCGTCTATTTGACATATTGTACTCTCCCTCAACTTCTACCACCCCTGAGTTGGTTATTTCGATGGATGCAGAGAAGGCATTTGATTGTGTGGAGTGGCCTTATTTGTTCCATACATTAAAAAAGTTTGGATTTGGCTGTAAACTTCTTTATGCGTCTCCTTTGGCCCGTGTCCGCACAAACAATGATTACTCAGATTATTTTCCCCTTGGACGTGGTACTCGGCAGGGCTGTCCCCTTTCCCCCTTATTGTTCGCCATCGCTATTGAACCATTGGCAGTGGCCCTTAGATCTAGTCAAATGATGGGCATTATAAGAGGGGGCGCTGTGCACAAACTGTCTTTATATGCTGACGACCTTTTACTTTTCGTCTCTGAGCCAGACAGATCTATACCCCACGTTTTAGATCTACTGAAGGTATTTGGGCAGGTTTCGGGGTATAAACTGAATCTTCATAAGAGTGAACTCTTGCCTATAAATTCAACAGCCATAGCTTACCCTCTTTCAAAATTGCCATTTAAGACATCATTAAATCAATTCAACTATTTGGGCATCTGCGTAACTAAGAACTACTCTGACCTGTTTAACCGTAATTTCTCTCCTCTGTTGGATCGTTTGACCGAAGATCTTCATCGTTGGTCTCTATTGCCTCTTTCTCTTGCGGGTAGGATAAATTGTATAAAAATGAATGTACTGCCTAAATTTCTGTATCTTTTTCAATGCATACCGGTTTTTATTCCAAAACGTTTCTTTCACTCTTTAGATTGCACTATTTCTCAATTTATTTGGAATGGAAAAACTCCAAGAATACAGAAAGGCATTTTACAAAAAACTAAGGAGCTGGGGGGTTTAGCACTACCTAACTTCTTGTTTTATTACTGGGCTGCAAATGTTCGTAATATGTTAATCTGGTGCTGTTCCAGCAGTCAGCCTCCACCCAGGTTAAGGATCGAGGAGGCTGCTTGTGGCAGTACTTCGCTTACGTCTCTTTTGTGTCTTCCTCTCTCGTTATCACCTTTAACCTTCTCCAGTAATGTTATAGTTAAAAATTGTCTTAAGATCTAGCGTCAATTCAGGCGGCATTTTACTTTACAGTCAACACCTCTTCTATGCCCTGTACATTCTAACCCCCTCTTTCCTCCCTCTCTCGTTGATAAGGCTTTTGCGGCCTGGGTGGACCACGGGATCATTTCCATTAAACATCTTTACATTGACGGAACATTTGCTTCTTTTGAACAATTGACTCAAGTTTTTAACTTACCAAGGTTCCACTTTTTCAGATACTTGCAAGTCCGTGACTTTGTCCGTAAGCATTTTCTGGGATTCCTTTCGATCCCACCCTCCACCATTGTCGATACCATATCAAATATCAATCCTTATCAAAGAGGGGCCATATCTACGATTTATAATACCTTTTTTACATGTTGCCCTTTGGATTCTGACAGTCTGCGGATTACCTGGGCTAGGGATCTTAATATAAAGATAGAGACAGAAACATGGCATTCGATTTTGAAACGTGTTCACACGTCATCTGTTTGTGCTCGCCACGGGGTTTTACAGTGTAAAGTGGTCCACAAGGTACATTGGTCTAAAAGTAAATTAGCCCGTATGTTCCCTGACATTGATCCAAGCTGCGACAAGTGTCATGTAGAACCGGCTAATCTAACTCACATGTTCTGGACTTGTCCTGCTTTACCTCTTTTCTGGGAGTCGGTTTTTGACTCACTTTCCACTATTACTTCAGTCAATATCCATCCCTCTCCGCTAATCGGCTTGTTTGGAGTTTTACCTCCTAATTACTCATTGCCGTCTCATTTCGCAGAGTTGGTAGCTTTTCTTACACTGCTAGCGAGACGTTGCATTTTGATGAACTGGAAGGGTCCTCGAGTCCCTTCTCATACTCGGTGGATAAAAGATGCCTTATTTTTTGTTAAATTGGAAAAAATTAAACACTGCCTTCATGGTTCCATGATTAAATTTTCAAGAATTTGGTTACCCTTTTTTGAGCATGTTAAATCTCTGCAACTGGACGCAGTCACAATTGACTGACTGACCACCCAACCCTGCACTTTCAGTGGTTTTTCAGTTTTCAACTGGTATTATCGTTAGCAGCACACATTATTTTCTAAGTTTTGAGGTTACTCAACTTTACTTGCTGGACCTAGTTAAGGCTGACCTTGTCCTATTTCTGTATTATGACATAAAGCTCTGTTATATATTATATACTATACTAAACCTGTTAGTACTGTGAGGGATTTTGTGTTGGTGTTTTTGTATTGATGTTTTTTTTTTGTTTTTTTTGTCTTTTTTTGTGTGGTTTTTATTATATTATTAGTTTTTATATAATTTTTTATATTGATTGTTTGTCTTTGGTGTTGTGAAAAATTCAATAAATAAATCATATATAAAAAAAAAAAAAAAAACTAGTGCCTTCCCATTCTGTAAGAGGCCAGCATTCAGTGACTCTACAAGTGTACGCAAGTAGCCGAATCTATTGTCAGTCAGGCTCGTTGGTCTAGGGGTATGATTCTCGCTTTGGGTGCGAGAGGTCCCGGGTTCAAATCCCGGATGAGCCCAGCAGTTTCAGAACAAGCTGCCAGTAAGATGACAAGTGTTTATTTCCTGCACAGAACGTACTCTGACAAACGGTCCCGGGTTCAAATCCCGGACGAGCCCTCTCTCCTTTAGTATGAGTTCAAGGGTTCTCTGACTCTGTATGCAATTGCATGTGATACCACAGGATTTTTTTTCTCTTTTTTTAATCTGGGTGATAAAACAAATTGTGCTCTTCTTGGTGTATGAAAGGCATTGTTTTCCCTTAGAAGTTGACGGAGAAGAAAGCTCATTCTGACGGAGAAGAAAGCTCATTCAGAAGCTCAAGCCCGCTTGAATGAGTCCAGTGAGAAGCGAGACTTGCTGAAGTTCTCTCTGGAGCAGAGACTCAGTGAGTTGCCCAAAAATCACCCGAAGGGCAATCTGATTATGGAGGAGTTAGTCATGTTGTCCTCCCCACCTCTCAGCCCCTGCCACAGCATCATGTTTTCAACCACTTCATAGTCTGGCCATTTACTTTTCTTTATCAACCACTTCATAGTCTGGCCATTTACTGCAACCCACATAGTACTTGACGTCCAGTTCTGCAGCATCAGAGGCTGATGCTTTGGCAAAATTGAACTTTTTTCGCAGGTCTGTAGATGCTGTAGTGGGATTCAAAGCATTTTAAATCGCTCTTAACTGTATTACCGTGGCTCTTTTGCAGAAACGCTAAGCACAGGTATACTTGTTGTTCTGTGGAGTTTCTTTGAACAACTTTTCATTGACTTTTTGCAGCATCGGCTTAGGCTGTTTACATTTAGAGCCCGCCATTTCTGTTCCATGTGTTTTTCTCCAATTACACTGCCATTTTGGTTATATAGACAAAACAAACGTATCAATGATGTTTTTCGATGACTAGATTAATTTATAGTTCATGTCTCTTTCCCACCTGTTTTGTGTGTAGTCTGCCTCTCTGCTTTCGTACGCAAAGCCTTCTTCGTAGGTCAAGTGCAAAAGCAAGAAGTGGCCTTTTCCCCTTAGGCCACTGGGCCTCTTGCGCACAGTGCTTTGTGTAATTTCAGCCTGAAAGGGCACGGGCACGGGCAGGCAAGAATGATTCACTGACAGTCTGATGCACACAAAATCCCACCACCACAGCTATCCGAAGTTTGTCCGTTCTATGCCAACTCAGATCTTGTGGTCATTAATGCTTTGAAAAAACCATCCTTGAATTTGTCGAACATCCAACTTAAACATAGCCCATTAAAGACGACCCAGGTGGGACTTGAACCCACAATCTCCAGCTCCGGAGGCTGATGCCTTATCCATTAGGCCACTGGGCCTTGTCTGGCATGCTTTTCCTTTGATCAGTAATATGCCTTCAAGGGGTTTCTAATGCTCAAGCAACTACACTTTCGTATCTCGACGCCAGGTCGTGTTCCGTCTTTGAGATGGGCTTCACTGAATTTGTGGCGCCCTCCCGAAAGTCTTAATGTAGAAGAGGCTCGTTGGTCTAGGGGTATGATTCTCGCTTTGGGTGCGAGAAGTCCCGGGTTCAAATCCCGGACGAGCCCGGGATTTTTAGAACAAGCAGCGAGAGCAGCAAGGTTGGATCCTTCCTTTTGCAGCACTGAGCCAAACTCAAAACTGTCATGTTTTTGAAACCCTTACTACTGCTTGTGTTCATCTGTACTACAACATAGCCAAGATTCAGCCAGATTCAATAAATAAATCATATATATAAAAATAAAAACTAGTGCCTTCCCATTCTGTAAGAGGCCAGCATTCAGTGACTCTACAAGTGTACGCAAGTAGCCGAATATATTGTCAGTCAGGCTCGTTGGTCTAGGGGTATGATTCTCGCTTTGGGTGCGAGAGGTCCCGGGTTCAAATCCCGGACGAGCCCAGCAGTTTCAGAACAAGCTGCCAGTAAGATGACAAGCGTTTATTTCCTGCACAGAACGTACTCTGAATCGCTGCCTGCCAGAGAGTACAGCTCCCTAACGACAAACGCTCTTATTAAAACTAGTGCCTGCTCATTCTGTTTGAGGCCAGCGTTCGGTGACTGTACAAGTGTATGCAAGTAGCCTCATCCAGCGTCAGGCAGGCTCGTTGGTCTAGGGGTATGATTCTCGCTTCGGGTGCGAGAGGTCCTGGGTTCGAATCCCGGACGAGCCCTCTCTCCTTTAGTATGAGTTCAAGGGTTCTCTGACTCTGTATGCAATTGCATGTGATACCACAGGATTTTTTTTCTCTTTTTTTAATCTGGGTGATAAAACAAATTGTGCTCTTCTTGGTGTATGAAAGGCATTGTTTTCCCTTAGAAGTTGACGGAGAAGAAAGCTCATTCTGACGGAGAAGAAAGCTCATTCAGAAGCTCAAGCCCGCTTGAATGAGTCCAGTCAGAAGCGAGACTTGCTGAAGTTCTCTCTGGAGCAGAGACTCAGTGAGTTGCCCAAAAATCACCCGAAGGGCAATCTGATTATGGAGGAGTTAGTCATGTTGTCCTCCCCACCTCTCAGCCCCTGCCAAAGCATCATGTTTTCAACCACTTCATAGTCTGGCCATTTACTTTTCTTTATCAACCACTTCATAGTCTGGCCATTTACTGCAACCCACATAGTACTTGACGTCACGTTCTGCAGCATCAGAGGCTGATGCTTTGGCAAAATTGAACTTTTTTCGCAGGTCTGTAGATGCTGTAGTGGGATTCAAAGCATTTTAAATCGCTCTTAACTGTATTACCGTGGCTCTTTTGCAGAAACGCTAAGCACAGGTATACTTGTTGTTCTGTGGAGTTTCTTTGAACAACTTTTCATTGACTTTTTGCAGCATCGGCTTAGGCTGTTTACATTTAGAGCCCGCCATTTCTGTTCCATGTGTTTTTCTCCAATTACACTGCCATTTTGGTTATATAGACAAAACAAACGTATCAATGATGTTTTTCGATGACTAGATTAATTTATAGTTCATGTCTCTTTCCCACCTGTTTTGTGTGTAGTCTGCCTCTCTGCTTTCGTACGCAAAGCCTTCTTCGTAGGTCAAGTGCAAAAGCAAGAAGTGGCCTTTTCCCCTTAGGCCACTGGGCCTCTTGCGCACAGTGCTTTGTGTAATTTCAGCCTGAAAGGGCACGGGCACGGGCAGGCAAGAATGATTCACTGACAGTCTGATGCACACAAAATCCCACCACCACAGCTATCCGAAGTTTGTCCGTTCTATGCCAACTCAGATCTTGTGGTCATTAATGCTTTGAACAAACCATCCTTGAATTTGTCGAACATCCAACTTAAACATAGCCCATTAAAGACGACCCAGGTGGGACTTGAACCCACAATCTCCAGCTCCGGAGGCTGATGCCTTATCCATTAGGCCACTGGGCCTTGTCTGGCATGCTTTTCCTTTGATCAGTAATATGCCTTCAAGGGGTTTCTAATGCTCAAGCAACTACACTTTCGTATCTCGACGCCAGGTCGTGTTCCGTCTTTGAGATGGGCTTCACTGAATTTGTGGCGCCCTCCCGAAAGTCTTAATGTAGAAGAGGCTCGTTGGTATAGCCAAGATTCAGCCAGATGACAAGCGCTTATTTCCTTGCACAATCGTACTCAGAATCGCTGCCTGCCAGGGAGTGTGGCTCCCTAACGACAAACGCTTTCTATTAAAATTAGTGCCTTCCCATTCTGTAAGAGGCCAGCATTCAGTGACTCTACAAGTGTACGCAAGTAGCCGATTCTATTGTCAGTCAGGCTCGTTGGTCTAGGGGTATGATTCTCGCTTTGGGTGTGAGAGGTCCGTGGTTCAAATCCCGGATGAGCCCAGCAGTTTCAGAACAAGCAGCCAGTCAGATGACAAGCGTTTATTTCCTGCACAGAACGTACTCTGAATCAGTATCTCTAAAATCATATCGGATCCCAATGGTCGATTTATTTTTATTACAGGTAAAATTTTTGCCATTTCTCTGACGCTAGCTAATGTTTACGGCCCAAACTGGGATATTGAGGATTTCTATAAAAAATTTCTTTTTTCAATTCCTGATATAGTGTCTACTCACCTTATTCTCGGTGGAGACTTTAATTGCTGTCTGGACCCCTCACTCGATCGCTCATCCACTAAGCCCATCTCTCCATCTAAATCATCTAAAGTTGTTCAACTGTTTATGGAGCAGTATGCTGTCTCGGATGTATGGCGCTTCTTCAATCCCAGTGATAAGCAGTTTTCTTTTTTTTCTCCTGTACATGGTACTTTTTCTCGAATTGACCTCTTTCTCATTGACAACAAGCTGCTTTCTTCTGTTAACAATTGTTTCTACAGTCCTATAGTTATTTCAGATCACGCTACTATCATAGTTGATGTCTCATTTCCTGGTGTGTCCTTCATGCGATCCCCATGTCGTTTTAACTCGTTTCTTCTTACTGACCCGGATTTCATAAAAAACATTGATGGTCGCATTGATCTTTTCATTTCCACTAATGTTAATTCAGATGTGTCAGCGTCAACAATTTGGGAGGCATGCAAAGCTTATTTACGTGGAGAGATCATTTCTTTCTCTGCCTTTCGGAAAAAAAACACTGTTGAAAGGAGTATCTCTATCTCTAGGGAATTGGCTGACCTGCAGTCCAGATGCGAGGATGCACCTGAACCCGAACTTATAAAAGAATTGCTTACTAAAAAGTCTGAATTTGATATATTGGCTTCCGACGGCGCAATAGAAGCATTACTTAAGTCTCGTCACAGCTATTATGAATCTGGTGATAAGCCAGGCAAAATATTGGCTCACCAAATTCGACAATCTGCCTCGGCTCAACATATCTTAAAAATGAATACTGTCAATGGCACAACTATTAACCCTCAAACTATTAATGACCAATTCAGGAATTTTTATGCTTTGTTATACACTTCTGAGTGTTCATCTGATGAGGCTCAGTTGGATAGTTTCCTTAGGCCCTTAAACATTCCTTCCATTGACCCTGAGACATCTTCTAGGATGGATGAGCTTTTTACGGTAGATGATATTAAAGATGCGTTACACTCCATGCAGAATGGGAAATGTCCAGGGCCTGATGGTTTTCCTATTGAATTTTTTAAAGCATTTACAGATAAACTTTCCCCACTACTGCTAAATATGTTTAACGAATCTTTACAATGCGGCATACTCCCTCCTACTTTAAGACAGGCCACCATTTCACTTTTATTGAAGAAATGCAAGGATCCCCTTCTCTGTAGTAACTATCGCCCTATTTCTTTATTATGTGCGGATGTTAAAATATTAGCTAAAATGCTGGCAAGGCGTCTAGAGGCTGTTTTGCCTTCAATCATTTCTACAGACCAAACAGGGTTTGTCAAGGGAAGGCACTCTTTTCACAATGTCAGGCGTCTATTTGACATATTGTACTCTCCCTCAACTTCTACCACCCCTGAGTTGGTTATTTCGATGGATGCAGAGAAGGCATTTGATTGTGTGGAGTGGCCTTATTTGTTCCATACATTAAAAAAGTTTGGATTTGGCTGTAAACTTCTTTATGCGTCTCCTTTGGCCCGTGTCCGCACAAACAATGATTACTCAGATTATTTTCCCCTTGGACGTGGTACTCGGCAGGGCTGTCCCCTTTCCCCCTTATTGTTCGCCATCGCTATTGAACCATTGGCAGTGGCCCTTAGATCTAGTCAAATGATGGGCATTATAAGAGGGGGCGCTGTGCACAAACTGTCTTTATATGCTGACGACCTTTTACTTTTCGTCTCTGAGCCAGACAGATCTATACCCCACGTTTTAGATCTACTGAAGGTATTTGGGCAGGTTTCGGGGTATAAACTGAATCTTCATAAGAGTGAACTCTTGCCTATAAATTCAACAGCCATAGCTTACCCTCTTTCAAAATTGCCATTTAAGACATCATTAAATCAATTCAACTATTTGGGCATCTGCGTAACTAAGAACTACTCTGACCTGTTTAACCGTAATTTCTCTCCTCTGTTGGATCGTTTGACCGAAGATCTTCATCGTTGGTCTCTATTGCCTCTTTCTCTTGCGGGTAGGATAAATTGTATAAAAATGAATGTACTGCCTAAATTTCTGTATCTTTTTCAATGCATACCGGTTTTTATTCCAAAACGTTTCTTTCACTCTTTAGATTGCACTATTTCTCAATTTATTTGGAATGGAAAAACTCCAAGAATACAGAAAGGCATTTTACAAAAAACTAAGGAGCTGGGGGGTTTAGCACTACCTAACTTCTTGTTTTATTACTGGGCTGCAAATGTTCGTAATATGTTAATCTGGTGCTGTTCCAGCAGTCAGCCTCCACCCAGGTTAAGGATCGAGGAGGCTGCTTGTGGCAGTACTTCGCTTACGTCTCTTTTGTGTCTTCCTCTCTCGTTATCACCTTTAACCTTCTCCAGTAATGTTATAGTTAAAAATTGTCTTAAGATCTAGCGTCAATTCAGGCGGCATTTTACTTTACAGTCAACACCTCTTCTATGCCCTGTACATTCTAACCCCCTCTTTCCTCCCTCTCTCGTTGATAAGGCTTTTGCGGCCTGGGTGGACCACGGGATCATTTCCATTAAATTGTAACCAATTTCCATTGATTGTTTGTCTTTGGTGTTGTGAAAAATTCAATAAATAAATCATATATATAAAAATAAAAACTAGTGCCTTCCCATTCTGTAAGAGGCCAGCATTCAGTGACTCTACAAGTGTACGCAAGTAGCCGAATATATTGTCAGTCAGGCTCGTTGGTCTAGGGGTATGATTCTCGCTTTGGGTGCGAGAGGTCCCGGGTTCAAATCCCGGACGAGCCCAGCAGTTTCAGAACAAGCTGCCAGTAAGATGACAAGCGTTTATTTCCTGCACAGAACGTACTCTGAATCGCTGCCTGCCAGAGAGTACAGCTCCCTAACGACAAACGCTCTTATTAAAACTAGTGCCTGCTCATTCTGTTTGAGGCCAGCGTTCGGTGACTGTACAAGTGTATGCAAGTAGCCTCATCCAGCGTCAGGCAGGCTCGTTGGTCTAGGGGTATGATTCTCGCTTCGGGTGCGAGAGGTCCTGGGTTCGAATCCCGGACGAGCCCTCTCTCCTTTAGTATGAGTTCAAGGGTTCTCTGACTCTGTATGCAATTGCATGTGATACCACAGGATTTTTTTTCTCTTTTTTTAATCTGGGTGATAAAACAAATTGTGCTCTTCTTGGTGTACGAAAGGCATTGTTTTCCCTTAGAAGTTGACGGAGAAGAAAGCTCATTCTGACGGAGAAGAAAGCTCATTCAGAAGCTCAAGCCCGCTTGAATGAGTCCAGTCAGAAGCGAGACTTGCTGAAGTTCTCTCTGGAGCAGAGACTCAGTGAGTTGCCCAAAAATCACCCGAAGGGCAATCTGATTATGGAGGAGTTAGTCATGTTGTCCTCCCCACCTCTCAGCCCCTGCCAAAGCATCATGTTTTCAACCACTTCATAGTCTGGCCATTTACTTTTCTTTATCAACCACTTCATAGTCTGGCCATTTACTGCAACCCACATAGTACTTGACGTCACGTTCTGCAGCATCAGAGGCTGATGCTTTGGCAAAATTGAACTTTTTTCGCAGGTCTGTAGATGCTGTAGTGGGATTCAAAGCATTTTAAATCGCTCTTAACTGTATTACCGTGGCTCTTTTGCAGAAACGCTAAGCACAGGTATACTTGTTGTTCTGTGGAGTTTCTTTGAACAACTTTTCATTGACTTTTTGCAGCATCGGCTTAGGCTGTTTACATTTAGAGCCCGCCATTTCTGTTCCATGTGTTTTTCTCCAATTACACTGCCATTTTGGTTATATAGACAAAACAAACGTATCAATGATGTTTTTCGATGACTAGATTAATTTATAGTTCATGTCTCTTTCCCACCTGTTTTGTGTGTAGTCTGCCTCTCTGCTTTCGTACGCAAAGCCTTCTTCGTAGGTCAAGTGCAAAAGCAAGAAGTGGCCTTTTCCCCTTAGGCCACTGGGCCTCTTGCGCACAGTGCTTTGTGTAATTTCAGCCTGAAAGGGCACGGGCACGGGCAGGCAAGAATGATTCACTGACAGTCTGATGCACACAAAATCCCACCACCACAGCTATCCGAAGTTTGTCCGTTCTATGCCAACTCAGATCTTGTGGTCATTAATGCTTTGAACAAACCATCCTTGAATTTGTCGAACATCCAACTTAAACATAGCCCATTAAAGACGACCCAGGTGGGACTTGAACCCACAATCTCCAGCTCCGGAGGCTGATGCCTTATCCATTAGGCCACTGGGCCTTGTCTGGCATGCTTTTCCTTTGATCAGTAATATGCCTTCAAGGGGTTTCTAATGCTCAAGCAACTACACTTTCGTATCTCGACGCCAGGTCGTGTTCCGTCTTTGAGATGGGCTTCACTGAATTTGTGGCGCCCTCCCGAAAGTCTTAATGTAGAAGAGGCTCGTTGGTATAGCCAAGATTCAGCCAGATGACAAGCGCTTATTTCCTTGCACAATCGTACTCAGAATCGCTGCCTGCCAGGGAGTGTGGCTCCCTAACGACAAACGCTTTCTATTAAAATTAGTGCCTT
Organism: Gila orcuttii; assembly: GCA_026230005.1. Taxonomy (NCBI): domain Eukaryota; kingdom Metazoa; phylum Chordata; class Actinopteri; order Cypriniformes; family Leuciscidae; genus Gila; species Gila orcuttii. The sequence continues at coordinate 47,112,878 of JAPDVR010000008.1, read as the reverse complement.
CCCATTCTGTAAGAGGCCAGCATTCAGTGACTCTACAAGTGTACGCAAGTAGCCGATTCTATTGTCAGTCAGGCTCGTTGGTCTAGGGGTATGATTCTCGCTTTGGGTGTGAGAGGTCCGTGGTTCAAATCCCGGATGAGCCCAGCAGTTTCAGAACAAGCAGCCAGTCAGATGACAAGCGTTTATTTCCTGCACAGAACGTACTCTGAATCAGTATCTCTAAAATCATATCGGATCCCAATGGTCGATTTATTTTTATTACAGGTAAAATTTTTGGCATTTCTCTGACGCTAGCTAATGTTTACGGCCCAAACTGGGATATTGAGGATTTCTATAAAAAATTTCTTTTTTCAATTCCTGATATAGTGTCTACTCACCTTATTCTCGGTGGAGACTTTAATTGCTGTCTGGACCCCTCACTCGATCGCTCATCCACTAAGCCCATCTCTCCATCTAAATCATCTAAAGTTGTTCAACTGTTTATGGAGCAGTATGCTGTCTCGGATGTATGGCGCTTCTTCAATCCCAGTGATAAGCAGTTTTCTTTTTTTTCTCCTGTACATGGTACTTTTTCTCGAATTGACCTCTTTCTCATTGACAACAAGCTGCTTTCTTCTGTTAACAATTGTTTCTACAGTCCTATAGTTATTTCAGATCACGCTACTATCATAGTTGATGTCTCATTTCCTGGTGTGTCCTTCATGCGATCCCCATGTCGTTTTAACTCGTTTCTTCTTACTGACCCGGATTTCATAAAAAACATTGATGGTCGCATTGATCTTTTCATTTCCACTAATGTTAATTCAGATGTGTCAGCGTCAACAATTTGGGAGGCATGCAAAGCTTATTTACGTGGAGAGATCATTTCTTTCTCTGCCTTTCGGAAAAAAAACACTGTTGAAAGGAGTATCTCTATCTCTAGGGAATTGGCTGACCTGCAGTCCAGATGCGAGGATGCACCTGAACCCGAACTTATAAAAGAATTGCTTACTAAAAAGTCTGAATTTGATATATTGGCTTCCGACGGCGCAATAGAAGCATTACTTAAGTCTCGTCACAGCTATTATGAATCTGGTGATAAGCCAGGCAAAATATTGGCTCACCAAATTCGACAATCTGCCTCGGCTCAACATATCTTAAAAATGAATACTGTCAATGGCACAACTATTAACCCTCAAACTATTAATGACCAATTCAGGAATTTTTATGCTTTGTTATACACTTCTGAGTGTTCATCTGATGAGGCTCAGTTGGATAGTTTCCTTAGGCCCTTAAACATTCCTTCCATTGACCCTGAGACATCTTCTAGGATGGATGAGCTTTTTACGGTAGATGATATTAAAGATGCGTTACACTCCATGCAGAATGGGAAATGTCCAGGGCCTGATGGTTTTCCTATTGAATTTTTTAAAGCATTTACAGATAAACTTTCCCCACTACTGCTAAATATGTTTAACGAATCTTTACAATGCGGCATACTCCCTCCTACTTTAAGACAGGCCACCATTTCACTTTTATTGAAGAAATGCAAGGATCCCCTTCTCTGTAGTAACTATCGCCCTATTTCTTTATTATGTGCGGATGTTAAAATATTAGCTAAAATGCTGGCAAGGCGTCTAGAGGCTGTTTTGCCTTCAATCATTTCTACAGACCAAACAGGGTTTGTCAAGGGAAGGCACTCTTTTCACAATGTCAGGCGTCTATTTGACATATTGTACTCTCCCTCAACTTCTACCACCCCTGAGTTGGTTATTTCGATGGATGCAGAGAAGGCATTTGATTGTGTGGAGTGGCCTTATTTGTTCCATACATTAAAAAAGTTTGGATTTGGCTGTAAACTTCTTTATGCGTCTCCTTTGGCCCGTGTCCGCACAAACAATGATTACTCAGATTATTTTCCCCTTGGACGTGGTACTCGGCAGGGCTGTCCCCTTTCCCCCTTATTGTTCGCCATCGCTATTGAACCATTGGCAGTGGCCCTTAGATCTAGTCAAATGATGGGCATTATAAGAGGGGGCGCTGTGCACAAACTGTCTTTATATGCTGACGACCTTTTACTTTTCGTCTCTGAGCCAGACAGATCTATACCCCACGTTTTAGATCTACTGAAGGTATTTGGGCAGGTTTCGGGGTATAAACTGAATCTTCATAAGAGTGAACTCTTGCCTATAAATTCAACAGCCATAGCTTACCCTCTTTCAAAATTGCCATTTAAGACATCATTAAATCAATTCAACTATTTGGGCATCTGCGTAACTAAGAACTACTCTGACCTGTTTAACCGTAATTTCTCTCCTCTGTTGGATCGTTTGACCGAAGATCTTCATCGTTGGTCTCTATTGCCTCTTTCTCTTGCGGGTAGGATAAATTGTATAAAAATGAATGTACTGCCTAAATTTCTGTATCTTTTTCAATGCATACCGGTTTTTATTCCAAAACGTTTCTTTCACTCTTTAGATTGCACTATTTCTCAATTTATTTGGAATGGAAAAACTCCAAGAATACAGAAAGGCATTTTACAAAAAACTAAGGAGCTGGGGGGTTTAGCACTACCTAACTTCTTGTTTTATTACTGGGCTGCAAATGTTCGTAATATGTTAATCTGGTGCTGTTCCAGCAGTCAGCCTCCACCCAGGTTAAGGATCGAGGAGGCTGCTTGTGGCAGTACTTCGCTTACGTCTCTTTTGTGTCTTCCTCTCTCGTTATCACCTTTAACCTTCTCCAGTAATGTTATAGTTAAAAATTGTCTTAAGATCTAGCGTCAATTCAGGCGGCATTTTACTTTACAGTCAACACCTCTTCTATGCCCTGTACATTCTAACCCCCTCTTTCCTCCCTCTCTCGTTGATAAGGCTTTTGCGGCCTGGGTGGACCACGGGATCATTTCCATTAAACATCTTTACATTGACGGAACATTTGCTTCTTTTGAACAATTGACTCAAGTTTTTAACTTACCAAGGTTCCACTTTTTCAGATACTTGCAAGTCCGTGACTTTGTCCGTAAGCATTTTCTGGGATTCCTTTCGATCCCACCCTCCACCATTGTCGATACCATATCAAATATCAATCCTTATCAAAGAGGGGCCATATCTACGATTTATAATACCTTTTTTACATGTTGCCCTTTGGATTCTGACAGTCTGCGGATTACCTGGGCTAGGGATCTTAATATAAAGATAGAGACAGAAACATGGCATTCGATTTTGAAACGTGTTCACACGTCATCTGTTTGTGCTCGCCACGGGGTTTTACAGTGTAAAGTGGTCCACAAGGTACATTGGTCTAAAAGTAAATTAGCCCGTATGTTCCCTGACATTGATCCAAGCTGCGACAAGTGTCATGTAGAACCGGCTAATCTAACTCACATGTTCTGGACTTGTCCTGCTTTACCTCTTTTCTGGGAGTCGGTTTTTGACTCACTTTCCACTATTACTTCAGTCAATATCCATCCCTCTCCGCTAATCGGCTTGTTTGGAGTTTTACCTCCTAATTACTCATTGCCGTCTCATTTCGCAGAGTTGGTAGCTTTTCTTACACTGCTAGCGAGACGTTGCATTTTGATGAACTGGAAGGGTCCTCGAGTCCCTTCTCATACTCGGTGGATAAAAGATGCCTTATTTTTTGTTAAATTGGAAAAAATTAAACACTGCCTTCATGGTTCCATGATTAAATTTTCAAGAATTTGGTTACCCTTTTTTGAGCATGTTAAATCTCTGCAACTGGACGCAGTCACAATTGACTGACTGACCACCCAACCCTGCACTTTCAGTGGTTTTTCAGTTTTCAACTGGTATTATCGTTAGCAGCACACATTATTTTCTAAGTTTTGAGGTTACTCAACTTTACTTGCTGGACCTAGTTAAGGCTGACCTTGTCCTATTTCTGTATTATGACATAAAGCTCTGTTATATATTATATACTATACTAAACCTGTTAGTACTGTGAGGGATTTTGTGTTGGTGTTTTTGTATTGATGTTTTTTTTTTGTTTTTTTTGTCTTTTTTTGTGTGGTTTTTATTATATTATTAGTTTTTATATAATTTTTTATATTGATTGTTTGTCTTTGGTGTTGTGAAAAATTCAATAAATAAATCATATATAAAAAAAAAAAAAAAAACTAGTGCCTTCCCATTCTGTAAGAGGCCAGCATTCAGTGACTCTACAAGTGTACGCAAGTAGCCGAATCTATTGTCAGTCAGGCTCGTTGGTCTAGGGGTATGATTCTCGCTTTGGGTGCGAGAGGTCCCGGGTTCAAATCCCGGATGAGCCCAGCAGTTTCAGAACAAGCTGCCAGTAAGATGACAAGTGTTTATTTCCTGCACAGAACGTACTCTGACAAACGGTCCCGGGTTCAAATCCCGGACGAGCCCTCTCTCCTTTAGTATGAGTTCAAGGGTTCTCTGACTCTGTATGCAATTGCATGTGATACCACAGGATTTTTTTTCTCTTTTTTTAATCTGGGTGATAAAACAAATTGTGCTCTTCTTGGTGTATGAAAGGCATTGTTTTCCCTTAGAAGTTGACGGAGAAGAAAGCTCATTCTGACGGAGAAGAAAGCTCATTCAGAAGCTCAAGCCCGCTTGAATGAGTCCAGTGAGAAGCGAGACTTGCTGAAGTTCTCTCTGGAGCAGAGACTCAGTGAGTTGCCCAAAAATCACCCGAAGGGCAATCTGATTATGGAGGAGTTAGTCATGTTGTCCTCCCCACCTCTCAGCCCCTGGCACAGCATCATGTTTTCAACCACTTCATAGTCTGGCCATTTACTTTTCTTTATCAACCACTTCATAGTCTGGCCATTTACTGCAACCCACATAGTACTTGACGTCCAGTTCTGCAGCATCAGAGGCTGATGCTTTGGCAAAATTGAACTTTTTTCGCAGGTCTGTAGATGCTGTAGTGGGATTCAAAGCATTTTAAATCGCTCTTAACTGTATTACCGTGGCTCTTTTGCAGAAACGCTAAGCACAGGTATACTTGTTGTTCTGTGGAGTTTCTTTGAACAACTTTTCATTGACTTTTTGCAGCATCGGCTTAGGCTGTTTACATTTAGAGCCCGCCATTTCTGTTCCATGTGTTTTTCTCCAATTACACTGCCATTTTGGTTATATAGACAAAACAAACGTATCAATGATGTTTTTCGATGACTAGATTAATTTATAGTTCATGTCTCTTTCCCACCTGTTTTGTGTGTAGTCTGCCTCTCTGCTTTCGTACGCAAAGCCTTCTTCGTAGGTCAAGTGCAAAAGCAAGAAGTGGCCTTTTCCCCTTAGGCCACTGGGCCTCTTGCGCACAGTGCTTTGTGTAATTTCAGCCTGAAAGGGCACGGGCACGGGCAGGCAAGAATGATTCACTGACAGTCTGATGCACACAAAATCCCACCACCACAGCTATCCGAAGTTTGTCCGTTCTATGCCAACTCAGATCTTGTGGTCATTAATGCTTTGAACAAACCATCCTTGAATTTGTCGAACATCCAACTTAAACATAGCCCATTAAAGACGACCCAGGTGGGACTTGAACCCACAATCTCCAGCTCCGGAGGCTGATGCCTTATCCATTAGGCCACTGGGCCTTGTCTGGCATGCTTTTCCTTTGATCAGTAATATGCCTTCAAGGGGTTTCTAATGCTCAAGCAACTACACTTTCGTATCTCGACGCCAGGTCGTGTTCCGTCTTTGAGATGGGCTTCACTGAATTTGTGGCGCCCTCCCGAAAGTCTTAATGTAGAAGAGGCTCGTTGGTCTAGGGGTATGATTCTCGCTTTGGGTGCGAGAAGTCCCGGGTTCAAATCCCGTACGAGCCCGGGATTTTTAGAACAAGCAGCGAGAGCAGCAAGGTTGGATCCTTCCTTTTGCAGCACTGAGCCAAACTCAAAACTGTCATGTTTTTGAAACCCTTACTACTGCTTGTGTTCATCTGTACTACAACATAGCCAAGATTCAGCCAGATGACAAGCGCTTATTTCCTTGCACAATCGTACTCAGAATCGCTGCCTGCCAGGGAGTGTGGCTCCCTAACGACAAACGCTTTCTATTAAAATTAGTGCCTTCCCATTCTGTAAGAGGCCAGCATTCAGTGACTCTACAAGTGTACGCAAGTAGCCAATTCTATTGTCAGTCAGGCTCGTTGGTCTAGGGGTATGATTCTCGCTTTGGGTGTGAGAGGTCCGTGGTTCAAATCCCGGATGAGCCCAGCAGTTTCAGAACAAGCAGCCAGTCAGATGACAAGCGTTTATTTCCTGCACAGAACGTACTCTGAATCAGTATCTCTAAAATCATATCGGATCCCAATGGTCGATTTATTTTTATTACAGGTAAAATTTTTGGCATTTCTCTGACGCTAGCTAATGTTTACGGCCCAAACTGGGATATTGAGGATTTCTATAAAAAATTTCTTTTTTCAATTCCTGATATAGTGTCTACTCACCTTATTCTCGGTGGAGACTTTAATTGCTGTCTGGACCCCTCACTCGATCGCTCATCCACTAAGCCCATCTCTCCATCTAAATCATCTAAAGTTGTTCAACTGTTTATGGAGCAGTATGCTGTCTCGGATGTATGGCGCTTCTTCAATCCCAGTGATAAGCAGTTTTCTTTTTTTTCTCCTGTACATGGTACTTTTTCTCGAATTGACCTCTTTCTCATTGACAACAAGCTGCTTTCTTCTGTTAACAATTGTTTCTACAGTCCTATAGTTATTTCAGATCACGCTACTATCATAGTTGATGTCTCATTTCCTGGTGTGTCCTTCATGCGATCCCCATGTCGTTTTAACTCGTTTCTTCTTACTGACCCGGATTTCATAAAAAACATTGATGGTCGCATTGATCTTTTCATTTCCACTAATGTTAATTCAGATGTGTCAGCGTCAACAATTTGGGAGGCATGCAAAGCTTATTTACGTGGAGAGATCATTTCTTTCTCTGCCTTTCGGAAAAAAAACACTGTTGAAAGGAGTATCTCTATCTCTAGGGAATTGGCTGACCTGCAGTCCAGATGCGAGGATGCACCTGAACCCGAACTTATAAAAGAATTGCTTACTAAAAAGTCTGAATTTGATATATTGGCTTCCGACGGCGCAATAGAAGCATTACTTAAGTCTCGTCACAGCTATTATGAATCTGGTGATAAGCCAGGCAAAATATTGGCTCACCAAATTCGACAATCTGCCTCGGCTCAACATATCTTAAAAATGAATACTGTCAATGGCACAACTATTAACCCTCAAACTATTAATGACCAATTCAGGAATTTTTATGCTTTGTTATACACTTCTGAGTGTTCATCTGATGAGGCTCAGTTGGATAGTTTCCTTAGGCCCTTAAACATTCCTTCCATTGACCCTGAGACATCTTCTAGGATGGATGAGCTTTTTACGGTAGATGATATTAAAGATGCGTTACACTCCATGCAGAATGGGAAATGTCCAGGGCCTGATGGTTTTCCTATTGAATTTTTTAAAGCATTTACAGATAAACTTTCCCCACTACTGCTAAATATGTTTAACGAATCTTTACAATGCGGCATACTCCCTCCTACTTTAAGACAGGCCACCATTTCACTTTTATTGAAGAAATGCAAGGATCCCCTTCTCTGTAGTAACTATCGCCCTATTTCTTTATTATGTGCGGATGTTAAAATATTAGCTAAAATGCTGGCAAGGCGTCTAGAGGCTGTTTTGCCTTCAATCATTTCTACAGACCAAACAGGGTTTGTCAAGGGAAGGCACTCTTTTCACAATGTCAGGCGTCTATTTGACATATTGTACTCTCCCTCAACTTCTACCACCCCTGAGTTGGTTATTTCGATGGATGCAGAGAAGGCATTTGATTGTGTGGAGTGGCCTTATTTGTTCCATACATTAAAAAAGTTTGGATTTGGCTGTAAACTTCTTTATGCGTCTCCTTTGGCCCGTGTCCGCACAAACAATGATTACTCAGATTATTTTCCCCTTGGACGTGGTACTCGGCAGGGCTGTCCCCTTTCCCCCTTATTGTTCGCCATCGCTATTGAACCATTGGCAGTGGCCCTTAGATCTAGTCAAATGATGGGCATTATAAGAGGGGGCGCTGTGCACAAACTGTCTTTATATGCTGACGACCTTTTACTTTTCGTCTCTGAGCCAGACAGATCTATACCCCACGTTTTAGATCTACTGAAGGTATTTGGGCAGGTTTCGGGGTATAAACTGAATCTTCATAAGAGTGAACTCTTGCCTATAAATTCAACAGCCATAGCTTACCCTCTTTCAAAATTGCCATTTAAGACATCATTAAATCAATTCAACTATTTGGGCATCTGCGTAACTAAGAACTACTCTGACCTGTTTAACCGTAATTTCTCTCCTCTGTTGGATCGTTTGACCGAAGATCTTCATCGTTGGTCTCTATTGCCTCTTTCTCTTGCGGGTAGGATAAATTGTATAAAAATGAATGTACTGCCTAAATTTCTGTATCTTTTTCAATGCATACCGGTTTTTATTCCAAAACGTTTCTTTCACTCTTTAGATTGCACTATTTCTCAATTTATTTGGAATGGAAAAACTCCAAGAATACAGAAAGGCATTTTACAAAAAACTAAGGAGCTGGGGGGTTTAGCACTACCTAACTTCTTGTTTTATTACTGGGCTGCAAATGTTCGTAATATGTTAATCTGGTGCTGTTCCAGCAGTCAGCCTCCACCCAGGTTAAGGATCGAGGAGGCTGCTTGTGGCAGTACTTCGCTTACGTCTCTTTTGTGTCTTCCTCTCTCGTTATCACCTTTAACCTTCTCCAGTAATGTTATAGTTAAAAATTGTCTTAAGATCTAGCGTCAATTCAGGCGGCATTTTACTTTACAGTCAACACCTCTTCTATGCCCTGTACATTCTAACCCCCTCTTTCCTCCCTCTCTCGTTGATAAGGCTTTTGCGGCCTGGGTGGACCACGGGATCATTTCCATTAAACATCTTTACATTGACGGAACATTTGCTTCTTTTGAACAATTGACTCAAGTTTTTAACTTACCAAGGTTCCACTTTTTCAGATACTTGCAAGTCCGTGACTTTGTCCGTAAGCATTTTCTGGGATTCCTTTCGATCCCACCCTCCACCATTGTCGATACCATATCAAATATCAATCCTTATCAAAGAGGGGCCATATCTACGATTTATAATACCTTTTTTACATGTTGCCCTTTGGATTCTGACAGTCTGCGGATTACCTGGGCTAGGGATCTTAATATAAAGATAGAGACAGAAACATGGCATTCGATTTTGAAACGTGTTCACACGTCATCTGTTTGTGCTCGCCACGGGGTTTTACAGTGTAAAGTGGTCCACAAGGTACATTGGTCTAAAAGTAAATTAGCCCGTATGTTCCCTGACATTGATCCAAGCTGCGACAAGTGTCATGTAGAACCGGCTAATCTAACTCACATGTTCTGGACTTGTCCTGCTTTACCTCTTTTCTGGGAGTCGGTTTTTGACTCACTTTCCACTATTACTTCAGTCAATATCCATCCCTCTCCGCTAATCGGCTTGTTTGGAGTTTTACCTCCTAATTACTCATTGCCGTCTCATTTCGCAGAGTTGGTAGCTTTTCTTACACTGCTAGCGAGACGTTGCATTTTGATGAACTGGAAGGGTCCTCGAGTCCCTTCTCATACTCGGTGGATAAAAGATGCCTTATTTTTTGTTAAATTGGAAAAAATTAAACACTGCCTTCATGGTTCCATGATTAAATTTTCAAGAATTTGGTTACCCTTTTTTGAGCATGTTAAATCTCTGCAACTGGACGCAGTCACAATTGACTGACTGACCACCCAACCCTGCACTTTCAGTGGTTTTCAGTTTTCAACTGGTATTATCGTTAGCAGCACACATTATTTTCTAAGTTTTGAGGTTACTCAACTTTACTTGCTGGACCTAGTTAAGGCTGACCTTGTCCTATTTCTGTATTATGACATAAAGCTCTGTTATATATTATATACTATACTAAACCTGTTAGTACTGTGAGGGATTTTGTGTTGGTGTTTTTGTATTGATGTTTTTTTTTTGTTTTTTTTGTCTTTTTTTGTGTGGTTTTTATTATATTATTAGTTTTTATATAATTTTTTATATTGATTGTTTGTCTTTGGTGTTGTGAAAAATTCAATAAATAAATCATATATAAAAAAAAAAAAAAAAAACTAGTGCCTTCCCATTCTGTAAGAGGCCAGCATTCAGTGACTCTACAAGTGTACGCAAGTAGCCGAATCTATTGTCAGTCAGGCTCGTTGGTCTAGGGGTATGATTCTCGCTTTGGGTGCGAGAGGTCCCGGGTTCAAATCCCGGATGAGCCCAGCAGTTTCAGAACAAGCTGCCAGTAAGATGACAAGTGTTTATTTCCTGCACAGAACGTACTCTGACAAACGGTCCCGGGTTCAAATCCCGGACGAGCCCTCTCTCCTTTAGTATGAGTTCAAGGGTTCTCTGACTCTGTATGCAATTGCATGTGATACCACAGGATTTTTTTTCTCTTTTTTTAATCTGGGTGATAAAACAAATTGTGCTCTTCTTGGTGTATGAAAGGCATTGTTTTCCCTTAGAAGTTGACGGAGAAGAAAGCTCATTCTGACGGAGAAGAAAGCTCATTCAGAAGCTCAAGCCCGCTTGAATGAGTCCAGTGAGAAGCGAGACTTGCTGAAGTTCTCTCTGGAGCAGAGACTCAGTGAGTTGCCCAAAAATCACCCGAAGGGCAATCTGATTATGGAGGAGTTAGTCATGTTGTCCTCCCCACCTCTCAGCCCCTGCCACAGCATCATGTTTTCAACCACTTCATAGTCTGGCCATTTACTTTTCTTTATCAACCACTTCATAGTCTGGCCATTTACTGCAACCCACATAGTACTTGACGTCCAGTTCTGCAGCATCAGAGGCTGATGCTTTGGCAAAATTGAACTTTTTTCGCAGGTCTGTAGATGCTGTAGTGGGATTCAAAGCATTTTAAATCGCTCTTAACTGTATTACCGTGGCTCTTTTGCAGAAACGCTAAGCACAGGTATACTTGTTGTTCTGTGGAGTTTCTTTGAACAACTTTTCATTGACTTTTTGCAGCATCGGCTTAGGCTGTTTACATTTAGAGCCCGCCATTTCTGTTCCATGTGTTTTTCTCCAATTACACTGCCATTTTGGTTATATAGACAAAACAAACGTATCAATGATGTTTTTCGATGACTAGATTAATTTATAGTTCATGTCTCTTTCCCACCTGTTTTGTGTGTAGTCTGCCTCTCTGCTTTCGTACGCAAAGCCTTCTTCGTAGGTCAAGTGCAAAAGCAAGAAGTGGCCTTTTCCCCTTAGGCCACTGGGCCTCTTGCGCACAGTGCTTTGTGTAATTTCAGCCTGAAAGGGCACGGGCACGGGCAGGCAAGAATGATTCACTGACAGTCTGATGCACACAAAATCCCACCACCACAGCTATCCGAAGTTTGTCCGTTCTATGCCAACTCAGATCTTGTGGTCATTAATGCTTTGAAAAAACCATCCTTGAATTTGTCGAACATCCAACTTAAACATAGCCCATTAAAGACGACCCAGGTGGGACTTGAACCCACAATCTCCAGCTCCGGAGGCTGATGCCTTATCCATTAGGCCACTGGGCCTTGTCTGGCATGCTTTTCCTTTGATCAGTAATATGCCTTCAAGGGGTTTCTAATGCTCAAGCAACTACACTTTCGTATCTCGACGCCAGGTCGTGTTCCGTCTTTGAGATGGGCTTCACTGAATTTGTGGCGCCCTCCCGAAAGTCTTAATGTAGAAGAGGCTCGTTGGTCTAGGGGTATGATTCTCGCTTTGGGTGCGAGAAGTCCCGGGTTCAAATCCCGGACGAGCCCGGGATTTTTAGAACAAGCAGCGAGAGCAGCAAGGTTGGATCCTTCTTTTTGCAGCACTGAGCCAAACTCAAAACTGTCATGTTTTTGAAACCCTTACTACTGCTTGTGTTCATCTGTACTACAACATAGCCAAGATTCAGCCAGATGACAAGCGCTTATTTCCTTGCACAATCGTACTCAGAATCGCTGCCTGCCAGGGAGTGTGGCTCCCTAACGACAAACGCTTTCTATTAAAATTAGTGCCTTCCCATTCTGTAAGAGGCCAGCATTCAGTGACTCTACAAGTGTACGCAAGTAGCCAATTCTATTGTCAGTCAGGCTCGTTGGTCTAGGGGTATGATTCTCGCTTTGGGTGTGAGAGGTCCGTGGTTCAAATCCCGGATGAGCCCAGCAGTTTCAGAACAAGCAGCCAGTCAGATGACAAGCGTTTATTTCCTGCACAGAACGTACTCTGAATCAGTATCTCTAAAATCATATCGGATCCCAATGGTCGATTTATTTTTATTACAGGTAAAATTTTTGGCATTTCTCTGACGCTAGCTAATGTTTACGGCCCAAACTGGGATATTGAGGATTTCTATAAAAAATTTCTTTTTTCAATTCCTGATATAGTGTCTACTCACCTTATTCTCGGTGGAGACTTTAATTGCTGTCTGGACCCCTCACTCGATCGCTCATCCACTAAGCCCATCTCTCCATCTAAATCATCTAAAGTTGTTCAACTGTTTATGGAGCAGTATGCTGTCTCGGATGTATGGCGCTTCTTCAATCCCAGTGATAAGCAGTTTTCTTTTTTTTCTCCTGTACATGGTACTTTTTCTCGAATTGACCTCTTTCTCATTGACAACAAGCTGCTTTCTTCTGTTAACAATTGTTTCTACAGTCCTATAGTTATTTCAGATCACGCTACTATCATAGTTGATGTCTCATTTCCTGGTGTGTCCTTCATGCGATCCCCATGTCGTTTTAACTCGTTTCTTCTTACTGACCCGGATTTCATAAAAAACATTGATGGTCGCATTGATCTTTTCATTTCCACTAATGTTAATTCAGATGTGTCAGCGTCAACAATTTGGGAGGCATGCAAAGCTTATTTACGTGGAGAGATCATTTCTTTCTCTGCCTTTCGGAAAAAAAACACTGTTGAAAGGAGTATCTCTATCTCTAGGGAATTGGCTGACCTGCAGTCCAGATGCGAGGATGCACCTGAACCCGAACTTATAAAAGAATTGCTTACTAAAAAGTCTGAATTTGATATATTGGCTTCCGACGGCGCAATAGAAGCATTACTTAAGTCTCGTCACAGCTATTATGAATCTGGTGATAAGCCAGGCAAAATATTGGCTCACCAAATTCGACAATCTGCCTCGGCTCAACATATCTTAAAAATGAATACTGTCAATGGCACAACTATTAACCCTCAAACTATTAATGACCAATTCAGGAATTTTTATGCTTTGTTATACACTTCTGAGTGTTCATCTGATGAGGCTCAGTTGGATAGTTTCCTTAGGCCCTTAAACATTCCTTCCATTGACCCTGAGACATCTTCTAGGATGGATGAGCTTTTTACGGTAGATGATATTAAAGATGCGTTACACTCCATGCAGAATGGGAAATGTCCAGGGCCTGATGGTTTTCCTATTGAATTTTTTAAAGCATTTACAGATAAACTTTCCCCACTACTGCTAAATATGTTTAACGAATCTTTACAATGCGGCATACTCCCTCCTACTTTAAGACAGGCCACCATTTCACTTTTATTGAAGAAATGCAAGGATCCCCTTCTCTGTAGTAACTATCGCCCTATTTCTTTATTATGTGCGGATGTTAAAATATTAGCTAAAATGCTGGCAAGGCGTCTAGAGGCTGTTTTGCCTTCAATCATTTCTACAGACCAAACAGGGTTTGTCAAGGGAAGGCACTCTTTTCACAATGTCAGGCGTCTATTTGACATATTGTACTCTCCCTCAACTTCTACCACCCCTGAGTTGGTTATTTCGATGGATGCAGAGAAGGCATTTGATTGTGTGGAGTGGCCTTATTTGTTCCATACATTAAAAAAGTTTGGATTTGGCTGTAAACTTCTTTATGCGTCTCCTTTGGCCCGTGTCCGCACAAACAATGATTACTCAGATTATTTTCCCCTTGGACGTGGTACTCGGCAGGGCTGTCCCCTTTCCCCCTTATTGTTCGCCATCGCTATTGAACCATTGGCAGTGGCCCTTAGATCTAGTCAAATGATGGGCATTATAAGAGGGGGCGCTGTGCACAAACTGTCTTTATATGCTGACGACCTTTTACTTTTCGTCTCTGAGCCAGACAGATCTATACCCCACGTTTTAGATCTACTGAAGGTATTTGGGCAGGTTTCGGGGTATAAACTGAATCTTCATAAGAGTGAACTCTTGCCTATAAATTCAACAGCCATAGCTTACCCTCTTTCAAAATTGCCATTTAAGACATCATTAAATCAATTCAACTATTTGGGCATCTGCGTAACTAAGAACTACTCTGACCTGTTTAACCGTAATTTCTCTCCTCTGTTGGATCGTTTGACCGAAGATCTTCATCGTTGGTCTCTATTGCCTCTTTCTCTTGCGGGTAGGATAAATTGTATAAAAATGAATGTACTGCCTAAATTTCTGTATCTTTTTCAATGCATACCGGTTTTTATTCCAAAACGTTTCTTTCACTCTTTAGATTGCACTATTTCTCAATTTATTTGGAATGGAAAAACTCCAAGAATACAGAAAGGCATTTTACAAAAAACTAAGGAGCTGGGGGGTTTAGCACTACCTAACTTCTTGTTTTATTACTGGGCTGCAAATGTTCGTAATATGTTAATCTGGTGCTGTTCCAGCAGTCAGCCTCCACCCAGGTTAAGGATCGAGGAGGCTGCTTGTGGCAGTACTTCGCTTACGTCTCTTTTGTGTCTTCCTCTCTCGTTATCACCTTTAACCTTCTCCAGTAATGTTATAGTTAAAAATTGTCTTAAGATCTAGCGTCAATTCAGGCGGCATTTTACTTTACAGTCAACACCTCTTCTATGCCCTGTACATTCTAACCCCCTCTTTCCTCCCTCTCTCGTTGATAAGGCTTTTGCGGCCTGGGTGGACCACGGGATCATTTCCATTAAATTGTAACCAATTTCCATTGATTGTTTGTCTTTGGTGTTGTGAAAAATTCAATAAATAAATCATATATATAAAAATAAAAACTAGTGCCTTCCCATTCTGTAAGAGGCCAGCATTCAGTGACTCTACAAGTGTACGCAAGTAGCCGAATATATTGTCAGTCAGGCTCGTTGGTCTAGGGGTATGATTCTCGCTTTGGGTGCGAGAGGTCCCGGGTTCAAATCCCGGACGAGCCCAGCAGTTTCAGAACAAGCTGCCAGTAAGATGACAAGCGTTTATTTCCTGCACAGAACGTACTCTGAATCGCTGCCTGCCAGAGAGTACAGCTCCCTAACGACAAACGTTCTTATTAAAACTAGTGCCTGCTCATTCTGTTTGAGGCCAGCGTTCGGTGACTGTACAAGTGTATGCAAGTAGCCTCATCCAGCGTCAGGCAGGCTCGTTGGTCTAGGGGTATGATTCTCGCTTCGGGTGCGAGAGGTCCTGGGTTCGAATCCCGGACGAGCCCTCTCTCCTTTAGTATGAGTTCAAGGGTTCTCTGACTCTGTATGCAATTGCATGTGATACCACAGGATTTTTTTTCTCTTTTTTTAATCTGGGTGATAAAACAAATTGTGCTCTTCTTGGTGTACGAAAGGCATTGTTTTCCCTTAGAAGTTGACGGAGAAGAAAGCTCATTCTGACGGAGAAGAAAGCTCATTCAGAAGCTCAAGCCCGCTTGAATGAGTCCAGTCAGAAGCGAGACTTGCTGAAGTTCTCTCTGGAGCAGAGACTCAGTGAGTTGCCCAAAAATCATCCGAAGGGCAATCTGATTATGGAGGAGTTAGTCATGTTGTCCTCCCCACCTCTCAGCCCCTGCCAAAGCATCATGTTTTCAACCACTTCATAGTCTGGCCATTTACTTTTCTTTATCAACCACTTCATAGTCTGGCCATTTACTGCAACCCACATAGTACTTGACGTCACGTTCTGCAGCATCAGAGGCTGATGCTTTGGCAAAATTGAACTTTTTTCGCAGGTCTGTAGATGCTGTAGTGGGATTCAAAGCATTTTAAATCGCTCTTAACTGTATTACCGTGGCTCTTTTGCAGAAACGCTAAGCACAGGTATACTTGTTGTTCTGTGGAGTTTCTTTGAACAACTTTTCATTGACTTTTTGCAGCATCGGCTTAGGCTGTTTACATTTAGAGCCCGCCATTTCTGTTCCATGTGTTTTTCTCCAATTACACTGCCATTTTGGTTATATGGACAAAACAAACGTATCAATGATGTTTTTCGATGACTAGATTAATTTATAGTTCATGTCTCTTTCCCACCTGTTTTGTGTGTAGTCTGCCTCTCTGCTTTCGTACGCAAAGCCTTCTTCGTAGGTCCAGTGCAAAAGCAAGAAGTGGCCTTTTCCCCTTAGGCCACTGGGCCTCTTGCGCACAGTGCTTTGTGTAATTTCAGCCTGAAAGGGCACGGGCACGGGCAGGCAAGAATGATTCACTGACAGTCTGATGCACACAAAATCCCACCACCACAGCTATCCGAAGTTTGTCCGTTCTATGCCAACTCAGATCTTGTGGTCATTATTGCTTTGAACAAACCATCCTTGAATTTGTCGAACATCCAACTTAAACATAGCCCATTAAAGACGACCCAGGTGGGACTTGAACCCACAATCTCCAGCTCCGGAGGCTGATGCCTTATCCATTAGGCCACTGGGCCTTGTCTGGCATGCTTTTCCTTTGATCAGTAATATGCCTTCAAGGGGTTTCTAACGCTCAAGCAACTACACTTTCGTATCTCGACGCCAGGTCGTGTTCCGTCTTTGAGAAGGGCTTCACTGAATTTGTGGCGCCCTCCCGAAAGTCTTAATGTAGAAGAGGCTCGTTGGTCTAGGGGTATGATTCTCGCTTTGGGTGCGAGAGGTCCCGGGTTCAAATCCCGGACGAGCCCGGGATTTTCAGAACAAGCAGCAAGGTTGGATCCTTCCTTTTGCAGCACTGAGCCAAACTCAAAACTGTCATGTTTTTGAAACCCTTACTACTGCTTGTGTTCATCTGTACTACAACATAGCCAAGATTCAGCCAGATGACAAGCGCTTATTTCCTTGCACAATCGTACTCAGAATCGCTGCCTACCAGGGAGTGTGGCTCCCTAACGACAAACGCTTTCTATTAAAACTAGTGCCTTCCCATTCTGTAAGAGGCCAGCATTCAGTGACTCTACAAGTGTACGCAAGTAGCCGATTCTATTGTCAGTCAGGCTCGTTGGTCTAGGGGTATGATTCTCGCTTTGGGTGTGAGAGGTCCCGGGTTCAAATCCCGGATGAGCCCAGCAGTTTGAGAACAAGCAGCCAGTCAGATGACAAGCGTTTATTTCCTGCACAGAACGTACTCTGAATCAGTATCTCTAAAATCATATCGGATCCCAATGGTCGATTTATTTTTATTACAGGTAAAATTTTTGCCATTTCTCTGACGCTAGCTAATGTTTACGGCCCAAACTGGGATAATGAGGATTTCTATAAAAAATTTATTTTTTCAATTCCTGATATAGTGTCTAGTCACCTTATTCTCGGTGGAGACTTTAATTGCTGTCTGGACCCCTCACTCGATCGCTCATCCACTAAGCCCATCTCTCCATCTAAATCATCTAAAGTTGTTCAACTGTTTATGGAGCAGTATGCTGTCTCGAATGTATGGCGCTTCTTCAATCCCAGTGATAAGCAGTTTTCTTTTTTTTCTCCTGTACATGGTACTTTTTCTCGAATTGACCTCTTTCTCATTGACAACAAGCTGCTTTCTTCTGTTAACAATTGTTTCTACAGTCCTATAGTTATTTCAGATCACGCTACTATCATAGTTGATGTCTCATTTCCTGGTGTGTCCTTCATGCGATCCCCATGGCGTTTTAACTCGTTTCTTCTTACTGACCCGGATTTCATAAAAAACATTGATGGTCGCATTGATCTTTTCATTTCCACTAATGTTAATTCAGATGTGTCAGCGTCAACAATTTGGGAGGCATGCAAAGCTTATTTACGTGGAGAGATCATTTCTTTCTCTGCCTTTCGGAAAAAAAACACTGTTGAAAGGAGTATCTCTATCTCTAGGGAATTGGCTGACCTGCAGTCCAGATGCGAGGATGCACCTGAACCCGAACTTATAAAAGAATTGCTTACTAAAAAGTCTGAATTTGATATATTGGCTTCCGACGGCGCAATAGAAGCATTACTTAAGTCTCGTCACAGCTATTATGAATCTGGTGATAAGCCAGGCAAAATATTGGCTCACCAAATTCGACAATCTGCCTCGGCTCAACATATCTTAAAAATGAATACTGTCAATGGCACAACTATTAACCCTCAAACTATTAATGACCAATTCAGGAATTTTTATGCTTTGTTATACACTTCTGAGTGTTCATCTGATGAGGCTCAGTTGGATAGTTTCCTTAGGCCCTTAAACATTCCTTCCATTGACCCTGAGACATCTTCTAGGATGGATGAGCTTTTTACGGTAGATGATATTAAAGATGCGTTACACTCCATGCAGAATGGGAAATGTCCGGGGCCTGATGGTTTTCCTATTGAATTTTTTAAAGCATTTACAGATAAACTTTCCCCACTACTGCTAAATATGTTTAACGAATCTTTACAATGCGGCATACTCCCTCCTACTTTAAGACAGGCCACCATTTCACTTTTATTGAAGAAAGGCAAGGATCCCCTTCTCTGTAGTAACTATCGCCCTATTTCTTTATTATGTGCGGATGTTAAAATATTAGCTAAAATGCTGGCAAGGCGTCTAGAGGCTGTTTTGCCTTCAATCATTTCTACAGACCAAACAGGGTTTGTCAAGAGAAGGCACTCTTTTCACAATGTCAGGCGTCTATTTGACATATTGTACTCTCCCTCAACTTCTACCACCCCTGAGTTGGTTATTTCGATGGATGCAGAGAAGGCATTTGATCGTGTGGAGTGGCCTTATTTGTTCCATACATTAAAAAAGTTTGGATTTGGCTGTAAACTTCTTTATGCTTCTCCTTTGGCCCGTGTCCGCACAAACAATGATTACTCAGATTATTTTCCCCTTGGACGTGGTACTCGGCAGGGCTGTCCCCTTTCCCCCTTATTGTTCGCCATCGCTATTGAACCATTGGCAGTGGCCCTTAGATCTAGTCAAATGATGAGCATTATAAGAGGGGGCGCTGTGCACAAACTGTCTTTATATGCTGACGACCTTTTACTTTTCGTCTCTGAGCCAGACAGATCTATACCCCACGTTTTAGATCTACTGAAGGTATTTGGGCAGGTTTCGGGGTATAAACTGAATCTTCATAAGAGTGAACTCTAGCCTATAAATTCAACAGCCATAGCTTACCCTCTTTCAAAATTGCCATTTAAGACATCATTAAATCAATTCAACTATTTGGGCATCTGCGTAACTAAGAACTACTCTGACCTGTTTAACTGTAATTTCTCTCCTCTGTTGGATCGTTTGACCGAAGATCTTCATCGTTGGTCTCTATTGCCTCTTTCTCTTGCGGGTAGGATAAATTGTGTAAAAATGAATGTACTGCCTAAATTTCTGTATCTTTTTCAATGCATACGGGTTTTTATTCCAAAACGTTTCTTTCACTCTTTAGATTGCACTATTTCTCAATTTATTTGGAATGGAAAAACTCCAAGAATACAGAAAGGCATTTTACAAAAAACTAAGGAGCTGGGGGGTTTAGCACTACCTAACTTCTTGTTTTATTACTGGGCTGCAAATGTTCGTAATATGTTAATCTGGTGCTGTTCCAGCGGTCAGCCTCCACCCAGGTTAAGGATCGAGGAGGCTGCTTGTGGCAGTACTTCGCTTACGTCTCTTTTGTGTCTTCCTCTCTCGTTATCACCTTTAACCTTCTCCAGTAATGTTATAGTTAAAAATTGTCTTAAGATCTGGCGTCAACTCAGGCGGCATTTTACTTTACAGTCAACACCTCTTCTATGCCCTGTACATTCTAACCCCCTCTTTCCTCCCTCTCTCGTTGATAAGGCTTTTGCGGCCTGGGTGGACCACGGGATCATTTCCATTAAACATCTTTACATTGACGGAACATTCGCTTCTTTTGAACAATTGACTCAAGTTTTTAACTTACCAAGGTTCCACTTTTTCAGATACTTGCAAGTCCGTGACTTTGTCCGTAAGCATTTTCTGGGATTCCTTTCGATCCCACCCTCCACCATTGTCGATACCATATCAAATATCAATCCTTATCAAAGAGGGGCCATATCTACGATTTATAATACCTTTTTTACATGTTGCCCTTTGGATTCTGACAGTCTGCGGATTACCTGGGCTAGGGATCTTAATATAAAGATAGAGACAGAAACATGGCATTCGATTTTGAAACGTGTTCACACGTCATCTGTTTGTGCTCGCCACGGGGTTTTACAGTGTAAAGTGGTCCACAAGGTACATTGGTCTAAAAGTAAATTAGCCCGTATGTTCCCTGACATTGATCCAAGCTGCGACAAGTGTCATGTAGAACCGGCTAATCTAACTCACATGTTCTGGACTTGTCCTGCTTTACCTCTTTTCTGGGAGTCGGTTTTTGACTCACTTTCCACTATTACTTCAGTCAATATCCATCCCTCTCCGCTAATCGGCTTGTTTGGAGTTTTACCTCCTAATTACTCATTGCCGTCTCATTTCGCAGAGTTGGTAGCTTTTCTTACACTGCTAGCGAGACGTTGCATTTTGATGAACTGGAAGGGTCCTCGAGTCCCTTCTCATACTCGGTGGATAAAAGATGCCTTATTTTTTGTTAAATTGGAAAAAATTAAACACTGCCTTCATGGTTCCATGATTAAATTTTCAAGAATTTGGTTACCCTTTTTTGAGCATGTTAAATCTCTGCAACTGGACGCAGTCACAATTGACTGACTGACCACCCAACCCTGCACTTTCAGTGGTTTTTCAGTTTTCAACTGGTATTATCGTTAGCAGCACACATTATTTTCTAAGTTTTGAGGTTACTCAACTTTACTTGCTGGACCTAGTTAAGGCTGACCTTGTCCTATTTCTGTATTATGACATAAAGCTCTGTTATATATTATATACTATACTAAACCTGTTAGTACTGTGAGGGATTTTGTGTTGGTGTTTTTGTATTGATGGGTTTTTTTTTGTTTTTTTTTGTCTTTTTTTTGTGTGGTTTTTATTATATTATTAGTTTTTATATAATTTTTTATATTGATTGTTTGTCTTTGGTGTTGTGAAAAATTCAATAAATAAATCATATATAAAAAAAAAAAAAAAAACTAGTGCCTTCCCATTCTGTAAGAGGCCAGCATTCAGTGACTCTACAAGTGTACGCAAGTAGCCGAATCTATTGTCAGTCAGGCTCGTTGGTCTAGGGGTATGATTCTCGCTTTGGGTGCGAGAGGTCCCGGGTTCAAATCCCGGATGAGCCCAGCAGTTTCAGAACAAGCTGCCAGTAAGATGACAAGTGTTTATTTCCTGCACAGAATGTACTCTGACAAACGGTCCCGGGTTCAAATCCCGGACGAGCCCTCTCTCCTTTAGTATGAGTTCAAGGGTTCTCTGACTCTGTATGCAATTGCATGTGATACCACAGGATTTTTTTTCTCTTTTTTTAATCTGGGTGATAAAACAAATTGTGCTCTTCTTGGTGTATGAAAGGCATTGTTTTCCCTTAGAAGTTGACGGAGAAGAAAGCTCATTCTGACGGAGAAGAAAGCTCATTCAGAAGCTCAAGCCCGCTTGAATGAGTCCAGTGAGAAGCGAGACTTGCTGAAGTTCTCTCTGGAGCAGAGACTCAGTGAGTTGCCCAAAAATCACCCGAAGGGCAATCTGATTATGGAGGAGTTAGTCATGTTGTCCTCCCCACCTCTCAGCCCCTGCCACAGCATCATGTTTTCAACCACTTCATAGTCTGGCCATTTACTTTTCTTTATCAACCACTTCATAGTCTGGCCATTTACTGCAACCCACATAGTACTTGACGTCCAGTTCTGCAGCATCAGAGGCTGATGCTTTGGCAAAATTGAACATTTTTCGCAGGTCTGTAGATGCTGTAGTGGGATTCAAAGCATTTTAAATCGCTCTTAACTGTATTACCGTGGCTCTTTTGCAGAAACGCTAAGCACAGGTATACTTGTTGTTCTGTGGAGTTTCTTTGAACAACTTTTCATTGACTTTTTGCAGCATCGGCTTAGGCTGTTTACATTTAGAGCCCGCCGTTTCTGTTCCATGTGTTTTTCTCCAATTACACTGCCATTTTGGTTATATGGACAAAACAAACGTATCAATGATGTTTTTCGATGACTAGATTAATTTATAGTTCATGTCTCTTTCCCACCTGTTTTGTGTGTAGTCTGCCTCTCTGCTTTCGTACGCAAAGCCTTCTTCGTAGGTCAAGTGCAAAAGCAAGAAGTGGCCTTTTCCCCTTAGGCCACTGGGCCTCTTGCGCACAGTGCTTTGTGTAATTTCAGCCTGAAAGGGCACGGGCACGGGCAGGCAAGAATGATTCACTGACAGTCTGATGCACACAAAATCCCACCACCACAGCTATCCGAAGTTTGTCCGTTCTATGCCAACTCAGATCTTGTGGTCATTAATGCTTTGAACAAACCATCCTTGAATTTGTCGAACATCCAACTTAAACATAGCCCGTTAAAGACGACCCAGGTGGGACTTGAACCCACAATCTCCAGCTCCGGAGGCTGATGCCTTATCCATTAGGCCACTGGGCCTTGTCTGGCATGCTTTTCCTTTGATCAGTAATATGCCTTCAAGGGGTTTCTAATGCTCAAGCAACTACACTTTCGTATCTCGACGCCAGGTCGTGTTCCGTCTTTGAGATGGGCTTCACTGAATTTGTGGCGCCCTCCCGAAAGTCTTAATGTAGAAGAGGCTCGTTGGTCTAGGGGTATGATTCTCGCTTTGGGTGCGAGAAGTCCCGGGTTCAAATCCCGGACGAGCCCGGGATTTTTAGAACAAGCAGCGAGAGCAGCAAGGTTGGATCCTTCCTTTTGCAGCACTGAGCCAAACTCAAAACTGTCATGTTTTTGAAACCCTTACTACTGCTTGTGTTCATCTGTACTACAACATAGCCAAGATTCAGCCAGATGACAAGCGCTTATTTCCTTGCACAATCGTACTCAGAATCGCTGCCTGCCAGGGAGTGTGGCTCCCTAACGACAAACGCTTTCTATTAAAATTAGTGCCTTCCCATTCTGTAAGAGGCCAGCATTCAGTGACTCTACAAGTGTACGCAAGTAGCCGATTCTATTGTCAGTCAGGCTCGTTGGTCTAGGGGTATGATTCTCGCTTTGGGTGTGAGAGGTCCGTGGTTCAAATCCCGGATGAGCCCAGCAGTTTCAGAACAAGCAGCCAGTCAGATGACAAGCGTTTATTTCCTGCACAGAACGTACTCTGAATCAGTATCTCTAAAATCATATCGGATCCCAATGGTCGATTTATTTTTATTACAGGTAAAATTTTTGGCATTTCTCTGACGCTAGCTAATGTTTACGGCCCAAACTGGGATATTGAGGATTTCTATAAAAAATTTCTTTTTTCAATTCCTGATATAGTGTCTACTCACCTTATTCTCGGTGGAGACTTTAATTGCTGTCTGGACCCCTCACTCGATCGCTCATCCACTAAGCCCATCTCTCCATCTAAATCATCTAAAGTTGTTCAACTGTTTATGGAGCAGTATGCTGTCTCGGATGTATGGCGCTTCTTCAATCCCAGTGATAAGCAGTTTTCTTTTTTTTCTCCTGTACATGGTACTTTTTCTCGAATTGACCTCTTTCTCATTGACAACAAGCTGCTTTCTTCTGTTAACAATTGTTTCTACAGTCCTATAGTTATTTCAGATCACGCTACTATCATAGTTGATGTCTCATTTCCTGGTGTGTCCTTCATGCGATCCCCATGGCGTTTTAACTCGTTTCTTCTTACTGACCCGGATTTCATAAAAAACATTGATGGTCGCATTGATCTTTTCATTTCCACTAATGTTAATTCAGATGTGTCAGCGTCAACAATTTGGGAGGCATGCAAAGCTTATTTACGTGGAGAGATCATTTCTTTCTCTGCCTTTCGGAAAAAAAACACTGTTGAAAGGAGTATCTCTATCTCTAGGGAATTGGCTGACCTGCAGTCCAGATGCGAGGATGCACCTGAACCCGAACTTATAAAAGAATTGCTTACTAAAAAGTCTGAATTTGATATATTGGCTTCCGCCGGCGCAATAGAAGCATTACTTAAGTCTCGTCACAGCTATTATGAATCTGGTGATAAGCCAGGCAAAATATTGGCTCACCAAATTCGACAATCTGCCTCGGCTCAACATATCTTAAAAATGAATACTGTCAATGGCACAACTATTAACCCTCAAACTATTAATGACCAATTCAGGAATTTTTATGCTTTGTTATACACTTCTGAGTGTTCATCTGATGAGGCTCAGTTGGATAGTTTCCTTAGGCCCTTAAACATTCCTTCCATTGACCCTGAGACATCTTCTAGGATGGATGAGCTTTTTACGGTAGATGATATTAAAGATGCGTTACACTCCATGCAGAATGGGAAATGTCCAGGGCCTGATGGTTTTCCTATTGAATTTTTTAAAGCATTTACAGATAAACTTTCCCCACTACTGCTAAATATGTTTAACGAATCTTTACAATGCGGCATACTCCCTCCTACTTTAAGACAGGCCACCATTTCACTTTTATTGAAGAAATGCAAGGATCCCCTTCTCTGTAGTAACTATCGCCCTATTTCTTTATTATGTGCGGATGTTAAAATATTAGCTAAAATGCTGGCAAGGCGTCTAGAGGCTGTTTTGCCTTCAATCATTTCTACAGACCAAACAGGGTTTGTCAAGGGAAGGCACTCTTTTCACAATGTCAGGCGTCTATTTGACATATTGTACTCTCCCTCAACTTCTACCACCCCTGAGTTGGTTATTTCGATGGATGCAGAGAAGGCATTTGATTGTGTGGAGTGGCCTTATTTGTTCCATACATTAAAAAAGTTTGGATTTGGCTGTAAACTTCTTTATGCGTCTCCTTTGGCCCGTGTCCGCACAAACAATGATTACTCAGATTATTTTCCCCTTGGACGTGGTACTCGGCAGGGCTGTCCCCTTTCCCCCTTATTGTTCGCCATCGCTATTGAACCATTGGCAGTGGCCCTTAGATCTAGTCAAATGATGGGCATTATAAGAGGGGGCGCTGTGCACAAACTGTCTTTATATGCTGACGACCTTTTACTTTTCGTCTCTGAGCCAGACAGATCTATACCCCACGTTTCAGATCTACTGAAGGTATTTGGGCAGGTTTCGGGGTATAAACTGAATCTTCATAAGAGTGAACTCTTGCCTATAAATTCAACAGCCATAGCTTACCCTCTTTCAAAATTGCCATTTAAGACATCATTAAATCAATTCAACTATTTGGGCATCTGCGTAACTAAGAACTACTCTGACCTGTTTAACCGTAATTTCTCTCCTCTGTTGGATCGTTTGACCGAAGATCTTCATCGTTGGTCTCTATTGCCTCTTTCTCTTGCGGGTAGGATAAATTGTATAAAAATGAATGTACTGCCTAAATTTCTGTATCTTTTTCAATGCATACCGGTTTTTATTCCAAAACGTTTCTTTCACTCTTTAGATTGCACTATTTCTCAATTTATTTGGAATGGAAAAACTCCAAGAATACAGAAAGGCATTTTACAAAAAACTAAGGAGCTGGGGGGTTTAGCACTACCTAACTTCTTGTTTTATTACTGGGCTGCAAATGTTCGTAATATGTTAATCTGGTGCTGTTCCAGCAGTCAGCCTCCACCCAGGTTAAGGATCGAGGAGGCTGCTTGTGGCAGTACTTCGCTTACGTCTCTTTTGTGTCTTCCTCTCTCGTTATCACCTTTAACCTTCTCCAGTAATGTTATAGTTAAAAATTGTCTTAAGATCTAGCGTCAATTCAGGCGGCATTTTACTTTACAGTCAACACCTCTTCTATGCCCTGTACATTCTAACCCCCTCTTTCCTCCCTCTCTCGTTGATAAGGCTTTTGCGGCCTGGGTGGACCACGGGATCATTTCCATTAAACATCTTTACATTGACGGAACATTTGCTTCTTTTGAACAATTGACTCAAGTTTTTAACTTACCAAGGTTCCACTTTTTCAGATACTTGCAAGTCCGTGACTTTGTCCGTAAGCATTTTCTGGGATTCCTTTCGATCCCACCCTCCACCATTGTCGATACCATATCAAATATCAATCCTTATCAAAGAGGGGCCATATCTACGATTTATAATACCTTTTTTACATGTTGCCCTTTGGATTCTGACAGTCTGCGGATTACCTGGGCTAGGGATCTTAATATAAAGATAGAGACAGAAACATGGCATTCGATTTTGAAACGTGTTCACACGTCATCTGTTTGTGCTCGCCACGGGGTTTTACAGTGTAAAGTGGTCCACAAGGTACATTGGTCTAAAAGTAAATTAGCCCGTATGTTCCCTGACATTGATCCAAGCTGCGACAAGTGTCATGTAGAACCGGCTAATCTAACTCACATGTTCTGGACTTGTCCTGCTTTACCTCTTTTCTGGGAGTCGGTTTTTGACTCACTTTCCACTATTACTTCAGTCAATATCCATCCCTCTCCGCTAATCGGCTTGTTTGGAGTTTTACCTCCTAATTACTCATTGCCGTCTCATTTCGCAGAGTTGGTAGCTTTTCTTACACTGCTAGCGAGACGTTGCATTTTGATGAACTGGAAGGGTCCTCGAGTCCCTTCTCATACTCGGTGGATAAAAGATGCCTTATTTTTTGTTAAATTGGAAAAAATTAAACACTGCCTTCATGGTTCCATGATTAAATTTTCAAGAATTTGGTTACCCTTTTTTGAGCATGTTAAATCTCTGCAACTGGACGCAGTCACAATTGACTGACTGACCACCCAACCCTGCACTTTCAGTGGTTTTTCAGTTTTCAACTGGTATTATCGTTAGCAGCACACATTATTTTCTAAGTTTTGAGGTTACTCAACTTTACTTGCTGGACCTAGTTAAGGCTGACCTTGTCCTATTTCTGTATTATGACATAAAGCTCTGTTATATATTATATACTATACTAAACCTGTTAGTACTGTGAGGGATTTTGTGTTGGTGTTTTTGTATTGATGTTTTTTTTTTGTTTTTTTTGTCTTTTTTTGTGTGGTTTTTATTATATTATTAGTTTTTATATAATTTTTTATATTGATTGTTTGTCTTTGGTGTTGTGAAAAATTCAATAAATAAATCATATATAAAAAAAAAAAAAAAACTAGTGCCTTCCCATTCTGTAAGAGGCCAGCATTCAGTGACTCTACAAGTGTACGCAAGTAGCCGAATCTATTGTCAGTCAGGCTCGTTGGTCTAGGGGTATGATTCTCGCTTTGGGTGCGAGAGGTCCCGGGTTCAAATCCCGGATGAGCCCAGCAGTTTCAGAACAAGCTGCCAGTAAGATGACAAGTGTTTATTTCCTGCACAGAACGTACTCTGACAAACGGTCCCGGGTTCAAATCCCGGATGAGCCCTCTCTCCTTTAGTATGAGTTCAAGGGTTCTCTGACTCTGTATGCAATTGCATGTGATACCACAGGATTTTTTTTCTCTTTTTTTAATCTGGTTGATAAAACAAATTGTGCTCTTCTTGGTGTATGAAAGGCATTGTTTTCCCTTAGAAGTTGACGGAGAAGAAAGCTCATTCTGACGGAGAAGAAAGCTCATTCAGAAGCTCAAGCCCGCTTGAATGAGTCCAGTGAGAAGCGAGACTTGCTGAAGTTCTCTCTGGAGCAGAGACTCAGTGAGTTGCCCAAAAATCACCCGAAGGGCAATCTGATTATGGAGGAGTTAGTCATGTTGTCCTCCCCACCTCTCAGCCCCTGCCACAGCATCATGTTTTCAACCACTTCATAGTCTGGCCATTTACTTTTCTTTATCAACCACTTCATAGTCTGGCCATTTACTGCAACCCACATAGTACTTGACGTCCAGTTCTGCAGCATCAGAGGCTGATGCTTTGGCAAAATTGAACTTTTTTCGCAGGTCTGTAGATGCTGTAGTGGGATTCAAAGCATTTTAAATCGCTCTTAACTGTATTACCGTGGCTCTTTTGCAGAAACGCTAAGCACAGGTATACTTGTTGTTCTGTGGAGTTTCTTTGAACAACTTTTCATTGACTTTTTGCAGCATCGGCTTAGGCTGTTTACATTTAGAGCCCGCCATTTCTGTTCCATGTGTTTTTCTCCAATTACACTGCCATTTTGGTTATATAGACAAAACAAA
The DNA here is from genome assembly GCA_026230005.1 of Gila orcuttii. Classification (NCBI taxonomy): domain Eukaryota; kingdom Metazoa; phylum Chordata; class Actinopteri; order Cypriniformes; family Leuciscidae; genus Gila; species Gila orcuttii. The sequence goes on along the minus strand of JAPDVR010000008.1, from coordinate 47,084,540 downwards.
CTTATCAATGATGTTTTTCGATGACTAGATTAATTTATAGTTCATGTCTCTTTCCCACCTGTTTTGTGTGTAGTCTACCTCTCTGCTTTCGTACGCAAAGCCTTCTTCGTAGGTCAAGTGCAAAAGCAAGAAGTGGCCTTTTCCCCTTAGGCCACTGGGCCTCTTGCGCACAGTGCTTTGTGTAATTTCAGCCTGAAAGGGCACGGGCACGGGCAGGCAAGAATGATTCACTGACAGTCTGATGCACACAAAATCCCACCACCACAGCTATCCGAAGTTTGTCCGTTCTATGCCAACTCAGATCTTGTGGTCATTCATGCTTTGAACAAACCATCCTTGAATTTGTCGAACATCCAACTTAAACATAGCCCATTAAAGACGACCCAGGTGGGACTTGAACCCACAATCTCCAGCTCCGGAGGCTGATGCCTTATCCATTAGGCCACTGGGCCTTGTCTGGCATGCTTTTCCTTTGATCAGTAATATGCCTTCAAGGGGTTTCTAATGCTCAAGCAACTACACTTTCGTATCTCGACGCCAGGTCGTGTTCCGTCTTTGAGATGGGCTTCACTGAATTTGTGGCGCCCTCCCGAAAGTCTTAATGTAGAAGAGGCTCGTTGGTCTAGGGGTATGATTCTCGCTTTGGGTGCGAGAAGTCCCGGGTTCAAATCCCGTACGAGCCCGGGATTTTTAGAACAAGCAGCGAGAGCAGCAAGGTTGGATCCTTCCTTTTGCAGCACTGAGCCAAACTCAAAACTGTCATGTTTTTGAAACCCTTACTACTGCTTGTGTTCATCTGTACTACAACATAGCCAAGATTCAGCCAGATGACAAGCGCTTATTTCCTTGCACAATCGTACTCAGAATCGCTGCCTGCCAGGGAGTGTGGCTCCCTAACGACAAACGCTTTCTATTAAAATTAGTGCCTTCCCATTCTGTAAGAGGCCAGCATTCAGTGACTCTACAAGTGTACGCAAGTAGCCAATTCTATTGTCAGTCAGGCTCGTTGGTCTAGGGGTATGATTCTCGTTTTGGGTGTGAGAGGTCCATGGTTCAAATCCCGGATGAGCCCAGCAGTTTCAGAACAAGCAGCCAGTCAGATGACAAGCGTTTATTTCCTGCACAGAACGTACTCTGAATCAGTATCTCTAAAATCATATCGGATCCCAATGGTCGATTTATTTTTATTACAGGTAAAATTTTTGGCATTTCTCTGACGCTAGCTAATGTTTACGGCCCAAACTGGGATATTGAGGATTTCTATAAAAAATTTCTTTTTTCAATTCCTGATATAGTGTCTACTCACCTTATTCTCGGTGGAGACTTTAATTGCTGTCTGGACCCCTCACTCGATCGCTCATCCACTAAGCCCATCTCTCCATCTAAATCATCTAAAGTTGTTCAACTGTTTATGGAGCAGTATGCTGTCTCGGATGTATGGCGCTTCTTCAATCCCAGTGATAAGCAGTTTTCTTTTTTTTCTCCTGTACATGGTACTTTTTCTCGAATTGACCTCTTTCTCATTGACAACAAGCTGCTTTCTTCTGTTAACAATTGTTTCTACAGTCCTATAGTTATTTCAGATCACGCTACTATCATAGTTGATGTCTCATTTCCTGGTGTGTCCTTCATGCGATCCCCATGGCGTTTTAACTCGTTTCTTCTTACTGACCCGGATTTCATAAAAAACATTGATGGTCGCATTGATCTTTTCATTTCCACTAATGTTAATTCAGATGTGTCAGCGTCAACAATTTGGGAGGCATGCAAAGCTTATTTACGTGGAGAGATCATTTCTTTCTCTGCCTTTCGGAAAAAAAACACTGTTGAAAGGAGTATCTCTATCTCTAGGGAATTGGCTGACCTGCAGTCCAGATGCGAGGATGCACCTGAACCCGAACTTATAAAAGAATTGCTTACTAAAAAGTCTGAATTTGATATATTGGCTTCCGACGGCGCAATAGAAGCATTACTTAAGTCTCGTCACAGCTATTATGAATCTGGTGATAAGCCAGGCAAAATATTGGCTCACCAAATTCGACAATCTGCCTCGGCTCAACATATCTTAAAAATGAATACTGTCAATGGCACAACTATTAACCCTCAAACTATTAATGACCAATTCAGGAATTTTTATGCTTTGTTATACACTTCTGAGTGTTCATCTGATGAGGCTCAGTTGGATAGTTTCCTTAGGCCCTTAAACATTCCTTCCATTGACCCTGAGACATCTTCTAGGATGGATGAGCTTTTTACGGTAGATGATATTAAAGATGCGTTACACTCCATGCAGAATGGGAAATGTCCGGGGCCTGATGGTTTTCCTATTGAATTTTTTAAAGCATTTACAGATAAACTTTCCCCACTACTGCTAAATATGTTTAACGAATCTTTACAATGCGGCATACTCCCTCCTACTTTAAGACAGGCCACCATTTCACTTTTATTGAAGAAAGGCAAGGATCCCCTTCTCTGTAGTAACTATCGCCCTATTTCTTTATTATGTGCGGATGTTAAAATATTAGCTAAAATGCTGGCAAGGCGTCTAGAGGCTGTTCCCTTTCGAAGGGAACTCAACAATACGTCAACGACGTTATGGGGAACGCCTCAGGCGTGACAGGTGTCTGAAATCACTATCAAATCACGTCAATCATATTGACCGGCGACAGCCCGTGAATCATTAGCGTGAATGATTAACGTGCGACCTGGAAGTATAAAGGGGCGCCTTGCACACATGACAAATCATCTCATCGTCTTCAGGGACTGTCTGTTTGAAAACGCTACTCAATGAAACGGTAAGAAAATTAAATGTACAGCACACGAGTGTGCTTTTCCTGCCTGGGAGAAGAGCGCGCACGGGAGATTCTCGAGGGAATCCTCTGTGTGAACTGTGAGCGTTTTTCTTTTAAAACGCTCGCTCTCGTCTGGCCCTCTTCTCGAGTGAAGGGGGTTCAACGTCTGGTTCTCGTGGTCCCGCTCGTGCCGAGGCAGAGCGGCGACTTGCATCATGGGCTTCCAGATAGAGCTCGTCGATCATCTTGAGAGTGCTGTAAACCTCTCAGATGATTCGACGGCTGACGAGGGCGAAGCAGGTGCTCTTGCTGCTCTTCAGGACGAGCAGGAGATGGCTGAGGAGGTTTATAATCAGGTAGATCCTGAACCCTCTCAGCCACCCTGCCCCGTGTATGCAGGTCTGGTGGATGTTGTGGAGCGCGCCGCCAACAGGCTGTAGCTGCCATGGCAACGCACTAGAGGAGAGACCGCTCGCGGTAGGCTCGGCGATCGGTTTCTCCCCGGCCATACACCACCAGCTCAGGTGAGCCTAATCCATTCCTTCCTGATCTTCACACAGAGATCTAGAGGGCATGGAAGAGCCCATTCTCTGCCAGTATTCACTGACATCAGCGGGTTAATTTCGCTGATGTTGAGGGGATCGCAGAGCATGGGTATGTGTCGATGCCGCCCATTTGACGAGTCGTTTGCGAACTATCTCATGTCTGGGCAGGCGTCGACACTGAGAGCTCCATTTCTGCCATCCAAACCGCTAGAGACAACAGCGCGTTTGAATGGCAGAGCATACACGGCAGCAGTTCAGGCTGGTGCTTCCCTGCACACCATGGCGGTGCTGCAGGCATACCAGGCCGACCTGCTGCAGGATCTCGACCAGGGGGCAGGGATGTCCCCTGAGGCGGTTACTGAGCCGCGCCGAACCACGGTTTTTGCGCTCCGGGCCACCAAACAGACTGCTGCCACGATCAGTCGGTCGATGGCGGCGATGGTGGCCACGGAGAGACAGGTTTGGTTAAACCTGGCCGACGTTGAGGAGAAAGAGAAGGCCTTTCTCCTCGATTCGTCGGTTTCGCCCTCTGAACTCTTTGGCCCCTCTGTGGAGGCGGGGCTTGGGAAGTTCAGGGAGGCGAAGGCGCGCTCCGCTGCTTTTAGGAAAAAACCTGCATACCGCTGAGATCCGGTTCCACGCCCAGGCAGGCGGGAGGGCCTGGCCCTTCACGGTCTGAGGACCATAGACAGGGCCAGAGAGCCAGTGTCGCCTCTCGTGCGCCCCCTCTGTGGAGGAACAGGGCGCAGGAAAGGCGTGACTCCCGCTAGAAGAGGGATCTGAGGGAGGTTATCCAGCACAAGCGCATACAGCGTCGCTGATGGATAATCTCCCCGGAGGGCTTCATTAAAAAGAGAAATCCAGCCCTCTCCTCTCTTCTGACTCCCCAGACGTGCATTACATCAGGCCTGGCGCTGGGCCTATGATAAGAACGATGTTCCGATGGCCCGCCTAGGCTTGGTTAGTAGAAACGCCTCTTTCAGGCATGTAAAGTGGTGGACCCCAGGTTCATAAAGAACTATCTGGCGAGTCTTCACTCCGCACGCCGCAGGTGAGCTGTCTGGTCTTTTCAAGAGTCAATTTTGTGAATTAAAATTCCGAAATGTATCTCTCTACAGACCTCGTTCCCTGTATAGAGCTATGGGGTCATGTCATTTGCTATGTCATCAGGTAATAAGGTAAGAGAAGTTTCCTGGATTATTAGGGCCCTGAAGTTCCCCATTAGGTGGCCAGAACGATAACTATGTTAGCCTTCGGGCTGTTAGCCACCTCAGGGTAGAGTAGTTGGTCTCTCTCTTAGAATTTTTTACTTAGAGTGTTGACTGACGCTAGAGCTTCAGATAGATCTTATGTCCGGCCCACGGGTCCGTTTGACTTCTTCCTGAGTATTTCGCCCCTTGAGCTCTGTTTGGGTTTTCATTAGGCTGAGCGATCATGCAGCCCTTTGTATGGAATAATACAGACTATATTCTTTAGTAAGGCTGTGGCTCCTCCGAGCCCTCAGATAGATCTATGCCTGCAGGCTGGCCCTCACCAGGGCCGCCTCTGTAGCTGGCCTAGGCTGTGCCAGGGATAATAGAAGTGCTCTGCTAAAATTTAGCATTGCTTCCTCTGAACCTTCACTTTGTGAATGTAGGTTTCTAGCATCCCTGTATAAACAGCCTCCTCCCATGGGAGTCGTTAGGCCAAGGCCCGCCCCCTTCTCTGCATTCTGGGGTGACTAGAGTAATGCAGCATGGTGCAGAGGATGGTTTGTAAGGACATGGTAGGCCTCAAACAGGCCTCCGTGGTATATATGTCTTTATTGAGCAGGGTTAGGCCGTCTTTCGCTTCACGAAGAAGACTGGGTTTCCTGCCCGACCCTGCCATGCAGAACTGGCCTACGGATTTAGGCCGCCAGTTTAGGCTTCACTCACCTCGCTGAGCTACTGCTCGAGCGCTAGGTTGTAGGTGGATGGCTTTCATTCAAGCCCCACTCCCCTAGGTTGGGCACAGATAAATTTCTGTCACCCCTAGAGCCGCTGGCAGGCCCGGACCCTGGTAACCTCAGGGTGAGGTGTGAGTATCCCCCTGTGATACAGGGTAGGTCTGAGCACTTCACTCCCAGTTCTGTTTATCCTACCTCGCACCACTATGGCTCGGGTCGAGTATGAAGTAAGCTTCACTTCTTCTTTGGTCGAAGTACGCTCCCCTGAAGCCAGAGGATTGCCCTGAGCTGACGCCCATGCATAGATGGTAGGCCCCTGACTAATGGGGCCTCCGTTGAGGCAGAGTGGCGTATGTTGTACTCCCCTTGTTTTAAGGGTGCTAGCTTTTTTGCGGAGTACACTGCCATGGGCAATGTGATTAGGCACCAGGATGCTGTAGGCGCTGCGTAAACAGCTTTGCTGCCAACGAAGGCTGCGCCATTAGGTAGTAGGCCTCAGCAGGCCTCCTTGATTGGACAGCCCCCTAGAGGGCACTGTAGGCCAGCTCACTTTACGTGGTTGGCCTTGGTGGTTCGGGCAGTTGACTCACTGATGGGTAGTAGGCCTTAAACAGGCCTCCTCGGAGGTGAGTCCCAACATTGTGGGACATACCTTATAGCGCTACTGGAAGCCCATTAGTAAATTATGCTTGTGTAGTATGGTTCCCAACAGTGTACTTTATAGCAGAATATGACTTGCTATTAGCTAGTAGGCCCGACCAGGCCTCCCTGATAGGCGAGTCCCCAGCTGGCTGGCCTTAGCAGGCCACCTTATACTATCACCCGGACTCAGGGCTCAAAGCTAACAGTGGTTATCAGGTAGTAGGCCACTCAGGCCTCCCTGAAGGTGAATTCCCACTTAAGATGGTTATCAGGTAGTAGGCCTCAGCCGGCCGCCCTGAAGGCGAATTCCCACTTAAGTTGGCTATCAGGTAGTAGGCCTCTCTGGGCCTCCCTGAAGGTGAGCTCCCAAATATTGTGGCTGTCAGGTAGTAGGCCGCTCTGGGCCTCCCTGAATGTGAGCGCCCAAATATTTTGGGTGTCAGGTAGTAGGCCTCACCAGGCCTCCCTGAAGGTGAGTTCCCACATGCTGTGATTATCAGGTAGTAGGCTCCTCCAGGCCTCCTTGAATGAGTACGGTCAGGTAGTAGGCCTCACCAGGCCTCCCTGAAGGTGAGCTCCCCACATACTGTGGTTGTAAGGTAGCAGGCCTCACCGGGCCTCCCTGAAGGTGAGTTCCCACGTACTGTGGTTATCAGGTAGTAGGCCTCTCTTGGCCTCTCTGAAGGTGAGCACCCAACATACTGTGGTTATCAGGTAGTAGGCCTCTCTGGGCCTCCCTGAAGGTGAGCACCCCACTTACTGTGGTTATCAGGTAGTAGGCCTCACGGGCCTCTCTGAAGGTGAATTCCCACTTACGTTGGCTATCAGGTAGTAGGCCTCTCCGGGCCTCCCTGTAACGTTCCCTAGTGGTGCTGGGTTTATGAAGCTAGTGGTCTCTTGCTATCAGTTTCAGCTAGCCTTAATAGGCAGCTGCTGAAGGCGAGCTTGCGCCCTGGCTCGCTAAAGTGTTCATTCTCTGCTATTGGTTCCCTCCCGGAACTTTTTCTGCCTACAGCCTGGTTTGCCTACCAGGCAGACCTGTGCTCCCCTCACCGAGGGTCTCTATGAGCATGCGGCTTCCTGAGTCTGGTCAGACGGTCGTAGGCCTCTCGTGAGGCCTCCCAGTTAGATCAGCCCTTAGGCCTTCACAGGCCTCCTCAGTGTTTTGAAACACAGACACTGGGTTGATCCGTGGATCGAGTAGAGAAACTCCCCTCGCTAGCAAGGGTTGGAAAGCACTATGCTGAGTCATACTCTCCGGGATATCCCGTCTCTGAGATCCGGGCCGAGTGGTTCACTGCCAGCTTCGCAGTCCCTCGGGTTGGATGCCTTTCTTAAGGCTTTGTTGTCCAGAGGCTCTGTCTTCAGACAGACAGGATTTGGCCAGACTAGTGTCTATGTACTGACGCCAGGTCAGGCCGTCCTGGTGGCATTTCGGGGTGAGTACGTTCCCCTGAATAGTGACTGGCTGGGGTTCCTTTGGGTTCCCTAGCCACATTCCCTAGAAGGGACCCCTTCTAATCGGAAGCTGTGGTTCCAGGCCCGGAGCCGGCCCAGGTAGACCTTTTTATTTAACCATGTTTATGAAGGTTTTTCTGTGAGGCTGTAGCTTGGGCTATGACCGTAGGGAATGCTGTCACTGACAGCCCAGTGTGACCTGAGGGTGAGTGGTTCTAGCGTTTCATTTGAAGTTGCTGGTTCTGACAGTTGTCACTGCCACTTGGCATGCACTCCCCTTAGCATGGCGGAGTTGGTATATCGTTCCCCATAACGTCGTTGACGTATTGTTGAGTTCCCTTCGAAAGGGAACGTCTCAGGTTACGACTGTAACCTATGTTCCCTGAGAACAGGGAACGAGACAATACGTCTCCCTGCCATGCCTCGGGGCTTGCCTACCGTACAGTCCCTTCAGACGATAAGGTGATTTGTCATGTGTGCAAGGCGCCCCTTTATACTTCCAGGTCGCACGTTAATCATTCACGCTAATGATTCACGGGCTGTCGCCGGTCAATATGATTGACGTGATTTGATAGTGATTTCAGACACCTGTCACGCCTGAGGCGTTCCCCCCATAACGTCGTTGACGTATTGTCTCGTTCCCTGTTCTCAGGGAACATAGGTTACAGTCGTAACCTGAGACGTTTTGCCTTCAATCATTTCTACAGACCAAACAGGGTTTGTCAAGGGAAGGCACTCTTTTCACAATGTCAGGCGTCTATTTGACATATTGTACTCTCCCTCAACTTCTACCACCCCTGAGTTGGTTATTTCGATGGATGCAGAGAAGGCATTTGATCGTGTGGAGTGGCCTTATTTGTTCCATACATTAAAAAAGTTTGGATTTGGCTGTAAACTTCTTTATGCTTCTCCTTTGGCCCGTGTCCGCACAAACAATGATTACTCAGATTATTTTCCCCTTGGACGTGGTACTCGGCAGGGCTGTCCCCTTTCCCCCTTATTGTTCGCCATCGCTATTGAACCATTGGCAGTGGCCCTTAGATCTAGTCAAATGATGGGCATTATAAGAGGGGGCGCTGTGCACAAACTGTCTTTATATGCTGACGACCTTTTACTTTTCGTCTCTGAGCCAGACAGATCTATACCCCACGTTTTAGATCTACTGAAGGTATTTGGGCAGGTTTCGGGGTATAAACTGAATCTTCATAAGAGTGAACTCTAGCCTATAAATTCAACAGCCATAGCTTACCCTCTTTCAAAATTGCCATTTAAGACATCATTAAATCAATTCAACTATTTGGGCATCTGCGTAACTAAGAACTACTCTGACCTGTTTAACTGTAATTTCTCTCCTCTGTTGGATCGTTTGACCGAAGATCTTCATCGTTGGTCTCTATTGCCTCTTTCTCTTGCGGGTAGGATAAATTGTGTAAAAATGAATGTACTGCCTAAATTTCTGTATCTTTTTCAATGCATACCGGTTTTTATTCCAAAACGTTTCTTTCACTCTTTAGATTGCACTATTTCTCAATTTATTTGGAATGGAAAAACTCCAAGAATACAGAAAGGCATTTTACAAAAAACTAAGGAGCTGGGGGGTTTAGCACTACCTAACTTCTTGTTTTATTACTGGGCTGCAAATGTTCGTAATATGTTAATCTGGTGATGTTCCAGCGGTCAGCCTCCACCCAGGTTAAGGATCGAGGAGGCTGCTTGTGGCAGTACTTCGCTTACGTCTCTTTTGTGTCTTCCTCTCTCGTTATCACCTTTAACCTTCTCCAGTAATGTTATAGTTAAAAATTGTCTTAAGATCTGGCGTCAACTCAGGCGGCATTTTACTTTACAGTCAACACCTCTTCTATGCCCTGTACATTCTAACCCCCTCTTTCCTCCCTCTCTCGTTGATAAGGCTTTTGCGGCCTGGGTGGACCACGGGATCATTTCCATTAAACATCTTTACATTGACGGAACATTCGCTTCTTTTGAACAATTGACTCAAGTTTTTAACTTACCAAGGTTCCACTTTTTCAGATACTTGCAAGTCCGTGACTTTGTCCGTAAGCATTTTCTGGGATTCCTTTCGATCCCACCCTCCACCATTGTCGATACCATATCAAATATCAATCCTTATCAAAGAGAGGCCATATCTACGATTTATAATACCTTTTTTACATGTTGCCCTTTGGATTCTGACAGTCTGCGGATTACCTGGGCTAGGGATTTTAATATAAAGATAGAGACAGAAACATGGCATTCGATTTTGAAACGTGTTCACACGTCATCTGTTTGTGCTCGCCACGGGGTTTTACAGTGTAAAGTGGTCCACAAGGTACATTGGTCTAAAAGTAAATTAGCCCGTATGTTCCCTGACATTGATCCAAGCTGCGACAAGTGTCATGTAGAACCGGCTAATCTAACTCACATGTTCTGGACTTGTCCTGCTTTACCTCTTTTCTGGGAGTCGGTTTTTGACTCACTTTCCACTATTACTTCAGTCAATATCCATCCCTCTCCGCTAATCGGCTTGTTTGGAGTTTTACCTCCTAATTACTCATTGCCGTCTCATTTCGCAGAGTTGGTAGCTTTTCTTACACTGCTAGCAAGACGTTGCATTTTGATGAACTGGAAGGGTCCTCGAGTCCCTTCTCATACTCGGTGGATAAAAGATGCCTTATTTTTTGTTAAATTGGAAAAAATTAAACACTGCCTTCATGGTTCCATGATTAAATTTTCAAGAATTTGGTTACCCTTTTTTGAGCATGTTAAATCTCTGCAACTGGACGCAGTCACAATTGACTGACTGACCACCCAACCCTGCACTTTCAGTGGTTTTTCAGTTTTCAACTGGTATTATCGTTAGCAGCACACATTATTTTCTAAGTTTTGAGGTTACTCAACTTTACTTGCTGGACCTAGTTAAGGCTGACCTTGTCCTATTTCTGTATTATGACATAAAGCTCTGTTATATATTATATACTATACTAAACCTGTTAGTACTGTGAGGGATTTTGTGTTGGTGTTTTTGTATTGATGTTTTTTTTTTGTTTTTTTTTGTCTTTTTTTTTGTGTGGTTTTTATTATATTATTAGTTTTTATATAATTTTTTATATTGATTGTTTGTCTTTGGTGTTGTGAAAAATTCAATAAATAAATCATATATAAAAAAAAAAAAACTAGTGCCTTCCCATTCTGTAAGAGGCCAGCATTCAGTGACTCTACAAGTGTACGCAAGTAGCCGAATCTATTGTCAGTCAGGCTCGTTGGTCTAGGGGTATGATTCTCGCTTTGGGTGCGAGAGGTCCCGGGTTCAAATCCCGGATGAGCCCAGCAGTTTCAGAACAAGCTGCCAGTAAGATGACAAGCGTTTATTTCCTGCACAGAACGTACTCTGACAAACGGTCCCGGGTTCAAATCCCGGACGAGCCCTCTCTCCTTTAGTATGAGTTCAAGGGTTCTCTGACTCTGTATGCAATTGCATGTGATACCACAGGACTTTTTTTCTCTTTTTTTAATCTGGGTGATAAAACAAATTGTGCTCTTCTTGGTGTATGAAAGGCATTGTTTTCCCTTAGAAGTTGACGGAGAAGAAAGCTCATTCTGACGGAGAAGAAAGCTCATTCAGAAGCTCAAGCCCGCTTGAATGAGTCCAGTGAGAAGCGAGACTTGCTGAAGTTCTCTCTGGAGCAGAGACTCAGTGAGTTGCCCAAAAATCACCCGAAGGGCAATCTGATTATGGAGGAGTTAGTCATGTTGTCCTCCCCACCTCTCAGCCCCTGCCACAGCATCATGTTTTCAACCACTTCATAGTCTGGCCATTTACTTTTCTTTATCAACCACTTCATAGTCTGGCCATTTACTGCAACCCACATAGTACTTGACGTCCAGTTCTGCAGCATCAGAGGCTGATGCTTTGGCAAAATTGAACATTTTTCGCAGGTCTGTAGATGCTGTAGTGGGATTCAAAGCATTTTAAATCGCTCTTAACTGTATTACCGTGGCTCTTTTGCAGAAACGCTAAGCACAGGTATACTTGTTGTTCTGTGGAGTTTCTTTGAACAACTTTTCATTGACTTTTTGCAGCATCGGCTTAGGCTGTTTACATTTAGAGCCCGCCATTTCTGTTCCATGTGTTTTTCTCCAATTACACTGCCATTTTGGTTATATAGACAAAACAAACGTATCAATGATGTTTTTCGATGACTAGATTAATTTATAGTTCATGTCTCTTTCCCACCTGTTTTGTGTGTAGTCTGCCTCTCTGCTTTCGTACGCAAAGCCTTCTTCGTAGGTCAAGTGCAAAAGCAAGAAGTGGCCTTTTCCCCTTAGGCCACTGGGCCTCTTGCGCACAGTGCTTTGTGTAATTTCAGCCTGAAAGGGCACGGGCACGGGCAGGCAAGAATGATTCACTGACAGTCTGATGCACACAAAATCCCACCACCACAGCTATCCGAAGTTTGTCCGTTCTATGCCAACTCAGATCTTGTGGTCATTAATGCTTTGAACAAACCATCCTTGAATTTGTCGAACATCCAACTTAAACATAGCCCATTGAAGACGACCCAGGTGGGACTTGAACCCACAATCTCCAGCTCCGGAGGCTGATGCCTTATCCATTAGGCCACTGGGCCTTGTCTGGCATGCTTTTCCTTTGATCAGTAATATGCCTTCAAGGGGTTTCTAATGCTCAAGCAACTACACTTTCGTATCTCGACGCCAGGTCGTGTTCCGTCTTTGAGATGGGCTTCACTGAATTTGTGGCGCCCTCCCGAAAGTCTTAATGTAGAAGAGGCTCGTTGGTCTAGGGGTATGATTCTCGCTTTGGGTGCGAGAAGTCCCGGGTTCAAATCCCGTACGAGCCCGGGATTTTTAGAACAAGCAGCGAGAGCAGCAAGGTTGGATCCTTCCTTTTGCAGCACTGAGCCAAACTCAAAACTGTCATGTTTTTGAAACCCTTACTACTGCTTGTGTTCATCTGTACTACAACATAGCCAAGATTCAGCCAGATGACAAGCGCTTATTTCCTTGCACAATCGTACTCAGAATCGCTGCCTGCCAGGGAGTGTGGCTCCCTAACGACAAACGCTTTCTATTAAAATTAGTGCCTTCCCATTCTGTAAGAGGCCAGCATTCAGTGACTCTACAAGTGTACGCAAGTAGCCAATTCTATTGTCAGTCAGGCTCGTTGGTCTAGGGGTATGATTCTCGTTTTGGGTGTGAGAGGTCCGTGGTTCAAATCCCGGATGAGCCCAGCAGTTTCAGAACAAGCAGCCAGTCAGATGACAAGCGTTTATTTCCTGCACAGAACGTACTCTGAATCAGTATCTCTAAAATCATATCGGATCCCAATGGTCGATTTATTTTTATTACAGGTAAAATTTTTGGCATTTCTCTGACGCTAGCTAATGTTTACGGCCCAAACTGGGATATTGAGGATTTCTATAAAAAAATTCTTTTTTCAATTCCTGATATAGTGTCTACTCACCTTATTCTCGGTGGAGACTTTAATTGCTGTCTGGACCCCTCACTCGATCGCTCATCCACTAAGCCCATCTCTCCATCTAAATCATCTAAAGTTGTTCAACTGTTTATGGAGCAGTATGCTGTCTCGGATGTATGGCGCTTCTTCAATCCCAGTGATAAGCAGTTTTCTTTTTTTTCTCCTGTACATGGTACTTTTTCTCGAATTGACCTCTTTCTCATTGACAACAAGCTGCTTTCTTCTGTTAACAATTGTTTCTACAGTCCTATAGTTATTTCAGATCACGCTACTATCATAGTTGATGTCTCATTTCCTGGTGTGTCCTTCATGCGATCCCCATGGCGTTTTAACTCGTTTCTTCTTACTGACCCGGATTTCATAAAAAACATTGATGGTCGCATTGATCTTTTCATTTCCACTAATGTTAATTCAGATGTGTCAGCGTCAACAATTTGGGAGGCATGCAAAGCTTATTTACGTGGAGAGATCATTTCTTTCTCTGCCTTTCGGAAAAAAAAACACTGTTGAAAGGAGCATTTCTATCTCTAGGGAATTGGCTGACCTGCAGTCCAGATGCGAGGATGCACCTGAACCCGAACTTATAAAAGAATTGCTTACTAAAAAGTCTGAATTTGATATATTGGCTTCCGACGGCGCAATAGAAGCATTACTTAAGTCTCGTCACAGCTATTATGAATCTGGTGATAAGCCAGGCAAAATATTGGCTCACCAAATTCGACAATCTGCCTCGGCTCAACATATCTTAAAAATGAATACTGTCAATGGCACAACTATTAACCCTCAAACTATTAATGACCAATTCAGGAATTTTTATGCTTTGTTATACACTTCTGAGTGTTCATCTGATGAGGCTCAGTTGGATAGTTTCCTTAGGCCCTTAAACATTCCTTCCATTGACCCTGAGACATCTTCTAGGATGGATGAGCTTTTTACGGTAGATGATATTAAAGATGCGTTACACTCCATGCAGAATGGGAAATGTCCGGGGCCTGATGGTTTTCCTATTGAATTTTTTAAAGCATTTACAGATAAACTTTCCCCACTACTGCTAAATATGTTTAACGAATCTTTACAATGCGGCATACTCCCTCCTACTTTAAGACAGGCCACCATTTCACTTTTATTGAAGAAAGGCAAGGATCCCCTTCTCTGTAGTAACTATCGCCCTATTTCTTTATTATGTGCGGATGTTAAAATATTAGCTAAAATGCTGGCAAGGCGTCTAGAGGCTGTTTTGCCTTCAATCATTTCTACAGACCAAACAGGGTTTGTCAAGGGAAGGCACTCTTTTCACAATGTCAGGTGTCTATTTGACATATTGTACTCTCCCTCAACTTCTACCACCCCTGAGTTGGTTATTTCGATGGATGCAGAGAAGGCATTTGATTGTGTGGAGTGGCCTTATTTGTTCCATACATTAAAAAAGTTTGGATTTGGCTGTAAACTTCTTTATGCGTCTCCTTTGGCCCGTGTCCGCACAAACAATGATTACTCAGATTATTTTCCCCTTGGACGTGGTACTCGGCAGGGCTGTCCCCTTTCCCCCTTATTGTTCGCCATCGCTATTGAACCATTGGCAGTGGCCCTTAGATCTAGTCAAATGATGGGCATTATAAGAGGGGGCGCTGTGCACAAACTGTCTTTATATGCTGACGACCTTTTACTTTTCGTCTCTGAGCCAGACAGATCTATGACCCACGTTTTAGATCTACTGAAGGTATTTGGGCAGGTTTCGGGGTATAAACTGAATCTTCATAAGAGTGAACTCTTGCCTATAAATTCAACAGCCATAGCTTACCCTCTTTCAAAATTGCCATTTAAGACATCATTAAATCAATTCAACTATTTGGGCATCTGCGTAACTAAGAACTACTCTGACCTGTTTAACCGTAATTTCTCTCCTCTGTTGGATCGTTTGACCGAAGATCTTCATCGTTGGTCTCTATTGCCTCTTTCTCTTGCGGGTAGGATAAATTGTATAAAAATGAATGTACTGCCTAAATTTCTGTATCTTTTTCAATGCATACCGGTTTTTATTCCAAAACGTTTCTTTCACTCTTTAGATTGCACTATTTCTCAATTTATTTGGAATGGAAAAACTCCAAGAATACAGAAAGGCATTTTACAAAAAACTAAGGAGCTGGGGGGTTTAGCACTACCTAACTTCTTGTTTTATTACTGGGCTGCAAATGTTCGTAATATGTTAATCTGGTGCTGTTCCAGCAGTCAGCCTCCACCCAGGTTAAGGATCGAGGAGGCTGCTTGTGGCAGTACTTCGCTTACGTCTCTTTTGTGTCTTCCTCTCTCGTTATCACCTTTAACCTTCTCCAGTAATGTTATAGTTAAAAATTGTCTTAAGATCTAGCGTCAATTCAGGCGGCATTTTACTTTACAGTCAACACCTCTTCTATGCCCTGTACATTCTAACCCCCTCTTTCCTCCCTCTCTCGTTGATAAGGCTTTTGCGGCCTGGGTGGACCACGGGATCATTTCCATTAAATTGTAACCAATTTCCATTGATTGTTTGTCTTTGGTGTTGTGAAAAATTCAATAAATAAATCATATATATAAAAATAAAAACTAGTGCCTTCCCATTCTGTAAGAGGCCAGCATTCAGTGACTCTACAAGTGTACGCAAGTAGCCGAATATATTGTCAGTCAGGCTCGTTGGTCTAGGGGTATGATTCTCGCTTTGGGTGCGAGAGGTCCCGGGTTCAAATCCCGGACGAGCCCAGCAGTTTCAGAACAAGCTGCCAGTAAGATGACAAGCGTTTATTTCCTGCACAGAACGTACTCTGAATCGCTGCCTGCCAGAGAGTACAGCTCCCTAACGACAAACGCTCTTATTAAAACTAGTGCCTGCTCATTCTGTTTGAGGCCAGCGTTCGGTGACTGTACAAGTGTATGCAAGTAGCCTCATCCAGCGTCAGGCAGGCTCGTTGGTCTAGGGGTATGATTCTCGCTTCGGGTGCGAGAGGTCCTGGGTTCGAATCCCGGACGAGCCCTCTCTCCTTTAGTATGAGTTCAAGGGTTCTCTGACTCTGTATGCAATTGCATGTGATACCACAGGATTTTTTTTCTCTTTTTTTAATCTGGGTGATAAAACAAATTGTGCTCTTCTTGGTGTACGAAAGGCATTGTTTTCCCTTAGAAGTTGACGGAGAAGAAAGCTCATTCTGACGGAGAAGAAAGCTCATTCAGAAGCTCAAGCCCGCTTGAATGAGTCCAGTCAGAAGCGAGACTTGCTGAAGTTCTCTCTGGAGCAGAGACTCAGTGAGTTGCCCAAAAATCACCCGAAGGGCAATCTGATTATGGAGGAGTTAGTCATGTTGTCCTCCCCACCTCTCAGCCCCTGCCAAAGCATCATGTTTTCAACCACTTCATAGTCTGGCCATTTACTTTTCTTTATCAACCACTTCATAGTCTGGCCATTTACTGCAACCCACATAGTACTTGACGTCACGTTCTGCAGCATCAGAGGCTGATGCTTTGGCAAAATTGAACTTTTTTCGCAGGTCTGTAGATGCTGTAGTGGGATTCAAAGCATTTTAAATCGCTCTTAACTGTATTACCGTGGCTCTTTTGCAGAAACGCTAAGCACAGGTATACTTGTTGTTCTGTGGAGTTTCTTTGAACAACTTTTCATTGACTTTTTGCAGCATCGGCTTAGGCTGTTTACATTTAGAGCCCGCCATTTCTGTTCCATGTGTTTTTCTCCAATTACACTGCCATTTTGGTTATATAGACAAAACAAACGTATCAATGATGTTTTTCGATGACTAGATTAATTTATAGTTCATGTCTCTTTCCCACCTGTTTTGTGTGTAGTCTGCCTCTCTGCTTTCGTACGCAAAGCCTTCTTCGTAGGTCAAGTGCAAAAGCAAGAAGTGGCCTTTTCCCCTTAGGCCACTGGGCCTCTTGCGCACAGTGCTTTGTGTAATTTCAGCCTGAAAGGGCACGGGCACGGGCAGGCAAGAATGATTCACTGACAGTCTGATGCACACAAAATCCCACCACCACAGCTATCCGAAGTTTGTCCGTTCTATGCCAACTCAGATCTTGTGGTCATTAATGCTTTGAACAAACCATCCTTGAATTTGTCGAACATCCAACTTAAACATAGCCCATTAAAGACGACCCAGGTGGGACTTGAACCCACAATCTCCAGCTCCGGAGGCTGATGCCTTATCCATTAGGCCACTGGGCCTTGTCTGGCATGCTTTTCCTTTGATCAGTAATATGCCTTCAAGGGGTTTCTAATGCTCAAGCAACTACACTTTCGTATCTCGACGCCAGGTCGTGTTCCGTCTTTGAGATGGGCTTCACTGAATTTGTGGCGCCCTCCCGAAAGTCTTAATGTAGAAGAGGCTCGTTGGTATAGCCAAGATTCAGCCAGATGACAAGCGCTTATTTCCTTGCACAATCGTACTCAGAATCGCTGCCTGCCAGGGAGTGTGGCTCCCTAACGACAAACGCTTTCTATTAAAATTAGTGCCTTCCCATTCTGTAAGAGGCCAGCATTCAGTGACTCTACAAGTGTACGCAAGTAGCCGATTCTATTGTCAGTCAGGCTCGTTGGTCTAGGGGTATGATTCTCGCTTTGGGTGTGAGAGGTCCGTGGTTCAAATCCCGGATGAGCCCAGCAGTTTCAGAACAAGCAGCCAGTCAGATGACAAGCGTTTATTTCCTGCACAGAACGTACTCTGAATCAGTATCTCTAAAATCATATCGGATCCCAATGGTCGATTTATTTTTATTACAGGTAAAATTTTTGGCATTTCTCTGACGCTAGCTAATGTTTACGGCCCAAACTGGGATATTGAGGATTTCTATAAAAAATTTCTTTTTTCAATTCCTGATATAGTGTCTACTCACCTTATTCTCGGTGGAGACTTTAATTGCTGTCTGGACCCCTCACTCGATCGCTCATCCACTAAGCCCATCTCTCCATCTAAATCATCTAAAGTTGTTCAACTGTTTATGGAGCAGTATGCTGTCTCGGATGTATGGCGCTTCTTCAATCCCAGTGATAAGCAGTTTTCTTTTTTTTCTCCTGTACATGGTACTTTTTCTCGAATTGACCTCTTTCTCATTGACAACAAGCTGCTTTCTTCTGTTAACAATTGTTTCTACAGTCCTATAGTTATTTCAGATCACGCTACTATCATAGTTGATGTCTCATTTCCTGGTGTGTCCTTCATGCGATCCCCATGTCGTTTTAACTCGTTTCTTCTTACTGACCCGGATTTCATAAAAAACATTGATGGTCGCATTGATCTTTTCATTTCCACTAATGTTAATTCAGATGTGTCAGCGTCAACAATTTGGGAGGCATGCAAAGCTTATTTACGTGGAGAGATCATTTCTTTCTCTGCCTTTCGGAAAAAAAACACTGTTGAAAGGAGTATCTCTATCTCTAGGGAATTGGCTGACCTGCAGTCCAGATGCGAGGATGCACCTGAACCCGAACTTATAAAAGAATTGCTTACTAAAAAGTCTGAATTTGATATATTGGCTTCCGACGGCGCAATAGAAGCATTACTTAAGTCTCGTCACAGCTATTATGAATCTGGTGATAAGCCAGGCAAAATATTGGCTCACCAAATTCGACAATCTGCCTCGGCTCAACATATCTTAAAAATGAATACTGTCAATGGCACAACTATTAACCCTCAAACTATTAATGACCAATTCAGGAATTTTTATGCTTTGTTATACACTTCTGAGTGTTCATCTGATGAGGCTCAGTTGGATAGTTTCCTTAGGCCCTTAAACATTCCTTCCATTGACCCTGAGACATCTTCTAGGATGGATGAGCTTTTTACGGTAGATGATATTAAAGATGCGTTACACTCCATGCAGAATGGGAAATGTCCAGGGCCTGATGGTTTTCCTATTGAATTTTTTAAAGCATTTACAGATAAACTTTCCCCACTACTGCTAAATATGTTTAACGAATCTTTACAATGCGGCATACTCCCTCCTACTTTAAGACAGGCCACCATTTCACTTTTATTGAAGAAATGCAAGGATCCCCTTCTCTGTAGTAACTATCGCCCTATTTCTTTATTATGTGCGGATGTTAAAATATTAGCTAAAATGCTGGCAAGGCGTCTAGAGGCTGTTTTGCCTTCAATCATTTCTACAGACCAAACAGGGTTTGTCAAGGGAAGGCACTCTTTTCACAATGTCAGGCGTCTATTTGACATATTGTACTCTCCCTCAACTTCTACCACCCCTGAGTTGGTTATTTCGATGGATGCAGAGAAGGCATTTGATTGTGTGGAGTGGCCTTATTTGTTCCATACATTAAAAAAGTTTGGATTTGGCTGTAAACTTCTTTATGCGTCTCCTTTGGCCCGTGTCCGCACAAACAATGATTACTCAGATTATTTTCCCCTTGGACGTGGTACTCGGCAGGGCTGTCCCCTTTCCCCCTTATTGTTCGCCATCGCTATTGAACCATTGGCAGTGGCCCTTAGATCTAGTCAAATGATGGGCATTATAAGAGGGGGCGCTGTGCACAAACTGTCTTTATATGCTGACGACCTTTTACTTTTCGTCTCTGAGCCAGACAGATCTATACCCCACGTTTTAGATCTACTGAAGGTATTTGGGCAGGTTTCGGGGTATAAACTGAATCTTCATAAGAGTGAACTCTTGCCTATAAATTCAACAGCCATAGCTTACCCTCTTTCAAAATTGCCATTTAAGACATCATTAAATCAATTCAACTATTTGGGCATCTGCGTAACTAAGAACTACTCTGACCTGTTTAACCGTAATTTCTCTCCTCTGTTGGATCGTTTGACCGAAGATCTTCATCGTTGGTCTCTATTGCCTCTTTCTCTTGCGGGTAGGATAAATTGTATAAAAATGAATGTACTGCCTAAATTTCTGTATCTTTTTCAATGCATACCGGTTTTTATTCCAAAACGTTTCTTTCACTCTTTAGATTGCACTATTTCTCAATTTATTTGGAATGGAAAAACTCCAAGAATACAGAAAGGCATTTTACAAAAAACTAAGGAGCTGGGGGGTTTAGCACTACCTAACTTCTTGTTTTATTACTGGGCTGCAAATGTTCGTAATATGTTAATCTGGTGCTGTTCCAGCAGTCAGCCTCCACCCAGGTTAAGGATCGAGGAGGCTGCTTGTGGCAGTACTTCGCTTACGTCTCTTTTGTGTCTTCCTCTCTCGTTATCACCTTTAACCTTCTCCAGTAATGTTATAGTTAAAAATTGTCTTAAGATCTAGCGTCAATTCAGGCGGCATTTTACTTTACAGTCAACACCTCTTCTATGCCCTGTACATTCTAACCCCCTCTTTCCTCCCTCTCTCGTTGATAAGGCTTTTGCGGCCTGGGTGGACCACGGGATCATTTCCATTAAACATCTTTACATTGACGGAACATTTGCTTCTTTTGAACAATTGACTCAAGTTTTTAACTTACCAAGGTTCCACTTTTTCAGATACTTGCAAGTCCGTGACTTTGTCCGTAAGCATTTTCTGGGATTCCTTTCGATCCCACCCTCCACCATTGTCGATACCATATCAAATATCAATCCTTATCAAAGAGGGGCCATATCTACGATTTATAATACCTTTTTTACATGTTGCCCTTTGGATTCTGACAGTCTGCGGATTACCTGGGCTAGGGATCTTAATATAAAGATAGAGACAGAAACATGGCATTCGATTTTGAAACGTGTTCACACGTCATCTGTTTGTGCTCGCCACGGGGTTTTACAGTGTAAAGTGGTCCACAAGGTACATTGGTCTAAAAGTAAATTAGCCCGTATGTTCCCTGACATTGATCCAAGCTGCGACAAGTGTCATGTAGAACCGGCTAATCTAACTCACATGTTCTGGACTTGTCCTGCTTTACCTCTTTTCTGGGAGTCGGTTTTTGACTCACTTTCCACTATTACTTCAGTCAATATCCATCCCTCTCCGCTAATCGGCTTGTTTGGAGTTTTACCTCCTAATTACTCATTGCCGTCTCATTTCGCAGAGTTGGTAGCTTTTCTTACACTGCTAGCGAGACGTTGCATTTTGATGAACTGGAAGGGTCCTCGAGTCCCTTCTCATACTCGGTGGATAAAAGATGCCTTATTTTTTGTTAAATTGGAAAAAATTAAACACTGCCTTCATGGTTCCATGATTAAATTTTCAAGAATTTGGTTACCCTTTTTTGAGCATGTTAAATCTCTGCAACTGGACGCAGTCACAATTGACTGACTGACCACCCAACCCTGCACTTTCAGTGGTTTTTCAGTTTTCAACTGGTATTATCGTTAGCAGCACACATTATTTTCTAAGTTTTGAGGTTACTCAACTTTACTTGCTGGACCTAGTTAAGGCTGACCTTGTCCTATTTCTGTATTATGACATAAAGCTCTGTTATATATTATATACTATACTAAACCTGTTAGTACTGTGAGGGATTTTGTGTTGGTGTTTTTGTATTGATGTTTTTTTTTTGTTTTTTTTGTCTTTTTTTGTGTGGTTTTTATTATATTATTAGTTTTTATATAATTTTTTATATTGATTGTTTGTCTTTGGTGTTGTGAAAAATTCAATAAATAAATCATATAAAAAAAAAAAAAAAAAACTAGTGCCTTCCCATTCTGTAAGAGGCCAGCATTCAGTGACTCTACAAGTGTACGCAAGTAGCCGAATCTATTGTCAGTC
Source organism: Gila orcuttii (assembly GCA_026230005.1). Classification (NCBI taxonomy): domain Eukaryota; kingdom Metazoa; phylum Chordata; class Actinopteri; order Cypriniformes; family Leuciscidae; genus Gila; species Gila orcuttii. The sequence continues at coordinate 47,062,982 of JAPDVR010000008.1, read as the reverse complement.
AGGCTCGTTGGTCTAGGGGTATGATTCTCGCTTTGGGTGCGAGAGGTCCCGGGTTCAAATCCCGGATGAGCCCAGCAGTTTCAGAACAAGCTGCCAGTAAGATGACAAGTGTTTATTTCCTGCACAGAACGTACTCTGACAAACGGTCCCGGGTTCAAATCCAGGACGAGCCCTCTCTCCTTTAGTATGAGTTCAAGGGTTCTCTGACTCTGTATGCAATTGCATGTGATACCACAGGATTTTTTTTCTCTTTTTTTAATCTGGGTGATAAAACAAATTGTGCTCTTCTTGGTGTATGAAAGGCATTGTTTTCCCTTAGAAGTTGACGGAGAAGAAAGCTCATTCTGACGGAGAAGAAAGCTCATTCAGAAGCTCAAGCCCGCTTGAATGAGTCCAGTGAGAAGCGAGACTTGCTGAAGTTCTCTCTGGAGCAGAGACTCAGTGAGTTGCCCAAAAATCACCCGAAGGGCAATCTGATTATGGAGGAGTTAGTCATGTTGTCCTCCCCACCTCTCAGCCCCTGCCACAGCATCATGTTTTCAACCACTTCATAGTCTGGCCATTTACTTTTCTTTATCAACCACTTCATAGTCTGGCCATTTACTGCAACCCACATAGTACTTGACGTCCAGTTCTGCAGCATCAGAGGCTGATGCTTTGGCAAAATTGAACTTTTTTCGCAGGTCTGTAGATGCTGTAGTGGGATTCAAAGCATTTTAAATCGCTCTTAACTGTATTACCGTGGCTCTTTTGCAGAAACGCTAAGCACAGGTATACTTGTTGTTCTGTGGAGTTTCTTTGAACAACTTTTCATTGACTTTTTGCAGCATCGGCTTAGGCTGTTTACATTTAGAGCCCGCCATTTCTGTTCCATGTGTTTTTCTCCAATTACACTGCCATTTTGGTTATATAGACAAAACAAACGTATCAATGATGTTTTTCGATGACTAGATTAATTTATAGTTCATGTCTCTTTCCCACCTGTTTTGTGTGTAGTCTGCCTCTCTGCTTTCGTACGCAAAGCCTTCTTCGTAGGTCAAGTGCAAAAGCAAGAAGTGGCCTTTTCCCCTTAGGCCACTGGGCCTCTTGCGCACAGTGCTTTGTGTAATTTCAGCCTGAAAGGGCACGGGCACGGGCAGGCAAGAATGATTCACTGACAGTCTGATGCACACAAAATCCCACCACCACAGCTATCCGAAGTTTGTCCGTTCTATGCCAACTCAGATCTTGTGGTCATTAATGCTTTGAACAAACCATCCTTGAATTTGTCGAACATCCAACTTAAACATAGCCCATTAAAGACGACCCAGGTGGGACTTGAACCCACAATCTCCAGCTCCGGAGGCTGATGCCTTATCCATTAGGCCACTGGGCCTTGTCTGGCATGCTTTTCCTTTGATCAGTAATATGCCTTCAAGGGGTTTCTAATGCTCAAGCAACTACACTTTCGTATCTCGACGCCAGGTCGTGTTCCGTCTTTGAGATGGGCTTCACTGAATTTGTGGCGCCCTCCCGAAAGTCTTAATGTAGAAGAGGCTCGTTGGTCTAGGGGTATGATTCTCGCTTTGGGTGCGAGAAGTCCCGGGTTCAAATCCCGTACGAGCCCGGGATTTTTAGAACAAGCAGCGAGAGCAGCAAGGTTGGATCCTTCCTTTTGCAGCACTGAGCCAAACTCAAAACTGTCATGTTTTTGAAACCCTTACTACTGCTTGTGTTCATCTGTACTACAACATAGCCAAGATTCAGCCAGATGACAAGCGCTTATTTCCTTGCACAATCGTACTCAGAATCGCTGCCTGCCAGGGAGTGTGGCTCCCTAACGACAAACGCTTTCTATTAAAATTAGTGCCTTCCCATTCTGTAAGAGGCCAGCATTCAGTGACTCTACAAGTGTACGCAAGTAGCCAATTCTATTGTCAGTCAGGCTCGTTGGTCTAGGGGTATGATTCTCGCTTTGGGTGTGAGAGGTCCGTGGTTCAAATCCCGGATGAGCCCAGCAGTTTCAGAACAAGCAGCCAGTCAGATGACAAGCGTTTATTTCCTGCACAGAACGTACTCTGAATCAGTATCTCTAAAATCATATCGGATCCCAATGGTCGATTTATTTTTATTACAGGTAAAATTTTTGGCATTTCTCTGACGCTAGCTAATGTTTACGGCCCAAACTGGGATATTGAGGATTTCTATAAAAAATTTCTTTTTTCAATTCCTGATATAGTGTCTACTCACCTTATTCTCGGTGGAGACTTTAATTGCTGTCTGGACCCCTCACTCGATCGCTCATCCACTAAGCCCATCTCTCCATCTAAATCATCTAAAGTTGTTCAACTGTTTATGGAGCAGTATGCGGTCTCGGATGTATGGCGCTTCTTCAATCCCAGTGATAAGCAGTTTTCTTTTTTTTCTCCTGTACATGGTACTTTTTCTCGAATTGACCTCTTTCTCATTGACAACAAGCTGCTTTCTTCTGTTAACAATTGTTTCTACAGTCCTATAGTTATTTCAGATCACGCTACTATCATAGTTGATGTCTCATTTCCTGGTGTGTCCTTCATGCGATCCCCATGTCGTTTTAACTCGTTTCTTCTTACTGACCCGGATTTCATAAAAAACATTGATGGTCGCATTGATCTTTTCATTTCCACTAATGTTAATTCAGATGTGTCAGCGTCAACAATTTGGGAGGCATGCAAAGCTTATTTACGTGGAGAGATCATTTCTTTCTCTGCCTTTCGGAAAAAAAACACTGTTGAAAGGAGTATCTCTATCTCTAGGGAATTGGCTGACCTGCAGTCCAGATGCGAGGATGCACCTGAACCCGAACTTATAAAAGAATTGCTTACTAAAAAGTCTGAATTTGATATATTGGCTTCCGACGGCGCAATAGAAGCATTACTTAAGTCTCGTCACAGCTATTATGAATCTGGTGATAAGCCAGGCAAAATATTGGCTCACCAAATTCGACAATCTGCCTCGGCTCAACATATCTTAAAAATGAATACTGTCAATGGCACAACTATTAACCCTCAAACTATTAATGACCAATTCAGGAATTTTTATGCTTTGTTATACACTTCTGAGTGTTCATCTGATGAGGCTCAGTTGGATAGTTTCCTTAGGCCCTTAAACATTCCTTCCATTGACCCTGAGACATCTTCTAGGATGGATGAGCTTTTTACGGTAGATGATATTAAAGATGCGTTACACTCCATGCAGAATGGGAAATGTCCAGGGCCTGATGGTTTTCCTATTGAATTTTTTAAAGCATTTACAGATAAACTTTCCCCACTACTGCTAAATATGTTTAACGAATCTTTACAATGCGGCATACTCCCTCCTACTTTAAGACAGGCCACCATTTCACTTTTATTGAAGAAATGCAAGGATCCCCTTCTCTGTAGTAACTATCGCCCTATTTCTTTATTATGTGCGGATGTTAAAATATTAGCTAAAATGCTGGCAAGGCGTCTAGAGGCTGTTTTGCCTTCAATCATTTCTACAGACCAAACAGGGTTTGTCAAGGGAAGGCACTCTTTTCACAATGTCAGGCGTCTATTTGACATATTGTACTCTCCCTCAACTTCTACCACCCCTGAGTTGGTTATTTCGATGGATGCAGAGAAGGCATTTGATTGTGTGGAGTGGCCTTATTTGTTCCATACATTAAAAAAGTTTGGATTTGGCTGTAAACTTCTTTATGCGTCTCCTTTGGCCCGTGTCCGCACAAACAATGATTACTCAGATTATTTTCCCCTTGGACGTGGTACTCGGCAGGGCTGTCCCCTTTCCCCCTTATTGTTCGCCATCGCTATTGAACCATTGGCAGTGGCCCTTAGATCTAGTCAAATGATGGGCATTATAAGAGGGGGCGCTGTGCACAAACTGTCTTTATATGCTGACGACCTTTTACTTTTCGTCTCTGAGCCAGACAGATCTATACCCCACGTTTTAGATCTACTGAAGGTATTTGGGCAGGTTTCGGGGTATAAACTGAATCTTCATAAGAGTGAACTCTTGCCTATAAATTCAACAGCCATAGCTTACCCTCTTTCAAAATTGCCATTTAAGACATCATTAAATCAATTCAACTATTTGGGCATCTGCGTAACTAAGAACTACTCTGACCTGTTTAACCGTAATTTCTCTCCTCTGTTGGATCGTTTGACCGAAGATCTTCATCGTTGGTCTCTATTGCCTCTTTCTCTTGCGGGTAGGATAAATTGTATAAAAATGAATGTACTGCCTAAATTTCTGTATCTTTTTCAATGCATACCGGTTTTTATTCCAAAACGTTTCTTTCACTCTTTAGATTGCACTATTTCTCAATTTATTTGGAATGGAAAAACTCCAAGAATACAGAAAGGCATTTTACAAAAAACTAAGGAGCTGGGGGGTTTAGCACTACCTAACTTCTTGTTTTATTACTGGGCTGCAAATGTTCGTAATATGTTAATCTGGTGCTGTTCCAGCAGTCAGCCTCCACCCAGGTTAAGGATCGAGGAGGCTGCTTGTGGCAGTACTTCGCTTACGTCTCTTTTGTGTCTTCCTCTCTCGTTATCACCTTTAACCTTCTCCAGTAATGTTATAGTTAAAAATTGTCTTAAGATCTAGCGTCAATTCAGGCGGCATTTTACTTTACAGTCAACACCTCTTCTATGCCCTGTACATTCTAACCCCCTCTTTCCTCCCTCTCTCGTTGATAAGGCTTTTGCGGCCTGGGTGGACCACGGGATCATTTCCATTAAACATCTTTACATTGACGGAACATTTGCTTCTTTTGAACAATTGACTCAAGTTTTTAACTTACCAAGGTTCCACTTTTTCAGATACTTGCAAGTCCGTGACTTTGTCCGTAAGCATTTTCTGGGATTCCTTTCGATCCCACCCTCCACCATTGTCGATACCATATCAAATATCAATCCTTATCAAAGAGGGGCCATATCTACGATTTATAATACCTTTTTTACATGTTGCCCTTTGGATTCTGACAGTCTGCGGATTACCTGGGCTAGGGATCTTAATATAAAGATAGAGACAGAAACATGGCATTCGATTTTGAAACGTGTTCACACGTCATCTGTTTGTGCTCGCCACGGGGTTTTACAGTGTAAAGTGGTCCACAAGGTACATTGGTCTAAAAGTAAATTAGCCCGTATGTTCCCTGACATTGATCCAAGCTGCGACAAGTGTCATGTAGAACCGGCTAATCTAACTCACATGTTCTGGACTTGTCCTGCTTTACCTCTTTTCTGGGAGTCGGTTTTTGACTCACTTTCCACTATTACTTCAGTCAATATCCATCCCTCTCCGCTAATCGGCTTGTTTGGAGTTTTACCTCCTAATTACTCATTGCCGTCTCATTTCGCAGAGTTGGTAGCTTTTCTTACACTGCTAGCGAGACGTTGCATTTTGATGAACTGGAAGGGTCCTCGAGTCCCTTCTCATACTCGGTGGATAAAAGATGCCTTATTTTTTGTTAAATTGGAAAAAATTAAACACTGCCTTCATGGTTCCATGATTAAATTTTCAAGAATTTGGTTACCCTTTTTTGAGCATGTTAAATCTCTGCAACTGGACGCAGTCACAATTGACTGACTGACCACCCAACCCTGCACTTTCAGTGGTTTTTCAGTTTTCAACTGGTATTATCGTTAGCAGCACACATTATTTTCTAAGTTTTGAGGTTACTCAACTTTACTTGCTGGACCTAGTTAAGGCTGACCTTGTCCTATTTCTGTATTATGACATAAAGCTCTGTTATATATTATATACTATACTAAACCTGTTAGTACTGTGAGGGATTTTGTGTTGGTGTTTTTGTATTGATGTTTTTTTTTTGTTTTTTTTGTCTTTTTTTGTGTGGTTTTTATTATATTATTAGTTTTTATATAATTTTTTATATTGATTGTTTGTCTTTGGTGTTGTGAAAAATTCAATAAATAAATCATATATAAAAAAAAAAAAAAAAACTAGTGCCTTCCCATTCTGTAAGAGGCCAGCATTCAGTGACTCTACAAGTGTACGCAAGTAGCCGAATCTATTGTCAGTCAGGCTCGTTGGTCTAGGGGTATGATTCTCGCTTTGGGTGCGAGAGGTCCCGGGTTCAAATCCCGGATGAGCCCAGCAGTTTCAGAACAAGCTGCCAGTAAGATGACAAGTGTTTATTTCCTGCACAGAACGTACTCTGACAAACGGTCCCGGGTTCAAATCCCGGACGAGCCCTCTCTCCTTTAGTATGAGTTCAAGGGTTCTCTGACTCTGTATGCAATTGCATGTGATACCACAGGATTTTTTTTCTCTTTTTTTAATCTGGGTGATAAAACAAATTGTGCTCTTCTTGGTGTATGAAAGGCATTGTTTTCCCTTAGAAGTTGACGGAGAAGAAAGCTCATTCTGACGGAGAAGAAAGCTCATTCAGAAGCTCAAGCCCGCTTGAATGAGTCCAGTGAGAAGCGAGACTTGCTGAAGTTCTCTCTGGAGCAGAGACTCAGTGAGTTGCCCAAAAATCACCCGAAGGGCAATCTGATTATGGAGGAGTTAGTCATGTTGTCCTCCCCACCTCTCAGCCCCTGCCACAGCATCATGTTTTCAACCACTTCATAGTCTGGCCATTTACTTTTCTTTATCAACCACTTCATAGTCTGGCCATTTACTGCAACCCACATAGTACTTGACGTCCAGTTCTGCAGCATCAGAGGCTGATGCTTTGGCAAAATTGAACTTTTTTCGCAGGTCTGTAGATGCTGTAGTGGGATTCAAAGCATTTTAAATCGCTCTTAACTGTATTACCGTGGCTCTTTTGCAGAAACGCTAAGCACAGGTATACTTGTTGTTCTGTGGAGTTTCTTTGAACAACTTTTCATTGACTTTTTGCAGCATCGGCTTAGGCTGTTTACATTTAGAGCCCGCCATTTCTGTTCCATGTGTTTTTCTCCAATTACACTGCCATTTTGGTTATATAGACAAAACAAACGTATCAATGATGTTTTTCGATGACTAGATTAATTTATAGTTCATGTCTCTTTCCCACCTGTTTTGTGTGTAGTCTGCCTCTCTGCTTTCGTACGCAAAGCCTTCTTCGTAGGTCAAGTGCAAAAGCAAGAAGTGGCCTTTTCCCCTTAGGCCACTGGGCCTCTTGCGCACAGTGCTTTGTGTAATTTCAGCCTGAAAGGGCACGGGCACGGGCAGGCAAGAATGATTCACTGACAGTCTGATGCACACAAAATCCCACCACCACAGCTATCCGAAGTTTGTCCGTTCTATGCCAACTCAGATCTTGTGGTCATTAATGCTTTGAAAAAACCATCCTTGAATTTGTCGAACATCCAACTTAAACATAGCCCATTAAAGACGACCCAGGTGGGACTTGAACCCACAATCTCCAGCTCCGGAGGCTGATGCCTTATCCATTAGGCCACTGGGCCTTGTCTGGCATGCTTTTCCTTTGATCAGTAATATGCCTTCAAGGGGTTTCTAATGCTCAAGCAACTACACTTTCGTATCTCGACGCCAGGTCGTGTTCCGTCTTTGAGATGGGCTTCACTGAATTTGTGGCGCCCTCCCGAAAGTCTTAATGTAGAAGAGGCTCGTTGGTCTAGGGGTATGATTCTCGCTTTGGGTGCGAGAAGTCCCGGGTTCAAATCCCGGACGAGCCCGGGATTTTTAGAACAAGCAGCGAGAGCAGCAAGGTTGGATCCTTCCTTTTGCAGCACTGAGCCAAACTCAAAACTGTCATGTTTTTGAAACCCTTACTACTGCTTGTGTTCATCTGTACTACAACATAGCCAAGATTCAGCCAGATGACAAGCGCTTATTTCCTTGCACAATCGTACTCAGAATCGCTGCCTGCCAGGGAGTGTGGCTCCCTAACGACAAACGCTTTCTATTAAAATTAGTGCCTTCCCATTCTGTAAGAGGCCAGCATTCAGTGACTCTACAAGTGTACGCAAGTAGCCAATTCTATTGTCAGTCAGGCTCGTTGGTCTAGGGGTATGATTCTCGCTTTGGGTGTGAGAGGTCCGTGGTTCAAATCCCGGATGAGCCCAGCAGTTTCAGAACAAGCAGCCAGTCAGATGACAAGCGTTTATTTCCTGCACAGAACGTACTCTGAATCAGTATCTCTAAAATCATATCGGATCCCAATGGTCGATTTATTTTTATTACAGGTAAAATTTTTGGCATTTCTCTGACGCTAGCTAATGTTTACGGCCCAAACTGGGATATTGAGGATTTCTATAAAAAATTTCTTTTTTCAATTCCTGATATAGTGTCTACTCACCTTATTCTCGGTGGAGACTTTAATTGCTGTCTGGACCCCTCACTCGATCGCTCATCCACTAAGCCCATCTCTCCATCTAAATCATCTAAAGTTGTTCAACTGTTTATGGAGCAGTATGCTGTCTCGGATGTATGGCGCTTCTTCAATCCCAGTGATAAGCAGTTTTCTTTTTTTTCTCCTGTACATGGTACTTTTTCTCGAATTGACCTCTTTCTCATTGACAACAAGCTGCTTTCTTCTGTTAACAATTGTTTCTACAGTCCTATAGTTATTTCAGATCACGCTACTATCATAGTTGATGTCTCATTTCCTGGTGTGTCCTTCATGCGATCCCCATGTCGTTTTAACTCGTTTCTTCTTACTGACCCGGATTTCATAAAAAACATTGATGGTCGCATTGATCTTTTCATTTCCACTAATGTTAATTCAGATGTGTCAGCGTCAACAATTTGGGAGGCATGCAAAGCTTATTTACGTGGAGAGATCATTTCTTTCTCTGCCTTTCGGAAAAAAAACACTGTTGAAAGGAGTATCTCTATCTCTAGGGAATTGGCTGACCTGCAGTCCAGATGCGAGGATGCACCTGAACCCGAACGTATAAAAGAATTGCTTACTAAAAAGTCTGAATTTGATATATTGGCTTCCGACGGCGCAATAGAAGCATTACTTAAGTCTCGTCACAGCTATTATGAATCTGGTGATAAGCCAGGCAAAATATTGGCTCACCAAATTCGACAATCTGCCTCGGCTCAACATATCTTAAAAATGAATACTGTCAATGGCACAACTATTAACCCTCAAACTATTAATGACCAATTCAGGAATTTTTATGCTTTGTTATACACTTCTGAGTGTTCATCTGATGAGGCTCAGTTGGATAGTTTCCTTAGGCCCTTAAACATTCCTTCCATTGACCCTGAGACATCTTCTAGGATGGATGAGCTTTTTACGGTAGATGATATTAAAGATGCGTTACACTCCATGCAGAATGGGAAATGTCCAGGGCCTGATGGTTTTCCTATTGAATTTTTTAAAGCATTTACAGATAAACTTTCCCCACTACTGCTAAATATGTTTAACGAATCTTTACAATGCGGCATACTCCCTCCTACTTTAAGACAGGCCACCATTTCACTTTTATTGAAGAAATGCAAGGATCCCCTTCTCTGTAGTAACTATCGCCCTATTTCTTTATTATGTGCGGATGTTAAAATATTAGCTAAAATGCTGGCAAGGCGTCTAGAGGCTGTTTTGCCTTCAATCATTTCTACAGACCAAACAGGGTTTGTCAAGGGAAGGCACTCTTTTCACAATGTCAGGCGTCTATTTGACATATTGTACTCTCCCTCAACTTCTACCACCCCTGAGTTGGTTATTTCGATGGATGCAGAGAAGGCATTTGATTGTGTGGAGTGGCCTTATTTGTTCCATACATTAAAAAAGTTTGGATTTGGCTGTAAACTTCTTTATGCGTCTCCTTTGGCCCGTGTCCGCACAAACAATGATTACTCAGATTATTTTCCCCTTGGACGTGGTACTCGGCAGGGCTGTCCCCTTTCCCCCTTATTGTTCGCCATCGCTATTGAACCATTGGCAGTGGCCCTTAGATCTAGTCAAATGATGGGCATTATAAGAGGGGGCGCTGTGCACAAACTGTCTTTATATGCTGACGACCTTTTACTTTTCGTCTCTGAGCCAGACAGATCTATACCCCACGTTTTAGATCTACTGAAGGTATTTGGGCAGGTTTCGGGGTATAAACTGAATCTTCATAAGAGTGAACTCTTGCCTATAAATTCAACAGCCATAGCTTACCCTCTTTCAAAATTGCCATTTAAGACATCATTAAATCAATTCAACTATTTGGGCATCTGCGTAACTAAGAACTACTCTGACCTGTTTAACCGTAATTTCTCTCCTCTGTTGGATCGTTTGACCGAAGATCTTCATCGTTGGTCTCTATTGCCTCTTTCTCTTGCGGGTAGGATAAATTGTATAAAAATGAATGTACTGCCTAAATTTCTGTATCTTTTTCAATGCATACCGGTTTTTATTCCAAAACGTTTCTTTCACTCTTTAGATTGCACTATTTCTCAATTTATTTGGAATGGAAAAACTCCAAGAATACAGAAAGGCATTTTACAAAAAACTAAGGAGCTGGGGGGTTTAGCACTACCTAACTTCTTGTTTTATTACTGGGCTGCAAATGTTCGTAATATGTTAATCTGGTGCTGTTCCAGCAGTCAGCCTCCACCCAGGTTAAGGATCGAGGAGGCTGCTTGTGGCAGTACTTCGCTTACGTCTCTTTTGTGTCTTCCTCTCTCGTTATCACCTTTAACCTTCTCCAGTAATGTTATAGTTAAAAATTGTCTTAAGATCTAGCGTCAATTCAGGCGGCATTTTACTTTACAGTCAACACCTCTTCTATGCCCTGTACATTCTAACCCCCTCTTTCCTCCCTCTCTCGTTGATAAGGCTTTTGCGGCCTGGGTGGACCACGGGATCATTTCCATTAAATTGTAACCAATTTCCATTGATTGTTTGTCTTTGGTGTTGTGAAAAATTCAATAAATAAATCATATATATAAAAATAAAAACTAGTGCCTTCCCATTCTGTAAGAGGCCAGCATTCAGTGACTCTACAAGTGTACGCAAGTAGCCGAATATATTGTCAGTCAGGCTCGTTGGTCTAGGGGTATGATTCTCGCTTTGGGTGCGAGAGGTCCCGGGTTCAAATCCCGGACGAGCCCAGCAGTTTCAGAACAAGCTGCCAGTAAGATGACAAGCGTTTATTTCCTGCACAGAACGTACTCTGAATCGCTGCCTGCCAGAGAGTACAGCTCCCTAACGACAAACGCTCTTATTAAAACTAGTGCCTGCTCATTCTGTTTGAGGCCAGCGTTCGGTGACTGTACAAGTGTATGCAAGTAGCCTCATCCAGCGTCAGGCAGGCTCGTTGGTCTAGGGGTATGATTCTCGCTTCGGGTGCGAGAGGTCCTGGGTTCGAATCCCGGACGAGCCCTCTCTCCTTTAGTATGAGTTCAAGGGTTCTCTGACTCTGTATGCAATTGCATGTGATACCACAGGATTTTTTTTCTCTTTTTTTAATCTGGGTGATAAAACAAATTGTGCTCTTCTTGGTGTACGAAAGGCATTGTTTTCCCTTAGAAGTTGACGGAGAAGAAAGCTCATTCTGACGGAGAAGAAAGCTCATTCAGAAGCTCAAGCCCGCTTGAATGAGTCCAGTCAGAAGCGAGACTTGCTGAAGTTCTCTCTGGAGCAGAGACTCAGTGAGTTGCCCAAAAATCACCCGAAGGGCAATCTGATTATGGAGGAGTTAGTCATGTTGTCCTCCCCACCTCTCAGCCCCTGCCAAAGCATCATGTTTTCAACCACTTCATAGTCTGGCCATTTACTTTTCTTTATCAACCACTTCATAGTCTGGCCATTTACTGCAACCCACATAGTACTTGACGTCACGTTCTGCAGCATCAGAGGCTGATGCTTTGGCAAAATTGAACTTTTTTCGCAGGTCTGTAGATGCTGTAGTGGGATTCAAAGCATTTTAAATCGCTCTTAACTGTATTACCGTGGCTCTTTTGCAGAAACGCTAAGCACAGGTATACTTGTTGTTCTGTGGAGTTTCTTTGAACAACTTTTCATTGACTTTTTGCAGCATCGGCTTAGGCTGTTTACATTTAGAGCCCGCCATTTCTGTTCCATGTGTTTTTCTCCAATTACACTGCCATTTTGGTTATATGGACAAAACAAACGTATCAATGATGTTTTTCGATGACTAGATTAATTTATAGTTCATGTCTCTTTCCCACCTGTTTTGTGTGTAGTCTGCCTCTCTGCTTTCGTACGCAAAGCCTTCTTCGTAGGTCCAGTGCAAAAGCAAGAAGTGGCCTTTTCCCCTTAGGCCACTGGGCCTCTTGCGCACAGTGCTTTGTGTAATTTCAGCCTGAAAGGGCACGGGCACGGGCACGGGCAGGCAAGAATGATTCACTGACAGTCTGATGCACACAAAATCCCACCACCACAGCTATCCGAAGTTTGTCCGTTCTATGCCAACTCAGATCTTGTGGTCATTATTGCTTTGAACAAACCATCCTTGAATTTGTCGAACATCCAACTTAAACATAGCCCATTAAAGACGACCCAGGTGGGACTTGAACCCACAATCTCCAGCTCCGGAGGCTGATGCCTTATCCATTAGGCCACTGGGCCTTGTCTGGCATGCTTTTCCTTTGATCAGTAATATGCCTTCAAGGGGTTTCTAACGCTCAAGCAACTACACTTTCGTATCTCGACGCCAGGTCGTGTTCCGTCTTTGAGAAGGGCTTCACTGAATTTGTGGCGCCCTCCCGAAAGTCTTAATGTAGAAGAGGCTCGTTGGTCTAGGGGTATGATTCTCGCTTTGGGTGCGAGAGGTCCCGGGTTCAAATCCCGGACGAGCCCAGGATTTTCAGAACAAGCAGCAAGGTTGGATCCTTCCTTTTGCAGCACTGAGCCAAACTCAAAACTGTCATGTTTTTGAAACCCTTACTACTGCTTGTGTTCATCTGTACTACAACATAGCCAAGATTCAGCCAGATGACAAGCGCTTATTTCCTTGCACAATCGTACTCAGAATCGCTGCCTACCAGGGAGTGTGGCTCCCTAACGACAAACGCTTTCTATTAAAACTAGTGCCTTCCCATTCTGTAAGAGGCCAGCATTCAGTGACTCTACAAGTGTACGCAAGTAGCCGATTCTATTGTCAGTCAGGCTCGTTGGTCTAGGGGTATGATTCTCGCTTTGGGTGTGAGAGGTCCCGGGTTCAAATCCCGGATGAGCCCAGCAGTTTGAGAACAAGCAGCCAGTCAGATGACAAGCGTTTATTTCCTGCACAGAACGTACTCTGAATCAGTATCTCTAAAATCATATCGGATCCCAATGGTCGATTTATTTTTATTACAGGTAAAATTTTTGCCATTTCTCTGACGCTAGCTAATGTTTACGGCCCAAACTGGGATAATGAGGATTTCTATAAAAAATTTCTTTTTTCAATTCCTGATATAGTGTCTAGTCACCTTATTCTCGGTGGAGACTTTAATTGCTGTCTGGACCCCTCACTCGATCGCTCATCCACTAAGCCCATCTCTCCATCTAAATCATCTAAAGTTGTTCAACTGTTTATGGAGCAGTATGCTGTCTCGAATGTATGGCGCTTCTTCAATCCCAGTGATAAGCAGTTTTCTTTTTTTTCTCCTGTACATGGTACTTTTTCTCGAATTGACCTCTTTCTCATTGACAACAAGCTGCTTTCTTCTGTTAACAATTGTTTCTACAGTCCTATAGTTATTTCAGATCACGCTACTATCATAGTTGATGTCTCATTTCCTGGTGTGTCCTTCATGCGATCCCCATGGCGTTTTAACTCGTTTCTTCTTACTGACCCGGATTTCATAAAAAACATTGATGGTCGCATTGATCTTTTCATTTCCACTAATGTTAATTCAGATGTGTCAGCGTCAACAATTTGGGAGGCATGCAAAGCTTATTTACGTGGAGAGATCATTTCTTTCTCTGCCTTTCGGAAAAAAAACACTGTTGAAAGGAGTATCTCTATCTCTAGGGAATTGGCTGACCTGCAGTCCAGATGCGAGGATGCACCTGAACCCGAACTTATAAAAGAATTGCTTACTAAAAAAACTGAATTTGATATATTGGCTTCCGACGGCGCAATAGAAGCATTACTTAAGTCTCGTCACAGCTATTATGAATCTGGTGATAAGCCAGGCAAAATATTGGCTCACCAAATTCGACAATCTGCCTCGGCTCAACATATCTTAAAAATGAATACTGTCAATGGCACAACTATTAACCCTCAAACTATTAATGACCAATTCAGGAATTTTTATGCTTTGTTATACACTTCTGAGTGTTCATCTGATGAGGCTCAGTTGGATAGTTTCCTTAGGCCCTTAAACATTCCTTCCATTGACCCTGAGACATCTTCTAGGATGGATGAGCTTTTTACGGTAGATGATATTAAAGATGCGTTACACTCCATGCAGAATGGGAAATGTCCGGGGCCTAATGGTTTTCCTATTGAATTTTTTAAAGCATTTACAGATAAACTTTCCCCACTACTGCTAAATATGTTTAACGAATCTTTACAATGCGGCATACTCCCTCCTACTTTAAGACAGGCCACCATTTCACTTTTATTGAAGAAAGGCAAGGATCCCCTTCTCTGTAGTAACTATCGCCCTATTTCTTTATTATGTGCGGATGTTAAAATATTAGCTAAAATGCTGGCAAGGCGTCTAGAGGCTGTTTTGCCTTCAATCATTTCTACAGACCAAACAGGGTTTGTCAAGAGAAGGCACTCTTTTCACAATGTCAGGCGTCTATTTGACATATTGTACTCTCCCTCAACTTCTACCACCCCTGAGTTGGTTATTTCGATGGATGCAGAGAAGGCATTTGATCGTGTGGAGTGGCCTTATTTGTTCCATACATTAAAAAAGTTTGGATTTGGCTGTAAACTTCTTTATGCTTCTCCTTTGGCCCGTGTCCGCACAAACAATGATTACTCAGATTATTTTCCCCTTGGACGTGGTACTCGGCAGGGCTGTCCCCTTTCCCCCTTATTGTTCGCCATCGCTATTGAACCATTGGCAGTGGCCCTTAGATCTAGTCAAATGATGAGCATTATAAGAGGGGGCGCTGTGCACAAACTGTCTTTATATGCTGACGACCTTTTACTTTTCGTCTCTGAGCCAGACAGATCTATACCCCACGTTTTAGATCTACTGAAGGTATTTGGGCAGGTTTCGGGGTATAAACTGAATCTTCATAAGAGTGAACTCTAGCCTATAAATTCAACAGCCATAGCTTACCCTCTTTCAAAATTGCCATTTAAGACATCATTAAATCAATTCAACTATTTGGGCATCTGCGTAACTAAGAACTACTCTGACCTGTTTAACTGTAATTTCTCTCCTCTGTTGGATCGTTTGACCGAAGATCTTCATCGTTGGTCTCTATTGCCTCTTTCTCTTGCGGGTAGGATAAATTGTGTAAAAATGAATGTACTGCCTAAATTTCTGTATCTTTTTCAATGCATACGGGTTTTTATTCCAAAACGTTTCTTTCACTCTTTAGATTGCACTATTTCTCAATTTATTTGGAATGGAAAAACTCCAAGAATACAGAAAGGCATTTTACAAAAAACTAAGGAGCTGGGGGGTTTAGCACTACCTAACTTCTTGTTTTATTACTGGGCTGCAAATGTTCGTAATATGTTAATCTGGTGCTGTTCCAGCGGTCAGCCTCCACCCAGGTTAAGGATCGAGGAGGCTGCTTGTGGCAGTACTTCGCTTACGTCTCTTTTGTGTCTTCCTCTCTCGTTATCACCTTTAACCTTCTCCAGTAATGTTATAGTTAAAAATTGTCTTAAGATCTGGCGTCAACTCAGGCGGCATTTTACTTTACAGTCAACACCTCTTCTATGCCCTGTACATTCTAACCCCCTCTTTCCTCCCTCTCTCGTTGATAAGGCTTTTGCGGCCTGGGTGGACCACGGGATCATTTCCATTAAACATCTTTACATTGACGGAACATTCGCTTCTTTTGAACAATTGACTCAAGTTTTTAACTTACCAAGGTTCCACTTTTTCAGATACTTGCAAGTCCGTGACTTTGTCCGTAAGCATTTTCTGGGATTCCTTTCGATCCCACCCTCCACCATTGTCGATACCATATCAAATATCAATCCTTATCAAAGAGGGGCCATATCTACGATTTATAATACCTTTTTTACATGTTGCCCTTTGGATTCTGACAGTCTGCGGATTACCTGGGCTAGGGATCTTAATATAAAGATAGAGACAGAAACATGGCATTCGATTTTGAAACGTGTTCACACGTCATCTGTTTGTGCTCGCCACGGGGTTTTACAGTGTAAAGTGGTCCACAAGGTACATTGGTCTAAAAGTAAATTAGCCCGTATGTTCCCTGACATTGATCCAAGCTGCGACAAGTGTCATGTAGAACCGGCTAATCTAACTCACATGTTCTGGACTTGTCCTGCTTTACCTCTTTTCTGGGAGTCGGTTTTTGACTCACTTTCCACTATTACTTCAGTCAATATCCATCCCTCTCCGCTAATCGGCTTGTTTGGAGTTTTACCTCCTAATTACTCATTGCCGTCTCATTTCGCAGAGTTGGTAGCTTTTCTTACACTGCTAGCGAGACGTTGCATTTTGATGAACTGGAAGGGTCCTCGAGTCCCTTCTCATACTCGGTGGATAAAAGATGCCTTATTTTTTGTTAAATTGGAAAAAATTAAACACTGCCTTCATGGTTCCATGATTAAATTTTCAAGAATTTGGTTACCCTTTTTTGAGCATGTTAAATCTCTGCAACTGGACGCAGTCACAATTGACTGACTGACCACCCAACCCTGCACTTTCAGTGGTTTTTCAGTTTTCAACTGGTATTATCGTTAGCAGCACACATTATTTTCTAAGTTTTGAGGTTACTCAACTTTACTTGCTGGACCTAGTTAAGGCTGACCTTGTCCTATTTCTGTATTATGACATAAAGCTCTGTTATATATTATATACTATACTAAACCTGTTAGTACTGTGAGGGATTTTGTGTTGGTGTTTTTGTATTGATGGGTTTTTTTTTGTTTTTTTTTGTCTTTTTTTTGTGTGGTTTTTATTATATTATTAGTTTTTATATAATTTTTTATATTGATTGTTTGTCTTTGGTGTTGTGAAAAATTCAATAAATAAATCATATATATATATAAAAAAAAAAAAAAAAAACTAGTGCCTTCCCATTCTGTAAGAGGCCAGCATTCAGTGACTCTACAAGTGTACGCAAGTAGCCGAATCTATTGTCAGTCAGGCTCGTTGGTCTAGGGGTATGATTCTCGCTTTGGGTGCGAGAGGTCCCGGGTTCAAATCCCGGATGAGCCCAGCAGTTTCAGAACAAGCTGCCAGTAAGATGACAAGTGTTTATTTCCTGCACAGAACGTACTCTGACAAACGGTCCCGGGTTCAAATCCCGGACGAGCCCTCTCTCCTTTAGTATGAGTTCAAGGGTTCTCTGACTCTGTATGCAATTGCATGTGATAGCACAGGATTTTTTTTCTCTTTTTTTAATCTGGGTGATAAAACAAATTGTGCTCTTCTTGGTGTATGAAAGGCATTGTTTTCCCTTAGAAGTTGACGGAGAAGAAAGCTCATTCTGACGGAGAAGAAAGCTCATTCAGAAGCTCAAGCCCGCTTGAATGAGTCCAGTGAGAAGCGAGACTTGCTGAAGTTCTCTCTGGAGCAGAGACTCAGTGAGTTGCCCAAAAATCACCCGAAGGGCAATCTGATTATGGAGGAGTTAGTCATGTTGTCCTCCCCACCTCTCAGCCCCTGCCACAGCATCATGTTTTCAACCACTTCATAGTCTGGCCATTTACTTTTCTTTATCAACCACTTCATAGTCTGGCCATTTACTGCAACCCACATAGTACTTGACGTCCAGTTCTGCAGCATCAGAGGCTGATGCTTTGGCAAAATTGAACATTTTTCGCAGGTCTGTAGATGCTGTAGTGGGATTCAAAGCATTTTAAATCGCTCTTAACTGTATTACCGTGGCTCTTTTGCAGAAACGCTAAGCACAGGTATACTTGTTGTTCTGTGGAGTTTCTTTGAACAACTTTTCATTGACTTTTTGCAGCATCGGCTTAGGCTGTTTACATTTAGAGCCCGCCGTTTCTGTTCCATGTGTTTTTCTCCAATTACACTGCCATTTTGGTTATATGGACAAAACAAACGTATCAATGATGTTTTTCGATGACTAGATTAATTTATAGTTCATGTCTCTTTCCCACCTGTTTTGTGTGTAGTCTGCCTCTCTGCTTTCGTACGCAAAGCCTTCTTCGTAGGTCAAGTGCAAAAGCAAGAAGTGGCCTTTTCCCCTTAGGCCACTGGGCCTCTTGCGCACAGTGCTTTGTGTAATTTCAGCCTGAAAGGGCACGGGCACGGGCAGGCAAGAATGATTCACTGACAGTCTGATGCACACAAAATCCCACCACCACAGCTATCCGAAGTTTGTCCGTTCTATGCCAACTCAGATCTTGTGGTCATTAATGCTTTGAACAAACCATCCTTGAATTTGTCGAACATCCAACTTAAACATAGCCCATTAAAGACGACCCAGGTGGGACTTGAACCCACAATCTCCAGCTCCGGAGGCTGATGCCTTATCCATTAGGCCACTGGGCCTTGTCTGGCATGCTTTTCCTTTGATCAGTAATATGCCTTCAAGGGGTTTCTAATGCTCAAGCAACTACACTTTCGTATCTCGACGCCAGGTCGTGTTCCGTCTTTGAGATGGGCTTCACTGAATTTGTGGCGCCCTCCCGAAAGTCTTAATGTAGAAGAGGCTCGTTGGTCTAGGGGTATGATTCTCGCTTTGGGTGCGAGAAGTCCCGGGTTCAAATCCCGGACGAGCCCGGGATTTTTAGAACAAGCAGCGAGAGCAGCAAGGTTGGATCCTTCCTTTTGCAGCACTGAGCCAAACTCAAAACTGTCATGTTTTTGAAACCCTTACTACTGCTTGTGTTCATCTGTACTACAACATAGCCAAGATTCAGCCAGATGACAAGCGCTTATTTCCTTGCACAATCGTACTCAGAATCGCTGCCTGCCAGGGAGTGTGGCTCCCTAACGACAAACGCTTTCTATTAAAATTAGTGCCTTCCCATTCTGTAAGAGGCCAGCATTCAGTGACTCTACAAGTGTACGCAAGTAGCCGATTCTATTGTCAGTCAGGCTCGTTGGTCTAGGGGTATGATTCTCGCTTTGGGTGTGAGAGGTCCGTGGTTCAAATCCCGGATGAGCCCAGCAGTTTCAGAACAAGCAGCCAGTCAGATGACAAGCGTTTATTTCCTGCACAGAACGTACTCTGAATCAGTATCTCTAAAATCATATCGGATCCCAATGGTCGATTTATTTTTATTACAGGTAAAATTTTTGGCATTTCTCTGACGCTAGCTAATGTTTACGGCCCAAACTGGGATATTGAGGATTTCTATAAAAAATTTCTTTTTTCAATTCCTGATATAGTGTCTACTCACCTTATTCTCGGTGGAGACTTGAATTGCTGTCTGGACCCCTCACTCGATCGCTCATCCACTAAGCCCATCTCTCCATCTAAATCATCTAAAGTTGTTCAACTGTTTATGGAGCAGTATGCTGTCTCGGATGTATGGCGCTTCTTCAATCCCAGTGATAAGCAGTTTTCTTTTTTTTCTCCTGTACATGGTACTTTTTCTCGAATTGACCTCTTTCTCATTGACAACAAGCTGCTTTCTTCTGTTAACAATTGTTTCTACAGTCCTATAGTTATTTCAGATCACGCTACTATCATAGTTGATGTCTCATTTCCTGGTGTGTCCTTCATGCGATCCCCATGGCGTTTTAACTCGTTTCTTCTTACTGACCCGGATTTCATAAAAAACATTGATGGTCGCATTGATCTTTTCATTTCCACTAATGTTAATTCAGATGTGTCAGCGTCAACAATTTGGGAGGCATGCAAAGCTTATTTACGTGGAGAGATCATTTCTTTCTCTGCCTTTCGGAAAAAAAACACTGTTGAAAGGAGTATCTCTATCTCTAGGGAATTGGCTGACCTGCAGTCCAGATGCGAGGATGCACCTGAACCCGAACTTATAAAAGAATTGCTTACTAAAAAGTCTGAATTTGATATATTGGCTTCCGCCGGCGCAATAGAAGCATTACTTAAGTCTCGTCACAGCTATTATGAATCTGGTGATAAGCCAGGCAAAATATTGGCTCACCAAATTCGACAATCTGCCTCGGCTCAACATATCTTAAAAATGAATACTGTCAATGGCACAACTATTAACCCTCAAACTATTAATGACCAATTCAGGAATTTTTATGCTTTGTTATACACTTCTGAGTGTTCATCTGATGAGGCTCAGTTGGATAGTTTCCTTAGGCCCTTAAACATTCCTTCCATTGACCCTGAGACATCTTCTAGGATGGATGAGCTTTTTACGGTAGATGATATTAAAGATGCGTTACACTCCATGCAGAATGGGAAATGTCCAGGGCCTGATGGTTTTCCTATTGAATTTTTTAAAGCATTTACAGATAAACTTTCCCCACTACTGCTAAATATGTTTAACGAATCTTTACAATGCGGCATACTCCCTCCTACTTTAAGACAGGCCACCATTTCACTTTTATTGAAGAAATGCAAGGATCCCCTTCTCTGTAGTAACTATCGCCCTATTTCTTTATTATGTGCGGATGTTAAAATATTAGCTAAAATGCTGGCAAGGCGTCTAGAGGCTGTTTTGCCTTCAATCATTTCTACAGACCAAACAGGGTTTGTCAAGGGAAGGCACTCTTTTCACAATGTCAGGCGTCTATTTGACATATTGTACTCTCCCTCAACTTCTACCACCCCTGAGTTGGTTATTTCGATGGATGCAGAGAAGGCATTTGATTGTGTGGAGTGGCCTTATTTGTTCCATACATTAAAAAAGTTTGGATTTGGCTGTAAACTTCTTTATGCGTCTCCTTTGGCCCGTGTCCGCACAAACAATGATTACTCAGATTATTTTCCCCTTGGACGTGGTACTCGGCAGGGCTGTCCCCTTTCCCCCTTATTGTTCGCCATCGCTATTGAACCATTGGCAGTGGCCCTTAGATCTAGTCAAATGATGGGCATTATAAGAGGGGGCGCTGTGCACAAACTGTCTTTATATGCTGACGACCTTTTACTTTTCGTCTCTGAGCCAGACAGATCTATACCCCACGTTTTAGATCTACTGAAGGTATTTGGGCAGGTTTCGGGGTATAAACTGAATCTTCATAAGAGTGAACTCTTGCCTATAAATTCAACAGCCATAGCTTACCCTCTTTCAAAATTGCCATTTAAGACATCATTAAATCAATTCAACTATTTGGGCATCTGCGTAACTAAGAACTACTCTGACCTGTTTAACCGTAATTTCTCTCCTCTGTTGGATCGTTTGACCGAAGATCTTCATCGTTGGTCTCTATTGCCTCTTTCTCTTGCGGGTAGGATAAATTGTATAAAAATGAATGTACTGCCTAAATTTCTGTATCTTTTTCAGTGCATACCGGTTTTTATTCCAAAACGTTTCTTTCACTCTTTAGATTGCACTATTTCTCAATTTATTTGGAATGGAAAAACTCCAAGAATACAGAAAGGCATTTTACAAAAAACTAAGGAGCTGGGGGGTTTAGCACTACCTAACTTCTTGTTTTATTACTGGGCTGCAAATGTTCGTAATATGTTAATCTGGTGCTGTTCCAGCAGTCAGCCTCCACCCAGGTTAAGGATCGAGGAGGCTGCTTGTGGCAGTACTTCGCTTACGTCTCTTTTGTGTCTTCCTCTCTCGTTATCACCTTTAACCTTCTCCAGTAATGTTATAGTTAAAAATTGTCTTAAGATCTAGCGTCAATTCAGGCGGCATTTTACTTTACAGTCAACACCTCTTCTATGCCCTGTACATTCTAACCCCCTCTTTCCTCCCTCTCTCGTTGATAAGGCTTTTGCGGCCTGGGTGGACCACGGGATCATTTCCATTAAACATCTTTACATTGACGGAACATTTGCTTCTTTTGAACAATTGACTCAAGTTTTTAACTTACCAAGGTTCCACTTTTTCAGATACTTGCAAGTCCGTGACTTTGTCCGTAAGCATTTTCTGGGATTCCTTTCGATCCCACCCTCCACCATTGTCGATACCATATCAAATATCAATCCTTATCAAAGAGGGGCCATATCTACGATTTATAATACCTTTTTTACATGTTGCCCTTTGGATTCTGACAGTCTGCGGATTACCTGGGCTAGGGATCTTAATATAAAGATAGAGACAGAAACATGGCATTCGATTTTGAAACGTGTTCACACGTCATCTGTTTGTGCTCGCCACGGGGTTTTACAGTGTAAAGTGGTCCACAAGGTACATTGGTCTAAAAGTAAATTAGCCCGTATGTTCCCTGACATTGATCCAAGCTGCGACAAGTGTCATGTAGAACCGGCTAATCTAACTCACATGTTCTGGACTTGTCCTGCTTTACCTCTTTTCTGGGAGTCGGTTTTTGACTCACTTTCCACTATTACTTCAGTCAATATCCATCCCTCTCCGCTAATCGGCTTGTTTGGAGTTTTACCTCCTAATTACTCATTGCCGTCTCATTTCGCAGAGTTGGTAGCTTTTCTTACACTGCTAGCGAGACGTTGCATTTTGATGAACTGGAAGGGTCCTCGAGTCCCTTCTCATACTCGGTGGATAAAAGATGCCTTATTTTTTGTTAAATTGGAAAAAATTAAACACTGCCTTCATGGTTCCATGATTAAATTTTCAAGAATTTGGTTACCCTTTTTTGAGCATGTTAAATCTCTGCAACTGGACGCAGTCACAATTGACTGACTGACCACCCAACCCTGCACTTTCAGTGGTTTTTCAGTTTTCAACTGGTATTATCGTTAGCAGCACACATTATTTTCTAAGTTTTGAGGTTACTCAACTTTACTTGCTGGACCTAGTTAAGGCTGACCTTGTCCTATTTCTGTATTATGACATAAAGCTCTGTTATATATTATATACTATACTAAACCTGTTAGTACTGTGAGGGATTTTGTGTTGGTGTTTTTGTATTGATGTTTTTTTTTTGTTTTTTTTGTCTTTTTTTGTGTGGTTTTTATTATATTATTAGTTTTTATATAATTTTTTATATTGATTGTTTGTCTTTGGTGTTGTGAAAAATTCAATAAATAAATCATATATAAAAAAAAAAAAAAAACTAGTGCCTTCCCATTCTGTAAGAGGCCAGCATTCAGTGACTCTACAAGTGTACGCAAGTAGCCGAATCTATTGTCAGTCAGGCTCGTTGGTCTAGGGGTATGATTCTCGCTTTGGGTGCGAGAGGTCCCGGGTTCAAATCCCGGATGAGCCCAGCAGTTTCAGAACAAGCTGCCAGTAAGATGACAAGTGTTTATTTCCTGCACAGAACGTACTCTGACAAACGGTCCCGGGTTCAAATCCCGGATGAGCCCTCTCTCCTTTAGTATGAGTTCAAGGGTTCTCTGACTCTGTATGCAATTGCATGTGATACCACAGGATTTTTTTTCTCTTTTTTTAATCTGGGTGATAAAACAAATTGTGCTCTTCTTGGTGTATGAAAGGCATTGTTTTCCCTTAGAAGTTGACGGAGAAGAAAGCTCATTCTGACGGAGAAGAAAGCTCATTCAGAAGCTCAAGCCCGCTTGAATGAGTCCAGTGAGAAGCGAGACTTGCTGAAGTTCTCTCTGGAGCAGAGACTCAGTGAGTTGCCCAAAAATCACCCGAAGGGCAATCTGATTATGGAGGAGTTAGTCATGTTGTCCTCCCCACCTCTCAGCCCCTGCCACAGCATCATGTTTTCAACCACTTCATAGTCTGGCCATTTACTTTTCTTTATCAACCACTTCATAGTCTGGCCATTTACTGCAACCCACATAGTACTTGACGTCCAGTTCTGCAGCATCAGAGGCTGATGCTTTGGCAAAATTGAACTTTTTTCGCAGGTCTGTAGATGCTGTAGTGGGATTCAAAGCATTTTAAATCGCTCTTAACTGTATTACCGTGGCTCTTTTGCAGAAACGCTAAGCACAGGTATACTTGTTGTTCTGTGGAGTTTCTTTGAACAACTTTTCATTGACTTTTTGCAGCATCGGCTTAGGCTGTTTACATTTAGAGCCCGCCATTTCTGTTCCATGTGTTTTTCTCCAATTACACTGCCATTTTGGTTATATAGACAAAACAAACGTATCAATGATGTTTTTCGATGACTAGATTAATTTATAGTTCATGTCTCTTTCCCACCTGTTTTGTGTGTAGTCTGCCTCTCTGCTTTCGTACGCAAAGCCTTCTTCGTAGGTCAAGTGCAAAAGCAAGAAGTGGCCTTTTCCCCTTAGGCCACTGGGCCTCTTGCGCACAGTGCTTTGTGTAATTTCAGCCTGAAAGGGCACGGGCACGGGCAGGCAAGAATGATTCACTGACAGTCTGATGCACACAAAATCCCACCACCACAGCTATCCGAAGTTTGTCCGTTCTATGCCAACTCAGATCTTGTGGTCATTCATGCTTTGAACAAACCATCCTTGAATTTGTCGAACATCCAACTTAAACATAGCCCATTAAAGACGACCCAGGTGGGACTTGAACCCACAATCTCCAGCTCCGGAGGCTGATGCCTTATCCATTAGGCCACTGGGCCTTGTCTGGCATGCTTTTCCTTTGATCAGTAATATGCCTTCAAGGGGTTTCTAATGCTCAAGCAACTACACTTTCGTATCTCGACGCCAGGTCGTGTTCCGTCTTTGAGATGGGCTTCACTGAATTTGTGGCGCCCTCCCGAAAGTCTTAATGTAGAAGAGGCTCGTTGGTCTAGGGGTATGATTCTCGCTTTGGGTGCGAGAAGTCCCGGGTTCAAATCCCGTACGAGCCCGGGATTTTTAGAACAAGCAGCGAGAGCAGCAAGGTTGGATCCTTCCTTTTGCAGCACTGAGCCAAACTCAAAACTGTCATGTTTTTGAAACCCTTACTACTGCTTGTGTTCATCTGTACTACAACATAGCCAAGATTCAGCCAGATGACAAGCGCTTATTTCCTTGCACAATCGTACTCAGAATCGCTGCCTGCCAGGGAGTGTGGCTCCCTAACGACAAACGCTTTCTATTAAAATTAGTGCCTTCCCATTCTGTAAGAGGCCAGCATTCAGTGACTCTACAAGTGTACGCAAGTAGCCAATTCTATTGTCAGTCAGGCTCGTTGGTCTAGGGGTATGATTCTCGTTTTGGGTGTGAGAGGTCCATGGTTCAAATCCCGGATGAGCCCAGCAGTTTCAGAACAAGCAGCCAGTCAGATGACAAGCGTTTATTTCCTGCACAGAACGTACTCTGAATCAGTATCTCTAAAATCATATCGGATCCCAATGGTCGATTTATTTTTATTACAGGTAAAATTTTTGGCATTTCTCTGACGCTAGCTAATGTTTACGGCCCAAACTGGGATATTGAGGATTTCTATAAAAAATTTCTTTTTTCAATTCCTGATATAGTGTCTACTCACCTTATTCTCGGTGGAGACTTTAATTGCTGTCTGGACCCCTCACTCGATCGCTCATCCACTAAGCCCATCTCTCCATCTAAATCATCTAAAGTTGTTCAACTGTTTATGGAGCAGTATGCTGTCTCGGATGTATGGCGCTTCTTCAATCCCAGTGATAAGCAGTTTTCTTTTTTTTCTCCTGTACATGGTACTTTTTCTCGAATTGACCTCTTTCTCATTGACAACAAGCTGCTTTCTTCTGTTAACAATTGTTTCTACAGTCCTATAGTTATTTCAGATCACGCTACTATCATAGTTGATGTCTCATTTCCTGGTGTGTCCTTCATGCGATCCCCATGGCGTTTTAACTCGTTTCTTCTTACTGACCCGGATTTCATAAAAAACATTGATGGTCGCATTGATCTTTTCATTTCCACTAATGTTAATTCAGATGTGTCAGCGTCAACAATTTGGGAGGCATGCAAAGCTTATTTACGTGGAGAGATCATTTCTTTCTCTGCCTTTCGGAAAAAAAACACTGTTGAAAGGAGTATCTCTATCTCTAGGGAATTGGCTGACCTGCAGTCCAGATGCGAGGATGCACCTGAACCCGAACTTATAAAAGAATTGCTTACTAAAAAGTCTGAATTTGATATATTGGCTTCCGACGGCGCAATAGAAGCATTACTTAAGTCTCGTCACAGCTATTATGAATCTGGTGATAAGCCAGGCAAAATATTGGCTCACCAAATTCGACAATCTGCCTCGGCTCAACATATCTTAAAAATGAATACTGTCAATGGCACAACTATTAACCCTCAAACTATTAATGACCAATTCAGGAATTTTTATGCTTTGTTATACACTTCTGAGTGTTCATCTGATGAGGCTCAGTTGGATAGTTTCCTTAGGCCCTTAAACATTCCTTCCATTGACCCTGAGACATCTTCTAGGATGGATGAGCTTTTTACGGTAGATGATATTAAAGATGCGTTACACTCCATGCAGAATGGGAAATGTCCGGGGCCTGATGGTTTTCCTATTGAATTTTTTAAAGCATTTACAGATAAACTTTCCCCACTACTGCTAAATATGTTTAACGAATCTTTACAATGCGGCATACTCCCTCCTACTTTAAGACAGGCCACCATTTCACTTTTATTGAAGAAAGGCAAGGATCCCCTTCTCTGTAGTAACTATCGCCCTATTTCTTTATTATGTGCGGATGTTAAAATATTAGCTAAAATGCTGGCAAGGCGTCTAGAGGCTGTTCCCTTTCGAAGGGAACTCAACAATACGTCAACGACGTTATGGGGAACGCCTCAGGCGTGACAGGTGTCTGAAATCACTATCAAATCACGTCAATCATATTGACCGGCGACAGCCCGTGAATCATTAGCGTGAATGATTAACGTGCGACCTGGAAGTATAAAGGGGCGCCTTGCACACATGACAAATCATCTCATCGTCTTCAGGGACTGTCTGTTTGAAAACGCTACTCAATGAAACGGTAAGAAAATTAAATGTACAGCACACGAGTGTGCTTTTCCTGCCTGGGAGAAGAGCGCGCACGGGAGATTCTCGAGGGAATCCTCTGTGTGAACTGTGAGCGTTTTTCTTTTAAAACGCTCGCTCTCGTCTGGCCCTCTTCTCGAGTGAAGGGGGTTCAACGTCTGGTTCTCGTGGTCCCGCTCGTGCCGAGGCAGAGCGGCGACTTGCATCATGGGCTTCCAGATAGAGCTCGTCGATCATCTTGAGAGTGCTGTAAACCTCTCAGATGATTCGACGGCTGACGAGGGCGAAGCAGGTGCTCTTGCTGCTCTTCAGGACGAGCAGGAGATGGCTGAGGAGGTTTATAATCAGGTAGATCCTGAACCCTCTCAGCCACCCTGCCCCGTGTATGCAGGTCTGGTGGATGTTGTGGAGCGCGCCGCCAACAGGCTGTAGCTGCCATGGCAACGCACTAGAGGAGAGACCGCTCGCGGTAGGCTCGGCGATCGGTTTCTCCCCGGCCATACACCACCAGCTCAGGTGAGCCTAATCCATTCCTTCCTGATCTTCACACAGAGATCTAGAGGGCATGGAAGAGCCCATTCTCTGCCAGTATTCACTGACATCAGCGGGTTAATTTCGCTGATGTTGAGGGGATCGCAGAGCATGGGTATGTGTCGATGCCGCCCATTTGACGAGTCGTTTGCGAACTATCTCATGTCTGGGCAGGCGTCGACACTGAGAGCTCCATTTCTGCCATCCAAACCGCTAGAGACAACAGCGCGTTTGAATGGCAGAGCATACACGGCAGCAGTTCAGGCTGGTGCTTCCCTGCACACCATGGCGGTGCTGCAGGCATACCAGGCCGACCTGCTGCAGGATCTCGACCAGGGGGCAGGGATGTCCCCTGAGGCGGTTACTGAGCCGCGCCGAACCACGGTTTTTGCGCTCCGGGCCACCAAACAGACTGCTGCCACGATCAGTCGGTCGATGGCGGCGATGGTGGCCACGGAGAGACAGGTTTGGTTAAACCTGGCCGACGTTGAGGAGAAAGAGAAGGCCTTTCTCCTCGATTCGTCGGTTTCGCCCTCTGAACTCTTTGGCCCCTCTGTGGAGGCGGGGCTTGGGAAGTTCAGGGAGGCGAAGGCGCGCTCCGCTGCTTTTAGGAAAAAACCTGCATACCGCTGAGATCCGGTTCCACGCCCAGGCAGGCGGGAGGGCCTGGCCCTTCACGGTCTGAGGACCATAGACAGGGCCAGAGAGCCAGTGTCGCCTCTCGTGCGCCCCCTCTGTGGAGGAACAGGGCGCAGGAAAGGCGTGACTCCCGCTAGAAGAGGGATCTGAGGGAGGTTATCCAGCACAAGCGCATACAGCGTCGCTGATGGATAATCTCCCCGGAGGGCTTCATTAAAAAGAGAAATCCAGCCCTCTCCTCTCTTCTGACTCCCCAGACGTGCATTACATCAGGCCTGGCGCTGGGCCTATGATAAGAACGATGTTCCGATGGCCCGCCTAGGCTTGGTTAGTAGAAACGCCTCTTTCAGGCATGTAAAGTGGTGGACCCCAGGTTCATAAAGAACTATCTGGCGAGTCTTCACTCCGCACGCCGCAGGTGAGCTGTCTGGTCTTTTCAAGAGTCAATTTTGTGAATTAAAATTCCGAAATGTATCTCTCTACAGACCTCGTTCCCTGTATAGAGCTATGGGGTCATGTCATTTGCTATGTCATCAGGTAATAAGGTAAGAGAAGTTTCCTGGATTATTAGGGCCCTGAAGTTCCCCATTAGGTGGCCAGAACGATAACTATGTTAGCCTTCGGGCTGTTAGCCACCTCAGGGTAGAGTAGTTGGTCTCTCTCTTAGAATTTTTTACTTAGAGTGTTGACTGACGCTAGAGCTTCAGATAGATCTTATGTCCGGCCCACGGGTCCGTTTGACTTCTTCCTGAGTATTTCGCCCCTTGAGCTCTGTTTGGGTTTTCATTAGGCTGAGCGATCATGCAGCCCTTTGTATGGAATAATACAGACTATATTCTTTAGTAAGGCTGTGGCTCCTCCGAGCCCTCAGATAGATCTATGCCTGCAGGCTGGCCCTCACCAGGGCCGCCTCTGTAGCTGGCCTAGGCTGTGCCAGGGATAATAGAAGTGCTCTGCTAAAATTTAGCATTGCTTCCTCTGAACCTTCACTTTGTGAATGTAGGTTTCTAGCATCCCTGTATAAACAGCCTCCTCCCATGGGAGTCGTTAGGCCAAGGCCCGCCCCCTTCTCTGCATTCTGGGGTGACTAGAGTAATGCAGCATGGTGCAGAGGATGGTTTGTAAGGACATGGTAGGCCTCAAACAGGCCTCCGTGGTATATATGTCTTTATTGAGCAGGGTTAGGCCGTCTTTCGCTTCACGAAGAAGACTGGGTTTCCTGCCCGACCCTGCCATGCAGAACTGGCCTACGGATTTAGGCCGCCAGTTTAGGCTTCACTCACCTCGCTGAGCTACTGCTCGAGCGCTAGGTTGTAGGTGGATGGCTTTCATTCAAGCCCCACTCCCCTAGGTTGGGCACAGATAAATTTCTGTCACCCCTAGAGCCGCTGGCAGGCCCGGACCCTGGTAACCTCAGGGTGAGGTGTGAGTATCCCCCTGTGATACAGGGTAGGTCTGAGCACTTCACTCCCAGTTCTGTTTATCCTACCTCGCACCACTATGGCTCGGGTCGAGTATGAAGTAAGCTTCACTTCTTCTTTGGTCGAAGTACGCTCCCCTGAAGCCAGAGGATTGCCCTGAGCTGACGCCCATGCATAGATGGTAGGCCCCTGACTAATGGGGCCTCCGTTGAGGCAGAGTGGCGTATGTTGTACTCCCCTTGTTTTAAGGGTGCTAGCTTTTTTGCGGAGTACACTGCCATGGGCAATGTGATTAGGCACCAGGATGCTGTAGGCGCTGCGTAAACAGCTTTGCTGCCAACGAAGGCTGCGCCATTAGGTAGTAGGCCTCAGCAGGCCTCCTTGATTGGACAGCCCCCTAGAGGGCACTGTAGGCCAGCTCACTTTACGTGGTTGGCCTTGGTGGTTCGGGCAGTTGACTCACTGATGGGTAGTAGGCCTTAAACAGGCCTCCTCGGAGGTGAGTCCCAACATTGTGGGACATACCTTATAGCGCTACTGGAAGCCCATTAGTAAATTATGCTTGTGTAGTATGGTTCCCAACAGTGTACTTTATAGCAGAATATGACTTGCTATTAGCTAGTAGGCCCGACCAGGCCTCCCTGATAGGCGAGTCCCCAGCTGGCTGGCCTTAGCAGGCCACCTTATACTATCACCCGGACTCAGGGCTCAAAGCTAACAGTGGTTATCAGGTAGTAGGCCACTCAGGCCTCCCTGAAGGTGAATTCCCACTTAAGATGGTTATCAGGTAGTAGGCCTCAGCCGGCCGCCCTGAAGGCGAATTCCCACTTAAGTTGGCTATCAGGTAGTAGGCCTCTCTGGGCCTCCCTGAAGGTGAGCTCCCAAATATTGTGGCTGTCAGGTAGTAGGCCGCTCTGGGCCTCCCTGAATGTGAGCGCCCAAATATTTTGGGTGTCAGGTAGTAGGCCTCACCAGGCCTCCCTGAAGGTGAGTTCCCACATGCTGTGATTATCAGGTAGTAGGCTCCTCCAGGCCTCCTTGAATGAGTACGGTCAGGTAGTAGGCCTCACCAGGCCTCCCTGAAGGTGAGCTCCCCACATACTGTGGTTGTAAGGTAGCAGGCCTCACCGGGCCTCCCTGAAGGTGAGTTCCCACGTACTGTGGTTATCAGGTAGTAGGCCTCTCTTGGCCTCTCTGAAGGTGAGCACCCAACATACTGTGGTTATCAGGTAGTAGGCCTCTCTGGGCCTCCCTGAAGGTGAGCACCCCACTTACTGTGGTTATCAGGTAGTAGGCCTCACGGGCCTCTCTGAAGGTGAATTCCCACTTACGTTGGCTATCAGGTAGTAGGCCTCTCCGGGCCTCCCTGTAACGTTCCCTAGTGGTGCTGGGTTTATGAAGCTAGTGGTCTCTTGCTATCAGTTTCAGCTAGCCTTAATAGGCAGCTGCTGAAGGCGAGCTTGCGCCCTGGCTCGCTAAAGTGTTCATTCTCTGCTATTGGTTCCCTCCCGGAACTTTTTCTGCCTACAGCCTGGTTTGCCTACCAGGCAGACCTGTGCTCCCCTCACCGAGGGTCTCTATGAGCATGCGGCTTCCTGAGTCTGGTCAGACGGTCGTAGGCCTCTCGTGAGGCCTCCCAGTTAGATCAGCCCTTAGGCCTTCACAGGCCTCCTCAGTGTTTTGAAACACAAACACTGGGTTGATCCGTGGATCGAGTAGAGAAACTCCCCTCGCTAGCAAGGGTTGGAAAGCACTATGCTGAGTCATACTCTCCGGGATATCCCGTCTCTGAGATCCGGGCCGAGTGGTTCACTGCCAGCTTCGCAGTCCCTCGGGTTGGATGCCTTTCTTAAGGCTTTGTTGTCCAGAGGCTCTGTCTTCAGACAGACAGGATTTGGCCAGACTAGTGTCTATGTACTGACGCCAGGTCAGGCCGTCCTGGTGGCATTTCGGGGTGAGTACGTTCCCCTGAATAGTGACTGGCTGGGGTTCCTTTGGGTTCCCTAGCCACATTCCCTAGAAGGGACCCCTTCTAATCGGAAGCTGTGGTTCCAGGCCCGGAGCCGGCCCAGGTAGACCTTTTTATTTAACCATGTTTATGAAGGTTTTTCTGTGAGGCTGTAGCTTGGGCTATGACCGTAGGGAATGCTGTCACTGACAGCCCAGTGTGACCTGAGGGTGAGTGGTTCTAGCGTTTCATTTGAAGTTGCTGGTTCTGACAGTTGTCACTGCCACTTGGCATGCACTCCCCTTAGCATGGCGGAGTTGGTATATCGTTCCCCATAACGTCGTTGACGTATTGTTGAGTTCCCTTCGAAAGGGAACGTCTCAGGTTACGACTGTAACCTATGTTCCCTGAGAACAGGGAACGAGACAATACGTCTCCCTGCCATGCCTCGGGGCTTGCCTACCGTACAGTCCCTTCAGACGATAAGGTGATTTGTCATGTGTGCAAGGCGCCCCTTTATACTTCCAGGTCGCACGTTAATCATTCACGCTAATGATTCACGGGCTGTCGCCGGTCAATATGATTGACGTGATTTGATAGTGATTTCAGACACCTGTCACGCCTGAGGCGTTCCCCCCATAACGTCGTTGACGTATTGTCTCGTTCCCTGTTCTCAGGGAACATAGGTTACAGTCGTAACCTGAGACGTTTTGCCTTCAATCATTTCTACAGACCAAACAGGGTTTGTCAAGGGAAGGCACTCTTTTCACAATGTCAGGCGTCTATTTGACATATTGTACTCTCCCTCAACTTCTACCACCCCTGAGTTGGTTATTTCGATGGATGCAGAGAAGGCATTTGATCGTGTGGAGTGGCCTTATTTGTTCCATACATTAAAAAAGTTTGGATTTGGCTGTAAACTTCTTTATGCTTCTCCTTTGGCCCGTGTCCGCACAAACAATGATTACTCAGATTATTTTCCCCTTGGACGTGGTACTCGGCAGGGCTGTCCCCTTTCCCCCTTATTGTTCGCCATCGCTATTGAACCATTGGCAGTGGCCCTTAGATCTAGTCAAATGATGGGCATTATAAGAGGGGGCGCTGTGCACAAACTGTCTTTATATGCTGACGACCTTTTACTTTTCGTCTCTGAGCCAGACAGATCTATACCCCACGTTTTAGATCTACTGAAGGTATTTGGGCAGGTTTCGGGGTATAAACTGAATCTTCATAAGAGTGAACTCTAGCCTATAAATTCAACAGCCATAGCTTACCCTCTTTCAAAATTGCCATTTAAGACATCATTAAATCAATTCAACTATTTGGGCATCTGCGTAACTAAGAACTACTCTGACCTGTTTAACTGTAATTTCTCTCCTCTGTTGGATCGTTTGACCGAAGATCTTCATCGTTGGTCTCTATTGCCTCTTTCTCTTGCGGGTAGGATAAATTGTGTAAAAATGAATGTACTGCCTAAATTTCTGTATCTTTTTCAATGCATACCGGTTTTTATTCCAAAACGTTTCTTTCACTCTTTAGATTGCACTATTTCTCAATTTATTTGGAATGGAAAAACTCCAAGAATACAGAAAGGCATTTTACAAAAAACTAAGGAGCTGGGGGGTTTAGCACTACCTAACTTCTTGTTTTATTACTGGGCTGCAAATGTTCGTAATATGTTAATCTGGTGATGTTCCAGCGGTCAGCCTCCACCCAGGTTAAGGATCGAGGAGCCTGCTTGTGGCAGTACTTCGCTTACGTCTCTTTTGTGTCTTCCTCTCTCGTTATCACCTTTAACCTTCTCCAGTAATGTTATAGTTAAAAATTGTCTTAAGATCTGGCGTCAACTCAGGCGGCATTTTACTTTACAGTCAACACCTCTTCTATGCCCTGTACATTCTAACCCCCTCTTTCCTCCCTCTCTCGTTGATAAGGCTTTTGCGGCCTGGGTGGACCACGGGATCATTTCCATTAAACATCTTTACATTGACGGAATATTCGCTTCTTTTGAACAATTGACTCAAGTTTTTAACTTACCAAGGTTCCACTTTTTCAGATACTTGCAAGTCCGTGACTTTGTCCGTAAGCATTTTCTGGGATTCCTTTCGATCCCACCCTCCACCATTGTCGATACCATATCAAATATCAATCCTTATCAAAGAGAGGCCATATCTACGATTTATAATACCTTTTTTACATGTTGCCCTTTGGATTCTGACAGTCTGCGGATTACCTGGGCTAGGGATTTTAATATAAAGATAGAGACAGAAACATGGCATTCGATTTTGAAACGTGTTCACACGTCATCTGTTTGTGCTCGCCACGGGGTTTTACAGTGTAAAGTGGTCCACAAGGTACATTGGTCTAAAAGTAAATTAGCCCGTATGTTCCCTGACATTGATCCAAGCTGCGACAAGTGTCATGTAGAACCGGCTAATCTAACTCACATGTTCTGGACTTGTCCTGCTTTACCTCTTTTCTGGGAGTCGGTTTTTGACTCACTTTCCACTATTACTTCAGTCAATATCCATCCCTCTCCGCTAATCGGCTTGTTTGGAGTTTTACCTCCTAATTACTCATTGCCGTCTCATTTCGCAGAGTTGGTAGCTTTTCTTACACTGCTAGCAAGACGTTGCATTTTGATGAACTGGAAGGGTCCTCGAGTCCCTTCTCATACTCGGTGGATAAAAGATGCCTTATTTTTTGTTAAATTGGAAAAAATTAAACACTGCCTTCATGGTTCCATGATTAAATTTTCAAGAATTTGGTTACCCTTTTTTGAGCATGTTAAATCTCTGCAACTGGACGCAGTCACAATTGACTGACTGACCACCCAACCCTGCACTTTCAGTGGTTTTTCAGTTTTCAACTGGTATTATCGTTAGCAGCACACATTATTTTCTAAGTTTTGAGGTTACTCAACTTTACTTGCTGGACCTAGTTAAGGCTGACCTTGTCCTATTTCTGTATTATGACATAAAGCTCTGTTATATATTATATACTATACTAAACCTGTTAGTACTGTGAGGGATTTTGTGTTGGTGTTTTTGTATTGATGTTTTTTTTTTTTTTTTTTTGTCTTTTTTTTTGTGTGGTTTTTATTATATTATTAGTTTTTATATAATTTTTTATATTGATTGTTTGTCTTTGGTGTTGTGAAAAATTCAATAAATAAATCATATATAAAAAAAAAAAAACTAGTGCCTTCCCATTCTGTAAGAGGCCAGCATTCAGTGACTCTACAAGTGTACGCAAGTAGCCGAATCTATTGTCAGTCAGGCTCGTTGGTCTAGGGGTATGATTCTCGCTTTGGGTGCGAGAGGTCCCGGGTTCAAATCCCGGATGAGCCCAGCAGTTTCAGAACAAGCTGCCAGTAAGATGACAAGCGTTTATTTCCTGCACAGAACGTACTCTGACAAACGGTCCCGGGTTCAAATCCCGGACGAGCCCTCTCTCCTTTAGTATGAGTTCAAGGGTTCTCTGACTCTGTATGCAATTGCATGTGATACCACAGGACTTTTTTTCTCTTTTTTTAATCTGGGTGATAAAACAAATTGTGCTCTTCTTGGTGTATGAAAGGCATTGTTTTCCCTTAGAAGTTGACGGAGAAGAAAGCTCATTCTGACGGAGAAGAAAGCTCATTCAGAAGCTCAAGCCCGCTTGAATGAGTCCAGTGAGAAGCGAGACTTGCTGAAGTTCTCTCTGGAGCAGAGACTCAGTGAGTTGCCCAAAAATCACCCGAAGGGCAATCTGATTATGGAGGAGTTAGTCATGTTGTCCTCCCCACCTCTCAGCCCCTGCCACAGCATCATGTTTTCAACCACTTCATAGTCTGGCCATTTACTTTTCTTTATCAACCACTTCATAGTCTGGCCATTTACTGCAACCCACATAGTACTTGACGTCCAGTTCTGCAGCATCAGAGGCTGATGCTTTGGCAAAATTGAACTTTTTTCGCAGGTCTGTAGATGCTGTAGTGGGATTCAAAGCATTTTAAATCGCTCTTAACTGTATTACCGTGGCTCTTTTGCAGAAACGCTAAGCACAGGTATACTTGTTGTTCTGTGGAGTTTCTTTGAACAACTTTTCATTGACTTTTTGCAGCATCGGCTTAGGCTGTTTACATTTAGAGCCCGCCATTTCTGTTCCATGTGTTTTTCTCCAATTACACTGCCATTTTGGTTATATAGACAAAACAAACGTATCAATGATGTTTTTCGATGACTAGATTAATTTATAGTTCATGTCTCTTTCCCACCTGTTTTGTGTGTAGTCTGCCTCTCTGCTTTCGTACGCAAAGCCTTCTTCGTAGGTCAAGTGCAAAAGCAAGAAGTGGCCTTTTCCCCTTAGGCCACTGGGCCTCTTGCGCACAGTGCTTTGTGTAATTTCAGCCTGAAAGGGCACGGGCACGGGCAGGCAAGAATGATTCACTGACAGTCTGATGCACACAAAATCCCACCACCACAGCTATCCGAAGTTTGTCCGTTCTATGCCAACTCAGATCTTGTGGTCATTAATGCTTTGAACAAACCATCCTTGAATTTGTCGAACATCCAACTTAAACATAGCCCATTGAAGACGACCCAGGTGGGACTTGAACCCACAATCTCCAGCTCCGGAGGCTGATGCCTTATCCATTAGGCCACTGGGCCTTGTCTGGCATGCTTTTCCTTTGATCAGTAATATGCCTTCAAGGGGTTTCTAATGCTCAAGCAACTACACTTTCGTATCTCGACGCCAGGTCGTGTTCCGTCTTTGAGATGGGCTTCACTGAATTTGTGGCGCCCTCCCGAAAGTCTTAATGTAGAAGAGGCTCGTTGGTCTAGGGGTATGATTCTCGCTTTGGGTGCGAGAAGTCCCGGGTTCAAATCCCGTACGAGCCCGGGATTTTTATAACAAGCAGCGAGAGCAGCAAGGTTGGATCCTTCCTTTTGCAGCACTGAGCCAAACTCAAAACTGTCATGTTTTTGAAACCCTTACTACTGCTTGTGTTCATCTGTACTACAACATAGCCAAGATTCAGCCAGATGACAAGCGCTTATTTCCTTGCACAATCGTACTCAGAATCGCTGCCTGCCAGGGAGTGTGGCTCCCTAACGACAAACGCTTTCTATTAAAATTAGTGCCTTCCCATTCTGTAAGAGGCCAGCATTCAGTGACTCTACAAGTGTACGCAAGTAGCCAATTCTATTGTCAGTCAGGCTCGTTGGTCTAGGGGTATGATTCTCGTTTTGGGTGTGAGAGGTCCGTGGTTCAAATCCCGGATGAGCCCAGCAGTTTCAGAACAAGCAGCCAGTCAGATGACAAGCGTTTATTTCCTGAACAGAACGTACTCTGAATCAGTATCTCTAAAATCATATCGGATCCCAATGGTCGATTTATTTTTATTACAGGTAAAATTTTTGGCATTTCTCTGACGCTAGCTAATGTTTACGGCCCAAACTGGGATATTGAGGATTTCTATAAAAAAATTCTTTTTTCAATTCCTGATATAGTGTCTACTCACCTTATTCTCGGTGGAGACTTTAATTGCTGTCTGGACCCCTCACTCGATCGCTCATCCACTAAGCCCATCTCTCCATCTAAATCATCTAAAGTTGTTCAACTGTTTATGGAGCAGTATGCTGTCTCGGATGTATGGCGCTTCTTCAATCCCAGTGATAAGCAGTTTTCTTTTTTTTCTCCTGTACATGGTACTTTTTCTCGAATTGACCTCTTTCTCATTGACAACAAGCTGCTTTCTTCTGTTAACAATTGTTTCTACAGTCCTATAGTTATTTCAGATCACGCTACTATCATAGTTGATGTCTCATTTCCTGGTGTGTCCTTCATGCGATCCCCATGGCGTTTTAACTCGTTTCTTCTTACTGACCCGGATTTCATAAAAAACATTGATGGTCGCATTGATCTTTTCATTTCCACTAATGTTAATTCAGATGTGTCAGCGTCAACAATTTGGGAGGCATGCAAAGCTTATTTACGTGGAGAGATCATTTCTTTCTCTGCCTTTCGGAAAAAAAACACTGTTGAAAGGAGCATTTCTATCTCTAGGGAATTGGCTGACCTGCAGTCCAGATGCGAGGATGCACCTGAACCCGAACTTATAAAAGAATTGCTTACTAAAAAGTCTGAATTTGATATATTGGCTTCCGACGGCGCAATAGAAGCATTACTTAAGTCTCGTCACAGCTATTATGAATCTGGTGATAAGCCAGGCAAAATATTGGCTCACCAAATTCGACAATCTGCCTCGGCTCAACATATCTTAAAAATGAATACTGTCAATGGCACAACTATTAACCCTCAAACTATTAATGACCAATTCAGGAATTTTTATGCTTTGTTATACACTTCTGAGTGTTCATCTGATGAGGCTCAGTTGGATAGTTTCCTTAGGCCCTTAAACATTCCTTCCATTGACCCTGAGACATCTTCTAGGATGGATGAGCTTTTTACGGTAGATGATATTAAAGATGCGTTACACTCCATGCAGAATGGGAAATGTCCGGGGCCTGATGGTTTTCCTATTGAATTTTTTAAAGCATTTACAGATAAACTTTCCCCACTACTGCTAAATATGTTTAACGAATCTTTACAATGCGGCATACTCCCTCCTACTTTAAGACAGGCCACCATTTCACTTTTATTGAAGAAAGGCAAGGATCCCCTTCTCTGTAGTAACTATCGCCCTATTTCTTTATTATGTGCGGATGTTAAAATATTAGCTAAAATGCTGGCAAGGCGTCTAGAGGCTGTTTTGCCTTCAATCATTTCTACAGACCAAACAGGGTTTGTCAAGGGAAGGCACTCTTTTCACAATGTCAGGTGTCTATTTGACATATTGTACTCTCCCTCAACTTCTACCACCCCTGAGTTGGTTATTTCGATGGATGCAGAGAAGGCATTTGATTGTGTGGAGTGGCCTTATTTGTTCCATACATTAAAAAAGTTTGGATTTGGCTGTAAACTTCTTTATGCGTCTCCTTTGGCCCGTGTCCGCACAAACAATGATTACTCAGATTATTTTCCCCTTGGACGTGGTACTCGGCAGGGCTGTCCCCTTTCCCCCTTATTGTTCGCCATCGCTATTGAACCATTGGCAGTGGCCCTTAGATCTAGTCAAATGATGGGCATTATAAGAGGGGGCGCTGTGCACAAACTGTCTTTATATGCTGACGACCTTTTACTTTTCGTCTCTGAGCCAGACAGATCTATGACCCACGTTTTAGATCTACTGAAGGTATTTGGGCAGGTTTCGGGGTATAAACTGAATCTTCATAAGAGTGAACTTTTGCCTATAAATTCAACAGCCATAGCTTACCCTCTTTCAAAATTGCCATTTAAGACATCATTAAATCAATTCAACTATTTGGGCATCTGCGTAACTAAGAACTACTCTGACCTGTTTAACTGTAATTTCTCTCCTCTGTTGGATCGTTTGACCGAAGATCTTCATCGTTGGTCTCTATTGCCTCTTTCTCTTGCGGGTAGGATAAATTGTATAAAAATGAATGTACTGCCTAAATTTCTGTATCTTTTTCAATGCATACCGGTTTTTATTCCAAAACGTTTCTTTCACTCTTTAGATTGCACTATTTCTCAATTTATTTGGAATGGAAAAACTCCAAGAAAACAGAAAGGCATTTTACAAAAAACTAAGGAGCTGGGGGGGTTAGCACTACCTAACTTCTTGTTTTATTACTGGGCTGCAAATGTTCGTAATATGTTAATCTGGTGCTGTTCCAGCGGTCAGCCTCCACCCAGGTTAAGGATCGAGGAGGCTGCTTGTGGCAGTACTTCGCTTACGTCTCTTTTGTGTCTTCCTCTCTCGTTATCACCTTTAACCTTCTCCAGTAATGTTATAGTTAAAAATTGTCTTAAGATCTGGCGTCAACTCAGGCGGCATTTTACTTTACAGTCAACACCTCTTCTATGCCCTGTACATTCTAACCCCCTCTTTCCTCCCTCTCTCGTTGATAAGGCTTTTGCGGCCTGGGTGGACCACGGGATCATTTCCATTAAACATCTTTACATTGACGGAACATTCGCTTCTTTTGAACAATTGACTCAAGTTTTTAACTTACCAAGGTTCCACTTTTTCAGATACTTGCAAGTCCGTGACTTTGTCCGTAAGCATTTTCTGGGATTCCTTTCGATCCCACCCTCCACCATTGTCGATACCATATCAAATATCAATCCTTATCAAAGAGGGGCCATATCTACGATTTATAATACCTTTTTTACATGTTGCCCTTTGGATTCTGACAGTCTGCGGATTACCTGG
This sequence comes from Gila orcuttii, assembly GCA_026230005.1. NCBI lineage: Eukaryota > Metazoa > Chordata > Actinopteri > Cypriniformes > Leuciscidae > Gila > Gila orcuttii. Next base: position 47,023,205 of record JAPDVR010000008.1, on the reverse strand, counting down.
GCTAGGGATCTTAATATAAAGATAGAGACAGAAACATGGCATTCGATTTTGAAACGTGTTCACACGTCATCTGTTTGTGCTCGCCACGGGGTTTTACAGTGTAAAGTGGTCCACAAGGTACATTGGTCTAAAAGTAAATTAGCCCGTATGTTCCCTGACATTGATCCAAGCTGCGACAAGTGTCATGTAGAACCGGCTAATCTAACTCACATGTTCTGGACTTGTCCTGCTTTACCTCTTTTCTGGGAGTCGGTTTTTGACTCACTTTCCACTATTACTTCAGTCAATATCCATCCCTCTCCGCTAATCGGCTTGTTTTGAGTTTTACCTCCTAATTACTCATTGCCGTCTCATTTCGCAGAGTTGGTAGCTTTTCTTACACTGCTAGCGAGACGTTGCATTTTGATGAACTGGAAGGGTCCTCGAGTCCCTTCTCATACTCGGTGGATAAAAGATGCCTTATTTTTTGTTAAATTGGAAAAAATTAAACACTGCCTTCATGGTTCCATGATTAAATTTTCAAGAATTTGGTTACCCTTTTTTGAGCATGTTAAATCTCTGCAACTGGACGCAGTCACAATTGACTGACTGACCACCCAACCCTGCACTTTCAGTGGTTTTTCAGTTTTCAACTGGTATTATCGTTAGCAGCACACATTATTTTCTAAGTTTTGAGGTTACTCAACTTTACTTGCTGGACCTAGTTAAGGCTGACCTTGTCCTATTTCTGTATTATGACATAAAGCTCTGTTATATATTATATACTATACTAAAACTGTTAGTACTGTGAGGGATTTTGTGTTGGTGTTTTTGTATTGATGTTTTTTTTGTTTGGTTTTTTTTGTCTTTTTTTTGTGTGGTTTTTATTATATTATTAGTTTTTATATAATTTTTTATATTGATTGTTTGTCTTTGGTGTTGTGAAAAATTCAATAAATAAATCATATATAAAAAAAAAAAAAAAACTAGTGCCTTCCCATTCTGTAAGAGGCCAGCATTCAGTGACTCTACAAGTGTACGCAAGTAGCCGAATCTATTGTCAGTCAGGCTCGTTGGTCTAGGGGTATGATTCTCGCTTTGGGTGCGAGAGGTCCCGGGTTCAAATCCCGGATGAGCCCAGCAGTTTCAGAACAAGCTGCCAGTAAGATGACAAGCGTTTATTTCCTGCACAGAACGTACTCTGACAAACGGTCCCGGGTTCAAATCCCGGACGAGCCCTCTCTCCTTTAGTATGAGTTCAAGGGTTCTCTGACTCTGTATGCAATTGCATGTGATACCACAGGATTTTTTTTCTCTGTTTTTAATCTGGGTGATAAAACAAATTGTGCTCTTCTTGGTGTACGAAAGGCATTGTTTTCCCTTAGAAGTTGACGGAGAAGAAAGCTCATTCTGACGGAGAAGAAAGCTCATTCAGAAGCTCAAGCCCGCTTGAATGAGTCCAGTCAGAAGCGAGACTTGCTGAAGTTCTCTCTGGAGCAGAGACTCAGTGAGTTGCCCAAAAATCACCCGAAGGGCAATCTGATTATGGAGGAGTTAGTCATGTTGTCCTCCCCACCTCTCAGCCCCTGCCAAAGCATCATGTTTTCAACCACTTCATAGTCTGGCCATTTACTTTTCTTTATCAACCACTTCATAGTCTGGCCATTTACTGCAACCCACATAGTACTTGACGTCACGTTCTGCAGCATCAGAGGCTGATGCTTTGGCAAAATTGAACTTTTTTCGCAGGTCTGTAGATGCTGTAGTGGGATTCAAAGCATTTTAAATCGCTCTTAACTGTATTACCGTGGCTCTTTTGCAGAAACGCTAAGCACAGGTATACTTGTTGTTCTGTGGAGTTTCTTTGAACAACTTTTCATTGACTTTTTGCAGCATCGGCTTAGGCTGTTTACATTTAGAGCCCGCCATTTCTGTTCCATGTGTTTTTCTCCAATTACACTGCCATTTTGGTTATATGGACAAAACAAACGTATCAATGATGTTTTTCGATGACTAGATTAATTTATAGTTCATGTCTCTTTCCCACCTGTTTTGTGTGTAGTCTGCCTCTCTGCTTTCGTACGCAAAGCCTTCTTCGTAGGTCCAGTGCAAAAGCAAGAAGTGGCCTTTTCCCCTTAGGCCACTGGGCCTCTTGCGCACAGTGCTTTGTGTAATTTCAGCCTGAAAGGGCACGGGCACGGGCAGGCAAGAATGATTCACTGACAGTCTGATGCACACAAAATCCCACCACCACAGCTATCCGAAGTTTGTCCGTTCTATGCCAACTCAGATCTTGTGGTCATTATTGCTTTGAACAAACCATCCTTGAATTTGTCGAACATCCAACTTAAACATAGCCCATTAAAGACGACCCAGGTGGGACTTGAACCCACAATCTCCAGCTCCGGAGGCTGATGCCTTATCCATTAGGCCACTGGGCCTTGTCTGGCATGCTTTTCCTTTGATCAGTAATATGCCTTTAAGGGGTTTCTAACGCTCAAGCAACTACACTTTCGTATCTCGACGCCAGGTCGTGTTCCGTCTTTGAGATGGGCTTCACTGAATTTGTGGCGCCCTCCCGAAAGTCTTAATGTAGAAGAGGCTCGTTGGTCTAGGGGTATGATTCTCGCTTTGGGTGCGAGAGGTCCCGGGTTCAAATCCCGGACGAGCCCGGGATTTTCAGAACAAGCAGCGAGAGCAGCAAGGTTGGATCCTACCTTTTGCAGCACTGAGCCAAACTCAAAACTGTCATGTTTTTGAAACCCTTACTACTGCTTGTGTTCATCTGTACTACAACATAGCCAAGATTCAGCCAGATGACAAGCGCTTATTTCCTTACACAATCGTACTCAGAATCGCTGCCTGCCAGGGAGTGTGGCTCCCTAACGACAAACGCTTTCTATTAAAACTAGTGCCTTCCCATTCTGTAAGAGGCCAGCATTCAGTGACTCTACAAGTGTACGCAAGTAGCCGATTCTATTGTCAGTCAGGCTCGTTGGTCTAGGGGTATGATTCTCGCTTTGGGTGTGAGAGGTCCCGGGTTCAAATCCCGGATGAGCCCAGCAGTTTCAGAACAAGCAGCCAGTCAGATGACAAGCGTTTATTTCCTGCACAGAACGTACTCTGAATCAGTATCTCTAAAATCATATCGGATCCGAATGGTCGATTTATTTTTATTACAGGTAAAATTTTTGCCATTTCTCTGACGCTAGCTAATGTTTACGGCCCAAACTGGGATAATGAGGATTTCTATAAAAAATTTCTTTTTTCAATTCCTGATATAGTGTCTAGTCACCTTATTCTCGGTGGAGACTTTAATTGCTGTCTGGACCCCTCACTCGATCGCTCATCCACTAAGCCCATCTCTCCATCTAAATCATCCAAAGTTGTTCAACTGTTTATGGAGCAGTATGCTGTCTCGGATGTATGGCGCTTCTTCAATCCCAGTGATAAGCAGTTTTCTTTTTTTTCTCCTGTACATGGTACTTTTTCTCGAATTGACCTCTTTCTCATTGACAACAAGCTGCTTTCTTCTGTTAACAATTGTTTGTACAGTCCTATAGTTATTTCAGATCACGCTACTATCATAGTTGATGTCTCATTTCCTGGTGTGTCCTTCATGCGATCCCCATGGCGTTTTAACTCGTTTCTTCTTACTGACCCGGATTTCATAAAAAACATTGATGGTCGCATTGATCTTTTCATTTCCACTAATGTTAATTCAGATGTGTCAGCGTCAACAATTTGGGAGGCATGCAAAGCTTATTTACGTGGAGAGATCATTTCTTTCTCTGCCTTTCGGAAAAAAAACACTGTTGAAAGGAGTATCTCTATCTCTAGGGAATTGGCTGACCTGCAGTCCAGATGCGAGGATGCACCTGAACCCGAACTTATAAAAGAATTGCTTACTAAAAAGTCTGAATTTGATATATTGGCTTCCGACGGCGCAATAGAAGCATTACTTAAGTCTCGTCACAGCTATTATGAATCTGGTGATAAGCCAGGCAAAATATTGGCTCACCAAATTCGACAATCTGCCTCGGCTCAACATATCTTAAAAATGAATACTGTCAATGGCACAACTATTAACCCTCAAACTATTAATGACCAATTCAGGAATTTTTATGCTTTGTTATACACTTCTGAGTGTTCATCTGATGAGGCTCAGTTGGATAGTTTCCTTAGGCCCTTAAACATTCCTTCCATTGACCCTGAGACATCTTCTAGGATGGATGAGCTTTTTACAGTAGATGATATTAAAGATGCGTTACACTCCATGCAGAATGGGAAATGTCCAGGGCCTGATGGTTTTCCTATTGAATTTTTTAAAGCATTTACAGATAAACTTTCCCCACTACTGCTAAATATGTTTAACGAATCTTTACAATGCGGCATACTCCCTCCTACTTTAAGACAGGCCACCATTTCACTTTTATTGAAGAAAGGCAAGGATCCCCTTCTCTGTAGTAACTATCGCCCTATTTCTTTATTATGTGCGGATGTTAAAATATTAGCTAAAATGCTGGCAAGGCGTCTAGAGGCTGTTTTGCCTTCAATCATTTCTACAGACCAAACAGGGTTTGTCAAGGGAAGGCACTCTTTTCACAATGTCAGGCGTCTATTTGACATATTGTACTCTCCCTCAACTTCTACCACCCCTGAGTTGGTTATTTCGATGGATGCAGAGAAGGCATTTGATTGTGTGGAGTGGCCTTATTTGTTCCATACATTAAAAAAGTTTGGATTTGGCTGTAAACTTCTTTATGCGTCTCCTTTGGCCCGTGTCCGCACAAACAATGATTACTCAGATTATTTTCCCCTTGGACGTGGTACTCGGCAGGGCTGTCCCCTTTCCCCCTTATTGTTCGCCATCGCTATTGAACCATTGGCAGTGGCCCTTAGATCTAGTCAAATGATGGGCATTATAAGAGGGGGCGCTGTGCACAAACTGTCTTTATATGCTGACGACCTTTTACTTTTCGTCTCTGAGCCAGACAGATCTATACCCCACGTTTTAGATCTACTGAAGGTATTTGGGCAGGTTTCGGGGTATAAACTGAATCTTCATAAGAGTGAACTCTTGCCTATAAATTCAACAGCCATAGCTTACCCTCTTTCAAAATTGCCATTTAAGACATTTTTAAATCAATTCAACTATTTGGGCATATGCGTAACTAAGAACTACTCTGACCTGTTTAACTGTAATTTCTCTCCTCTGTTGGATCGTTTGACCGAAGATCTTCATCGTTGGTCTCTATTGCCTCTTTCTCTTGCGGGTAGGATAAATTGTATAAAAATGAATGTACTGCCTAAATTTCTGTATCTTTTTCAATGCATACCGGTTTTTATTCCAAAACGTTTCTTTCACTCTTTAGATTGCACTATTTCTCAATTTATTTGGAATGGAAAAACTCCAAGAATACAGAAAGGCATTTTACAAAAAACTAAGGAGCTGGGAGGGTTTGGCACTACCTAACTTCTTGTTTTATTACTGGGCTGCAAATGTTCGTAATATGTTAATCTGGTGCTGTTCCAGCAGTCAGCCTCCACCCAGGTTAAGGATCGAGGAGGCTGCTTGTGGCAGTACTTCGCTTACGTCTCTTTTGTGTCTTCCTCTCTCGTTATCACCTTTAACCTTCTCCAGTAATGTTATAGTTAAAAATTGTCTTAAGATCTGGCGTCAACTCAGGCGGCATTTTACTTTACAGTCAACACCTCTTCTATGCCCTGTACATTCTAACCCCCTCTTTCCTCCCTCTCTCGTTGATAAGGCTTTTGCGGCCTGGGTGGACCACGGGATCATTTCCATTAAACATCTTTACATTGACGGAACATTCGCTTCTTTTGAACAATTGACTCAAGTTTTTAACTTACCAAGGTTCCACTTTTTCAGATACTTGCAAGTCCGTGACTTTGTCCGTAAGCATTTTCTGGGATTCCTTTCGATCCCACCCTCCACCATTGTCGATACCATATCAAATATCAATCCTTATCAAAGAGGGGCCATATCTACGATTTATAATACCTTTTTTACATGTTACCCTTTGGATTCTGACAGTCTGCGGATTACCTGGGCTAGGGATCTTAATATAAAGATAGAGACAGAAACATGGCATTCGATTTTGAAACGTGTTCACACGTCATCTGTTTGTGCTCGCCACGGGGTTTTACAGTGTAAAGTGGTCCACAAGGTACATTGGTCTAAAAGTAAATTAGCCCGTATGTTCCCTGACATTGACCCAAGCTGCGACAAGTGTCATGTAGAACCGGCTAATCTAACTCACATGTTCTGGACTTGTCCTGCTTTACCTCTTTTCTGGGAGTCGGTTTTTGACTCACTTTCCACTATTACTTCAGTCAATATCCATCCCTCTCCGCTAATCGGCTTGTTTGGAGTTTTACCTCCTAATTACTCATTGCCGTCTCATTTCGCAGAGTTGGTAGCTTTTCTTACACTGCTAGCGAGACGTTGCATTTTGATGAACTGGAAGGGTCCTCGAGTCCCTTCTCATACTCGGTGGATAAAAGATGCCTTATTTTTTGTTAAATTGGAAAAAAATAAACACTGCCTTCATGGTTCCATGATTAAATTTTCAAGAATTTGGTTACTCTTTTTTGAGCATGTTAAATCTCTGCAACTGGACGCAGTCACAATTGACTGACTGACCACCCAACCCTGCACTTTCAGTGGTTTTTCAGTTTTCAACTGGTATTATCGTTAGCAGCACACATTATTTTCTAAGTTTTGAGGTTACTCAACTTTACTTGCTGGACCTAGTTAAGGCTGACCTTGTCCTATTTCTGTATTATGACATAAAGCTCTGTTATATATTATATACTATACTAAACCTGTTAGTACTGTGAGGGATTTTGTGTTGGTGTTTTTGTATTGATGTTTTTTTTTGTTTGTTTTTTTTTTTGTCTTTTTTTTGTGTGGTTTTTATTATATTATTAGTTTTTATATAATTTTTTATATTGATTGTTTGTCTTTGGTGTTGTGAAAAATTCAATAAATAAATCATATATAAAAAAAAAAAAACAACTAGTGCCTTCCCATTCTGTAAGAGGCCAGCATTCAGTGACTCTACAAGTGTACGCAAGTAGCCGAATCTATTGTCAGTCAGGCTCGTTGGTCTAGGGGTATGATTTTCGCTTTGGGTGCGAGAGGTCCCGGGTTCAAATCCCGGATGAGCCCAGCAGTTTCAGAACAAGCTGCCAATAAGATGACAAGCGTTTATTTCCTGCACAGAACGTACTCTGAATCGCTGCCTGCCAGAGAGTACAGCTCCCTAACGACAAACGCTCTTATTAAAACTAGTGCCTGCTCATTCTGTTTGAGGCCAGCGTTCGGTGACTGTACAAGTGTATGCAAGTAGCCTCATCCAGGGTCAGGCAGGCTCGTTGGTCTAGGGGTATGATTCTCGCTTCGGGTGCAAGAGGTCCAGGGTTCAAATCCTGGACGAGCCCTCTCTCCTTTAGTATGAGTTCAAGGGTTCTCTGACTCTGTATGCAATTGCATGTGATACCACAGGATTTTTTTCTCTTTTTTTAATCTGGGTGATAAAACAAATTGTGCTCTTCTTGGTGTATGAAAGGCATTGTTTTCCCTTAGAAGTTGACGGAGAAGAAAGCTCATTCTGACGGAGAAGAAAGCTCATTCAGAAGCTCAAGCCCGCTTGAATGAGTCCAGTGAGAAGCGAGACTTGCTGAAGTTCTCTCTGGAGCAGAGACTCAGTGAGTTGCCCAAAAATCACCCGAAGGGCAATCTGATTATGGAGGAGTTAGTCATGTTGTCCTCCCCACCTCTCAGCCCCTGCCACAGCATCATGTTTTCAACCACTTCATAGTCTGGCCATTTACTTTTCTTTATCAACCACTTCATAGTCTGGCCATTTACTGCAACCCACATAGTACTTGACGTCCAGTTCTGCAGCATCAGAGGCTGATGCTTTGGCAAAATTGAACTTTTTTCGCAGGTCTGTAGATGCTGTAGTGGAATTCAAAGCATTTTAAATCGCTCTTAACTGTATTACCGTGGCTCTTTTGCAGAAACGCTAAGCACAGGTATACTTGTTGTTCTGTGGAGTTTCTTTGAACAACTTTTCATTGACTTTTTGCAGCATCGGCTTAGGCTGTTTACATTTAGAGCCCGCCATTTCTGTTCCATGTGTTTTTCTCCAATTACACTGCCATTTTGGTTATATGGACAAAACAAACGTATCAATGATGTTTTTCGATGACTAGATTAATTTATAGTTCATGTCTCTTTCCCACCTGTTTTGTGTGTAGTCTGCCTCTCTGCTTTCGTACGCAAAGCCTTCTTCGTAGGTCCAGTGCAAAAGCAAGAAGTGGCCTTTTCCCCTTAGGCCACTGGGCCTCTTGCGCACAGTGCTTTGTGTAATTTCAGCCTGAAAGGGCACGGGCAGGCAAGAATGATTCACTGACAGTCTGATGCACACAAAATCCCACCACCACAGCTATCCGAAGTTTGTCCGTTCTATGCCAACTCAGATCTTGTGGTCATTATTGCTTTGAACAAACCATCCTTGAATTTGTCGAACATCCAACTTAAACATAGCCCATTAAAGACGACCCAGGTGGGACTTGAACCCACAATCTCCAGCTCCGGAGGCTGATGCCTTATCCATTAGGCCACTGGGCCTTGTCTGGCATGCTTTTCCTGTGATCAGTAATATGCCTTCAAGGGGTTTCTAACGCTCAAGCAACTACACTTTCGTATCTCGACGCCAGGTCGTGTTCCGTCTTTGAGATGGGCTTCACTGAATTTGTGGCGCCCTCCCGAAAGTCTTAGTGTAGGAGAGGCTCGTTGGTCTAGGGGTATGATTCTCGCTTTGGGTGCGAGAGGTCCCGGGTTCAAATCCCGGACGAGCCCGGGATTTTCAGAACGAGCAGCAAGGTTGGATCCTTCCTTTTGCAGCACTGAGCCAAACTCAAAACTGTCATGTTTTTGAAACCCTTACTACTGCTTGTGTTCATCTGTACTACAACTTAGCCAAGATTCAGCCAGATGACAAGCGCTTATTTCCTTGCACAATCGTACTCAGAATCGCTGCCTGCCAGGGAGTGTGGCTCCCTAACGACAAACGCTTTCTATTAAAACTAGTGCCTTCCCATTCTGTAAGAGGCCAGCATTCAGTGACTCTACAAGTGTACGCAAGTAGCCGATTCTATTGTCAGTCAGGCTCGTTGGTCTAGGGGTATGATCCTCGCTTTGGGTGTGAGAGGTCTCGGGTTCAAATCCCGGATGAGCCCAGCGGTTTCAGAACAAGCAGCCAGTCAGATGACAAGTGTTTATTTCCTGCACAGAACGTACTCTGAATCAGTATCTCTAAAATCATATCGGATCCCAATGGTCGATTTATTTTTATTACAGGTAAAATTTTTGCCATTTCTCTGACGCTAGCTAATGTTTACGGCCCAAACTGGGATAATGAGGATTTCTATAAAAAATTTCTTTTTTCAATTCCTGATATAGTGTCTAGTCACCTTATTCTCGGTGGAGACTTTAATTGCTGTCTGGACCCCTCACTCGATCGCTCATCCACTAAGCCCATCTCTCCATCTAAATCATCTAAAGTTGTTCAACTGTTTATGGAGCAGTATGCTGTCTCGGATGTATGGCGCTTCTTCAATCCCAGTGATAAGCAGTTTTCTTTTTTTTCTCCTGTACATGGTACTTTTTCTCGAATTGACCTCTTTCTCATTGACAACAAGCTGCTTTCTTCTGTTAACAATTGTTTCTACAGTCCTATAGTTATTTCAGATCACGCTACTATCATAGTTGATGTCTCATTTCCTGGTGTGTCCTTCATGCGATCCCCATGGCGTTTTAACTCGTTTCTTCTTACTGACCCGGATTTCATAAAAAACATTGATGGTCGCATTGATCTTTTCATTTCCACTAATGTTAATTCAGATGTGTCAGCGTCAACAATTTGGGAGGCATGCAAAGCTTATTTACGTGGAGAGATCATTTCTTTCTCTGCCTTTCGGAAAAAAAACACTGTTGAAAGGAGTATCTCTATCTCTAGGGAATTGGCTGACCTGCAGTCCAGATGCGAGGATGCACCTGAACCCGAACTTATAAAAGAATTGCTTACTAAAAAGTCTGAATTTGATATATTGGCTTCCGACGGCGCAATAGAAGCATTACTTAAGTCTCGTCACAGCTATTATGAATCTGGTGATAAGCCAGGCAAAATATTGGCTCACCAAATTCGACAATCTGCCTCGGCTCAACATATCTTAAAAATGAATACTGTCAATGGCACAACTATTAACCCTCAAACTATTAATGACCAATTCAGGAATTTTTATGCTTTGTTATACACTTCTGAGTGTTCATCTGTTGAGGCTCAGTTGGATAGTTTCCTTAGGCCCTTAAACATTCCTTCCATTGACCCTGAGACATCTTCTAGGATGGATGAGCTTTTTACAGTAGATGATATTAAAGATGCGTTACACTCCATGCAGAATGGGAAATGTCCGGGGCCTGATGGTTTTCCTATTGAATTTTTTAAAGCATTTACAGATAAACTTTCCCCACTACTGCTAAATATGTTTAACAAATCTTTACAATGCGGCATACTCCCTCCTACTTTAAGACAGGCCACCATTTCACTTTTATTGAAGAAAGGCAAGGATCCCCTTCTCTGTAGTAACTATCGCCCTATTTCTTTATTATGTGCGGATGTTAAAATATTAGCTAAAATGCTGGCAAGGCGTCTAGAGGCTGTTTTGCCTTCAATCATTTCTACAGACCAAACAGGGTTTGTCAAGGGAAGGCACTCTTTTCACAATGTCAGGCGTCTATTTGACATATTGTACTCTCCCTCAACTTCTACCACCCCTGAGTTGGTTATTTCGATGGATGCAGAGAAGGCATTTGATTGTGTGGAGTGGCCTTATTTGTTCCATACATTAAAAAAGTTTGGATTTGGCTGTAAACTTCTTTATGCGTCTCCTTTGGCCCGTGTCCGCACAAACAATGATTACTCAGATTATTTTCCCCTTGGACGTGGTACTCGGCAGGGCTGTCCCCTTTCCCCCTTATTGTTCGCCATCGCTATTGAACCATTGGCAGTGGCCCTTAGATCTAGTCAAATGATGGGCATTATAAGAGGGGGCGCTGTGCACAAACTGTCTTTATATGCTGACGACCTTTTACTTTTCGTCTCTGAGCCAGACAGATCTATACCCCACGTTTTAGATCTACTGAAGGTATTTGGGCAGGTTTCGGGGTATAAACTGAATCTTCATAAGAGTGAACTCTTGCCTATAAATTCAACAGCCATAGCTTACCCTCTTTCAAAATTGCCATTTAAGACATTTTTAAATCAATTCAACTATTTGGGCATATGCGTAACTAAGAACTACTCTGACCTGTTTAACTGTAATTTCTCTCCTCTGTTGGATCGTTTGACCGAAGATCTTCATCGTTGGTCTCTATTGCCTCTTTCTCTTGCGGGTAGGATAAATTGTATAAAAATGAATGTACTGCCTAAATTTCTGTATCTTTTTCAATGCATACCGGTTTTTATTCCAAAACGTTTCTTTCACTCTTTAGATTGCACTATTTCTCAATTTATTTGGAATGGAAAAACTCCAAGAATACAGAAAGGCATTTTACAAAAAACTAAGGAGCTGGGAGGGTTTGGCACTACCTAACTTCTTGTTTTATTACTGGGCTGCAAATGTTCGTAATATGTTAATCTGGTGCTGTTCCAGCAGTCAGCCTCCACCCAGGTTAAGGATCGAGGAGGCTGCTTGTGGCAGTACTTCGCTTACGTCTCTTTTGTGTCTTCCTCTCTCGTTATCACCTTTAACCTTCTCCAGTAATGTTATAGTTAAAAATTGTCTTAAGATCTGGCGTCAACTCAGGCGGCATTTTACTTTACAGTCAACACCTCTTCTATGCCCTGTACATTCTAACCCCCTCTTTCCTCCCTCTCTCGTTGATAAGGCTTTTGCGGCCTGGGTGGACCACGGGATCATTTCCATTAAACATCTTTACATTGACGGAACATTCGCTTCTTTTGAACAATTGACTCAAGTTTTTAACTTACCAAGGTTCCACTTTTTCAGATACTTGCAAGTCCGTGACTTTGTCCGTAAGCATTTTCTGGGATTCCTTTCGATCCCACCCTCCACCATTGTCGATACCATATCAAATATCAATCCTTATCAAAGAGGGGCCATATCTACGATTTATAATACCTTTTTTACATGTTACCCTTTGGATTCTGACAGTCTGCGGATTACCTGGGCTAGGGATCTTAATATAAAGATAGAGACAGAAACATGGCATTCGATTTTGAAACGTGTTCACACGTCATCTGTTTGTGCTCGCCACGGGGTTTTACAGTGTAAAGTGGTCCACAAGGTACATTGGTCTAAAAGTAAATTAGCCCGTATGTTCCCTGACATTGACCCAAGCTGCGACAAGTGTCATGTAGAACCGGCTAATCTAACTCACATGTTCTGGACTTGTCCTGCTTTACCTCTTTTCTGGGAGTCGGTTTTTGACTCACTTTCCACTATTACTTCAGTCAATATCCATCCCTCTCCGCTAATCGGCTTGTTTGGAGTTTTACCTCCTAATTACTCATTGCCGTCTCATTTCGCAGAGTTGGTAGCTTTTCTTACACTGCTAGCGAGACGTTGCATTTTGATGAACTGGAAGGGTCCTCGAGTCCCTTCTCATACTCGGTGGATAAAAGATGCCTTATTTTTTGTTAAATTGGAAAAAATTAAACACTGCCTTCATGGTTCCATGATTAAATTTTCAAGAATTTGGTTACTCTTTTTTGAGCATGTTAAATCTCTGCAACTGGACGCAGTCACAATTGACTGACTGACCACCCAACCCTGCACTTTCAGTGGTTTTTCAGTTTTCAACTGGTATTATCGTTAGCAGCACACATTATTTTCTAAGTTTTGAGGTTACTCAACTTTACTTGCTGGACCTAGTTAAGGCTGACCTTGTCCTATTTCTGTATTATGACATAAAGCTCTGTTATATATTATATACTATACTAAACCTGTTAGTACTGTGAGGGATTTTGTGTTTGTGTTTTTGTATTGATGTTTTTTTTTGTTTGTTTTTTTTTTGTCTTTTTTTTGTGTGGTTTTTATTATATTATTAGTTTTTATATAATTTTTTATATTGATTGTTTGTCTTTGGTGTTGTGAAAAATTCAATAAATAAATCATATATAAAAAAAAAAAAACAACTAGTGCCTTCCCATTCTGTAAGAGGCCAGCATTCAGTGACTCTACAAGTGTACGCAAGTAGCCGAATCTATTGTCAGTCAGGCTCGTTGGTCTAGGGGTATGATTTTCGCTTTGGGTGCGAGAGGTCCCGGGTTCAAATCCCGGATGAGCCCAGCAGTTTCAGAACAAGCTGCCAATAAGATGACAAGCGTTTATTTCCTGCACAGAACGTACTCTGAATCGCTGCCTGCCAGAGAGTACAGCTCCCTAACGACAAACGCTCTTATTAAAACTAGTGCCTGCTCATTCTGTTTGAGGCCAGCGTTCGGTGACTGTACAAGTGTATGCAAGTAGCCTCATCCAGCGTCAGGCAGGCTCGTTGGTCTAGGGGTATGATTCTCGCTTCGGGTGCAAGAGGTCCAGGGTTCAAATCCTGGATGAGCCCTCTCTCCTTTAGTATGAGTTCAAGGGTTCTCTGACTCTGTATGCAATTGCATGTGATACCACAGGATTTTTTTCTCTTTTTTTAATCTGGGTGATAAAACAAATTGTGCTCTTCTTGGTGTATGAAAGGCATTGTTTTCCCTTAGAAGTTGACGGAGAAGAAAGCTCATTCTGACGGAGAAGAAAGCTCATTCAGAAGCTCAAGCCCGCTTGAATGAGTCCAGTGAGAAGCGAGACTTGCTGAAGTTCTCTCTGGAGCAGAGACTCAGTGAGTTGCCCAAAAATCACCCGAAGGGCAATCTGATTATGGAGGAGTTAGTCATGTTGTCCTCCCCACCTCTCAGCCCCTGCCACAGCATCATGTTTTCAACCACTTCATAGTCTGGCCATTTACTTTTCTTTATCAACCACTTCATAGTCTGGCCATTTACTGCAACCCACATAGTACTTGACGTCCAGTTCTGCAGCATCAGAGCCTGATGCTTTGGCAAAATTGAACTTTTTTCGCAGGTCTGTAGATGCTGTAGTGGGATTCAAAGCATTTTAAATCGCTCTTAACTGTATTACCGTGGCTCTTTTGCAGAAACGCTAAGCACAGGTATACTTGTTGTTCTGTGGAGTTTCTTTGAACAACTTTTCATTGACTTTTTGCAGCATCGGCTTAGGCTGTTTACATTTAGAGCCCGCCATTTCTGTTCCATGTGTTTTTCTCCAATTACACTGCCATTTTGGTTATATGGACAAAACAAACGTATCAATGATGTTTTTCGATGACTAGATTAATTTATAGTTCATGTCTCTTTCCCACCTGTTTTGTGTGTAGTCTGCCTCTCTGCTTTCGTACGCAAAGCCTTCTTCGTAGGTCCAGTGCAAAAGCAAGAAGTGGCCTTTTCCCCTTAGGCCACTGGGCCTCTTGCGCACAGTGCTTTGTGTAATTTCAGCCTGAAAGGGCACGGGCAGGCAAGAATGATTCACTGACAGTCTGATGCACACAAAATCCCACCACCACAGCTATCCGAAGTTTGTCCGTTCTATGCCAACTCAGATCTTGTGGTCATTATTGCTTTGAACAAACCATCCTTGAATTTGTCGAACATCCAACTTAAACATAGCCCATTAAAGACAACCCAGGTGGGACTTGAACCCACAATCTCCAGCTCCGGAGGCTGATGCCTTATCCATTAGGCCACTGGGCCTTGTCTGGCATGCTTTTCCTGTGATCAGTAATATGCCTTCAAGGGGTTTCTAACGCTCAAGCAACTACACTTTCGTATCTCGACGCCAGGTCGTGTTCCGTCTTTGAGATGGGCTTCACTGAATTTGTGGCGCCCTCCCGAAAGTCTTAGTGTAGGAGAGGCTCGTTGGTCTAGGGGTATGATTCTCGCTTTGGGTGCGAGAGGTCCCGGGTTCAAATCCCGGACGAGCCCGGGATTTTCAGAACGAGCAGCAAGGTTGGATCCTTCCTTTTGCAGCACTGAGCCAAACTCAAAACTGTCATGTTTTTGAAACCCTTACTACTGCTTGTGTTCATCTGTACTACAACTTAGCCAAGATTCAGCCAGATGACAAGCGCTTCTTTCCTTACACAATCGTACTCAGAATCGCTGCCTGCCAGGGAGTGTGGCTCCCTAACGACAAACGCTTTCTATTAAAACTAGTGCCTTCCCATTCTGTAAGAGGCCAGCATTCAGTGACTCTACAAGTGTACGCAAGTAGCCGATTCTATTGTCAGTCAGGCTCGTTGGTCTAGGGGTATGATTCTCGCTTTGGGTGTGAGAGGTCTCGGGTTCAAATCCCGGATGAGCCCAGCGGTTTCAGAACAAGCAGCCAGTCAGATGACAAGTGTTTATTTCCTGCACAGAACGTACTCTGAATCAGTATCTCTAAAATCATATCGGATCCCAATGGTCGATTTATTTTTATTACAGGTAAAATTTTTGCCATTTCTCTGACGCTAGCTAATGTTTACGGCCCAAACTGGGATAATGAGGATTTCTATAAAAAATTTCTTTTTTCAATTCCTGATATAGTGTCTAGTCACCTTATTCTCGGTGGAGACTTTAATTGCTGTCTGGACCCCTCACTCGATCGCTCATCCACTAAGCCCATCTCTCCATCTAAATCATCTAAAGTTGTTCAACTGTTTATGGAGCAGTATGCTGTCTCGGATGTATGGCGCTTCTTCAATCCCAGTGATAAGCAGTTTTCTTTTTTTTCTCCTGTACATGGTACTTTTTCTCGAATTGACCTCTTTCTCATTGACAACAAGCTGCTTTCTTCTGTTAACAATTGTTTCTACAGTCCTATAGTTATTTCAGATCACGCTACTATCATAGTTGATGTCTCATTTCCTGGTGTGTCCTTCATGCGATCCCCATGGCGTTTTAACTCGTTTCTTCTTACTGACCCGGATTTCATAAAAAACATTGATGGTCGCATTGATCTTTTCATTTCCACTAATGTTAATTCAGATGTGTCAGCGTCAACAATTTGGGAGGCATGCAAAGCTTATTTACGTGGAGAGATCATTTCTTTCTCTGCCTTTCGGAAAAAAAACACTGTTGAAAGGAGTATCTCTATCTCTAGGGAATTGGCTGACCTGCAGTCCAGATGCGAGGATGCACCTGAACCCGAACTTATAAAAGAATTGCTTACTAAAAAGTCTGAATTTGATATATTGGCTTCCGACGGCGCAATAGAAGCATTACTTAAGTCTCGTCACAGCTATTATGAATCTGGTGATAAGCCAGGCAAAATATTGGCTCACCAAATTCGACAATCTGCCTCGGCTCAACATATCTTAAAAATGAATACTGTCAATGGCACAACTATTAACCCTCAAACTATTAATGACCAATTCAGGAATTTTTATGCTTTGTTATACACTTCTGAGTGTTCATCTGATGAGGCTCAGTTGGATAGTTTCCTTAGGCCCTTAAACATTCCTTCCATTGACCCTGAGACATCTTCTAGGATGGATGAGCTTTTTACAGTAGATGATATTAAAGATGCGTTACACTCCATGCAGAATGGGAAATGTCCGGGGCCTGATGGTTTTCCTATTGAATTTTTTAAAGCATTTACAGATAAACTTTCCCCACTACTGCTAAATATGTTTAACAAATCTTTACAATGCGGCATACTCCCTCCTACTTTAAGACAGGCCACCATTTCACTTTTATTGAAGAAAGGCAAGGATCCCCTTCTCTGTAGTAACTATCGCCCTATTTCTTTATTATGTGCGGATGTTAAAATATTAGCTAAAATGCTGGCAAGGCGTCTAGAGGCTGTTTTGCCTTCAATCATTTCTACAGACCAAACAGGGTTTGTCAAGGGAAGGCACTCTTTTCACAATGTCAGGCGTCTATTTGACATATTGTACTCTCCCTCAACTTCTACCACCCCTGAGTTGGTTATTTCGATGGATGCAGAGAAGGCATTTGATTGTGTGGAGTGGCCTTATTTGTTCCATACATTAAAAAAGTTTGGATTTGGCTGTAAACTTCTTTATGCGTCTCCTTTGGCCCGTGTCCGCACAAACAATGATTACTCAGATTATTTTCCCCTTGGACGTGGTACTCGGCAGGGCTGTCCCCTTTCCCCCTTATTGTTCGCCATCGCTATTGAACCATTGGCAGTGGCCCTTAGATCTAGTCAAATGATGGGCATTATAAGAGGGGGCGCTGTGCACAAACTGTCTTTATATGCTGACGACCTTTTACTTTTCGTCTCTGAGCCAGACAGATCTATACCCCACGTTTTAGATCTACTGAAGGTATTTGGGCAGGTTTCGGGGTATAAACTGAATCTTCATAAGAGTGAACTCTTGCCTATAAATTCAACAGCCATAGCTTACCCTCTTTCAAAATTGCCATTTAAGACATTTTTAAATCAATTCAACTATTTGGGCATATGCGTAACTAAGAACTACTCTGACCTGTTTAACTGTAATTTCTCTCCTCTGTTGGATCGTTTGACCGAAGATCTTCATCGTTGGTCTCTATTGCCTCTTTCTCTTGCGGGTAGGATAAATTGTATAAAAATGAATGTACTGCCTAAATTTCTGTATCTTTTTCAATGCATACCGGTTTTTATTCCAAAACGTTTCTTTCACTCTTTAGATTGCACTATTTCTCAATTTATTTGGAATGGAAAAACTCCAAGAATACAGAAAGGCATTTTACAAAAAACTAAGGAGCTGGGGGGTTTAGCACTACCTAACTTCTTGTTTTATTACTGGGCTGCAAATGTTCGTAATATGTTAATCTGGTGCTGTTCCAGCAGTCAGCCTCCACCCAGGTTAAGGATCGAGGAGGCTGCTTGTGGCAGTACTTCGCTTACGTCTCTTTTGTGTCTTCCTCTCTCGTTATCACCTTTAACCTTCTCCAGTAATGTTATAGTTAAAAATTGTCTTAAGATCTGGCGTCAACTCAGGCGGCATTTTACTTTACAGTCAACACCTCTTCTATGCCCTGTACATTCTAACCCCCTCTTTCCTCCCTCTCTCGTTGATAAGGCTTTTGCGGCCTGGGTGGACCACGGGATCATTTCCATTAAACATCTTTACATTGACGGAACATTCGCTTCTTTTGAACAATTGACTCAAGTTTTTAACTTACCAAGGTTCCACTTTTTCAGATACTTGCAAGTCCGTGACTTTGTCCGTAAGCATTTTCTGGGATTCCTTTCGATCCCACCCTCCACCATTGTCGATACCATATCAAATATCAATCCTTATCAAAGAGGGGCCATATCTACGATTTATAATACCTTTTTTACATGTTGCCCTTTGGATTCTGACAGTCTGCGGATTACCTGGGCTAGGGATCTTAATATAAAGATAGAGACAGAAACATGGCATTCGATTTTGAAACGTGTTCACACGTCATCTGTTTGTGCTCGCCACGGGGTTTTACAGTGTAAAGTGGTCCACAAGGTACATTGGTCTAAAAGTAAATTAGCCCGTATGTTCCCTGACATTGATCCAAGCTGCGACAAGTGTCATGTAGAACCGGCAAATCTAACTCACATGTTCTGGACTTGTCCTGCTTTACCTCTTTTCTGGGAGTCGGTTTTTGACTCACTTTCCACTATTACTTCAGTCAATATCCATCCCTCTCCGCTAATCGGCTTGTTTGGAGTTTTACCTCCTAATTACTCATTGCCGTCTCATTTCGCAGAGTTGGTAGCTTTTCTTACACTGCTAGCGAGACGTTGCATTTTGATGAACTGGAAGGGTCCTCGAGTCCCTTCTCATACTCGGTGGATAAAAGATGCCTTATTTTTTGTTAAATTGGAAAAAATTAAACACTGCCTTCATGGTTCCATGATTAAATTTTCAAGAATTTGGTTACCCTTTTTTGAGCATGTTAAATCTCTGCAACTGGACGCAGTCACAATTGACTGACTGACCACCCAACCCTGCACTTTCAGTGGTTTTTCAGTATTCAACTGGTATTATCGTTAGCAGCACACATTATTTTCTAAGTTTTGAGGTTACTCAACTTTACTTGCTGGACCTAGTTAAGGTTGACCTTGTCCTATTTCTGTATTATGACATAAAGCTCTGTTATATATTATATACTATACTAAACCTGTTAGTACTGTGAGGGATTTTGTGTTGGTGTTTTTGTATTGATGTTTTTTTTTTTGTTTTTTTTGTCTTTTTTTTTGTGTGGTTTTTATTATATTATTAGTTTTTATATAATTTTTTATATTGATTGTTTGTCTTTGGTGTTGTGAAAAATTCAATAAATAAATCATATATAAAAAAAACAACAACTAGTGCCTTCCCATTCTGTAAGAGGCCAGCATTCAGTGACTCTACAAGTGTACGCAAGTAGCCGAATCTATTGTCAGTCAGGCTCGTTGGTCTAGGGGTATGATTCTCGCTTTGGGTGCGAGAGGTCCCGGGTTCAAATCCCGGACGAGCCCAGCAGTTTCAGAACAAGCTGCCAGTAAGATGACAAGTGTTTATTTCCTGCACAGAACGTACTCTGAATCAGTACCTCTGTCCATCTCTAAAATCATGTCGGATCCCAATGGTCGATTTATTTTTATTACAGGTAAAATTTTTGGCATTTCTCTGACGCTAGCTAATGTTTACGGCCCAAACTGGGATAATGAGGATTTCTATAAAAAATTTCTTTTTTCAATTCCTGATATAGTGTCTAGTCACCTTATTCTCGGTGGAGACTTTAATTGCTTTCTGGACCCCTCACTCGATCGCTCATCCACTAAGCCCATCTCTCCATCTAAATCATCTAAAGTTGTTCAACTGTTTATGGAGCAGTATGCTGTCTCGGATGTATGGCGCTTCTTCAATCCCAGTGATAAGCAGTTTTCTTTTTTTTCTCCTGTACATGGTACTTTTTCTCGAATTGACCTCTTTCTCATTGACAACAAGCTGCTTTCTTCTGTTAACAATTGTTTCTACAGTCCTATAGTTATTTCAGATCACGCTACTATCATAGTTGATGTCTCATTTCCTGGTGTGTCCTTCATGCGATCCCCATGGCGTTTTAACTCGTTTCTTCTTACTGACCCGGATTTCATAAAAAACATTGATGGTCGCATTGATCTTTTCATTTCCACTAATGTTAATTCAGATGTGTCAGCGTCAACAATTTGGGAGGCATGCAAAGCTTATTTACGTGGAGATATCATTTCTTTCTCTGCCTTTCGGAAAAAAAACACTGTTGAAAGGAGTATCTCTATCTCTAGGGAATTGGCTGACCTGCAGTCCAGATGCGAGGATGCACCTGAACCCGAACTTATAAAAGAATTGCTTACTAAAAAGTCTGAATTTGATATATTGGCTTCCGACGGCGCAATAGAAGCATTACTTAAGTCTCGTCACAGCTATTATGAATCTGGTGATAAGCCAGGCAAAATATTGGCTCACCAAATTCGACAATCTGCCTCGGCTCAACATATCTTAAAAATGAATACTGTCAATGGCACAACTATTAACCCATTAAACTATTAATGACCAATTCAGGAATTTTTATGCTTTGTTATACACTTCTGAGTGTTCATCTGATGAGGCTCAGTTGGATAGTTTCCTTAGGCCCTTAAACATTCCTTCCATTGACCCTGAGACATCTTCTAGGATGGATGAGCTTTTTACGGTAGATGATATTAAAGATGCGTTACACTACATGCAGAATGGGAAATGTCCGGGGCCTGATGGTTTTCCTATTGAATTTTTTAAAGCATTTACAGATAAACTTTCCCCACTACTGCTAAATATGTTTAACGAATCTTTACAATGCGGCATACTCCCTCCTACTTTAAGACAGGCCACCATTTCACTTTTATTGAAGAAAGGCAAGGATCCCCTTCTCTGTAGTAACTATCGCCCTATTTCTTTATTATGTGCGGATGTTAAAATATTAGCTAAAATGCTGGCAAGGCGTCTAGAGGCTGTTTTGCCTTCAATCATTTCTACAGACCAAACAGGGTTTGTCAAGGGAAGGCACTCTTTTTACAATGTCAGGCGTCTATTTGAGATATTGTACTCTCCCTCAACTTCTACCACCCCTGAGTTGGTTATTTCGATGGATGCAGAGAAGGCATTTGATCGTGTGGAGTGGCCTTATTTGTTCCATACATTAAAAAAGTTTGGATTTGGCTGTAAATTTATCTCGTGGATTAAACTTCTTTATGCTTCTCCTTTGGCCCGTGTCCGCACAAACAATGATTACTCAGATTATTTTCCCCTTGGACGTGGTACTCGGCAGGGCTGTCCCCTTTCCCCCTTATTGTTCACCATCGCTATTGAACCATTGGCAGTGGCCCTTAGATCTAGTCAAATGATGGGCATTATAAGAGGGGGCGCTGTGCACAAACTGTCTTTATATGCTGACGACCTTTTACTTTTCGTCTCTGAGCCAGACAGATCTATACCCCACGTTTTAGATCTACTGAAGGTATTTGGGCAGGTTTCGGGGTATAAACTGAATCTTCATAAGAGTGAACTCTTGCCTATAAATTCAACAGCCATAGCTTACCCTCTTTCAAAATTGCCATTTAAGACATCATTAAATCAATTCAACTATTTGGGCATCTGCGTAACTAAGAACTACTCTGACCTGTTTAACTGTAATTTCTCTCCTCTGTTGGATCGTTTGACCGAAGATCTTCATCGTTGGTCTCTATTGCCTCTTTCTCTTGCGGGTAGGATAAATTGTATAAAAATGAATGTACAGCCTAAATTTCTGTATCTTTTTCAATGCATACCGGTTTTTATTCCAAAACGTTTCTTTCACTCTTTAGATTGCACTATTTCTCAATTTATTTGGAATGGAAAAACTCCAAGAATACAGAAAGGCATTTTACAAAAAACTAAGGAGCTGGGGGGTTTAGCACTACCTAACTTCTTGTTTTATTACTGGGCTGCAAATGTTCGTAATATGTTAATCTGGTGCTGTTCCAGCGGTCAGCCTCCACCCAGGTTAATGATCGAGGAGGCTTCTTGTGGCAGTACTTCGCTTACGTCTCTTTTGTGTCTTCCTCTCTCGTTATCACCTTTAACCTTCTCCAGTAATGTTATAGTTAAAAATTGTCTTAAGATCTGGCGTCAACTCAGGCGGCATTTTACTTTACAGTCAACACCTCTTCTATGCCCTGTACATTCTAACCCCCTCTTTCCTCCCTCTCTCATTGATAAGGCTTTTGCGGCCTGGGTGGACCACGGGATCATTTCCATTAAACATCTTTACATTGACGGAACATTCGCTTCTTTTGAACAATTGACTCAAATTTTTAACTTACCAAGGTTCCACTTTTTCAGATACTTGCAAGTCCGTGACTTTGTCCGTAAGCATTTTCTGGGATTCCTTTCTATCCCACCCTCCACCATTGTCGATACCATATCAAATATCAATCCTTATCAAAGAGGGGCCATATCTACGATTTATAATACCTTTTTTACATGTTGCCCTTTGGATTCTGACAGTCTGCGGATTACCTGGGCTAGGGATCTTAATATAAAGATAGAGACAGAAACATGGCATTCGATTTTGAAACGTGTTCACACGTCATCTGTTTGTGCTTGCCACGGGGTTTTACAGTGTAAAGTGGTCCACAAGGTACATTGGTCTAAAAGTAAATTAGCCCGTATGTTCCCTGACATTGATCCAAGCTGCGACAAGTGTCATGTAGAACCGGCTAATCTAACTCACATGTTCTGGACTTGTCCTGCTTTATCTCTTTTCTGGGAGTCGGTTTTTGACTCACTTTCCGCTATTACTTCAGTCAATATCCATCCCTCTCCGCTAATCGGCTTGTTTGGAGTTTTACCTCCTAATTACTCATTGCCGTCTCATTTCGCAGAGTTGGTAGCTTTTCTTACACTGCTAGCGAGACGTTGCATTTTGATGAACTGGAAGGGTCCTCGAGTCCCTTCTCATACTTGGTGGATAAAAGATGCCTTATTTTTTGTTAAATTGGAAAAAATTAAACACTGCCTTCGTGGTTCCATGATTAAATTTTCAAGAATTTGGTTACCCTTTTTTGAGCATGTTAAATCTCTGCAACTGGACGCAGTCACAATTGACTGACTGACCACCCAACCCTGCACTTTCAGTGGTTTTTCAGTTTTCAACTGGTATTATCGTTAGCAGCACACATTATTTTCTAAGTTTTGAGGTTACTCAACTTTACTTGCTGGACCTAGTTAAGACTGACCTTGTCCTATTTCTGTATTATGACATAAAGCTCTGTTATATATTATATACTATACTAAACCTGTTAGTACTGTGAGGGATTTTGTGTTGGTGTTTTTGTATTAATGTTTTTTTTTTTGTTTTTTTTGTCTTTTTTTGTGTTGTTTTTATTATATTATTAGTTTTTATATAATTTTTTATATTGATTGTTTGTCTTTGGTGTTGTGAAAAATTCAATAAATAAATCATATATAAAAAAAAACCAACTAGTGCCTTCCCATTCTGTAAGAGGCCAGCATTCAGTGACTCTACAAGTGTACGCAAGTAGCCGAATCTATTGTCAGTCAGGCTCGTTGGTCTAGGGGTTATGATTCTCGCTTTGAGTGCGAGAGGTCCTGGGTTCAAATCCCGGACGAGCCCAGCAGTTTCAGAACAAGCTGCCAGTAAGATGACAAGCGTTTATTTCTGTAATGGAAATTTTACATTTAGATGTGTTCTTTTATCTTTTAGATGTGTGCAACTTTTATTAACATTGAGGATTTATGTACTAATAAGCATTTAAAGGAAGATGTTCATATAAGCAAAAGGACATTGTTAAAAATATAATCAAGCTGTTAGAAATGCAGAACTTAGAATAGGCTTTCTAAGGACAAAATGTACATGTGACAAAAACCCAAGTAGCAAAGGGACAATGTGTACTCCAAGTGACCTATTGTTTGCTTCAAGTGGAAAATGTGTGTGTGTGCAGTTTTTGATCAAGCCAGACATAGGCAAAAAGTATGAACTTGAGCAATACCAAAAAGTATGAATTTGAGCAACAGCTAAAAACAGGAATTGAACGGTAGCTGAATAGCAGGAAAACTTAACGAAGATGTCATTGTTCTGTCTAGACGAATTTATGTCCAACAAGCGATCTTGAACAAGCACGTTTCCTGGTAAGGTAACCAAGGCAATCTTCTAAAACAGATGCAGCCTACTCAGGATGTGTTAGGGTATATAACGGGGTGAAAGGGATCAGCCCTTTGCCCTTCTCATGTCAGACTCTGTCTGTGTGTGAACTGCCTTTCTTGCAAGAAATAAAACGTTTGATACTTTGACTTTTCCAAGGTTTCCACTTGTCTCCTTCCTCCTAACTTTTCGAATAGAATTATTTCCACGACAAATGGCGACGAGGATGGGATTGCAAAACTGATGACCTCCGTGGACGAAGCAATTGACTGCGCATCCCAAAGACAAGAAGTCTGTGGCTCCAACCCCCATCTTTGAGGGACGGGAGAATTGTGGACACCACGGGAGGCCTAGGTGGACGCGATCCCGAATGAGAAAGAGATCACCAAGAGACGGTGAGAGAAAATTATTTACGTGGTAAATAAGAAAATCATTTGCGTATTGAATATTTTCCCCAAAAGGGTCAGAGTCTTGGAATAAGCCTGAAAGTAACTTCCAAGCAGAGTTTGAGAATAAGCCTGATAGTAATTTCTCAAAAGTGTTATGTATTAATTATTTTCCCAAAAGGGCCAGAGTTTGAGATAAGCCTGATAGTAAATTCTCAAACACCAGATGGGTGCCTGTTTGAAATAAGCCTGATAGTAATTTTTCAAACAGTACAGGGCCACTTATTTGGGAAAGACCTGCATCGACGGATGAAAAGTCCTATTTTTTTGGTTTGAAAGTCCTATATTGACGAATATAGGCAGTTGCGGGGTGGCCACGCGGGGGAAATAATTAATACAGTGAGTATAGTGCGTGGTGACCACGCGGGGGAAAAGATTTAAATACGCAAATATAAACACTAATGATTAAATGAAATAAGCACTAATGGGTAATGAAAATTCGAAAAGAGAGGAGGAACAGGTTGATTTTTCTAAGGGCTCATATAAAGTCATGGATAAAATAATGGGAACTTGGTATCATGCTTATGTGCCGTTATTGAAAAACCAATATGGGTTTAATGGGGGTTTGAGTGTAAACCATCTGCAAAAGACTAAAGAAAATTGGACAAAAACAAGTCCAAAAAGAAAAGAAAAAGATAATTATGAGATTTATGGTTAAATGAGGCAATTGTCAGACAAAGAAAACAGATAAGTGCAGCATTAACACCATTAGGAAGTGCAGATAGTAAAGATGCAAAGGCAGAAGAAGCCAGAAAAACTTTACTAAACTCTGTTTCTTATTCTTCCGAGGAAATGAGATGCATGAAAACCCGCCTGGCTGAGGATGACCGCTGTCCGGCTCCCTACCCCCCCACCAGCTGCGACTGCCAGTCAACAATATGGGACCGCAAAGACAGCCAGAAGCGGCTGGAGGCCAAGACCCTGATGAAGAAGACAAGTCAACATCTGTATATCCAAACCTGACAGCTTCAGTTACTTTCCCTCTGCTCTTCCTGCCTACGCTCCTCCATCTCAAAGATTCGCTGATCCTGAATCACCGACCTAGAGATGATGATCATCAACAACAGCTGCTGAGAGATCAAGCCAAGACTAAGCAGAAAAAGACTGACAAAGACACTCAACTTGCTCTGCTGAAGATGGGAGGTTTGATGATGGAAAATCATCCAAGAAGAGGTGGAAATGGAGGTAAAAGAGGTAAAGGAGGAAAAGGGCGAGGAGGTAAAGGACGAGGAATGGGTAACAGACCCGCAATGGACTCTGAAGCCTGTTTTAACTGCGGTCAAAAGGGACATTGTAAAAGTGACTGTCCACATCCTCCAAGGCACAGAGGATTTCAGCAACATCAACAACCAAAGAAGCAAGGAGAATGAGAGGGGGAGGGGAGCGACGGTGAGGGGTCTGACTCCCAGGTGGTAAATATGTTTAATCTCATTTCTATTTCTGCTTCTTGCAATGAAGAAATCTTGCTTGCAAACACTGAACGAATGTATAAAGCATCTGCTAGATTACCAATGATTGAAGTAAAGGTTGAGGGCAGAAAAGTTAAGTTTTTAATTGATTCAGGAGCAACAAACTCTGTAGTTAAACATAGAGAATTGCCTGATTTAACTGTATTATCTTGTAAATGGGCAACCTCCAGGAGTGCCACAGGGCATCTGGTGAGGGAACCATATACGGCAGATTTGTCTGGTCAGATTGGTGATCACTCGTTTGCGCATGCTTTTCTTGTGTCAACAACTTGTCCATGTAATCTGCTGGGTAGAGATTTAATGTGTAAACTGACGTTTTATTTGTACTGTGATGACAATGGCCTCACTGCTGATATGACTATGATACGAATGCCTGCTGAAATAGTGTATGTGTTTGAATGGAGCACTCCTCAAAGTGGTCTAAAAATTAAAGCCACAAATAGGATGCCTCCTAACCATGATTTCATGGAGGAAAACGATTTGCATTGTACATGTCACGTCAGCAGTGAGCCAGATGAAATTTTGCTGAAAAATGGACTGGAAATAGAGTTTGAGGAACTGCAGTCCTCAGAGCTATTTTGGTCAGATAAGTGGTGTGCTGTGAAGATTGAATTGACTGATGGTCAGCTAGCGTTGTATGAGTGCTGCACACATCTCTCTTGCAAAGCCACACACTGCTGAGTGGCAAGACTTGGGGCCTTTTGTAAAACAATATGACTCGTTAAAAGATTTCCAACCACTGACAAAAATGTGTGGCAATCTGAGAGCACAGGGTTTTACAAACAGTCACTAAGAAAATACATTAAGGGAATTAGGACTGTTGAAGTGTTGTGTGATAAAAAAAAAAAAAAGAAAAAAAAAATGAAGAAATGTCTATTCTTGAGGGTTTAGAAGCAGTTCCACAGGGACTCTGGGCACGTGACAAATACGACGTAGATCTGATTAAAGGGTGTAACCCTGTTAAAATCACTCCAAAAAAGTGATTACAGACCTAAGAAAATGCAATATGCTCTAAAACAGGAAGCTATTGATGGTATCACCCAGTATTTAATTCATTACTGGAAAAGGGCGTGATTGTGCCGTGTCCAGATTCACCTGTCAGAACAACTATTTTTCCTGTGAAGAAAATTAGGGATAGGAATAAGCAGACGGAGTGGCAATTCGTGCTAGACCTCCAAGCGGTCAACAGTGCTGTTCAGGCCAGAGCTCCGAGCGTACCAAAAGATATGACAATACTGTCTCAAATTCCGCCCAAGACAGTCTGTTACACTGTGGTAGACATTTGTAAGAAATGGAAATGAAATGGTCCAAACGAAAAGTGCCCCAAATCTTGGTCCTTTATTATGAACAGATAATACAATACACCGACACCGGCTGGAGTAGAATCTCAACCCAATATCCTTTGTCTAGGGTTTATATAGTGAAAGTCTCAAAGAAAAGAGTACAAGTCTAACCAATAAAATCAAACATTACATCATAGATATCATATAGACGTTATATAACAGCTTCTTAATATGGGCAGTATCCTGTTAGATTTCCAACATATCCAGGGGATCCTAGAAGCTCTCTCAAACACACAATGTATAGAAATGGAACGAACATAGAGAGAGGAGGAGTGAGCACCCCTCTATTAATGAATACCAGATGTTTAACTTACACAAGAGGAATAATATGCAGACGTAGCAGTTGTGGTGAACAAAAGATCTCTATTGTATAGACTGTTATATTGTATGCTGAGGAGAAAGATATTCTAACAATGGCCACTTTGATACGATGATTATCATATAATAGTAGTATCATATCACATCATTCTTCAGCATACTCATTATGGTACAATAATACAGGAAATATCCTTCATCATCATCAGTACTTAACAGTTCTGTTCATCAAAGCATACTGAGAAGATACAAAAGTATTCATTGCCCGATGAATCAACATTCTAATAAATGGAATAATACAACAAACAATAAATGCAAGAATTAAAAGTATGACTCCTATTGGGATTAAAGCAGATATAAGCATTTGTTTCCAGTTTGTGATCCAATCTCCGAAACCACTTCTATCACTCACTTCTCTTCTTTGTAACTCGTCAGCAATTCTTGTCATATTATCTATTCCGTCAGCTATAATGTGACCATCTGCGTCATTGTCAGGGATATATGTACAACACGAAATTCCAACAATAACACACACTCCTCCTCGGGCCGCTGTAAGCTGATCCAATACCAAACGATTTTGTAAAGCAGTTAAACGAAGTGCTCGAAGCTCTTCTTTGACACCAGCTAGGGTGTTCCTTGTAGTTTTAATAAAGGAAATCAATTCATATCTTGTGACTTCTACTTCAATTTGCAGACTGGATATACCTATTACTGGAAAAATTCCTTCAAAGAATTTTTCTGTACCAGTCCATAATCGGTGTTCTTTTGGTACTGGATTATCTCTTCCCAAACTACTAACTGAACTGCGGTCAGAGAGAGCACGTGTGTTTCGTGGATTATTCACGTTAGCGTTTCTTTGTTGCCTGATAATCATAGAATATTCTTCCAAAGTTACTAGGGCACATCGTCCACTCCAGTTAAAAGGTAACGAGGTATATACCATGTGCCCGCATAACCAAAACCAATCTTTCAAATCTCTTGTTCCTTTTACAGATGGCACATACCTATTACAATTTTTACCCGAATAAAGTCCACAATACTCATCACATAATTCTTGTTCCTCAGGAGTTGCTCCTGCATAAGCATGCAGAGTAGTTAAAGGGAGTGAAGATCCTTTTGAGCATTCTTCCACGTCAAATGTTCCTTTTCCTGTCAAACAGCTCAAGCAACAGGGCATATTTCGTACTTCACAACGTCGATATATTTGATTACATTTATTCTCAGGAATTAAACCCAATGTTGCGGCTCCTATTTTTCTTTCCATACAAAACAATGAATCTGGAATAGGACCTACAGTTGCCACTTTAACATGTACTTGTACTGCAACTGTCAGTATCCTATTACCAGGACAAGTCCAATTTCCCGTTGAATTTTGAGGAGCAAGTGCACCAATATTACTAAGATATAAGGGACAGAACAGTTCTTCTTCTGTCGTTGGCGACTGAACAGTTACATGAGGTCCAGAAGCACTTTGTGGCATTTTTGTACAAACATAACAGTCACCCCTTTTTCCTGTAGACTTAGCAGTGAAGTTGGCTAACCTCCACCACATATTGGAGGCAAACGCATGTGGTTCGTCTTCATGTATCAACCAGGTTTCATTACCACTACTAACAAGTGCTTGAGTATATATGAGCATGCTTGTCAGCACGATCAGATGTATTATCAAATTTACAGACATGGCTTAATGGATTCAATGATAATTATTGCTAATCTCAATCAGCAATCTCGTTCTTCGTCTACTTCTCTTCCTTGTTCTCCTTTCGATCACCGCTTCCGCATAGGCTTATGCGTTCCCCTGGGATGGAGCTGCTTTCACTCGGCTGGCATGGATCCACTGAGGCTGGAGGTCAGTCAGAACACCTGTCCTCGTCACAGCGATAACAGTGGATGGTCCTAAGTAGTTCGGCTCACCGAGTTTCGTGGGCTTCAGACATCTTATCAGCACCTGCTGTCCTGGAACAAAAGGATGAGTCGGCTTTTCTGAAGGAAGAGGGAGAGAGAGAGAAACATCACCATTTATGCCATTTAACGTTCTAACTAGGGAATCCACGTAGTCCGCGATGATCACTTCCGTGTCACCTGTGGAGAGATTGCCAGCGCGACCTCTGACCCAAGGGGTCGGGAAAGGTCTACCCATACGAATTTCAAATGGAGACATTTTTGTGGTTGCTGATGGAGACATTCTCATTTCCGTCAGTACGGCAGGCAGCAAATCAACCCAATTTCTGCCCGTAACTAGACACGCCTTATTCAGACGTTCTTTTATCGTCTTGTTAAATCTCTCTACGTTGCTCGATGATTGCGGATGATAGGGAATGTGAAAGTGCCAATTAATATTAAGCTCTTTGGCTAATAATTGTGTGACTTTTGAAACAAACGGAGTTCCATTATCACTTGCGATAACGGTTGGAATACCGAAGCGCGGTATAATTTCTTTTGCAAGAACCTTTACAACCGTCTGCGCGTTTTCTTTACCACACGGAAAAGCTTCTGGCCACTTCGAAAATCGATCAACAATCACGAGCAAATATTTGTGATTTCCACATGGAGGCATGTGTGTAAAATCGATCTGTAAATATTGAAAAGGAAGCTCAGGATGCGGTAAAGCGTCATGGCGGGTTGCCTTGTGCCTGTTTGTTTGTGCACACACCAAGCAAGCATCCAATATCAACAAAGTATTCTTCCGAACATTTGCTATGCAGTATGATTGATTCAAATTTTGGATCACTTTTTCTTTTGACACATGTGATACCCCGTGATAATGCCTGCACAGCATTACAACGGTGGATGCTGGTAGAGCGATTCTACCCTGCTTGTCTCTTAGAATACCAGCTTGATCTGGTTTTACTTCATTCGCGGCCCAATGAATCAGGTCGGCTTGCGTAGGATTAGCTTGTAGTACTTTAATGTCCAAATCATTAATCAGTGACGAATTCATCATAGGCACTTCAGTGCTCTGTTCACTTACATATGGACTAAGTATTACTTCTTTAGCAGCCCATTTCGCGACTTCATCTGCAAACCTGTTTCCCTTAGCCTCATCTGATTCACCTGTTTTATGACCAGGTACTTTAATGACAGCAAGTTTCGATGGTTGCTGTGCTGCACTGATGAGCTCGGCCACGATATTGTGATGGGAAATTGGTTTTCCGTCGGAGGTTTTAAAATTTCTTTCTTCCCACAATTTAGCAAAATCATGGACAACGCCGTACGCGTATTTGGAGTCAGTGTATATATTGATACACTGACCTTTTGCCAATTGACAAGCTCTCGTTAAAGCAATTAATTCTGCTACTTGTGCTGATTTATATGGCAACGAATATGCCTCAATTACACGATCAGGTAATTCAACAATAGCATATCCACACAAGTATAAATTGTCATTTGGCTTGAAACAGGATCCGTCTATATACTAATTATCTCCCTCCTCCAGGACAGATGTAGACACATCTGGCCTGCAGGCAGTCGAAGTTTGGAGTCTGGTCAGGCAGTCGTGGTCATCACTCTCAAATTCACCATCCGTCAACAACCTGTGCAGATGTACAGTCGGACCATGAATAACAGAAGTGACTTTCAACGTTAAATTAGCAGTTGCTAATAATATAGCTTCACAGCCAGAACGGCGTTGAGCAGACATGTGTTGAGTAGAGATATTTTGCATAATCGTACCCACTTGGTGTGATGTGTGAACCGTGAGTGGATGTGATAAAACAACCTTTTCAGCATCCTGTACCATAATCGCTGCAGCAGCCACTGCACGTAAACAGGCCGGGAGTCCCCGAGCCACTGCATCAAGAGTTTTAGACAAACAAGCTACTGGACGGAAAGTACCCCCCATGCTCTTGGGCTAGGATTCCCGCGCCCGTGCCCCCACCTTCGTGCACGTACAGATGGAAATCTCGTTTGTAACATGGGAGGCCGAGGGCGGGAGGCCTTAACAGAGAGGATTTCAAATGTCTGAACGCTTGGTCCATTTCACTTGTCCATGTAATGTCCTCTTTGTCATCCAGCGTAGCGTCTCGCAGGATTTTGTCATACATAGAACAATTCGGCACCCATAATCGACAGTAATTGACCAGTCCCAGAAAGCTTTGCATTTGCTTCCGTGTCGAAGGGTGCTTGAACGAAGCGATGGCTTGAACTCTGTCCGCCGACAGGCGAACTTGGCCTTGTGACAGTTCATGGCCGAGGTAATTGACTTTCCTCTGCACCCACTGCAGTTTCTCTTTAGATGTCTTGAAACCAGCCTCTGCTAAAACGTTGCAGACAATTGTAGTGGCAGCAGCACACATGTCCGCAGAGGTACCAGTGACGAGAATGTCATCAGCATATTGGAGCAGACAGGTGTCAGGAGGGAGTCTGACATCCTTCAGCGTTGCGTGCACTACAGCGGAGAAAACAGCCGGGGAGTCCCTAAAGCCCTGCGGTAAACGCGTCCAGGCGTATTGGCAATTCTGAAAACAGAAAGCAAAAAGTGGCTGAGTTTGTTGGTCAACAGGAATGCTGAAGAAGGCGGAACATAAATCAATAACAGAAAAGAATGCATGTTCCAAAGGGATAGAATTAATAATAGTCTGTACATCTGGCACAATAGGAGCAAGTGGTTTTATCAAATCATTAATTTTTCTCAAATCTTGCGTCAAGCGCCAAGAACCATTTGCTTTCTTAATTGGATTAATTGGTGTGTTGTAAGGTGAATGAGTGGGAACCAGAATGCCTTGAGCCAGAAATTGAGAAATGAGAAGTTGAATTCCCTCCTCTTTTTCCTTTGAAAGCGGATATTGTTTTTGAAACACAGGCCTATTCGTTGTCAAAGTGGCCACATAAGGTTGAATGTCAAGTAGGCCTACGTCATCCTTATGCGCCGCCCACAGTTTCGGGTTTACCCCAGCAACTTCCTGTCCGAGCTCAGTTGCAGACACATCCTCGAAGGGAGCACTTCCTGTGTCGGTTGTAAGAGAAAAGGCTGATGGAAAAATAAGTTGCAAAGAGTCAGAGTCAAATTCCAATTTAACACCCATCTTATGCATTAAATCTCTTCCTAACAAACAGAATGGAGAATCAGGAATTATTGCAAACTCATGCATTTTGAACAGTGATGGTGCATCATTAGAAGTAACCGGTAAAGTTGGTGTCAAATTACAAACCACTGGAACATTGTCTATTCCTATAGAATTTAATTTTCTACCTGTGACGGGGCCCTCATAGACATTAGAAGACAGCGAGGAGATGGAGGCGCCACTGTCAATTAAAAAAACATATGGTTTGCGGTCAACATTCAATTCAATAAAGGGCAAAACATTTGACTTGTTTGCATAACTCATTGAAATCTGTGAAAAGTTATCAGATAGAAAATCCCCATCTTCCTGGCACAGTCATTGCTGTGTCCATGAAGTCGGGTACATCGGCCTCTGTCGTGGGAGGGAGGGGGTTTTGGCATCGGGCCATCAGAGCGCCTGAACATCTGTTTATCATTATTGCGCTGAAATCTCTCAGCTTTTTTCTTGCAAAAGCGTTGCGTGTGTCCGCGACACCCACAGAAAAAGCATTTTATGTCCCTTGTGTCATAGGGTGGCGGGCGATTTTGGACAGCGGAACCAACTTGAAACATTGCGGGAACTTTGCCTCTGGAGTTGTCAAATGCCCCAGCAGACGAAAGTTCACGCAAGCGTCTTCCCAAGTCATCAACAGAAATGTTACTAATGTTAGTGGTAGTGATTCGAATCATTTGTGCAGTCTCGTTGTGCATATTATTCAAAAACGTGTTCACAAACAACAAACAATTATCCTCATCAATAGGAATCGCAGATTCGTGAATCCAAGCATTTCGAAATCGATGAAAAAATGCAAGAGGCGTTTCTCCCACCTTCTGTTTTGTGTTCGCTGCATGCGAAATGTCCTGTTTAGCAGAAGACAACTTCACTAAAAATGCAGTCAGTTGTTTGAAAAATAGTTTCACCTTACCAGGACTGGCCCAAATCCAATCGGGATTATAATCTCCATAATCAGCGATTCTAAATGTGCTCGTGGGGTCAGACAAATCAACAGGTTCCGAATCTTTAAACACAATACTCCGGACGGGTGGTGCGTCATTCACTGGGTCTAACAGATCAACCTCATCAATTAATTCTTCCTCTGTAATATCAGCAGGCAATGTTTTAGTCAAAATAAAGCGATAGTCTCGACCAGTAAGTTGGCTGTACGCCGTTAACCGTTTAAGCATCGAAACAAATTGATGTGGCGACCGTGCTGGATCAGGCAATTCCTTAGAAATTGCCATCACTTCAGAAATCTGTAACGGATGAACTTTGAATCCTTCTGAAGTTTCAACAAAAGGACACAAAGTCGCGGTCGTGAGATCAGGGTATAATCTGTTTTTGCGTGGTTCAGAAAGAGTTGGAATACACTCATATTTTGGAGGTAAGGGTTTTTGTTCTGCAACAGGCTTCGAAACGACGGACTGTTCCACAGACTGTGACAGCCTTTTTTCCTGGTCCATAGGCTGCGAGGGCCGCCCCTCCCTCAACAGAGAATTTCTGTCTCTCTCGGCCGGAGAAGAAAGGACGGCAGAAACTACACTCTCTCACAGCCAATTCAGTTTTTGAAATCACATTGTTACTCATATTGTCAACTCTTCGTGGACCTTTGTTCCAATAGCATTGCATTTCCTTCCAGACTTTATAAGACTGTTTCATGTAAGAATAATCCCAATCAGGGTCGCCCCAATTTCCAAAAATCATGTCTTTCGCAGCGAGCATGTCATTTTCTTTAAATGAGCCGTCTCGAGGAAACGGATCTAATTGTGTTTTGCCAGTTGACCAGCCAGCTAAATTTGACAAATATGGCTCCGTAAAAAATGCTTGATTATTTCTAATCATAAAATCTTTCGGAGATTCATCTTCTAACGGTGGACTAATTTTATTCCCCATTATCAACACACAAAAATTTCTCCTCAAGGCAACAAATTACAGTATGGCCAAATAGAAAATAAAGAAAAACATGCAATTTAAAATTAATAGTGTTAGTAAATTGGCCAAGAAAGAGAGAAAAATAATAAGAAATTAAAAAAAAAAAAAAAGAGAGAAGAGAAAAGAAAGAAAAGAAAAAAAAATAATGCATTATCTATCCATAACCAAGACCAAGGATAAATCGAAATAGACTTTGCAAGAGAAAAAAAAAACGAATGTCTCTGTTAAATCTATTTCTAAACGGAGGAAAGTGATCAATTTTCCTTCCGTTCTTCCCGCGTTCGATCACAAACACGAGGATAACGTCCCGTATTTATTCATACGACGGACAGACGTCCCGCATTTATTTATGCGACGGACAAACGTCCCGCACATGCGACGGACAAACGTCCCGCATATACGACGGACAAACAAACAAATTTCACCAAATATGGTAAAAATCACGGCACTATAGGTACAATTTTCTCAGCAGACAGGAAGAATCAACCTTTTCCTTTTTTTAAAAAAAAAATTTAATTCTTACCTGTCTGGAGAAATCCCGAACGAGCAACCAAATTGTAAGAAATGGAAATGAAATGGTCCAAACGAAAAGTGCCCCAAATCTTGGTCCTTTATTATGAACAGATAATACAATACACCGGCACCGGCTGGAGTAGAATCTCAACCCAATATCCTTTGTCTAGGGTTTATATAGTGAAAGTCTCAAAGAAAAGAGTACAAGTCTAACCAATAAAATCAAACATTACATCATAGATATCATATAGACGTTATATAACAGCTTCTTAATATGGGCAGTATCCTGTTAGATTTCCAACATATCCAGGGGATCCTAGAAGCTCTCTCAAACACACAATGTATAGAAATGGAACGAACATAGAGAGAGGAGGAGTGAGCACCCCTCTATTAATGAATACCAGATGTTTAACTTACACAAGAGGAAAAATATGCAGACGTAGCAGTTGTGGTGAACAAAAGATCTCTATTGTATAGACTGTTATATTGTATGCTGAGGAGAAAGATATTCTAACAACATTTCAAATGCCTTCTTCAGTGTACCAGTTGATAAAGACTCTCAATTCTGGTTCGCTTTCAATTTCAATGGAAAACCGTATACGTTTACGAGATTGTGTCAAGGGTATCGCGAAAGCCCAACAATTTATAATGAAGCGCTGAAACAAAGCTTAGAGTTTGTTGCAATACGTCGACGATATTTTGCTGTGCTGTCCGTCAATGGAAGTATGCAAAGTTGCAACAGTGGCTCTGTTGACACATTTTGCTGAGCAGGGTCACAAAGTTAACCCTTGCAAAGTGTCTGTGGCACAGACGTCGGTCGTATTTTTAGGCCACGTCCTGTCAGCTGCAGGAAAGTCACTCTCAGATAAAAGAGTGACAGTGATTCAGAATATTCCAAAACCTACAACAAAGAAACAAATGATGTCCTTTTTGGGTATGACATCATATTGTAGAACGATTCATCTCAGGTTATACTGATAAAGAGGCACCATTAACAAAAATGATTTATGGTAACAGTATGGCTGCAAAAGAAACGTTGTAATGTTTTAAATCCAGCTACCCTGCTCCCAACGGAGCAAGACGGTGAACCTCACTGTTGCATTTCAGCCTTGGAACAGATATGTAGTCCGAGACCAGACTTGACAGACTTGACAAACAGTGACATGATTCTTTTTGTGGATGGGTCATCCAGCAGAGATGACCTAGGCAAAAACAGAGCTGGATATTCAGTAGTTTCCTTAACTGATGTTCTGGAACAACACTCATTGCCGTCACATTTTTCTGCACAAGCTGCTGAACTGGTTGCTCTGACTGCAGCATGCAAATTGAAAAAGTGGCCAACGTGTTACAATTTACACTGACTCAAGGTATGTTTTTGGTGTTGTGCATGATTTTGGGGCATTATGGAAACATCGAAAGTTTCTGAAAGCAGATGGCAAGCCAATATTAAACCACCTGCTGGTGAGTGAATTGTTGGATGCTCTGCTGTTGCCAAAGGAAGTGGCTGTTTGCAAGTGCCAAGCTCATACTACGGGAAGTGATGATGTTTCTAAAGGAAACAGAGCGTCTGATTTAGCTGCCAAAGCCGCAGCTCTACTTCCTGTCCAGATAACCACTGCAGCACGGCTGACTGAGGAACTAGGTGACATAGAAATGATGCAGCAGCATGCTTCATCCTCTGACAAGGAGAAATGGAGAAATGCAGGGTGTGTGTATGAGAATGGACAATGGAGGGGCCCCAATAATAAACCATGTTTACCTTCTCATTTCTTTCAGGCTTATGCTAAGTTGACGCATGGACTGGACCATACGTCAAAAAGCGGGATGTTTACTGTTATGCAGAGTAACTGGTTTACCAAAGGTTTTTCCACAGTGGCAGCAGATTTTTGCAGCAGATGTCTGATTTGCGGAACTAACAATGTCGGCAGGGGTCAGGCAATGAGACAGGCGGGGCATCCCAGGCCGCCAAGACCATTCTCACATGTAATGCTTGATTATATTGAATTGACACCATCTGACAAAAAGAAATACTGCATAGTTGCGGTGGATATGTTTTCAAAATGGGTAGAAGCAATGCCTACAACAAAGGCAGATGCAAAAGGGGTGGCAAAACTACTCCTACAGGAAATCGTCCCACGATGGGGGATACCTGAGAAATTATCAAGTGACAATGGTACACATTTTGTAAACAGCGCGATCTCAGCAATTGAAGCATTCCTGGGTACTTCCTGGAAGTACCACTGCTCCTATTGGCCACAGGAAGGAGGCGCTGTTGAACGTGAGAACGGAACCATTAAGAATAAATTGGCAAAAATTTGTGATGAAACAGGGCTTTCATGGCCAAAGGCCCTGCCCATTGCATTGACTTATATGAGAATGAGAAAGAGGGGACGCGCACAGCTCTCTCCATTTGAGATTCTGTTTGCTCGTCCACCTCACATGGGCTGGGAACCACATAATCCTAGACCACTGCCTGACACCACTCTTTGTGAACATGACATGTTGCAATATTGTGTTGAACTGGATAAGGTGTTTGCTGATATCTCAAAACAGGTCAAAGCAGCAGTTCCAGAGCCAGCTGAGACGGCCCTGCACAGCATCAGGCCAGGAGATTTCGTACTGATAAAGGATCTGAGACGGAAACACTGGAAAGCGAAGAGGTGGCAGGGGCCATTTCAGGTTTTGCTGACAACTCACACTGCGGTGAAAGTCGAGGAGAGGGCTCCGTGGATCCATGGGACGCACTGTCGAAAAGTGCCAGCTCATGCGGTAGCTGCAACGGGGAAAGTGCCAGCTCATGCGGTAGCTGCGACGGGAAAAGTGCCAGCTCATGCGGTAGCT
The DNA here is from genome assembly GCA_026230005.1 of Gila orcuttii. Lineage (NCBI taxonomy): Eukaryota > Metazoa > Chordata > Actinopteri > Cypriniformes > Leuciscidae > Gila > Gila orcuttii. The sequence continues at coordinate 46,985,035 of JAPDVR010000008.1, read as the reverse complement.
GCAACGGGAAAAGTGCCAGCTCATGCGGTAGCTGCAACGGTGCCAGCTCATGGGGTAGCTGCAACGGAAGAAGAATCCCATTCACAGCTAACGAGTACCGAACAGGTGTCAGACTAACCAAAGTTGCTTGTCAGCCTGTCGGTTATTCACTAGAAGACCATCGTCATTGGAGAGAGGACGAATCAATAGTACAGGACGATTCTGCAATTTTAGGAGTAGTCCGTACTGCGTCAAGGACTCTGTGGTGTTTTGACGGAGTGGGCATTGCAGTTAACTGTCTAATAATATCTACTAGACCAGCCCTGAGACCAACGATACATAGGGAAACAGGACTCATATCATTTTCACAAGAACATTTTCTTGCCTGGCGAGGTTGCACTGTGTGGCAATATGTTACTAAATCTTATCCTCTTAACTAGCCTGGCCATAGGCCTAGCACAGGATGGTAGCATAGAGGTGAAAATGACAAGAGGAAAAGGGATGTCGGCTGTACAAATCCGACGGAGCATTACACAGGTGTAAAAAAGAATGTATGGGCAGTAAAGCCGCAGGTTGGAGATATATGTATGTGTAGAAAAGGAGGGAAAGAGGTAGATGGGAAAAGACTGATAAAGCTTGGACGATCTTATTGTCATACGGAAGTAGACTTGACAGATAAAGGATGTGAAATAGAGGGAAAAGGCATTGATTGCGCTTTAACAAAGAGTTTGTTTAATGACAGCACAGCTGCTAGCTTGCTAAAGATAAATGGCTTAGCCAGGCAGGTATTACGCTTAGCGAATGAGACTGAAGATGCGTTAAAACAACTGAACACTGAACTTAGAGGAATTAGGGAAGCCATAATACAACATAGACTAGTTTTGGACATGATCACCGCGGAACGAGGGGGCGTGTGCAAAATGCTAGGAACCTCGTGTTGTTTTAATCTGCCTGACGTCTATAATAACGTAACCAACATAATAGAGCACATGAAAATGGCCGTAGCCACTCCTGGAGACATGTCATCTTCACTGGATAGGTGGTTTTTGAGCTTGCAGGGGTGGACGAAATGGCTGATAAGTACAATTATGCCAATAGCATGTTTAGTTTTGATTTTGCTTCTGATGATTCCATGTTTTATGAATTGTATTTCTACTTTCACTGCTAAAGCGATGTCTACCACTATGGTCAGAATGACTGCAGGGGAATACGTAACAATGATACGTAGGGCACCAGAAGATGAAGTTGAGGTTACAGTGCCTGAAGCTGAGACATACGAGAACGAGAGCGAACATGAGTTTGACTAAGAAATGAAGTAACCATGGGAAAAATTTACCTGTTGTAAATTACTATGATTATGGAGAAGTAAATGTCAAATTTGTATGTATGTTCTTTGAATGAACATGGGGTGGAATGTAATGGAAATTTTACATTTAGATGTGTTCTTTTATCTTTTAGATGTGTGCAACTTTTATTAACATTGAGGATTTATGTACTAATAAGCATTTAAAGGAAGATGTTCATATAAGCAAAAGGACATTGTTAAAAATATAATCAAGCTGTTAGAAATGCAGAACTTAGAATAGGCTTTCTAAGGACAAAATGTACGTGTGACAAAAACCCAAGTAGCAAAGGGACAATGTGTACTCCAAGTGACCTATTGTTTGCTTCAAGTGGAAAATGTGTGTGTGTGCAGTTTTTGATCAAGCCAGACATAGGCAAAAAGTATGAACTTGAGCAATACCAAAAAGTATGAATTTGAGCAACAGCTAAAAACAGGAATTGAATGGTAGCTGAATAGCAGGAAAACTTAACGAAGATGTCATTGTTCTGTCTAGATGAATTTATGTCCAACAAGCGATCTTGAACAAGCACGTTTCCTGGTAAGGTAACCAAGGCAATCTTCTAAAACAGATGCAGCCTACTCAGGATGTGTTAGGGTATATAACGGGGTGAAAGGGATCAGCCCTTTGCCCTTCTCATGTCAGACTCTGTCTGTGTGTGAACTGCCTTTCTTGCAAGAAATAAAACGTTTGATACTTTGACTTTTCCAAGGTTTCCACTTGTCTCCTTCCTCCTAACTTTTCGAATAGAATTATTTCCACGACATTTCCTGCACAGAACGTACTCTGAATCGCTGCCTGCCAGAGAGTACAGCTCCCTAACGACAAACGCTCTTATTAAAACTAGTGCCTGCTCATTCTGTTTGAGGCCAGCGTTCGGTGACTGTACAAGTGTACGCAAGTAGCCTCATCCAGCGTCAGGCAGGCTCGTTGGTCTAGCGGTATGATTCTCGCTTCGGGTGCGAGAGGTCCCGGGTTCAAATCCCGGACGAGCCCGGGGATTTCAAAACAAGCAGCAAGGTTGGATCCTTCCTTTTGCAGCACTTAGCCAAACTCAAAACTGTCATGTTTTTGAAACCCTTACTACTGCTTGTGTTCATCTGTACTACAACATAGCCAAGATTCAGCCAGATGACAAGCGCTTATTTCCTTGCACAGAACGTACTCAGAATCGCTGCCTGCCAGGGAGTGTGGCTCCCTAACGACAAACGCTTTCTTTTAAAACTAGTGCCTTCCCATTCTGTAAGAGGCCAGCATTCAGTGACTCTACAAGTGTACGCAAGTAGCCGAATCTATTGGCAGTCAGGCTCGTTGGTCTAGGGGTATGATTCTCGCTTTGGGTGCGAGAGGTCCCGTGTTGAAATCCTGGACGGGCCCAACAGTTTCAGAACAAGCTGCCAGTCAGATGACAAGTGTTTATTTCCTGCACAGAACGTACTCTGAATCGCTGCCTGCCAGAGAGTACAGCTCCCTAACGACAAACGCTCTTATTAAAACTAGTGCCTGCTCATTCTGTTTGAGGCCAGCGTTCGGTGACTGTACAAGTGTACGCAAGTAGCCCCATCCAGCGTCAGGCAGGCTTGTTGGTCTGGGGTATGATTTTCGCTTCGGATTAGAGAGGTCCCGGGTTCAAATCCCGGTTGAGCCCTCTCACCTTTAGTATGAGTTCAAGGGTTCTCTGACTCTGTATGCAATTGCATGTGATACCACAGGAGTTTTTTTTTTCTTTTTTTAAGCTGGGTGATAAAACAAATTGTGCTCTTCTTGGTGTATGAAAGGCATTGTTTCCCTTAGAAGTTGACAGAGAAGAAAGCTCATTCTGACGGAGAAGAAAGCTCATTCAGAAGCTCAAGCCCGCTTGAATGAGTCCACTGAGAAGCGAGACTTGCTGAAGTTCTTTCTGGAGCAGAGACTCAGTGAGTTGCCCAAAAATCACCCGAAGGGCAATCTGATTATGGAGGAGTTAGTCATGTTGTCCTCCCCACCTCTCAGCCCCTGCCAAAGCATCATGTTTTCAACCACTTCATAGTCTGGCCATTTACTTTTCTTTATCAACCACTTCATAGTCTGGCCATTTACTGCAACCCACATAGTACTTGACGTCACGTTCTGCAGCATCAGAGGCTGATGCTTTGGCAAAATTGAACTTTTTTCGCAGGTCTGTAGATGCTGTAGTGGGATTCAAAGCATTTTAAATCGCTCTTAACTGAATTACTGTGGCTCTTTTGCAGAAACGCTAAGCATAGGTATACTTGTTGTTCTGTGGAGTTTCTTTGAACAACTTTTCATTGACTTTTTGCAGCATCGGCTTAGAGCTAGCGCAACAAGCACGCCCTAGTAACAGCCTCCCTAGGTGGGAGGCTGATGCCTTTTAGTTCAAAGTCAAGCCTACGGCATAGCCTATATGCGGCTGTTTACATTTAGAGCCCGCCATTTCTGTTCCATGTGTTTTTCTCCAATTACACTGCCATTTGGGTTATATGGACAAAACAAACGTATCAATGATGTTTTTCGATGACTAGATTAATTTATAGTTCATGTCTCTTTCCCACCTGTTTTGTGTGTAGTCTGCCTCTCTGCTTTCGTACGCAAAGCCTTGGTCGTAGGTCCAGTGCAAAAGCAAGAAGTGGCCTTTTCCCCTTAGGCCACTGGGCCTCTTGCGCACAGTGCTTTGTGTAATTTCAGCCTGAAAGGGCACATGCACGGGCAGGCAAGAATGATTCATTGACAGTCTGATGCACACAAAAACCCACCACCACAGCTAAGTCTGTCCGTTCTATGCCAACTCAGATCTTGTGGTCATTTTTGCTTTGAACAAACCATCCTTGAATTTGTCGAATATCCAACTTAAACATAGCCCATTAAAGACGACCTAGGTGGGACTTGAACCCACAATCTCCAGCTCTGGAGGCTGATGCCTTATCCATTATGCCACTGTGCCTTGTCTGGCATGCTTTATCTTTGATCAGTAATATGCCTTCAAGGGGTTTCTAACGCTCAAGCAACTACACTCTCGTATCTCGACGCCAGGTCGTGTTCCGTCTTTGAGATGGGCTTCACTGAATTTGTGGCGCCCTCCCGAAAGACTTAATGTAGAAGAGGCTCGTTGGTCTAGGGGTATGATTCTCGCTTTGGGTGCGAGAGGTCCTGGGTTCAAATCCCGGACGAGCCCGGGGATTTCAGAACAAGCAGCGAGAGCAGCAAGGTTGGATCCTTCCTTTTGCAGCACTGAGCCAAACTCAAAACTGTCATGTTTTTGAAACCCTTACTACTGCTTGTGTTCATCTGTACTACAACATAGCCAAGATTCAGCCAGATGACAAGCACTTATTTCCTTGCACAGAACGTACTCAGAATCGCTGCCTGCCAGGGAGTGTGGCTCCCTAACGACAAACGCTTTCTATTAACAAAAATTGTGTTTTCATAATATTATATTTAATCACAATTAATCAGTAATTATATTTTTTGTCAAGGTGTTTAATGACACTGTGAATATATTTATGAAACATCAAATGACAAATTTTAACATAAATCTAAAATTTCACTGCTGGGACTTAAAAGTGCCCGTAGTTGCAGAAACACCCATTTATTAAAGCAGATTTCACAGAAGTCTACTGCAAAACGAGGAACATTGTTTTACTCTTGGTGTTCCTGGCATTTTTGAACGGTGAGTGGTAAATTTATGTTGATAACATTTCAGTATCTTAGTATTCTTAGTTACTTTCTGGTCTTGCGCATGCGCACTGACAGAATGCAAGTGAAGTTGCAAATCAGAAATGCAAATTCCCTTCCTCTTGTCTAAACACGGTGAGTAAGCACGAGAATAAAAAACGACCAGTGCTAACCATTTCTGTCACTTAAAAACTATAATTCCAGAAAAATATAGTCATGTCATTCTGCCTTTTCCAGACTGGTAATCCACAAGCACACAAAAGTTCAGTATTGGCAAACTTCTTTAATATAACACTGAAAGAATTAGTTATTTTTTGGGCCTTGATTTACTGTATAAAAATCTTTGAAATGTAAATCTAAGTATAAACTCACTAGGAAATTGTATTTATTTATTTTTGCCTATTGAATCTTATAGGCAGCTAGTAGAAGAAAGTGCAAATGGTAACGAAGAGTCAGAGACGTGCGGATCTATTCGCAGTAACTCTATTAATAGAATGCACACAGAGAGAAATCAGTGATAAACAGGAATGTAGGGCAAATCCAAACTCAGAGACGATACCAGGCTGGGGTCGGGGCAGGTAGCAGACAATCACTTGTAGATCAGAAGTGCAGGCTAGGATCAGAAAACCAGGAAAGACAATGGAACGTAGAATGCTCAGTGGTGTATGCCGAGGCGGATACAAAACTTCGCAGGGAGCCATGAGAGCAAGCAGTTATTATAGAGGGGAGAAGTGGCTGCACCTGTGTAGGTGATTAGGGATGAGACTCGGACTGAGAGGGGGACAGATGGGAAACGTAGTTCAGTATTTGGGAGACTGTGATCTTTGATGACTAGGGAGAGGCGTTGAAGAGCGTTCTATGACAGAGCCCCCCTCCTGTGAGCGGCTCCCGAAGCGAGGACCGGCGCGCCGACGAGGTCTCCCACGGGGTCTAGGAGCAGGTTTCTCAGGGTGGTTCTGATGGAAAGTGGTGGTGAGAGCTGGATCCAGGATGTCTCGAGAAGTTACCCAGGATCTCTCCTCAGGACCAAACCCCTCCCAGTCAATGAGGTACTGCAAAACCCTGCCTCTGCGTCTGGAATCGAGTATTTCCTTCACCTGGTAGGCCCCCTCGTCCTCGATGATGATGGGAGGAGAACTCTCTGCCGTGGTCTCCTCCTGGCTCCCCTCTCTCCTCGGAGCAACTGCAGGTTTAAGCAAAGACGTGAAAGGTAGGGGAGATGCGGTAAGAGGATGGTAAGGCTAATCGAAACGACACCGGAGTGATCTGTCTAAGGATCTTGAAGGGACCCACAAATCTGGGGCTTAACTTCTTACTGGGGAGTCGGAGATCTCTTGTGGACAGCCAAACCCACTGACCGGGCGCATACCTGGGACCCCCTCTCCTATGACGATCCGCCTGGTCTCTGACTCTGCGCACGGCTCGCTGTAGGTGGACATGAGCGTTGTTCCACGTCTCCTCGCTCCTCTGTAACCAGGCGTCGACAGTGGGGAGATCAGTGTGCTCACCTGACCAAGGAAATAACGGGGGTTGGAAACCTAACACACACTGGATAGGCGTAAGACCAGTCGAGGGTTTGCGCAGGGAATTCTGGGCGTACTCAGCCTAGACGAGGAAGCGACTCCAGTCCTGCTGGTTTTGGTGGCAGTAGGTGCGTAGAAAGCGTGTGAGCTCCTGATTCAACCTCTCCACCTGTCCGTTGGCCTGTGGTTGATAGCCAGAAGTCAGACTGACGTTGATGTTGAGTTGCCTACACAATGATCGCCAGACCCCGGAGGTGAATTGGGGACCTCTGTCAGAGACGATGCCCTCCGGTAAGCCGTACAAGCGAAAGACATGTTGTAACAGGACCTCCGCCGTCTGTAACGCCGTGGGTAATCCGACTAAGGGTATAAATCTGCAGGCCTTAGAAAAATGGTCGACCACAGAGAGGATAGTAGTGTAACCTTGAGAGGAAGGTCGATCAGTAACAAAGTCGATCGCGATGTGGGACCAGGGTCGCCGTGGTATGGGTAGGGGTAGTAGTAGACCAGCTGGCTTGAGATGAGAGGTCTTGACAATATTACAGGTGGAACACTGCCGAACGAAGGAGATCACGTCAGCTTGGAGCGAAGGCCACCAGAAGCGGTTGGAAACTAGATGTGTGGTCGCAGAGATCCCGGGATGTCCAGCACTGGGAGTGTTATGGACCCATTGTAAGACTCGGGTGCGGAGGCATTGAGGCACAAAGGTGAGGTTGGGAGGACACTCGGAAGGCGGCGGACTCTCCCTCAGAGCGGAGGAGATTTCAGTCATTATGTCCCACTGGACTGGGGCGACTATGAGAGACGAGGGTAAGATGGGTTCGGACGTTGGGGAAACAGCAGACCTGTCGAACTGGCGGGACAGGGCATCCGCCTTTACATTCTTGGAGCCAGGACGGTTGGTTTTCTTGAAGTCGAACCTGGAGAAAAACAGGGACCATCTGGCCTGTCTGGGATTTAAGCGTTTGGTGGACCTGATGTACTCCAGATTACGATGATCCGTGAGAACCGTGAAAGGCTGACGAGCTCCCTCCAGCCAGTGTCGCCACTCCTCTAGTGCCGCTTTCATAGCTAAGAGCTCCCTGTCGCCCACGTCGTAAATTTCGTTCAGCTGAAGAGTTTACGGGAATAATAGGCACAGGGAAACATTTTAGCTGGGTCTCCATGCCATTGAGACAGAATAGCTCCATTGCCCGTGCTGGAAGCGTCAACTTCTACAAAGAATTCACGCTCGGGATCAGGATGATGGAGGATGGGAGCGGTGGTGAATTTCTCCTTTAGTTGGTTGAAGGCAGATAAACTCTCAGGCGACCACCTTAATTGATGTCTCCCTCCCCGTAGGAGGGATGTGAGTGGAGCTGCGGTGATGCTGAAATTTTGGATGAACCGTCTGTAAAAATTAGCAAAGCCCAAGAAACGTTGCAGCTCTTTAACGGTGGTGGGTTGTGGCCAGTTAACTACGGATCGAACCTTGCTGTCATCCATGGTAACTCCCTCTGCACCGATGATGTACCCCAAAAAGGTGATCTGAGTTCGATGAAATTCACATTTCTACACTTTGGCATACAGACGGTTCTTGATGAGGCGTTGGAGTACAGCTCGCACATCCCGAACATGAGATTCCAGTGTGTCTGAGAAGATCAGGATGTCGTCGATGTATACTATTACCTTCTGGTTGAGCATATCGCGGAAAATCTCATTTACAAAGGCTTGGAACACTGATGGACTGTTGGAAAGGCCGAACGGCATGACCCGGTATTCATAGTGCCCTGTTGTTGTTGAGAGGGCTGTCTTCCACTCGTCACCTCTTCCAATACGGATCAGGTTGTATGCATTGCGCAGATCCAGCTTAGAGAAATATTTGGCGGTGCGGAGTTGTTCCAGGGCGGCTGGGACCAGGGGTAAAGGATAGCGAAACTTGACCGTAATCTCGTTGAGGCCGCGATAGTCAATGCAGGGTCGAAGTCCGCCGTCCTTCTTCTTTACAAAAAAGAAACCACCTGAAGCAGGAGAAGTGGAGGTGGTGATAAAGGCCTTGGCGAGTTGCTCATCAATATAAGCTTTCATGGCGTCGGTCTCCGGCTGAGATAAAGGGTATACTCTCCCCCGCGGGAGGGTGGCACCGGGGATTAAATCAATGGCGCAGTCACTGGATCTGTGTGTAGGAAGTTGAGAAGCTCTATTCTCGCTGAAAGCCAGGGAGAGATCATGATATACAGCGGGTACCCCTTGGAGATCAGGGTTCTCAGAACAGTGGTTAGGCGGAGGGTTACTGGTGGAAGTGTCTAAGCATTTCTTCAGACAGGCATCGGACCACCGAATAATTTGCTTGTCGGACCACGAGATGGAGGGGTCGTGTTGTTCTAACCAGGGAAGGCCCAGTATGAGGGGATGATGAGGTGAGTCAATAGTGAAGAATTGAATGATTTCAGTGTGCTGAGTGTCCAAGATTAACGTGATTTCTTGAGTGGTGAACTGAACCTTGCCAGAACCTAGGGGGCGTCCGTCTATCGCTGCCACTGCCACCCGGGAGTCACATGGAAAGAGAGAGATATTGTTAGACTTAGCGAAACTCAGATCAATAAAATTCCATGCAGCTCCTGAATCAATCAAAGCACACGTTTCAATGACCCTCTCGTCAAAGTGGAGAGTGACGTTCAATACAAGAGATTTAGAGGTATGAGGACTGTAACTCACCGCAGCGGAGTCTCGGGAAGTGGGTCTGATGGGCCAGTCGCCCTCCTGTGGCCGGACTGGGCGCAGTATAGACATAAACGATTACGCATTCTTCTCTCTCTCTCCTCGGGAGTGAGACGAGTGAAACCAATCTGCATGGGTTCAGATTCCTGACTCGCGGAGGGAGATTCGACGACTCGGTGCCTGAGGGGTGTTCGTCTAGCTCGCATCAAGTTGTCCAGGTGAATGGTTAACTCCATCAATTGACTGAGGGTTCTGCCCTCATCCCGGCATGCCAGTTCCCCTTGCAGATCAGGGTTGAGACCCTTGCGGTACAATAATTTCAGTGGATCTTCACCCTAGCCTGTTTGCGCTGCGAGAGTGCGGAAGGATAGGGTGTAATCTGCCGCTGACGATCCTCCCTGGCGTAGCGACACATGTAAAAATTGTGTTTTCATAATATTATATTTAATCACAATTAATCAGTAATTATATTTTTTGTCAAGGTGTTTAATGACACTGTGAATATATTTATGAAACATCAAATGACAAATTTTAACATAAATCTAAAATTTCACTGCTGGGACTTAAAAGTGCCCGTAGTTGCAGAAACACCCATTTATTAAAGCAGATTTCACAGAAGTCTACTGCAAAACGAGGAACATTGTTTTACTCTTGGTGTTCCTGGCATTTTTGAACGGTGAGTGGTAAATTTATGTTGATAACATTTCAGTATCTTAGTATTCTTAGTTACTTTCTGGTCTTGCGCATGCGCACTGACAGGATGCAAGTGAAGTTGCAAATCAGAAATGCAAATTCCCTTCCTCTTGTCTAAACACGGCGAGTAAGCACGAGAATAAAAAAGGACCAGTGCTAACCATTTCTGTCACTTAAAAACTATAATTCCAGAAAATATAGTCATGTCATTCTGCCTTTTCCAGACTGGTAATCCACAAGCACACAAAAGTTCAGTATTTGCAAACTTCTTTAATATAACACTGAAAGAATTAGTTATTTTTTTGGCCTTGATTTACTGTATATAAATCTTTGAAATGTAAATCTAAGTATAAACTCACTAGGAAATTGTATTTATTTATTTTTGCCTATTGAATCTTATAGGCAGCTAGTAGAAGAAAGTGCAAATTGTAACGAAGAGTCAGAGACGTGCGGATCTATTTGCAGTAACTCTATTAATAGAATGCACACAGAGAGAAATCAGTGATAAACAGGAATGTAGGGCAAATCCAAACTCAGAGACGATACCAGGCTGGGGTCGGGGCAGGTAGCAGACAATCACTTGTAGATCAGAAGTGCAGGCTAGGATCAGAAAACCAGGAAAGACAATGGAACGTAGAATGCTCAGTGGTGTATGCCGAGGCGGATACAAGACTTCGCAGGGAGCCATGAGAGCAAGCAGTTATTATAGAGGGGAGAAGTGCCTGCACCTGTGTAGGTGATTAGGGATGAGACTCGGACTGAGAGGGGGACAGATGGGAAACGTAGTTCAGTATTCGGGAGACTGTGATCTTTGATGACTAGGGAGAGACGTCAAAGAGCGATCTATGACACAAGTAGATGCTTTATTTTTTTCACCCTGTCATCCTTTAGGAAGGTTGTTTATTGCAGTATTCATATATAGTCTTTCAGGTTGGTTAGAGATCTCAGAGAAATTTTAAGGCCTTCTCCAAACAGTCCAAACTACTCCATGTACCAAGGCTTTGCAAATGTCCTTTAAGTTGGAAGTTAGATGTAAACCAAAATAGATTTGCTCTGCCTAATTATGTACAGTATACCCCAAAATAATAATTCACACATAGTCTGAACATTTAAAAGCTTCTTAATAAACTGCTATCATCCTGCAGGGAACATATTTGGCAACCTGGTTTGCCTGATGGGGAGATTTCCTTAGTTCACAAGTCATCCGCAAATCCATGTACAGTTTCTTTGTATTCTTTTTACCCCTTTTGCTTTCATATCTGATATTTTGCTGTTAGTTTTGCAGTTTAATATGTTGCATTTTTACACCATCATATTTAAGAGAAAAACTTAAATATTGACCACCACAGGCCCTAAAAATACACTTTCTGTTACACATGTACAAACATCTTGGTATTACTATCATTACGATTTATCCTCATGATTTGGATAAATGATTTATCATTGAGCCCGCATATTTTCATGGATGTCCAGGCAACTTAAAAATGACTTGGACTGTTAGTTACCTACAAAACAACTGAATACAATTAATTGTACATAATTGTAATTAAGGCAGTGGTGGAATAAATCAAGTAATACTGAGTAAAGTGAAACCTTTTTTTTTCTTAATCCTAGACTGTAAGACAGGGCTATTCAAATACATTTGCAGGGGGGCCAAACTAGGAAATTCCAAAATGTTTGAGGGCCGGACGGACAAATTGATATCAGCTAAAGGAAATTAAAATATACTATATGTATATACTAAGGGACATAATATATTAAATAAAATAAGGTACATTATTCTTTTGGTTTCCTTTATTATTTCAACACATTCAACTTGTATTGATTAGGCCTACAACAAAGTGCACAACTGCAAATACTGAGACATATACACAGCTTTTACCCTTACAGTAAACATAAGTAATAGCTTATATATAGGCCTATATAAAAATCTAAATAAAGCTGTCATAAGTGCAAAACTCCAACTGCAGTTTCAAAAATCAAATCTTATTTGGGGAAATAACATTCAAAAATCCCTGAAGTATATCTTTCAGACAGTCAGTACACATTTTAAAACTAGAAAAAAACATTTCAAGTGTACAGTAAGTACAAATCTGCTATCTAGTCTATGTAATGTAAACATACTCTTGATGAAAACTAATAACAAGAATATTTTTTTCCTCATTTAGTTTACCTTATTTATCAGTGAGTGTATGTGACTCAGTGGAAGAAGTGACAACGATTTGCTTTTGCCATTTTAACATAATCTGGCTCATATGTGGTAAGTGGAATTCTCAGGCACTGGGATAACTTCTCATTGCTCATGCAGCAACGTGCCTTTGTTTTGATTGCATTCATATGAGAAAAGCTATGCTCATGCAGCAACGTGCCTTTGTTTTGATTGCATTCATATGAGAAAAGCTAGACTTGCATGTGTAGGTGGATCCAAACATTGTCAGTATCAGCACAGACACTTTTTTAATTGTGGGGTATTTAGCCTGGCTAATATGGTTACACCAAAAGTTGATTGGACCTTCAGACTGCAAGTGCAGTTTCAAAGCAAGTGAAGACTGGATATCAATAATTTCTAGCTGAAGAGCACTCTCATCAATGTTAGAGCTCTTTAACTTTTGCAATGAAGTTTGAGTCATGGTTTATTGAGAAAGGATCGCGAGTAAACTGCATAACCTCCATTGGGAGACTAAAGCCCTGAAATCTGTCACTGAAGTTTTCAGTCAGCTTTGTCATGAATTCAATCATAGTTGGCATGACTTGTGCCCCTGGCGTACTGCTCAAAAATGTACGAAGGTGTGTAAAGTGCATCAACTTGTTTGTGGTTAGGTCAGACACAAATACATTCAGCTTTGTTTTGAAAGCACACAATCTCTCAACCAAATCCGCAATACATTTCTCTCGCCCCTGTAACTCTGAATTTAGTGAGTTTAAGTGTCCAAAAATGTCATAGAGGAAATGAACTTGTGTCATGAACTGTTCATCAAGCATGTGCTCCAATAAATGAGCCGCTCGTTTGTGTTTACATGTGCGAAGGAAAGAAATAATCTCACTGCGGAGATCACAAAAACGATCCAAAACTTTTCCTTTACTGAGCCACCTGACATTGCAATGAGCCAGTAAGTCAGCGTGCTCAGCAGAAGTCTCATCAAGCAACAGATGGATAAGACGATGCTGAAGGCTTGAAGTTGAGCGGATTAAGTTGACAATGCTTGTGACCTTATCCATAGTGTTTTTTAATTTGCGCACAAGACAGACTCGTGAATAATGCAGTGTAAAAACTGCATTTGAGGTGCCACAGCTGACAGTCTGGCTGCTAGTCCCTGCACTCTTCCGAGCATAGCTGGTGCTCCATCCGTTACTAGCAAGCAAACCTTTTGTAAATCCAGTTTATGCTCACTGAAAAACGCAACAACATTTTGAAACAGCACTTCACCTGTCGTATGTCCCTCCAGTGGAATGAGTCCCAGAAGCTCCTCACGAAAGCGAACTCCATCGTAAAATCTCACATAAACGCACATCTGGGCCACATCAGTTGTATCTGTCGATTACCAACAGATCACCAACACTAAAGAGACCTTCTACAAGAGATTCAATGTTTTTGTTGGTGAGTAGATCACATTTTAACGATCCTTCTTACATTGCAATTTTTTATGCTTGGTATTTTATGCCCCCCTTGAGATCAGGCGAGTGAGGTTTAAACACACAGCTCTTACTGGCCTATGACAGTTATACTCACCCCCCTCAACCTCACGCCCATCAGGGTCAACGGCACCAAATGTAACCGGTCCTAGTATCGTGAAGTCGTGTTGATGCCATTCACTCACCGGTTTGATGATCAGATGCACCGTATGCAGCTTTTAACAAAATCCACTAATTTAAAACTCCTTAAATTATATTGTAACAACCGCATGGAAAACAAGAACAGCACACCAGGATGACAGTTAACACGCAATTCTTTATTAATGATTAAAACACAACACAATCTCATAAAATGCGTTACCCCCATTTATCAGCTTGTTGGACCCCAAGTAGACAGCCTCACATTTAGCAGGGAAGATACAGTATAATTCCCTTTGTCATTATTTTTAAATGTAAAAATTGAGTGTTCATCAGAGAGGGTCCAAGACCCTAGGACTTTTTTTGCACTTGAACCACAAATACACACAAAAAAATTTAATGGATTCGAGGAGTTTTGTGGTAGAAATTTAAAAAAGTAACAAATCCTTCCCTCACGGGTCAATTTGAGGAATGAATGGAATGCAAGGAATGCTTCAGTACACATAGGAAAACCTAAAAATGCTCAAAATTCAAACAAAAATGCTAATACTAATCCAAAAAATTAGGGGTCACCATGGAGACGGGTGTCGGATTGTTTCAAAGGCTCGGCACAATACCGCACATTTGATTAAACTGTTTCAGTGTTTCACGAAGCCTCGATCTGCCCACCACTATTTCTTGTCACTTTTATTTGCACCGATCAGGAACTCTCCTAGCCAGAAGTCGTATCCCTAACCATCTGACACATTTACCCCCCACTAACTGACTATCTTCACCGCCAGATACCCGAGCGGTCGTCTAGAGTTCATCCACAAGTTAGAGCTCCCAGCAACCCTCTTTCTCTTTCTGTTTTTCTCTTCTCTTTGACTTTCTCTTTCTCTATGATCTCATTGGTTCTTTGTGTTCATTGCTTTCAAGTGTGTCTTGTTAGTCATTAGTCCTTGTGTGTATTTAAGCCCTCATGTTTGCCATGTGTCCTTGTCAAGTATTGTTTCCTGTTACCAATGTTTGGTGAGTTTCTGTTTATGCCATTGATCCATGCCATGCCATGCCATGCCATGCCATGCCATGCCATGCCATGCCTTTGTTTGAAGAACTGCATTTGGGTTCTCCAAGCTTGCCTTCAGTGAACTTTTGCCTTAAATGTGAAGAGGAGTATTCTATTTTACAGTTTGGACTGATTGAGCTGATTTTCGTGAAAGATGATGAGGTGACTTTCCTTGTGACTCCCCGCCCCTCAGTGTATTTGCATGATTATGGACTTTATGAGATTTTGTCTGCGACAAAGGAATTAATTTGTGTAAATGCTGAGGAATGTCTGGATTATTATCCCTTAAATGAGTACAGTTTTATGAGACTGAAGGTCATTACTCTGAAGCACAGCGTTGTTCATCTGTAAAAAGGATAAACTGTCCTCTCCCAACAGAAATGGATGCATTGTTGATTTTTATTGAGAATGTGTTCCCAAACCCTATAACTTCAAAGCTAGCCATAGAGGGTTTGAACAGCCTAGGTGTGGAGACCATAGATGACCTACAGTTTTTGAAAGATGATGATCTAGGTGGCTTTCTGAGACCGAATGAAGCAAGAAAACTAATAGCCCAAATCCCAAGTAAGTTTTCAAATCAATGGTTGTTTTTACATATACACTAGTCAACATTTGAAGCAGATCAAAAAGTTAATTAAGTTCACAAGAACGGGTATTGGTTTTAAGACAACTATTATGAAAGGTTTGATCCACTTTAAATGTGTACATGCATACAATTAGATGAACTGGAAAAACAACTCCCCAGTCTCTTTCATTCTGTACTTTGTTAGCTGTACTCTTTACTTGTATTACAGTATGTCAATGTGATTCTTGTTTCTGCAGTATGGTTTTTAAAGCGTTTTTTTGTTTATGCCATGTAGATATTGCTTCCACTCTGCAAAACACTGCCAATGATTTGTCTGCTGAATACACTGATGCATCAGGTTCACCTGCTCCTGGATGCTCAATTTCACCATCCAGCTCTTCAAGTGGAAGACGTGAGTAAAACGCTGATACAACATTAAACAATCCACTAAAATTTTGAAAGCAAAAAATGTAATTTGTCAATTCTTGTAATTCATATACAGAGAATTTGCAATATGAGCATGCCCAGCCTTTAGCACGGCTGGCAAACAAATTGCCACACGTGCAGTTCACAGAGCGATATATGTATACAGGTCCTTCTCAAAAAATTAGCATATTGTGATAAAGTTTCCATAATGTAATGATAAAAATTAAACTTTCATATATTTTAGATTCATTGCACACCAACTGAAATATTTCAGGTCTTTTATTGTTTTAATACTGATGATTTTGGCATACAGCTCATGAAAACCCAAAATTCCTATCTCAAAAAATTTGCACATTTCATCCGACCAATAAAAGAAGTGTTTTTAATACAAAAAAAAGTCAACCTTCAAATAATTATGTTCAGTTATGCACTCAATACTTGGTCGGGAATCCTTTTGCAGAAATGACTGCTTCAATGCAGCGTGGCATGGAGGCAATCAGCCTGTGGCACTGCTGAGGTGTTATGGAGGCCCAGGATGCTTCGATAGCGGCCTTAAGCTCATCCAGAGTGTTGGGTCTTGCGTCTCTCAACTTTCTCTTCACAATATCCCACAGATTCTCTATAGTGTTCAGGTCAGGAGAGTTGGCAGGCCAATTGAGCACAGTAATACCATGGTCAGTAAACCATTTACCAGTGGTTTTGGCACTGTGAGCAGGTGCCAAGTCGTGCTGAAAAATGAAATCAGATGGAAGCATGAAGTGCTCCAAAATCTCCTGATAGCTAGCTGCATTGACCCTGCCCTTGATAAAACACAGTGGACCAACACCAGCAGCTGACATGGCACCCCAGACCATCACTGACTGTGGGTACTTGACACTGGACTTCAGGCATTTTGGCATTTCCTTCTCCCCAATCTTCCTCCAGACTCTGGCACCTTGATTTCCGAATGACATGCAAAATTTGCTTTAATCCGAAAAAAGTACTTTGAACCACTGAGCAACAGTCCAGTGCTGCTTCTCTGTAGCCCAGGTCAGGCGCTTCTGCCGCTGTTTCTGGTTCAAAAGTGGCTTGACCTAGGGAATGCGGCACCTGTAGCCCATTTCCTGCACACGCATGTGCACGGTGGCTCTGGATGTTTCTACTCCAGACTCAGTCCACTGCTTCCGCAGGTCCCAAAAGGTCTGGAAACGGTCCTTCTCCACAATCTTCCTCAGGGTCCGGTCACCTCTTCTCGTTGTGCAGCGTTTTTTGCCACACTTTTTCCTTCCCACAGACTTCCCACTGAGGTGCCTTGATACAGCACTCTGGGAACAGCCTATTTGTTCAGAAATTTCTTTCTGTGTCTTACCCTCTTGCTTGAGGGTGTCAATGATGGCCTTCTGGACAGCAGTCAGGTCGGCAGTCTTACCCATGATTGCGGTTTTGAGTAATGAAACAGGCTGGGAGTTTTTAAAAGCCTCAGGAATCTTTTGCAGGTGTTTAGAGTTAAGTAGTTGATTCAGATGATTAGGTTAATAGCTCGTTTAGAGAACCTTTTCATGATATGCTAATTTTTTGAGATAGGAATTTTGGGTTTTCATGAGCTGTATGCAAAAATCATCAGTATTAAAACAATAAAAGACCTGAAATATTTCAGTTGGTGTGCAATGAATCTAAAATATATGAAAGTTTAATTTTTATCATTACATTATGGAAAATAATGAACTTTATCACAATATGCTAATTTTTTGAGAAGGACCTGTATGTATATGTACAAACCAGATTCCAAAAAAGTTGGGACACTGTAGAAATTTTAAGTAAAAAAGGAATGGAATAATTTACAAATCTCATGTTATCTATATTCTATTGTGAAAAAAATATAAGTTTATATCAAATGTTGAAAGTGAGACATTTTGAAATGTCATGCCAAATATTGGCTCATTTTGGATTTAATGAGAGCTACACATTCCCAAAAAGTTGGGACAGGTAGCAATAAGAGGCCGGAAAAGTTAAATGTACAACAGCTGCAAGACCAATTTGCAACTTATTAGGTCAATTGGCAACTTGATTGGGTATAAAAAGAGACTCTCAGAGTGGCAGTGTCTCTCAGAAGTCAAGATGGCCAGAGGATCACCAATTCCACCAATGCTTTTAGGCCTATGGCCAAAACGTCTCCAGTTGAGTCCGCAGTTTATGCCAGCGGAGAGTGAAGACTGTTGTGCATTGTTCAGAGCAACTACAGGGCCACAGTGCAGCAAATCACCAGCAACACGTTAAATATGCCCATTTAATGCTAGTGATTTGTTGCACTGTGGTCCTGCGGTCCCTGTGAAAAATGCACAACAGTCTCTCCTCTGACAATAATGCACTGCGGACCTAAAACAAGTCTGTGCACCACTTTAAATGCATACTCTATATAGTGGCACATGAACAACCCACAAAGCCCCATGCCATCTCTGTTTGTCCGTTATTAAACTTCAATAAATCTGCAGCTTAGGAATAGGCAATTTTGCCAAAAAATTATTATAGTTTTGATGTTCAATGGCAAAAAATGGCAGCAAGTTTTAAGGAAAAGCTGCAAAATGGCGAAAGGCCAAGTTGCTCTGAGAGAAGACAGTTGGTCCGCATTGTTGCTTCTGAGATCCTGGAAGTCAGCAAATGCCCAGCAAAAAAACATGTATCAGAAATAGCCCGACAAATGGTGATTGCATACCCAAAGTCTTTCAGAGATGAGATTAATTCCCAGGTTGTAGGAAGTGGATATGATTCTCTCCTCAAACAACTGGTGTGTAGTATTGACAATTTTAAGGGAGCAAAAGCTATTAGTACACCACTTTGTGGTACTCTAGAAGTATCAACAAAGAAACGAAAATTGTTATATGGTTGTATAAATTCTGATCCACAACTGCTAGTTGGAGAAACATCCGAATTGCAGCAGGAAAAGAAAGAGAAGTTGCTAGTAATGTTTCAAAATAATGAAAGTGATGTAAAGACAATCTATGACTTAATGACTTCTACTTACACCTCTCAAAGAAACAACATCCAATCTGGAAAGGAAACCAAAGATTTACTTGATGAATGGCCATATCTTTTTCAGCCAGCAGGAATGAAAGCACACTTTAAAGAGCTCCCTGGCATTGACATAAACAACAGCTTTGAAGAATCTGCTTCCAGTAAGTTCAGAAGAATATTGGGCTACTTTCAATTTCAGTGCACAGAAAGAGCAAGCAGAGCAGGGAGAATCCTCACAAAGTATAGAGCTAGAGGGGATCATGTTTGTGGGGCAGTGATGTTGCTGCTAACCCATTTCAAAAATGACCAAGACCACTTTCTTGTGATGGTAGAAGACACCTCTGTTCCAAGTGATATATGCTCAGAACAGCTTCCAGCAACACCATGTATAGTAGTGTGTGGTGGGTATTATTCACTATGATCTTGCAACACAATAATTCCTGGTTTCGGGTGACCAGAACTCACATTCTGTTAAATATTATGTCTTACTGATTTTGTGTTTGTTCAAAGGAGAGAATTCACTGACAGCCAGTGTGTACATGGTAGCAGTAGACCAGATGATTGTAAATGAACATCTCTTGAGTTTTACAGAAGCCCTGTATCTGATGTTCTCTCTTTACTATATATTGAACATCAGTTACCCTGTAGAACTGGGAGCCACACTAGAATTCTTGCAAAGGTAATTCATAGACTGCATTCCTTTGCAGGGCTCCAGACTAACTTTTTTCACAAGGAGCACAGTGGCCCCCAACTGAAAATTTAAGGGGCACAACCAGAAAATTTAGGGGCACACATCGTAAATCAACATGCTGACCAAATATTCATATTTCTACTAATTTCCACTGTATTACTAATAAAAATCTTTGATAATAGATGCAGAAATTACACTGTGCTGTTTCAAATTCAGTGTCACATTTTATTGTGCACTTTTGAAGATGCAACAACAAGGTAAACCGACAGCACCATCGCTGTCATGTCAGTACAAATAGGAAAAAAAATATACCATACATTCAGAATAAAAAAAGTGCTAAGTAACAAAGTGCTTAGTAACCTTTCGGTCATTTCTTAGTTACAAACAATACTGCGCTGTTGGCAAACTTCGTGTTCCCCTTTTTTTTCTGGGTAGCGACTGCAACATTCGCAGTTCATGGAGTTTGTCTCCTTACTGTAACGTTACCTCAACAAGCTGAATTCTCGCAGCCAGTCTTCCCTAAAATGGTGAGTTCATGCTTTTTTCGCCACACAAACCTCTGAATCACCATCCGACTGTGACACAGTAGACTGGCACTGGCACACTAGCCGCAGGTCGGAAGAACGAGTCAATAGTTCGCTTGCTCATTGCTCAGACTAGGATGGGCATTTCAAGCAAAAATAATATTCGAAGATCGCTGGGTATTATTTGATTATTATTCGAAAATCGCACCCCTCCATCACATGCACGCACTCATGCATGTATAGGCCACACACCAGAGCATGTGAGCAAAGCGGAGCGGTGTGACGTTTAAATATAAGTTAAACAAAATCTAAAACATAGGCCTACGTTTTATATTTATGTTTCATAATATAATTTTTATTTATTTCATCTATGTTGATTATATGAAAAGGGAACCGCATGCGATGAGTCAGATAGGAGCATAAGATGCCCAGTATATCGGAAAACATTTGGAATGTGTCAGACATGATTTTGACCATTTATTAAGTTTTGTTTTGTAGAAAGCCTTTCTTTAAAGTGAATTTCGTTGAGTATAAATTGTATCTTCATTTTAATCAGTGTTTCATCAACAAATTGTCTGGATTAATAAATAAGAAGCAAATATAGTAGACGATATAATCAGGACACGGAGGCGCTGGCGCGTGATTTCATTTTCAAATATGTTACGAAAACGCTCATTATGGTTTAGCATTCTCTACCATATAGTATACATAACTTCAGTCGTGCACGGGCAGCCCTAGTTATTTCACATATGTTAACCAGCGCGTCACTGCTGGCGTTCTCAGGAAATATTACCACTCCGCTCACATGCTCTGGTGTGAGACAATGTGTATCTTCTTCTGTGTCTGAGAGTTGATTGACCGCTTTTAGATGCATTATTGGCATTGCCACCCTCTGGTTACATGAACGTGTCACCGCATCAGAGCCGAAAACATGGGGATTTTTTATAGACTATAATCGAACAACCTATTCGATATTCTATAATAAAATCAACTAATCGAATATTTGAAAATCGTGACTCATCCCTAGCTCAGGCGCACATACATAGATGGTTGTGATATTTTCTCCGTCTCCTTCCCACAGACATTTACGCGCACTCAT
This sequence comes from Gila orcuttii, assembly GCA_026230005.1. Classification (NCBI taxonomy): domain Eukaryota; kingdom Metazoa; phylum Chordata; class Actinopteri; order Cypriniformes; family Leuciscidae; genus Gila; species Gila orcuttii. The sequence goes on along the minus strand of JAPDVR010000008.1, from coordinate 46,964,010 downwards.
TATCTCTAGGACCCTCCCCCTCCACACATTAGCCACTTACAGTGGCATTTCCCTATTCTTCTCACACTCATTGGCCTGCCACACATTCCTGATTCATTGACGCGCCCTGTAAAACTGTAAAAAAAAAAAAAAAACAAGTGGGGACAAATTTAATGGTCGCACATGTGCGACTGGATGGAAAATTCAGTCGCACCCTCTCAAATGTTGGTCGCAAAATGCGACCATTTGGTTGCAGTCTGGAGCCCTGCTTTGGTTAAGAAGCATACAACAATTATTTAAGGATATTGTTTGTGTTGTGTTTTAAAGTTGCATCTTTAGGATAAATCCTCATAAAGGTACCAAGGTTGAAAAGAGAGAGAAAAAGAGAGCGTACTCTGTCAACCCCAGAGTATTGAGTGCATTTGACTGGGGAGAGTAACAGATATAGAAGCTCTGTTGTCTTGTGTAGTAGTGGTAGACTTCATCTTCTGTGTTTATCATTCATCGATGATAAAGTCCACCAAAGGACAATAATTCTTATAATTAATTCCAATAAATGTGATGTACTTGTCTGTGGCCAAAACTGAGAGTATTTGGTTAAGGCTTGTAGCTGTTTCTGCTCTTGTTTTGGTTTTAATTATAACTGTTTGTGTCCCCACAGATTCAGGTCTTTCAGAAGATTGACATTTCACTGAAGAACAGGACAGACCGACTTTTTGTACTTCAGTGCAGCGCTTTGTTCCTTAAATCATTTTTATTACCTTGTGATGTGATTAGGATTTACATTTTTTTTTTTAATTGAACAAATTTGTGTTCTATAACATGACTTTTGCTGGGAAGTGTTTTTCCATTGTTTGATCTTGAAGGTTTGCTATATAATCAAAAGCTGAAGTTGTTTACAGCAATACTCTGGCTACCATAATTTATTGTATAACATTTTACAAAAATTTGTGTTTTATTTTTAATTTGTTTTTTAACATTACTTCTGTCACACAGTATACAAATATGTCCCTGTACATTTGATTCAAATAAATAAATTCACTAGAAAAAGATTATGGCATGAAAACATGTAAGCCCGGATAACTACAGGTGCTGGCCATATAATCAGAATATCATCAAAAAGTTGATTTATTTCAGTAATTCCATTCAAAAAGTGAAATTTGGATATTATATTCATTCATTACACACAGACTGATATATTTCAAATGTTTATTTCATTTAATTGTGATGATTAAAACAACTAATGAAAATCCCAAATTCAGTATCTCTGAAAATTAGAATATTACTAGAATATTATTAAGACCAATACAAAAAAATGATTTTTAGAAATGTTGGCCAACTGAAAAGTATGAACATGTACAGCACTCAATACTTAGTTGGGGCTCCTTTTGCTTGAATTACTGCAGTAATGCGGCGTGGCATGGAGTCAATCAGTCTGTGGCACTGCTCAGGTGTTATGAGAGCCCAGGTTGCTCTGATAGTGGCCTTCAGCTCTTCTGCATTGTTGGGTCTGGCGTATCGCATCTTCCTCTTCACAATACCCCATAGATTTTCTATAGGGTTAAGGTCAGCCGAGTTTGCTGGCCAATTAAGAACAGGGATACCATGTTCCTTAAACCAGGTACTGGTAGCTTTGGCACTGTGTGCAGGTGCCAAGTCCTGTTGGAAAATGAAATCTGCATCTCCATAAAGTTGGTCAGCAGCAGGAAGCATGAAGTGCTCTAAAACTTCCTGGTAGACGGCTGCGTTGACCTTGGACCTCAGAAAACACAGTGGACCAACACCAGCAGATGACATGGCAACCCAAACCATCACTGACTGTGAAAAACTTTACACTGGACTTCAAGCAACGTGGATTCTGTGCCTCTCCTCTCTTCCTCCCGACTCTGGGACCTTGATTTCCAAAGGAAATGCAAAATTTACTTTCATCAGAGAACATAACTTTGGACCATTCAGCAGCAGTCCAGTCCTTTTTGTCTTTAGATGCTTCTGACGCTGAGTCTTGTTCAAGAGTGGCTTGACACAAGGAATGCGACAGCTGAAACCCATGTCTTGCATACGTCTGTGCGTGGTGGTTCTTGAAGCACTGACTCCAGCTGCAGTCCACTCTTTGTGAATCTCCCCCACATTTTTTAATGGGTTTTGTTTCACAATCTTCTCCAGGGTGCGGTGCACGCCGAGGAAGTTTGAGAACCACTGGCTTATAGATTTGGCTTTTTTGTGATAAAAAAAGTAATTTATTTGCAATGAAATTTTTGAAAAGTGGAAATAAAGTGCTTTATTAAGAGAAGAGTGTTTATTAAAAATAAAGTATTTATTGGGTAGGCTTAGGGGTCGGTGTAGAAGGGCTTTTATTCTCACAACAATGTAGCATCCATTTAACAATTTTAATAAATATAATCATTTGCACTCTATGATAATTATTGGATCCTGTTAATCTACAAAAATACTAAGGTGCAACTATCTGCCAATATAGATAGCATCTAATTAGCATTTACACTTACTGCAAATTTAATAATTATATTTTATTAAATGAAAATTATTTACACCTAATGTAAATAGCATTATGTAAAAATGCTAATATTGTCACTTAGTGAAAATAAAAATATATCTGTATTTTTCTTAGTGTAAATAGCATCTACAGTTGGTTATTTCGGATTTTGATATGGAAATCATGACAATTAGCTTACCTTAAAGGAGTAGTTCACTTTTTAAAAAACTTTTGCTGATAATTTACTCACCCCCATGTCATCCAAGATGTCCATGTCTTTCTTTCTTCAGTCGAAAAGAAATTAAGGTTTTTGATGAAAACATTCTAGGATTTTTCTCCATATAATGGACTTCATTGGGTACCAAACGGTCCAAGGTCCAAATGACAGTTTCAGTGCAGCTTCAAAGGGCTTTAAACGACATTGTACTTTAAAAATACATAAAATCACCCCAAAACAATTATTGACGGACTTCTAATCAAACATGTTTTGTGTTCTTATAATAGGAATCATGTCTAAACTGTATACTTTTGCATTCTGCTAAAGCCGGAGAGTAAAGAGATCACAGATAACGCATGATTTACGATGAGAGGTGAAGAGAATGCCACCTCCCAAATAAAGACAGTGCCTAATTGGTCAGAACTCATCTAAGAGGTTGGACAAACAGCTGAGTTTAAAATCTTAGGACCCGAAAAAGCCAGTAGAGTTTTTGTTAAGTTGGGTTGAGGTTTGGTTTGTGAATTTGTTCGCTAGAGCACATTTACAGAAGTCATGACGAGTAACCGAACAGACGAGTAACCATGTAGACCAGCAGACAAAAGAACCCAAACCAAGATCAGAAGAACATGGGTTAACAGCTTCATTCAAGCCATCTACTCTCGTCTCACTTTTCTTTCTTAGTTTTCTTTTCTTTTCCATTGAGAGTTCAGACTCTTAACTGAACTGGTGCTTTGATATATTGTTCTGAAACTGCTGGGCACGTCCGTGATTTGAACCTGGAATCTCTCACACCCAAAGCGAGAGTCATACCCCTAGACCAACGAGCCTGTCTGACAATAGATTCGGCTACTTGCGTACACTTGTAGAGTCACTGAACGCTGGCCTCTTACAGAATGGGAAGGCACTAGTTTTAATAGAAAGCGTTTGTCGTTAGGGAGCCACACTCCCTGGCAGGCAGCGATTCTGAGAATCTTGGCTATGTTGTAGTACAGATGAACACAAGCAGTAGTAAGGGTTTCAAAAACATGACAGTTTTGAGTTTGGCTCAGTGCTGCAAAAGGAAGGATCCAACCTTGCTGCTCTCGCTGCTTGTTCTGAAATCCCCGGGCTCATCCCGGATTTGAACCCGGGACCTCTCGCACCCAAAGCGAGAATCATACCCCTTGCGCCTACTGCTTCCTACCGATTGAGCCAAAGTAAGCCCAAAGTAAGCCCACGTGAGCCAATCGTGTTTCTCTGCTGTGGCTTACTTTTGACCAATCGCGTTCTCTCCTGTGGCTTACTTTTGACCAATCGCATTTCTCTCCTGTGGCTTACTTTTGACCAATCGCGTTTCTCTCCTGGCTCTGCTCCTGTGGCTTACTTTTGACCAATCGGCGACCGCTATTATTATCGTCATCTTTGCAATCTTTGCAACAGGTAAGTCTACTCTTCACGACTGTATAATTGATCATTATTTATTCATAAACAGTGTGTGTTTTTAGACAATTAAACATGCCAATGAAGCTAGCTAGCGTGTAATAGCACACGTTTTCTTCTGTACATGTGAACCTGCAACTTTACCATGATATACAGTAAAAAACATGTCACTACTGTCAAGATAATTAGCCGACCGCTAATTAAGCTATATCCTCCTCAAACCATTTTTTTGTTGTTGTTAATTTAGTATTTATTTTTTGTGTCATTCATTACATTATTTTGAGCACAAGAACATGTTTACTAAAACCTTAAAAAAAAAAGTTTAATTCATATATGTTATACTATACTATGTTATACACCAGTATACATATTTATGTTATCTTTTTAAATACTATGTTATACATATTTAAAAAGACATGACTAGGCAAAAACAAGTTTTTTTGTTTGTTTCAACAAATGATTCTCAACTATGTTATAAAAGATATACCAAAACGATTTGATATACCATTTTAAGTTTTAGATCTGTTTGATGATCATATTATTATGAATGGTCATAAACGCCTTTATGTTATATTTTGTGTTTCTTAGTAATCTCTGCCACAAAAGCTAAACAAAACAAAACGATTTAAGCATGGCATGATACCAGTAAGATTGTACCAAGTGTTATTTATTTTCTTATTAATAAGTTCATCACACTATTTACAATTTGTACACAAGGCAATTCAAAGTGATTCACAGTTGTATAAAAAACAATAATGCTTATGCTCATAATAATAATAATCATTAATTATTATAATATTATAATAATTAATTACATAAAAAACATGCTTTAGTAAAATACTTTCAGTTGGAATATGACAGCTATGTAACGTTCTGTTTATGCCTGTGTCCTTTCAGATTATGTATGCATACCCTAACCCACTGCCACTTTGTCTGTTCCTCCTCCACCTACTGCCACTAAGAACAGGCCACTGCTGGCGACCAATGTGAAGGCCCTGTTGGTGCGGGGGAAGCATTTATCTGCTTCACAGCTGGCACAAAAGATTTTGTCTCCAGCCAAACCCTGTAAGTGATTTGCAAGCTTTAAAATCATTACAGTATATATTATGCAGTATATATGTCTAACGAAAATACGTGTTCAACAGCTGCAGGACCACGTGTACCTCCTGCGTCTGAGTCCGCAGCCCGGAGACAGCTCTTTACATGTGGTGAGTATCACTTAACGCATACAAGTGTGTTGGTGACAAGTGCTTAGTGTTTTATGTTATTTTACAGACTCTGCTTCTACGGATTGAAGGAAGGAGGAAGATGACCTGGAGATGGCAACTGTAGCCTCGCAAGCTGAGGAACAACTTCCTCAAGGTATGTAAATCTTAAACAATATTTTACAAACAATTACAAATAAAACAAAACAGTATTTTTTAAATGACATATCTTATTATTTTATTTCACAACACAGAGGAATGGCACTTCTCAGGTGTCAATCTACATTCACTCTTTGAGTGAACATCCTCAAAGGAAAAAAGAGAATTTAAAAGTGTATGTAAAAGGTTTTATTTCATTTTTTATTGTAATCACTGACTAAAGCTCATTCTTGTCATCTCACACTTCCCCCACTCCCCTTGGAATAAGTGGCTGTTGTAGTGTTTGGTCTGCTTCGCTTAAAACTTGGCTGATCCCATCTTTTTTTCTTCTTGTATTTCTTCTAATGGTGCTTGGATGAAAAACAGGATGATTTTCACTGCTTCCTTCCATCTTTTCATCATCATGTCGTCTCTCTACTAATCATACATGCTTTGCAGTAAACCTTGTAATCGCAGTAGCTGTCCAGCAGAGCTGAGAAAGTCATGCAGTGAAAGTCTAAAACAATAAGATAATTTGTTGTGTTTTTTTACACTCCAGCCACTGCAGGCTCGAGAGGCCCTGCTCCTGCCCCGGCTCGTGCTACTGCCCCTGCTCCTGCCCCTTATCCTGCTCCTCCAGCATTGTGGACCCCTGGCCAGGTGTCCCAGTCGCCTGCAGAGCTTCCTGTCCACTGGAAAGAGCAACTCCCATCTTTCCAGCAGGACTGGATCAGGAAGACTCTGTTCAGGGCCAACATAAAAACAGGGAAGCCTGAGCTGACGCCACAACCCAACTTCTGGTGGTACCCTCCCCAGCCCCCGACCGTCTTCACCCAGCCCCCTACTTCTCCTGATATCTTCTTCTGCCGACCTCTGTTCCTCTGGATGCCACTGAAGATGTGGTCCATTCCACTTGTCTGTGTCCAGCCAGCCTGCAATAACCACAAGCTGACAGCTGCTGGCCTTTATCGCACTGTGCGCAAGGTCCTGGACATAGACGGGTGGTATGACATGGCCACAGAGTATCTGGAGTGCAAAGGGTGCAAGAAGAAGTATCCAGCCTGGTCTGAAGACATCCTGGGACAGCTCGACATGGGACACCGCAGAAAATTCCCCGCCATTCTGACATACAGGTAGAACACATTCATATTTAGAGCAATGCACTGTAATTTGTTGTACTGTATAAAATCAAATACGTTGATTTACTGATATTAACATTGAAATAATAAGATGTGGCACTGAACAGAATTATTTGACTGTCTGTAGGTACTCGTGTGACTACCGTGTAGTCATAATGATGCGGGAGAGGACCCAGGGCAACAGTGTCACACAGCTTCACAAAAAGCTGCAGGAGCAACACACCTCAGCGTGGTCACAGCGGACGCTGGAGTACCTCACTGTCTGTGAGCCCTTCACAGACTCCTCCATCGTTGAGCCTCCACTCTTTTCTGTGCCCCCGCCCCTCCCACCCATCCCCAAACCCAAGTGGCTGTTGTCTGTGTATGCCAGGGACGTCCTCTCGCGACTACCTGAGGTCAAGGCCAAAATAACCTCAGTCTTTGGCTCTGTCCTCAAGATGGACTCCACCAAAAAGGTATAAAAAGTCAAGTTTGAGTAATAATAATTGTTATTATCTTAAATTTTTCTGACATTTGTTTATTCTACTGTTTTTTTTTTACATAGGTCACCAAAAAACTGGCCGGCGCTGCTGCCAACACTGCTGGTTGGTGCACTAATGTAGGCAATGAGCACGGCCAGGTGTTGGTGTCAGTCCTCACAGCGGCAGAGGGGCATGGATTGTGGCCCATGGCGGTGGGTCTCGTGAAGAGGTACAGGGAGGCGGGAGTGGCACCACCCGCCGTCATGTATGTGGACAGAGACTGCTGCAGCCCACACGCGCACAGACAGTCGCAGGTCAGAGCCATGTTCATAGAGTGGGATGAGCTCCAAGTGCGCCTAGACATTTGGCACTTCATGCGGCGCTTTGCAGCAGGTGTCATCACGGAGGCTCATCAGCTCTACGGCACCTTCATGGCTCGGCTTTCCAGGTGCATCTTTGAGCTGGATCCAGATGATGTCGCTGCTCTACGGTTGGCCAAACAGGGGGAGTTACAGGCCAGAGGAGCTGGTCCAGTCTCAGAGAAGGCTCTGGATAAGCTGATCACCAGGAAGGAGTTGGCACTGCACTGTCGCAAGCGGACCAGAGGAGTGGAGGAGACCACCTGGAGGATCAAGGCGCTCATTGATGAGATGGACAGTGAGAAGGGGAGGGACACTCTGGGTGTACCACTGCTGGACCACGAGCGAATCCAACAGGTCTGGATAGACCAGCAGAGGCACATCGCCTGTATTCAGGACCCAGAGGGCTTCCCTCTGTACCAGAAGACAGACACACTGAAGAAGGGTGGTGTGGAGCTCAGCTGCTATCGCTGTGCTCGTGGCTCCACCTCCTTGGAGTCTTTCCACCTCCATTTAAATCGCTTCATCCCAGGTAGGTTATAACTTTTATAACCTGCAAAAAACTTTAAACTTTTATAACCTATTCTGCCATACTGAATACATAGATAACATATATTTGACTTTATTTGACCTGTAGGGACCAGTGCCAGTGATGCGCATTTCCAGGCCTATCTCCTGGAAGGTCTGATGCGCTGGAACCAGGACCGGATGGATGAAGCAGTGAGGGGAAAGACTGACCTGAGGACCTACAGTAGCGTTGAGAGGGAGGCAATGGACCGGCTCAGCCGCAAAGTGCTGTAGATGTCCCTGGATGATCGCTACCAGCCTCCAGGGGCTTACACAGGTGAGAATTATTCATGTTAACTCAAACAAAAGATTATACATTATACAGGTGTATGAGTGTTTGAGTGTACATTTTTTATATTGTATTTCAAATAATTCAACTATTGTTGGAGTTATTTGTACTTTGTTTAATTTAGGCTTAATTTGACCCTTTATAGCCTTATTTCTTTGCTTTCTTTTGCTAAAGTGAATTTGCTTTATTTTGCATTTATGCTTATTATCTTCTTGTTTATTATTTTAATTTTTTGATCTGTTAAACTGCGTCAAGCCTACAAACGATCAAACTTTGAAAAGTTTGATTGTTTTTTTTGTTTCAGTTTGTTATGGACAAATAGCCACTACAGCTATAATAATGTGAATGTGCTTTGTATGTGTGTTCTTTTGCAGGGGAGCTGCTGGGTATGTATTATCTGTACAGTCAGTCTGGGAAATCCCTTACTGTTATGGATAACCCAGAAGAGGAGGATCGGCTGGTGGAGCAGATGACTGATGAGGTGGTGCAGGACGAAGGCTTTGTTGAGGAGGAACCTGAGGACCACACAGTGCCAGTCCTCTCTGACCCCATTGAGCCTGTCCCAGTCCACATCAGCGGCCCCCAGGCCTTCAACCCCTGTCCCTCTGCACCAGGACCATCCTCACTACAGCCACCCACAGGACTGCAGCGCCCTGCCCAGCCTCCTCTGCAGTCTCCTACTCTGCGCCCTGCCCAGCCTCCTCTGCAGTCTCCTACTCTGCGCCCTGCCCAGCCTCCTCTGCAGTCTCCTCCTCTGCGCCCTGCCCAGCCTCCTCTGCAGTCTCCTCCTCTGCGCCCTGCTCAGCCTCCTCTGCAGTCTCCTCCACTGCGCCCTGCTCAGCCTCCTCTGCAGTCTCCTCCTCTGCGCCCTGCCCAGCCTCCTCTGCAGTCTCCTCCTCTGCGCCCTGCTCAGCCTCCTCTGCAGTCTCCTCCACAGCCTTCTGTCCAGCCAAGTGCTGCCTCTGCTCCTGCAACATCAACTGGGTCCAGTGTTGCAGACCAGGCTCCTGTAAGTAAGCTTCTCATTATTAGTTTCTATTTGCTTTTACACTCTGACATTTAACATGCTGTGTATTGTTATTGTAACACTTTCCTGCAGGCTCCTGTTCTTGGACCCGATGGCGTTGCAGGCTGGGATAAGGTGCAGGATCTGGCTGAGTACCTGGTGTCCCTCCGTCAGGCACTCTACCTGGACGAGCAGCAGGTCACAGAGGTCATCCGTCTGTGGACTGCTCTTCCTGATGGGGACAAGAGGAAGATCCACTATCAGCCCAGACACCAGCCCAAACTGACCCATGGACGCTTCAAGGCTCCGAAAAACACAGGAGTGACACCGGGTGTGGACAGTGTGAAGAGGTGCCTGATTGGTCATCCTGGGGGGCCAGGTCAGTGGCCCAGCACCAGTCGCTTAGTTGAGGCCATGTGTATCAAACTGTGTGCACATCACAAGTCCCCAACTAAGAAGGATGGAGTCCGTCTTCCTCGTTGGACTAAGGTGCTCACGGATTACCACCACATCCGAAACCTGGTGCTGAACTGCCAAACTCTGATGGAGGCCACGTCACTTCAGCTGTTTATGCTGAATCAGAGGACTCTCACTCAGTGGTAAGCATGGTTTTACATTGACATTTGAAAGAAAGGGATAGCAGTTATTTATTATGAATACATTTTTTGATTGCAGGTTTAATCGAAGGGAGAACACCCAGGAAGTGACTGTCCTTACCCAGGGGCTTGCTGCAGAAGACCACATCGCTGTGGCCAGCTCACAGCTTCCTGCTCCGCGGGAAAAGCTGGATGAGGCTCCCTCCACATCAGGGGCCCGGCACGAGTTTGTCCTTCCTCCTAACAGAGCGGGACAGGCTCCTAAGTTACGGCCGGGCAGACGACCTGCCAGTGCTGCAATTGTGAGGCCAATTACCCCAGCAGCTCCTACTCCTCCCCAGTTCCTGTGCCACTGCCCCAGTTCATTTTATTGAACACTGCGCCCACGCTGCTGGCAGCTGGTGCAGGTGGCGCTTCAGCTGCTCCTCTCCTGGCTCCAACTCCAGTGTTTCCTGACGTGCGAGAGGCTCCTGCTCCCACTGCCCCGGTGTCTGTGTCCCGCTTCACTCAGAGGAACAGACGACGCAGGGCAGAAGAGGAGGCCAGTGAAGCCCACAAAAGGAAATATGTCCGTGAAGTGACATATAACAAATGCTCTAAGTGTGGCAAGCCCAAAACCAAGGAGTTCGGCCACGGCCGCTTCGGCAGTGCCACATTTTGCCCCAGTGTCTCTGGTGGCAAATCTTTAGAGGAGTGGCTGGTAGAACAGCGCCAGCAGAAAAAACCTGGACAGCCACCTCCATAATAAAAATCTTCCAACACAGAAAAAAGATTGTTTGTAAATACCTGTAAATAAATATCTATGTGTAAATACAGTTATGTTCTTTTTTTTCTCTCAATCTTTCTGTAATGTCTTGTTTGTTTTATTTATATTACAGAATGTTCTATTCTATTTCTACATTGTTAGTTGTTTATTGTTGTTCATTAATGTCTTGTAGTTTTAGTAAATAAATACTGTTCACACTCTTATTCATTGTGCTGCTTTTAATTGCCTTGGGACTGGAATGTGCAAACTGTACATGGGCCCACCCACTCTTTCATAGAGTATACATTGTATATAACACATATATTGTGTGTATGTCCATATATTTATGTGTGTGTGTGTACTTATTTCAATATTTGTGTGTATTCATTTTAATAAAAAAATTTACATTTCGATATTTGTGTGCATTTGTGTGTATAAAACATTTGAAGTGTCCTAAAATAAATCAGATAAATCACATCAATCAATCCCACACACAAAAAACACATATTTAAATAAACATTTGTATTAGTTTTTTTAAACCATAAACATGTAATATGCTTTTTTTTAAAGAATATACACAATTAATATCAATCAATATAATGATATGTCACATTGATAACCAAATGAAGGCGCATGCGCAGTTGATCACACACTAGTCCCGCAGAACACAGGGTTCGAGCCCAGCCCGCGGAGTGTGACTTGTTTCACATGTAACTAAAACTCTTCCATAACGTACAGGAATATTGTTGCAGGGCAAATTTGTGAGTTTTTTCGCGTTTTCTGCGTCCTTTTCGCTTGCGTGCTGGGCGCAAAGATTGGACCCCTTCTTTTGCGCAACGACCCTCTTCTACGTTAAGTCTTTCGGGAGGGCGCCACAAATTCAGTGAAGCCCATCTCGAAGACGGAACACGACCTGGCGTCGAGATACGAAAGTGTAGTTGCTTGAGCGTTAGAAACCCCTTGAGAATCATACCCCTAGACCAACGAGCCTGCCTGACGCTGGATGGGGCTACTTGCATACACTTGTACAGTCACCGAACGCTGGCCTCAAACAGAATGAGCAGGCACTAGTTTTAATAAGAGCGTTTGTCGTTAGGGAGCTGTACTCTCTGGCAGGCAGCGATTCAGAGTACGTTCCGTGCAGGAAATAAACGCTTATCATCTGACTGGCTGCTTGTTCTGAAACTGCTGGGCTCGTCCGGGATTTGAACCCGGGACCTCTCGCACCCAAAGCGAGAATCATAGATTCGGCTACTTGCGTACACTTGTAGAGTCACTGAATGCTGGCCTCTTACAAAATGGGAAGGCACTAGTTTTAATAGAAAGCGTTTGTCGTTAGGGAGCCACACTCCCTGGCAGGCAGCGATTCTGAGTATGTTCTGTGCAAGGAAATAAGCGCTTGTCATCTGGCTGAATCTTGGCTATGTTGTAGTACATGAACACAAGCAGTAGTAAGGGTTTCAAAAACATGACAATTTTGAATTTGGCTCAGTGCTGCAAAAGGAAGGATCCAACCTTGCTGCTCTCGCTGCTTGTTCTGAAATCCACGGGCTCGTCCGGAATTTGAACCCGGGACCTCTCGCACCCAAAGCGAGAATCATACCCCTAGACCAACGAGCCTCTTCTACATTAAGTCTTTCGGGAGGGCGCCACAAATTCAGTGAAGCCCATCTCAAAGACGGAACACGACCTGGCGTCGAGATACGAAAATGTAGTTGCTTGAGCGTTAGAAACCCCTTGAAGGCATATTACTGAACAAAGGAAAAGCATGCCAGACAAGGCCCAGTGGCCTAATGTATAAGGCATCAGCCTCCGGAGCTGGAGATTGTGGGTTCAAGTCCCACCTGGGTCGTCTTTAATGGGCTGTGTTTAAGTTGGATGTTCGACAAATTCAAGGATGGTTTGTTCAAAGCAATAATGACCACCAGATCTGAGTTGGCATAGAACGGACAAACTTTGGATAGCTGTGGTGGTGGGTTTTTGTGTGCATCAGACTGTCAGTAAATCATTCTTGCCTGCCCGTGCATGTTCCCTTTCAGGCTGAAATTACACAAAGCACTGTGCGCAAGAGGCCCAGTGGCCTAAGGGGAAAAGGCCACTTCTTGCTTTTTCACTGGACCTACGACGAAGGCTTTGCGTACGAAAGCAGAGAGGCAGACTACACACAAAACAGGTGGGAAAGAGACATGAAATATAAATTAATCTAGTCATCGAAAAACATCATTGATACGTTTGTTTTGTCCATATAACCGAAATGGCAGTGTAATTGGAGAAAAACACATGGAACAGAAATGGCGGACTCTAAATGTAAACAGCAGCATATAGGCTATGCCGTAGGCTTGACTTTGAACTAAAAGGCATCAGCCTCCCACCTAGGGAGGCTGTTACTAGGGCGTGCTTGTTGCACTAGCTCTAAGCCGATGCTGCAAAAAGTCAATGAAAAGTTGTTCAAAGAAACTCCACAGAACAACAAGTATACCTGTGCTTAGCGTTTCTGCAAAAGAGCCACGGTAATTCAGTTAAGAGCGAGTTAAAATGCTTTGAATCCCACTACAGAATCTACAGACCTGCGAAAAAAGTTCAATTTTGCCAAAGCATCAGCCTCTGATGCTGCAGAACGTGACGTCAAGTACTATGTGGGTTGCAGTAAATGGCCAGACTATGAAGTGGTTGATAAAGAAAAGTAAATGGCCAGACTATGAAGTGGTTGAAAACATGATGCTTTGGCAGGGGCTGAGAGGTGGGGAGGACAACATGACTAACTCCTCCATAATCAGATTGCCCTTCGGATGATTTTTGGCCAACTCACTAAGTCTCTGCTCCAGAGAGAACTTCAGCAAGTCTCGCTTCTGACTGGACTCATTCAAGCGGGCTTGAGCTTCTGAATGAGCTTTCTTCTCCTAGAGAATGAGCTTTCTTCTCCGTCAACTTCTAAGGGAAAACAATGCCTTTCATACACCTAGAAGAGCACAATTTGTTTTATCACCCAGCTTAAAAAATGAAAAAAAAAATGAAGAAGATTTCCTGTGGTATCACATGCAATTGCATACAGAGTCAGGGAACCCATGAACTCATACTAAAGCTGAGAAGGCTCATCCGGGATTTGAACCCGGGACCTCTCGCACCCGAAGCAACAATCATACCCCTAGACCAACGAGCCTGTCTGACGCTGGATGGGGCTACTTGCGTACACTTGTACAGTCACCGAACGCTGGCCTCAAACAGAATGAGCAGGCACTAGTTTTAATAAGAGCATTTGTCGTTAGGGAGCTGTACTCTCTGGCAGGCAGCGATTCAGAGTATGTTCCGTGCAGGAAATAAACGCTTGTCATCTGACTGGCTGCCTGTTCTGAAACTGCTGGGCTCATCCGGGATTTGAACGCGGGACCTCTCGCACCCAAAGCGAGAATCATACCCCTAGACCAACGAGCCTGACTGACAATAGATTCGGCTACTTGCATACACTTGTAGAGTCACTGAATGCTGGCCTCTTACAGAATGGGAAGGCACTAGTTTTAATAGAAAGCGTTTGTCGTTAGGGAGCAACACTCCCTGGCAGGCAGCGATTCTCGCACCCAAAGCGAGAATCATACCCCTAGACCAACGTGGTGGGAAAGAGTCATGAACTATAAATTAATCTAGTCATCGAAAAACATCATTGATGGGTTTGTTTTGTCCATATAACCAAAATGGCTGTGTAATTGGAGAAAAACACATGGAACAGAAATGGCGGGCTAAGTGTAAACAGACGCATATAGGCTATGCCGTAGGCTTGACTTTGAACTAAAAGGCATCAGCCTCCCACCTAGGGAGGCTGTTACTAGGGCGTGCTTCTTGCGCTAGCTCTAACGCGACGTCAAGTACTATGTGGGTTGCAGTAAATGGCCAGACTATGAAGTGGTTGATAAGAGTTGTAGAGTCACTGAACACGGGATCTCTCGCACACAACGACTCTCACACAGGCGACAATCGCCTCTTCGACGTGAAGTCTTTCAGGAGGGCGCCACAAATTCAGTGAAGTATCATCTCAAAGACGGGACACGACCTGGCGTCGAGATACGAAAGTGTAGTTGTTTGAGCGTTAGAAACCCCTTGAAGGCATATTACTGATCAAGTCCCACCTGGGTCGTCTTTAATGGGCTATGTTTAAGCTGGATGTTTGACAAATTCAAGGATGGTTTGTTCATAGCAATAATGACTGCAAGATCGGATAGCGAGGATCTATGACCTCTGGAAGCACCTCTTTCAATAACTTAATCGGTATAGGGTCTAGCATATATGTTGTCGATTTAGATGATTTAACGAGTTTGGAAAATTCTTCCTCTCCAATAGCAATGAATGATTAAAATTTGTCCTCAAGGAGAGTACAATGCACTGCCTGATGCGATGCTGTAGAAGACGGTTGCATAGTTATAATGTTCTCCCTGATATTATCAATCTTGTAAGTAAAGTAGTTCATAAAGTCATTACTGCTGTGCTGCTTGGAAACATCTGGGATTGAAGCTTTATTTTGAGTTAATTTAGCCACTGTTTCAAATAAATACCTAGGGTTTTGTTTATTTTCTTCTAATAGGGTTGAAAAATAAGCAAATCTAGCAGTTTTTAAGGCCTCTCTGTATGCAATCATGCTCTCTTTCCATGAAATGCTAAAAAAAACCTCTAGTTTTGTTTTCTTCCAGTTGCGCCCCATTTCTGGCTGCTCTCTTAAGGGCCTGAGTCTGCTCGTTGTACCACGGCGTTGGACTATTTTCTTTAATCTTCTTTAATCGCAAAGGAGCAACTGTGTCTAAAGTGCTGGAAAAGAGAGAGTCAAAAGTTTCTGTTGCAATATCGAGTTCTTCTAAGCTATCTGGGATGCAGAGGAGATGAAACTGATCAGGAATATTATTAATAAAGCAATAGGGGTGTAACGGTTCACAAAATTCACGTTTCGGTTCGATACGATACAGTGGTGTCACGGTTCGGTACGTTTTCGATAAAGCAAAAAGAAAGAAATGGCAGAGAAATTTCCTATTTATTTCCTATTTTTTTTTTTTTTAAATAAGTGTGAGTTTTCCTACATCTTAAAACTTTTAGTTTAATAAATGGGGGTAATCTTTGAAGGATGAACAGATAATGTTTTGGTCATCACATTAAAAATAAATATGATTTAAATATGATAACATTTAAATATGATAATATTTGAGTTTTGAAGTGCTGGAAAAAGATGTGTGATGTACTTGAAAGCATTTTACTATTTCTGCCAAACTTCCATGGTTACAAGTTAGTGTTACTACATTAAATCCATGGTGAATGTTGCTGATCTGTGGACTTAAAACCTATAACTAGTTCATTCATGGAACAATGTTTCTCCTGGTTTCCACGTATGACTGTTTGATCCGTTAATAACAGAAATTGTAATGCTTCCAACTAGATCTCGCAGCGATGTTATTACTTCAGTGACGAATTCAAATGCTTTGTTTGCTGGTGCTCTTAGCACTGTGTAGTGACAGTGTCGCTTGATCAAGATCGGCTCGCGCTGCACTGACATTAATGGTCCAAACTGATAAACTGTCCGTGAAGCACAAAATAATGAGTAGCGCAGTTTCGTTCCGCTTTCATTACGTTTGCCATTTGATGTTGCGCAATATTGTGGTGGTCGCGCTAGCGCGGATTTTGGTCGGCAGGAAAAATGGTGCAACGAATCGTTCGGTTTGTAATGCGTACCGAACCGAAAGCCTCGTATCGAACGGTTCAATACGAATACATGTACCGTTACACCCCTATAAAGCAATCTTTAGGGCAGAAGTGATAGGTCTAACATATTTGTAACACGACATTTGAGTCGACTTTGCAGCCTTGGCTAAATGAAGTATACAACAGACTAGATAATGATCTGAGATGTTGTCTAACTCCAGTAGAGTTCAGAAGGCCTTTAAATGCCAATCCCAATGCATCTTTTTCGTTATCTACATGTATATTAAAATCACCAACAATTAGGACTTTATCTGCAGCCAGAACTAACTCTGACAGAAAATCAACTAATTCTTTGATAAAGTCTGTATGGTGTCCTGGTGGCCTGTATACAATAGCCAGCACAAATCTCAAACGTGATTTATAATTTTCACTAGATAGTGTTACATTAAGCACCAACACTTCAAAAGAATTATATTTAAACCAAGACTTCTCAGTAGTTCTGAAGAGGTTACTATAAATTACTGCAACACCTCCCCCTTTGCCTTTCAGACAGGGCTAATGTTTATGACAGTAATCTTTTGGGGGGGGGGGGGGGGGGGGTGGACTCATTTAAAGTAATGTAATCATCTGGTTTTAGCCAGGTTTCTGTCAATCACAGCACATCTAGGTTATAATCTGTAATCATATCATTAACAATAAGTGCTTTTGAAGTAAGGGATCGAATATTCAGTAACCCGAGCTTTATCATTTGTTCATCTGTATTATATCTGTTTTTTTATTTGTTGAACATCAATTAAATTTTTACCCTTAAATGGGTTCAGGAGTTTTTTGTATGTCCTAATTCGGGGAACAGACACAGTCTCTATAGACCAGGGATGGGCAACTTTGATGATAATGAGGGCCACAAATATTTTATCGTCACTATCAGAGGGCCAAATGTGACCATGCACTTCCACCAATGGGATATTTAGAGGAAATTAGAGGTACCATTTTAGAAGAAAACATATGTAGGCCTATGTATGTCTGTATTACAGACTCTGCTTAGTGAATCAACCTGCATGTCCATATTCAATTATTTTTCTGCTTCTTTTCATGAATTAACTTTTAACATAAACAAACAAAAACACATTACTGTGGCAAATATTTTTTATTATTATTCCAGTGCAAACATGTTGGGCTCTCAAAAAACATTCAATGATGGCACAAAACTGAAAAGTAGCCTATTAAGTGAAAAAACTTAATGGGATATTGGAAAATTAGAACTACCATTTTAGAAGAACAAAGCATATGTCTGTATTACAGACTCTGTAATGTTTAGTGAACCAACCTGCATTTCCATACTCAATTCTTTTTTTCTGCTTCTATTCATTAGTGAACTTTTAACATAAACAAACAAAACACATTACTGAGTAGCAAACATTTATTTCTATTTTTTTTTTATTATTCCAGTGCAAACATTGTGGGCTCTCAAAAAAACATTCAATGATGGCACAAAACTAAAAAAGTATTAAGTGAGTGAAGCATACATTCCACCATAGTCTATATCACACCTACAGGGGGGAAAAGTTTAAAGTTAATGAGATACTTGTGGTTTCTCCTGCTTGCGTACAATAGACTGGATGTCAATGTCAATGTTAGTGCAGCCAATCCTCATGAGCTGAAACAGAACGTCATCGCTGATCCTGTTTCTCTCTTTCGACTTTATACGTTTCATTGTGGAGAAGCTGCTCTCGCAAATGTACGTGCTCCCAAACATGCTGGCCATTGACAGTGCAAAATTCCTGAGAAGTGGAAAGCGGGACTCTGGTAGTAACCTCCAAAATGAAACTCCCCTCTCACTGCGCTTTGCTTGAAAAAACGGGTCTGACTGAATTTCGCAGAGTTCAAGCTGCAACTCGGAGGGTTGCTCACTGACAGCAGCAGAGAGGGGGTCAGTGAATAACGCTATTCGTGGCTGCATGGCATGGAAATCATGGAAGCGAAACTTAAACTGCTGCTGCAGTGTTTCGATGTCGGCTCTGTATTTGTGAAAAATGTTATTGCATTCAGGGACATCTCTCCGCATCTCTTCACAAGAGGGAAAGTGTGCCAAATTTTGACGATTGGATGAAAATCCCTCTTTGAAAAGCTCTAATTTACGCCGAAATGCATTCATGTGTGCGTAAAGGTCGGACACAGTTTGGCCTCACCCCTGTAACTGAGTGTACTGATTGAGGTGTGAGGTAACGTCTGTAAGGAAGGCCATATCGCAAAGAAACTCTGTGTCTCTGAGTTTTCGGGTGTAGGCACTTGTATCGCCTCGAACACTGTCCTCCAAAAACACAGGAATTTCGGTGCGCAACGCAAAAAAACACTCCAGACACTTTCCTCAGCTCATCCATCTAATCTCGGTGTGCATTTGTAAATCCCCATACGCCGCGCTCACTTCATCCAAAAAAGCTACAAACCTTCTGTGACAGAGACCTATTCCCTCCTCGGATGAGATTTGTAACTTTAGTCACCAGATCCATAGCGTGACTGAAGTTAAGTGTCTTGGCACAGAGAGCCTCCTGTAGAATTAAAATAAAGATTAGATTCAGTGCTAAAATCGACACATATCCTGTCATATTAATCTCATAAGGCTGCCCATATACATAATCATAAAAAGTGAGCTGAAGATAAAACAACTCCCTTGATGGATGATGCATTGCAATATAGGACAGTCCACCCCACTCTGTTGGAGGAGCCCGGCGAAACCATTGTGTTTTCCTTGCATCGCAGGTGCGCCATCAGTAACGACGGCTGACAGCTTGTCAAAGCCACCATACTCATTCACAACACTGTTAACGGCGTTGAAAATATCCGTCCCTTTAGTAGTGTTGTGCAACGACACCAATTTTAAAAGTTCTTCGTGTACAACAAATTAACTGTCAATCGTTCTAGTGAAAATCAGTAGCTGGCTAATATCCGTCACATCTGTGCCCTCATCCAACGCTAATGAGAAGTATTTGCAGTCGTGCATGACTTGTTTCAATTTGCCATCGACGTGATTATGGATGTCAAAAATTCTGTGTGTCACTGTGCGACGGGACAAGGAGACAGTTTTAAAGTTTATAGCCATATCCTCGTCTCCAAATGATTTGACCATTTCCATAGCACACCTCTTCACCATTTCACCATCTGACAAGGGCTTCTTGGCTTTAGCAAGCTCCAGTGCCACAGAGTAAGACGCCTTGAGGGCAGACTCCTGTGTGGATGTAATTCTGGTAAAAATACTCTGTTGTTGATTGAGCTTTCTTTTCAGGTCAGCTATAACAGCAGCCATAGCAGCTCCGGTGTACTTTCCATATTTGTCCCTGTGTGTGGTATTGTAATGGCGACTTAAGTTGAAATCTTTAAATACTGATCTTGTTTCCAAACACACTAAACACATAGGTCTACCTTTGAATCTTTTCTACCTTGAATCTATCTTTTTTTACCGCTCATGGTTCTCTCTCTTCATCGTTGACTGCTAGTGAAGCAGATCCGACTAAGCGTGTGTTGCATAGGAGGCGCCCTCTATCGGTAAACTGTATCATTACCATTTGGAATTGGTTCACATGCGGTAAAACCCGTGAAACCAACATTTCTATGGTATTTGAAAATTGACCCGCGGGCCGCACTGGGCCGCAGTTGTCCATCCCTGCTATAGACCAATTACAGGTTTGTAAACATTCGGGATGCGCGCGCATCGCGGATGCAGAAAACCCGGAAGAGATAGCCTTAACAGCTGAGAATTACACGGATAGGGATACGATAATACAAAATTGTTAGTTTAAAAACATTTTTTTTTATATTTGAGTTTATATTTTATTTTCTAAATGTTCTCCGCATATTACAATAGCTTGTCACCCAGCGATAAGCACTGTTATTCTACGAAATTGACGTTAGTTAGTGGGATACGTCTTACAGATCCGTTTGCCATAGCACCTTGTCAATGGTTCAACGATGAAACGAAATGGCCAAGCATCCAGTGGCCAGAAATATATAATTACCTGATCGACACTCCAAGTGTATATACCCGGGAGAAGTTAAAAGCGTACAAGTCTCTTGATGTGTACAACTTTGTTCTGTGTGGTTATGTCCAAGATATACCATTTCATGACTACCAAGTTCAAAATTTCGTAGTGCTGAAGACGGAGGTTCTGCCTAGCCAAAGACAGAGTAAGAAGACGGAATTGTACAAGGCCTGGGTTATCGTCAAAAGGACAAACAACTGTATTCTTACAGCGAACTGCACCTGCATGGCTGGGTATGTAACCAAAATAAGTTTACTATATTACATTTTCATTAATTACCCAATTCAGTCAGTGTCAACAATTTAATCAAACAATATGGAACTGCTTATTTGCTGAAATCATACAACTGTTGTTATGTATAGCCTAAAGCACAATTAAACCAATGTGTTAATACATTATACAATTTTGTGCAGGTTAGGGTCATGCTGCAGCCATGCAGCTGCACTTATGTTTAAAGTTGAGATGTGGGTCAGGATGGGCAAGACGGAGAAGTGTTGTACATCAGGGACAAATATGTGGATTAACACATCCAAGAGAGAGGTGAAACCAGCCAGACTAAGTGAGATCAGCTTCAGAAAGGCTAAGAGGACAGACACCCAACTGCAGCCAGTCAGAGTAAAGTGAAGAAAGAACAATGTAAAAGGTAGACACAATCTGAATGTAGACAAGATCAGGTCATGTACATATAACAAGCAGGTATTAGTTAGATTTATTTTATTTAAATTAATTTAGATTAGTCTTTTGTTTCATTAATTGCCTCTTTAGTTGCAATATTGTACTAATAAAGCTTCTGAGGGTGTATTAGCACAGGTTGTTCCAAGGTGTTACATTACTTCTGAGTTTTGATTATTCTGAAGCAATGGAAGTAAATGATTGATGCAAAAACGCATTTCTACAGGTCTCCCAATCTGTGAACACCTTGGAACAGCCTGTTAATACGTAAATGTATTTTTTTACTTTGACAGTTTGCTGCTTACTTTTGTAACATTTACTGGACTTTAACTACTTATATTTCAATAAAACTACAAAATGGGGATGTTCTAAAACTTTTGACCGGTAGTGTAATTAATGTAAAAACAGTTTTGTTAATAAAAAGTTAAAAGTTATAATCAGTTCCATGTAACTACATTTATTTTATTGTGTATTCAGAACTGACGGATGAAGACATTGCAGACCTGAAAGTACTGGCACCTAAAGCAGCTGTGCTCACTAGCATGGACTTCAGAGACACAGACTCCACATCAGAATCTGACACAGAGACCGGAGACCTGCCAGAACCACTCGTATCTCTGTATGATGCCAATCTGAGATGCCTCTGTCAAAATGAACTACAAGAGAGAAGTGAAGAGACCTTTGAAAAACTGGGGAAGGAGTTAACTAATGAGCAGTGTGTAAACCTTGAGCTTACGACTAAAAATCAGGCCCACTCTCAGGCCTGGCACACACACAGAACTGGAAGGATAACAAGCACAACCCTACATAGTGTATGCACTGTAGTAACCGAGAGCGCTAAAACAAACCTTGTAAAACAGGTAATGCACTACAACAAACAAGAGTTGTCCCATGTCCCAGCAGTACTTTGGGGAAGAAATATGGAGGACACAGCCAGAAGAATATACACAGAAATAATGAAAGCACAACATCACAACTTTGAATTGGAGCTATGCGGTCTTGTTGTGCGGCCGGACAAACCACATCTTGGGGCATCGCCGGATGGAATGGCAAACTGTACCTGCTGTGGGAAAGCAACTGTAGAGATTAAGTGCCCATACAAATACCGTGATGGTCTGACAGGAAGTAGTGAGGACACACAGTTCTGCTTAGACAAAGCACTTCACTTAAAGAAGGATCATGAATACTACCATCAAGTTCAGCTTTACATGTTTATATGCAACGCCCAGTACTGCGACTTTGTTGTTTTGACAAAGCAAGATATTACCATCAACCGCATCACCAGAGATGAAGAAATGCTGCAAGCAGTCCTGCCTAAAGCTGAAGTGTTCTTTAAACGGAGTATTTTGCCTGAGCTTTTAACGCGCAGCATGGATCCACTAATGCAAGCACCTGCAGTCTGCTCACACTATCAAAGGCCAGACTTTGGGATGATGATTGACTGTGCAAAGTGCAAGAACCATTTCCACTACACATGTGCCAGAGTAAGAAGAAAGCTTGTAGATTGGTATTGTGAACGGTGAGAAAAAAAAAAAAAAAAAAAAAAAAAAAAAGTGCAATAAGTTGTTTTTATTACAATAAACAGTTACATAAAGAATGAATCTAAATCATACTATCTTCTTGGGACTATACATTTACAAAGGTTTGTTAATGCTCCACACACAATCACTATATCATCTTAGAGGTCAACCTTTGTGAGTGGAATAACAGTTGGCAGAATTTTTAAATTTTTCCATCTACCTGTTACTCTTTCAATGTGTATTGAAATATAGATTAGATTGTAATTGATTTATAAAAAATACACTGTCACTTGTTTTAGTTTAGCTTTTCTCTATTATTTGATAAGATGTTTTCAAACAGCATGTGCTAAACAGAATAATGTTCAACTTAATTCACAACACAGTACTGCTGTATTGAACATTATATAAACAGGATGACACGATTCATCCTAATAATGACTGCAATTAGTTAAGATATTAGAAGTTCTTACCAGTGCAAGGACCAGCAACAGGCTCCATTCTGCAGTCATCTGAGGACAGGCAAGCTCCTGCTGATTCTGATGCAATCTTGTCAGTAAGTTCTTTGGACTGCTGTACATCATCTGGTGGTCTGTGGGTGGGTTCATCCCTATTTCTTTTCCTCTTAAATCTGATACTCAGAGATGAGAGCAAACAGTTTAGTCCAAAACAGTTTAGTTGGTTGGTAGACATAAAAACAATCTGGTCTAACAAATTATCTTTACAAAAAAGATGTGACATTACTTGCTATACATTCTTTGCATTTTGATGCATGCAATGTGATCCCAGTTAGCAACTAAATAAGGCAAAAGTGACAATATTTACCTCTCAAGTTTGCATCGCCTTTGTTTATTTCACACTGAGTTGAGAAGGAAAAGACAGAAGGGACAAAGTCGGGACTATCGAATTCCATGGATACCTCTCCTGCTCACACAAAAAAAAGTGCATTCTAGTGACTTACAGTACGATAGAGTGTACGATAGAGTTTACTAAGTTATATAACGTATAGCCAAGAACTAACGTTACCAACCAAGCTTAATCAAGTCATCTTCATTTATATAACGTTAGCGCTTTTAACAATGTTAAAACAATGTTAGATTGTTCCAAAGCGGCTTTACTGTGATAATAGGAGATTAAAGTAACAGAGATTGTTTAGCTTAGGCTAACTAGCAAGACAATGTAACAAAATTTAAGATAAGTTAGCTAGTCAGCAAGTTCGACTCAAACTTGTACTTATTCGGTGTTGTACAACTCATTATTTATCATTATTTTGTTGTTGTAAGCCAAATCGAGAGATGTAACGTTAACGTTATATGATTTAGCGTAACGGTAACTTACCTGATATGAAGTGTGAACCGCAGAGTCGGGCATTTTTTATTTGGTCCTCGTTCCAGTCGGCTCTTCTGATGGCTTTGTAGGATTACAAATTTTATTTAAATGTTTAATTTAGATTTCCAATAAAATAGTATTTTATATTGAGAAAGTTTATAAATGATGAGACCAGGAAATCTCTGCAAAACGGTAGGGGTTCCCAGCGGGATATTCCTGACTGCCCCGTCTCAGTAGGGGTTCCCAGCGGGATATTCCTGACTGTCCCGTCTCAGTACGAGAAGACCATGCCTTTCCTGTTCTCATGTCTCACCGGGTGAAGACTCATGCTGAGCAAGTTTGAACACCTGCTATTTTATTACTGAGACCATTTGTCTTGGAGTTCTTGTCTCAGTACGAGAAGTCCTGCACCGTTCTGTTCTCATGTCTCAGCTCATTTACATGCTTTGTTCATCACAATGTTAAGCCCTGCCCCTAAATGTGTATAAATTGCAAGGGAACGTTTCCCTTAGTTAGACTTGGGTAAGATTTTGGACGAAGCAGACTACAGCAAATAAAGAATCCTGCTTAAAAGATACCCCCAAGTCTCCTGGTTTTCGCTTCTGAGTTTTTCTACACTTAAGAAGAAGAAAGTTCACAACAGCTTGTAACCAAAGACGTCTGCGGTTGGCATTAAAGGGAGTGCGAGTTGATGGTTTTCGGTAAAATTTAAGACCACTGTTTACAGATTTCCAATTCTGGCATCCCACTGCACAACACAACATTTTTCCGGTGGCGGTCTTCAGCTCCCGACATGCGCAGTGGAACCTGCGTGACGTCGTGTGACGTAGGGTGATAATTCCCCTATATGATGATATCAAGGTGAAAGGGTCTCTATGTGATGGGATTTATCTGACCTCAGTGACCTGAGACAGCTAGCAGACGGTTGGTTTAGCCAGTTTGTCTGCTTCCTGACCTGAGCTCCAATTCACGTTTGAGCTCTATGACTATGTGCCATATTACTAGAGAGAAGAGCAGCACCATCCTAGGAGGGATGAATACAATCTCTTTTCAACAGGTCAGGTCTGCCCCAAAAACTTTTCCAATTGTCTATGAATTCTATATTATTTTGCGGACACCACTAAGACAGCCAGCTATTGAGTGAAGACAGTCAACTAAGTATCTCATCACTCCGGCGAACAGGAAGGGGACCAGAGCAAATTACAGTGACTGGCGAAGTCGAACATCATTAGTGCCGACTTGAATAATAATCTCAGAGAATTTACGATTAGCATTAGCCAGCACTTTTAAATTTGCTTTGATGTCAGGTGCACTGACTCTGTGCCCCAGCAAACATGTGACTATGGTGGCTGGTGTCTCTATTTTCACGTTCCGTGTAATAGAATCGCCAATAACTAGGGCACATTCAACAGGATTCTCAGTGGGTGTTTCACTGAGTGGGGAGAACCTGTATAATGTTTAATGACTGTCTCCCTGCATTTATCACAAGTAAATCCTATATTGCTGACAGAGAAAGCTATACTATACATGTGACATGAAGTGCAAGTGAGAATAACAGGAGAAGACATTACTCACCATGTTTGTTGACTGATCCTATAATTTACCACAGTTATTTGATGGATTTGTAGAAGGCGTGAGCGTGCGAGAGAAAAAAGAAATAAATAAAGACGGCAGGCACGGATGGAGCGAGAGAAAAATAAACAGGCACGGATGGTGCGTTAACAGGCTAGCGAGTTACTAGCGTGTTGTGTTGGCTAGCGAAATTATTAGCGGGTTGTGCTAGTGATAACGATTTAGATAGAGCTAGCGATGTCATATTAATGTGTGGTGATGAGTAAGATGTAATTAGCAATATAAATAAAACGGAATGATAGTAAATAAAGATTCAAAACAGAAAGCAATACGGAGCTTACAGACGCAAACCACTCAGCAGCAGGGCAGACAGGAGCCTAACCTCTGTTTAACTGCCTTCTTGTCATTTTTTAGTTACCTGTAACAGTACATAATTTATTAATTAACATATTGCTAAGGTCAATATAGACTAAAAACCTTAAAGCATTATCCTATTCATTTCATGAATCTGGGTCCCCACCAATTTAAAAAACAAACATATGCCCTTACACAAGTCACATCTTCTGTTGAGATTAACTGGCCCAGTGTGCTTTGTATAGGTGCACGAGATAGAGAAACTACTAACACCAAAAATTTTACTGGTTTATAGACCAATTCAAAATCCTAATGCTGTAATGTCATCATGAGATGCTGGATATGCTGGGACATACCATTTAGGTTTTTCTTGATTATGGTGATCAACGGCTTGTGATCTGTTTCAACCACAAAAGTAGGCAAGCCATAAACATAATTATGGAATTTGACACATCCAAAAACCAAACCTGAACATTCTTTTTTTATTTGTACGTACCGTCGTACCACATCTGTCATGGTCCTAGAAGCAATTTGTTGGACTGGAAATTGATGCAAAGAAAATAGCAGTGTTGCGCACAAACAACTTAAGTTTTGACTACGTTTGTTTTTGCAAATGAGGACAACAAAGAAAAGTTTGATGTAATTCCCCAGAAGTTTGGTGAACACTGTTCGCCTAAAAAGAACGAGACGTTCGGTATGTTTTCCATTCCCGAGTTCAGCAACAAGGTGAAACGCTTGACCAAAATCCCAAACAAGTAAAGTAATTTTGCTTACCTACAAGAGTCTATGATTCGTGATCTAATGCTTCTCAAATAAAGAGGCTTCCTTCAGGTCAGCAATTATCTAATGCATGTTGATGTGGAAAGATTTGGAATGAATTTTCCGATAAAATGAATCCTTCCCATGATCCATAGCACTCCTTGCTTGCTTGTAGGTCTTGGCATTTCAAGGATAGCTTGAACTTTAGCTTTCTCAGGCTCAACACCATGATCTGACAGTCTGTCTCCAAGAAAAAAACATTTCTCTGACTCCAAACTGATATTTACTCTTGTTGAGTTTAAGTCCATTGCTTTGAATTCTGTGCATCACATTTCTCAATCTTACATTGTGTTGCTCTATTGTGGCACCCCAGATGATGATGTCATCTATATACACACGGACACCTTGAAGGACAATCCCCATAGCACGATGGAAGATCTCAGCAGCTGAAACAATTCCAAAAGGTAATCTCAAAAAACAATATCATCCATAGGGTGTATTAAAAGGTGCAGTATTTGTGCTCTGTTCCCATAGCTTGAATTGCAAAACCCTTAGACGCATCAAGTTTAGAAAAATACTTTGCACCTGCCATTTCACTTGTGATTTCTTCTCTTTTAGGAATTTAATAGTGTTCACGTTTTATGTTTTCATTCAAGAACTCTGATCTCACCATTCTTTTTCTTTACGCAGACCATTGATTTGACCCAGTCAGTCGGCTTTTCCATCTTAAAGATCACACCCAATGCTGTCATCCTGTCCAACTTCTTCTTTAGATGCTCATGGAGGAGCGCCTGAAGAACACAAAATTGTAAAGGTATCTAAGAACTACTGCAATATTAAATCAACAGATTGATTGTTTGTCAACACTGTAACATTCTGTACTCTTTTGACCAGCTCAGATGCTTGATCTCCAAGTACAGAATCATGGCCTTCTGGTACAATGATAAACATCAAATATGAATTCTATTTCTCACTTCCACTTTAAGTCTGCACACCCCTTTAGTATCAATCGTGTGTCCATTGTATGCTTTTAGTTGTACACTCTTTTTCTGGATGTGTGGTTATTCCTTCATTGAATGTATATCACTCAAAAGGTTCAAATTCACTTTTACTCCAGTATCCAATTTCATTGGAATCCCTGACCCATCAATTTCATTTGGCACAATCCATTTATCATTGGTCACAGCATTCACAGAGTTCTCACTTTGCATTAAAAAGGACTGGGGCCGTATTCACAAAGAATTTCTAGGCAAAAAGTAGCTCCTAACTGGCGAATTTAGGAGCAACTCCTAAAAATAATGGGCGTGCCACTCGTAACTTTAGGACTCCTAATTTTTTTGACTAAGAGTAATTCACGAAGCATTTTAGCCCTAAAAGTAGCACCTAAGCCTGGGACAGCTTAAAAGAAGTCGAGAGGACTCCTAACTCACTAAGACCTATTCACAAACTGCTTTTTGAAGCATTTCACGTTGCAATGTTTTGAAATGCGTATGCGGCGGCTACAGGAGCTTCCAATCGCAAGGGAACAATTTAGCATTGTAGGCATAACTAGGGATGCAATAACTCCACCAACAACAACCAAAACTAGGCTACTCACTGCATGTAAACTAATTGTAACGTTTCATTGTGAATCAAATTAAATTGTTCTTCTCTTTGCAAACGTAGGCAGAGGAATATAGTGAAAGCTTAATTCAATAATGTTGCAAAGATATTGCATCAATCCATATGTTTCATTAGGCTACTAGGCTATTTGTTTTTCCTTACTCTTTATTCATTTAGGCTATTTATTCAGTTATTCATAATCTTTCGTCCTCACTACTTGTGTAGCGCACGCATTCTCAGACCTGTCACCTGTCACTCATCATCGTAGGGGAGGTGTTTGGAATCATTCCCGCGTTACAATCATCAGCCAATCAAGGTGGTCACTTCAGTCAAGCTCGTGCTTGAGTAATGACGTCATCCATAGCAACGAAGACTCACTCTTAGTTTAGGAGTTGTAATTTTTCTTTACTAAGAGTAGGTCTGAAAGGCATTGTGAATAACTTTTAAGAGAAAACTGCTAGCTAAAATCTTTTAGTGCAATTTAGGAGTACTCCTAGTGGTAAGATAAAATGCTTTGTGAATACGGCCCCTGATCTGCATTCGCTGTATTATCACATGGCAAATGTTTCATTCTCTTCCAATAAATGCATACTTCTTTTGTTTTTGTCTTTTTCCTTTTGAGAAACACTGTTTGGCAAAGTGATTTGCATTTTGTGCATTGTTATCCATAAGCAGGGCATTTCCTAGTCTAGACTTGGAAATTAAGCTTTGTCCCTGAATCACAGTACCAGTCATTTTGCCAAGAGGTCTCTTTTTATTATTATATGTCAAGACAAAGGAGAGGAAGGTTACTGGAGCCCTGTTCTTAATTCCAGATTTTTCTGTTCCTCTGGATCAGTTAAACCAAAGGTTGTGCTTTTATATGCTGCCCAAAATAACTTTTTCCTTACAAGGTAGAAAAACATGTTGCTTAGGTTAAAAATAGAATGTATTCATCCAATCCAACATTATTTATAAAGCAAAAAAAGGAATTACAAAAATGAATAACCAAGAAAAAACTAACTCAGATGGGTAGTTACAGCAACAATCATACCTGATCAAAAGCTAATGTAAAAATTATATGTGTTTTACTGTTTCTTAATTTCATTCAGAGATGATGATTGTCTCAAATACGGTGGTAAACTGTTAGCTCAAAGACATCATTCAAAGACAATTCTGTCTCTCTGTGAAGTCACTCTCTGACCTTCGTATCGTAAATCCCACAAAAATTTGATCACGAATCATAGACTCTGGCAGGTCAGCAAAATTACTTGTTTGGGATTATAACTTTAGATCGGTAAGAAAGCACTTCACCTTGTTGCTGAACTCGGGAACGGAAAACATAGCTCTCATACGTCTTGTTCTTCTTAGGGGAACAGTGTTCGTTGAAGTTTTGAACAGTCCTTCAGCTTGCATATACAATTGCTGCTTAAAAGTTCTTCAGTCACTGTCGACATTCCCAATTACTGGCTTTAAACTGCTCTTCATCTTACTTTTTCTTGTAAAGACAACTCAGAGGAACCAGTTCTGGTACAATGTTATGCGTCTCAAATAAAGAGGCTGCTTCTCATGAATTACTGTCGTTCTTATAATAGCATGTTTGTTGCAACATCATTTCACAGCACCCTTCTTCATCTACACCGTGCCCTCTTATACTTTAAATAACATACTGCCCTCTAGTGGTATATAGAATAATGACAATTACATATTTAAAAGTACAAGAATCAAAAGCTGCGCTTAGATCCAAGAGGACCTGCGGTCTGTTCTTTGTATGTCGCCTACTCAGTTAGCTGGATTTGATTGTTGGCGATTTGGCATGATCTTGGATTGTTCGGTTCTTCAACGCTCATCCTGGACTTGCTGTCATGGCAACAGGTGCATAAGCTTAAACCTGCTCGCGAGCAGGCTTACCTATTTCATGTAAACAGGATTAGATTGCGGCTTCATAAGCGAAGCTGATACGGGAAGTCCTTTAGTGCAGCGTGATGGTGTAGGCTACTTTCTGAGATATATACAGTATTTTTGAAATGATGCAGAGAACTTGATGAAAAGTGCTGTCTGTCATGCCATTCGCAGTTTACCTGGCGTTCAGGCAGTTTTTATCGTTTTTTTTGTGGCATTTGCAAGCCACTTAAGACCCAAGATTGTAAAGCAGTTTTTTTTTTTTTTGCCAACGCAGGTAGGCTATTATATTTTTAATGAAGATCATGCAATCATAACCATGCCGATTATGACTTACAGTATGTCCCTCAGGCTTCACTAACGTGATTGGTGCCATAGACAGCACACACGTTCCCATCATGGCCTCAATGAAGGAGATTTTGTGAACAGAAAGGGGGCTCACATGTAAATGTGCAGCCAAGTTACTATTACGATTCTTAATATTTCAGACTGATAATATATCAAATTTAAAAAAAGGCAGTTGACGGAGTAAAATCTCTTAAATGGTGTGTGACTATGTTCCATAACACAAATGTGAAAGCAAAATGGCCAGGATCTGTGCATGACTCAAGAATTTTCAGAGGTTCACATTTATGCACATTATTTGAACGTGGTAAAGAAAATTATAAATATCAAGCTCACTTTATTTCATACACTTATGCTGACCATAACAGAACTGCATTTTTCCATTATACAGGTTATTACAACAGGTTCCTGCTTGGAGACAGGTGTTTTATGACCCCATTCCCTGACCCAAAAGCCAGACCAGGTACAATGCAGCTCTAGCCAGGACAAGGGCACACAATGAAATGAACTTTGGCCAACTAAAGGGAAGATTTCAGTGTCTGAAAAGCCTGAGGGTTGCACCTGACAGGGCCTGTGACATTGTTGCATGTGCCATATTACACAACATTGCCAACATCAGGAAAAATAAAAATAAAACGTTTCATTAAATGTTTAATAAAAGACAAATATGCTTAGTTCCTTGAGTTTTATTTCAATTGTTCTTTGTAAAGAAAAGCCAGTGATCAAGTCATCTTTTGCCTTCAGTAAGAGATATTATGCAAGGTCAGCAATAGTACTCTGTGTGAAATAGTGTATTACCACTGTTATGTCCCGATGGCATCCAGGGGATGTGGGACTAATAACTAATTTAATTTCCGGGGTGGAAAGTCAAGCAGGCGACACAAGTTCCAATTTTTAAACAGGAATTTATTATAATAATGCAGCAAACGCAAAAACGATCTCTATCGGAGACGGTCAGGGGACAACTAAGATAATTTTCAAGCAAAAAATAGGGGATGCTGCGAAATATAGCAAAAACGGTCATCTCTGAAATAACAAAAAGAAAACAAGATTAATACACACCAACAGGGACATGCAATAATGATTTATCTAAGGTGCACTGTCCTTCCCCGACGCCCGAGGCTTCCACAGAAGATCACAGCAGCAAAACACAGCACACACGGTGAAGCACAGCACAGCACAGCCACAACGCCAACACAATCAGCCTCTTCTCCTTCTCTTCTTCTTCTTTGTCGTTTTACGGCGGTTGGCATCCAACATTAATGGTGCATTACCGCCACCTACTATACTGGAGTGTGGACCGGAGATAAAATAAATACATAAATAAACCATCAAACTAAAATAACTTTTTTTTTTTTTTTTTAAGAAAAAAGAGGAAAAATAAAATAATTTAAGCATCCTAAATCCTTTCTGCCAGTCTTGTTTCTTTTAAGAATTGCAATACCAATGCACACACCATTTACCATTTTCCCCAGCAATTCCCTTAGTGAATTCCCTTGCCCCCCTAACCTTCTTATACCCTCTTTCATCTTTTCTCTTTCCCTCTCATATTTCTGAAACTCAAAAATCACATGCTCCACAGTTTCAATATTTTCACAAAATTTACACCTACCCGATACGTGCTTACCTACTATTTGTAAATACTTATTTAACCCACAATGTCCTATTCTTAATCTCGTGAAGATAATTTCTTCCCTTCGCTTCCTTCCAGTGACCCTCTCTGTCCCAACCTTTTGTTGAATGTTATATAAATGTCTTCCTTTCTCCTCCGCATCCCATTGTGCCTGCCACTTTTTAATAATTTTTGACCAGATTTGTGCTTTCGCCTCTGATTTACTTATTGTAATTACTATTTCAACCTCTTCTTGTTTACTCGCTTGCTTTGCCAGTCTATCTACCATTTCATTACCCTTCACTCCCACATGTGCTGGAACCCATGTAAACTTTACCGTTATCCCCATCTGACAAATCCGTGAGTGAATTTCTAGTATTTCATATATTATGTCCTGTCTCGCTTGTGACTTAAAAGAATGCAAACTTTCCAGAACTGCACTTGAGTCTGAACATATGACAACCTTTTCTGGTTTGACTTCTTCAACCCAATTCAGTGCCAACCAAACAGCTACCAATTCCACGGTGAATACTGATAAATTATCAGAGATTCTCTTCTGCATTTTCACCCCCATCTTTGGTACACTGAAAGCAGCTCCAGCTTTTCCC
The DNA here is from genome assembly GCA_026230005.1 of Gila orcuttii. NCBI lineage: Eukaryota > Metazoa > Chordata > Actinopteri > Cypriniformes > Leuciscidae > Gila > Gila orcuttii. The sequence goes on along the minus strand of JAPDVR010000008.1, from coordinate 46,931,435 downwards.
TACTCAAGGTCTTTAGATCCATCTGTAAATATGACCAAATATTCACCATACTTGTCACTCATCCTATCGCAAAATACTTGACATATATCCACCTCCGCTCTATTTCTTGAGTGGGTATTTAAAATCTCTAGGTCCACATTAGTCTGCCAAAAAAGCCAAGGTGGTCTGACTGGCAACGGAACTGTTGGGCTAAATTCCTTTCCCTCTAATCCCATCTCTTTCCCAATAGTATCACCCACCCATCCAAAACTCTGAATTTTAACCCTTTCATGTTCCCAGCATACCTGCATAACTGCTCTTGTGGGGTGAGACCTACCCTGTCCTTGCAAGTTTGCCCAATAATTGACAGCCAGTTGTTCCCTTCTTAATTGTAGTGGCATCTCACCCATTTCTACCTGCATTGCAACTGCAGATGATGAACTAAACGCCCCAGTACATATCCTTAATGCTTGTGTTTGCACCACATCCAACTTGGCCAATATTGTTCTAGCTGCATCTCTGTAAGCTATACATCCATAATCTATTATTGATTTAATCAGTGCCCCATATATCCTCTTCATTGCTTTTCTATTCGTGCCCCAGTCCACTCCTACCAAACACCTCATCACATTTAATACTTTTTTACATTTAACTATAACTTTCTCAATGTGGCCGGCCCATGTCAACCTAGCATCAAACACCATTCCCAAAAATGTACAAGACTCAACCCTCTCCAGTACATTTCCATATAATTTAAGATTGATCTCTTCATCCACCTTTTTCCTTGTAAAGAAAACCACCTGCGTTTTTTCCCTTGAAAATCTAAAACCCCATCTCAGTGACCACCGCTCTACTAGATCTATTGCTTCCTGGACCTTTCTAACTGTATACTTTATGTTCCTTCCCCTTTTCCACATCGCCCCATCATCAGCAAACAAAGATCTTCCAGTCCCAGGCCCTGCATCTGAAAATACATCATTTATCATGATGGAGAAGAGCAAAGGACTAATCACACTTCCCTGAGGGGTCCCATTTTCTATGAGGTAGCTGCCAGACATTTCTTTTCCAACTCTCACTCATATGGATCGTCCATACAGGAAATCCCTCACCCAGTTAAAAGCCCTACCTCCTATTCCCATTTTATCCAGTTTAATCATCAGTCCCTCTTTCCACATCATGTCATACGCTTTCTCCACATCAAAAAACACTGCTACCACTGTTTCTTTATTGACCTGGGCTTTCCTTATTTCATCTTCTAAGCATAACACTGGATCCATTGTTCCCCTCCCCTTCCTGAATCCACTTTGACATGATGTAATTAATTCCCTCTTCTCCAAAAAATAAACCAGTCTGTCCGTTATCATTCGTTCCATAACTTTACACACATGCGATGTTAACGCAATTGGCCTATAGCTGGTAGGTTTTGTCGGGTCCTTCCCTGGTTTTCTAATTGGAACTACAACTGCTTCCTTCCAGCTCTTTGGAAGCTGCCCATCCTCCCAAACTCTGTTATATAGCCTAAGCAGTCTACCTAATGCTACCTCACCCATACATGAAAACATAATATAGCACATTTCATCCTCTCCTGGTGATGTCAAACCTGCTCTAGCAATAGCTCTTTCCATTTCTGCCCTAGAAAATGGAGCACTCAGTTCATCTCCCACTTCCTCCCTTTTTTCCAAGACCCCAGGAAATGCCTTTAATGTCATATCCCTTCCTTTCCTCCACTTACCCTCCATGTTGTCAGAGCTATGTATTGCCACAAAAGCTTTAGCCATCATCTCTGCCTTCTCTACATCAGTTACTGCCTTCTCCTCCCCACTGACCAGTACAGGGTAGTCCCACTCCCTCCTTATTCCGCTCATCTTCTTAATCATCCCCCACACTTCTCCCACAGGTGTCTGTCTTCCTATTGAGCTGCAGAACTCATGCCAGTATTTCCTCTTAGCGTGGCGTACAGTTTTTCTTACAACTGCTTGAGACCTTTTATATTGAATTAAATGCTCAAAATTATGAGTACGTCTCAACACTCTAAAAGCCCTGTTTCTACCTCTAACTACTTCAGTATATTCCTGTGTCCACCATGGAACCACTTTCCTTCTCCTTATCCCAGAACTCTTAGGAATAGTTTCATCTGCCACTTTTTTAATACTATCTATGAACATACTATATTCTCTTTCACTCTCCATATCTCCAACCTCCCCTGCTAACCTTTCCTCACATAACCCCTTGAATTTGTCCCAATTAGCCTTACTGAAGACCCATCTTCCTCTTCCTTCTCCAAACAGGTTTCCAACCCTTATTCTAATAGTGCATAAAATAGGAAAATGATCACTCCCTACTGTCGACTCCTCCCATACCTTCCAATCACAAAACCTTGCTAGATCATGAGATGTGATGGTAAGGTCTAGTGCTGACTCTTTTCCTGACCCCATATCGATCCTTGTCCCACTACCATCATTAATACACACCAACCCTTTTAAATCCATCAACTCCTCTATCACTCTTCCATTTTCATCTAATCTCTTTCCCCCCCAAAGTGGATTGTGAGCATTAAAGTCTCCACACCACACTACCTTTCGTCCTTCCTGTCCCTCTACCTCTTCCATTAAACCTAATTCTAATCTTTTACATGGGTTGTAAAAATTTATTATCATTACATTTTCCATTCCTACCCACACCTCCACCACTACATACTCCAACTCCTTCCCTAATCCCAGAATCCTATATGGCAGCCCCAGTTTAATAAATGTAGCACAACCTCCCCCACCTCCTGTGCTTCTGTCTCGACGGACACCCACATACCCTTGTATCACAAAATCCAGATTTGGCCTCAGCCAGGTCTCTTGAATACAAATTACATCTGGCTTTTGCAACATTTCATCAATAACATGTTTAAACTCTTGTCCGTTTGCTACCAGGCTTCTAGCATTCCAATGTATTATTAACACCATGATAAATATTAACCAACCCATGTTTCCTGACTAGACTGATGTTTGAGATCATCTCTCACTGTTTCCCATGTTAGCCCTGTTACATCCAAATGCCGTACTGCTGCCATCACTATCAGCTGTATTCTTTCAGTCTTTGATTTTACATCTGCAGTACCATTAATCACACCAGCAATAAATGTCACTAACTTTCTAACATCCATTTGTATCATATTTCCCTCATCCTCTTTCTCTTGCCTTGCTTCATGTCTCACATTATTCTCACTGCCACCCCCTGCCTTCTGGTTCTGGACCTTTTTAACTGCCTCTGCATATGACACTTTCTGTCCTACTCTCACTTGCTGCACTTGCACCGCTTCCTTCATCATAGTACACCCTCCATAAGCCACACTATGCGCACCCCCACAATTACAACATTTAGGTGGCACTCCTTCCCCACATTGACCATAACTATGATTTCCTCCACATCTGGCACACCTTCTTGTCTCATTGCACATTACTGCTACATGTCCAAACCGCTGACAGTTATAACACCTAAGCGGTCTAGGCACGTACAGTCTCACAAAGTAGCTCATGTACCCAATTGTTACTTTCCCTGGAAGGACCCCTCCCTCAAACTGTAACAAAACTGACTGACTATCTTCCTTAATGCCATCTCTTGTTATTTGTAATCTTTGTGCACTCATTAAATTTCCCCCTCTCATGTTATTCTTGATTTCTTCCATCTGTACACACACCGGAATTCCTGTAATCACCCCTTACTCCATCTTTTCCCTCCCTGATCTTTTTCAACCTTTACCACCTGAAATTGTCCCACCTTTTCTAACTTCAGTACCCGCTCTCTTTGATTACTATCTTTACATGTAACCACTAAACTACCATTTCTTAGCACCCTTGCTGCAACGATATCACCTATCGCATTCTTTAATGCCGATGTCAATCTGACCGGATTTACACCTCCTACTCCGCCTTCCTCTCGAAAATTGGTTACAACTTTATACTCGTCAATCTCACGATCCTCTTGTGTAACTGCCTCACTCTCCTCACCACTCATTTCCGAACTACTACTTACTCCTAATAAGCTAGCCTTCCTTTTCTTAATCATACTTTCATTGCCACTTCCTACCTGCTTTCCCCTTCCTCCTTTGCCCTTTCCTCATCCACCTCCACCTCCACCTCCACCCTCCATCTCCGGTCCAGTCACAGCACAGCCGTACCGAACCGCCGACCGACACGTCTGCTTATTTTGGTTTGTTTTTTTTCCGTATCGTGTCTCTGTTCCCCAGCCGCGTCTGTTCTTCACCGCTCAGCCGCCCCAACCTCTCTTCTCCTTCTCCCTCTTCACTCCAGCCCTTTAACCCTGCAGCTGATTAGCAGAAACCAGCTGCAGCTGCGAGATTGACGTCACAGCACCGGCACATACCTAGAGAGAGAGAGAGCACAAAAACGAAACACAGGGACCATAAATACTAACCCCAACACCCGATCTTACGGGACGTAACAACCACTTACTCTGAAGTTTCTTTTGAAGCAACTCTATCTCTAGTGCCAGTTTTTTCTTTAAGTATTCAAGTTCTATTTCTCCCCTTATTTTTGTTTTTTCAAAATACTCTAAGAACCAATGGCCCGCTGATCTACATGTTTCATGGGCCGTTCTGTGAAAAAAAAAAACCTACACTGACTTTTTTTGTCCAATGCATTACACCGGCACAAAGATCCCAGCGCCGCCAATTAAGCAAAACTAAACGAATGGGCCGCCGATGTACGAGTATTATGGGCCGTTCAGACAAAAACTTTTTTTTTTTTTTTAAAGAATGATCTGTATCGGCCCAAAAAGCACGTCGGCCCACCGGGAAAGTGCCCGGTATGCCCGATGGCCAGTCCAACCCTGGCGTCACATACAAGGATAGCTATTCAGGCATGTGTCTCAATCATTTCAGGTAAGACTTTTTTCTTTCTAAAATAGTAAAAAAAAAAAAAAAAAAAGTCTGCCTGATGATTAGAGACAATGACTGAAACTGCTTAAAATAACTGTGTTATTTAAAGTACCAGTTGTGTTGCCAATGAATAGATGTGTCGGACATAGTAAAAAAAAAATAAAAGTAATTCAATTTAATTTGGCTTATTTAACTTCCTCTAATTAGTGGAGCTCCAATGATATTTGCAAAAGCTTGGGTTAAAGTGTATCTTTTTTATAATGAAGACCATTTAGTCAAATATTGGGAGAATTAGCTGTGAGGCGATTTAGCAATTAGCATGATCATGACTGGGAGGTGGTTGGAATATGGCGAGACTGCAATAAGGGCAGAATAAACTCTAAAATATTTCCTACACACCAAAGATTCGTTCTCAGAAGGAGACGAGGAGGTGTGACAAGCGGTGATTATAGCGGTTTAAAGTGGCGGGTCTGCGCTCTGAGGAAGTGCTGTATAGAAGAACCCTTAAACGTTTGAACACGCTGAGGATTGAACCCTCGGAAGAAGGATATCAATGGAATTATAGGAGCTAGAATCGCGTGCATTCTGATTTTGACAATGAAGCTGTTCAGTATTTGACTGAGATAAACTTAAAAATAAAAAGTAAAAAAAACAAAGACATTGATCTGAGTTAAACATAAAGAGAAAAGAAAAAATCAAAGAAATTAATCTGAGATAAACTATAAAAAAGAAAAACAAAAGAAACTAATCTGAGTTAATCTAATAAAAAAGAAAAACATAAGAAACTGATCTGAGTTAAACTGAAAAAGAAAAAAGACAACTAAAATATAAGGGTTAACTTTGTTTTTAACTTTTTAACTGTTCCTGAGTTTTTAAAGAAAGGAGAGTGACGCAGCCCCTTCCTTTGAAATTTATACCCTCCTCTGCACACACACAGTTATAAATAGATAGCCTGTTGCTTCTCTAGTACACACAGAGAGTGGTAAAATTAGCTAAAGTAATTGAATAGCAAAACCATATCTTCGGTATTTGAAGAAAAAGAGAAGCAAGCTAAGCTTTTGAACAGAAATGTCTGGTGTTAATGTGGGTTTGAAAGTCAATCATTGTTTAACGTTACAAAATTTTAGTTTTTGTCTGGAAAAAGCACAAGAGATAAAAATAAGAACCTAAGATTGAAGTTAAGGAATTACTTTGAGGAAAGATCTATAATAATAGTTTTTATAGTTAATTGACACAAGCTGATGTAAATTATAGATAATGACTCCAAAAGAATGTGAGTTGAAAATATATAAGAAAAAAGAGAAATATAAACAACATTTATTTGAAACCGGATGTCATTTCTGGCCAAGTCTGAGTAAAAAAACTGAGTAGAATGAAATTATACAAGTTATGAAAATACAGAGTGACCAGTCTGAGGCATTCTGGACTTTCTCTGATTCAAAGTCAGTTAGATGCTGCTGTTTGTGTCACGGGGCACACAGGAAAAGGCGAGGGAGAACTCAAGTGCAAAAAACAAGGAAGGTTTATTTATAAAACAGAACAAACACAAATCAAAAACCCACGAGGGGGAAAACATAAGAAATGAACATGAAACAAACACTAAATCAGGAATACCGGGAACACCAACCGGGAACAAAGAAACATCTGACAACAACAACGAACCGACACAGACTGCAAACATGAGGAGGCTTATAAAGGGAACAAATCAAAAGGGAACAGGTGGAGAAACTCAAACACTAATCAGATAACGAGGGGGAGGGAACAACAATCAAAACAGCACATGGCACAACATAACAAACACCCATGTGCAACACAAGACAGGACAGACATGTGACATAACCCCCTCCCTACGGAGCGGCTACCAGACGCTCCATCAGGCTAGGGCGGGGCAGGCAGGAAACATCAGGCGGAACGGGAGGGACAGACCAGGGCGGGACAGGGGGGACAGACCAGGGCGGGACAGGGACATCGGGCGGCCAGGGCGAAACCGAGAGTCCATAGGCCGGTGAGGGAAAAACACAGAGTCCATAGGGCGGTGAGGGAGAAACACAGAGTCCATAGGGTGGTGAGGGAGAAACACAGAGTCCATCGGGCGGCCAGGGCGGCGAAGAGCCCTCGGGTGGCCAGGGCGGCGAAGAGCCCTCGGGTGGCCAGGGCGGCGAAGAGCCCTCGGGTGGCCAGGGCGGCGAAGAGCCCTCGGGCGGCCAGGGCGGCGAAGAGCCCTCGGGCGGCCAGGGCGGCGAAGAGCCCTCGGGCGGCCAGGGCGGAGCAGATCTTTCAGGTGGCCAGGGCGGTGAAGACTCCTCGGGCGGCCAGGGCGGTGAAGAGCCCTCGGGTGGCCAGGGCGGAGCAGGTCTTTCAGGTGGCCAGGGCGGTGAAGACCCCTCGGGTGGCCAGGGCGGAGCAGACCCCTCGGGTGGCCAGGGCGGAGCAGACCCCTCGGGTGGCCAGGGCGGTGAAGACCTTTCAGGTGGCCAGGGCGGTAAAAACCCTTCGGGTGGCCAGGGCGGTGAAAACCCTTCGGGTGGCCAGGGCGGTGCAGACCCCTCGGGCGGCCAGGGTGGTGCAGATCTTTCGGGAACAGACACCGGCTCGGGAACAGACACCGGCTCGGGAACAGACACCGGCTCGGGAACAGACCGGCTCGGGAACAGACACCGGCTCGGGAACAGACACCGGCTCGGGAACAGACACCGGCTCGGGAACAGACACCGGCTCGGGAACAGACACCGGCTCGGGAACAGACACTATAACAGAAACAGTCACAAGGACAGACACAAACACAGACACAAACACTGGGTCCGGAACCAACATGAGCTCCAGCTCTGGAACAGGTACTGGCTCTGCCTCCGGCTCAGGAACAGGCACTGGCTCTGCCTCCGGCTCAGGAACAGGCAACGGCTCTGCCTCCGGCTCAGGAACAGGCAACGGCTCTGCCTCCGGCTCAGGAACAGGCACCGGCTCGGGAACAGGCACCGGCTCGGGAACAGACACCGGCTCGGGAACAGACACCGGCTCGGGAACAGACACCGGCTCGGGAACAGACACCGGCTCGGGAACAGACACCGGCTCGGGAACAGACACCGGCTCGGGAACAGACACCGGCTCGGGAACAGACACCGGCTCGGGAACAGACACCGGCTCGGGAACAGACACCGGCTCGGGAACAGACACCGGCTCGGGAACAGACACCGGCTCGGGAACAGACACCGGCTCGGGAACAGACACCGGCTCGGGAACAGACACCGGCTCGGGAACAGACACCGGCTCGGGAACAGACACCGGCTCGGGAACAGACACTAGAACAGAAATACCGGGAACACCAACCGGGAACAAAGAAACATCTGACAACAACAACGAACCGACACAGACTGCAAACATGAGGAGGCTTATAAAGGGAACAAATCAAAAGGGAACAGGTGGAGAAACTCAAACACTAATCAGATAACGAGGGGGAGGGAACAACAATCAAAACAGCACATGGCACAACATAACAAACACCCATGTGCAACACAAGACAGGACAGACATGTGACAGTTTGAGCCTGTGTCATAAGTGATGATAAGCTATTTATAGTAAAGCACAGTGTCTCAGTATGAAATTATAGACACATAGATGTTAAAAGAAATTATACAAAGCAAGTGGTAGTTAAATGTTTCAAGAAATAATATACGGACCTTAAACGACAGAAGTGACCTTTTTGATTAGTTTATCCCATGACCGGTAACTTTTTTGTCTCATCTTTGTCTTCACCATGTACAGGGCTGATGTCAGATTATTGGTGTAACAGAACATTACACTGAATGGATGGTTGTAATAACTATATTCACTGAGTATAAACTCAGCATTGCTCTGTTGATGTTTTGAAGATGTCTAATGGATTTTAGTGATTAAATACTGCTGTCATTAATTTGTCTATATATTTTGACAATATTAGGCATTCCAAATGGCTCTAATGGCTCTTGAATGCACTTTCCTGAGCTTCAGTAAATACCTGTCATTATACCTGTGATTTCTCAAAGACGGGTAAGATCCTCTTTTGGCCAAGCGGAGGACAACCTAAGGCAGGGGGTCTCCGCCACTGGGCATCTACTTTGAAGGGAGGTGTTAGATGTGAGATGGGTATGGTTAAGCGGATGTTTGTTATGGCCTACAGCATCTTTGAGGGTTACAGCAGTCTGCCCAAAAAATGTGAGCTCCTCCATGCCTGATCACCAGAAACTGCATTCCTTGGATGGATTATTTACAAAAGAGTTGATGGGAAATAGTTTTCAAGAACTAGCTGATACCATGAGGGTCTTGTCATTAATTCTGTGGTGTGGACACCAAAACCAAGCTTATTAATGTATATTAGAAACATGATGTTGGTTGCCTCATGGTCAGAATTGTATAGAAGTTTCATATTCAGGAGTATGGTGAATACCTGAATCTGTAATGGCTGTGTGATATTGAATTAAAATGTCTACTATAGTTTTCACTTTTACAGATAATTAGACATGGCATTGGATCATTTCAAGACATGGTGGTGTCTAAAGATGAAGACTTTGTTTCTGCCAATTCAAGAGAAGTCTGGATAACAGGGGATAAATGAATTCACCATTCAAACTAAAGATAACTTTAGAAATTGGTCCTAGCACAACATTGATAAAACCGAGAAGGGGAAATAAAGAGTGAAATTGGGGATTTTACACATACTATACTACAACCTCACAAACAATGAACACCCCCTTACTGATTCACAACCCCTAGGGATAGGATCCTTTAACATCAACATTTATTTTAGTTTGCTGTTTTGGCCAGGAACTGGAGGAGTTAAGCACTTAACAAGTTCAGGTACTGGTAGAAGAGTTGTTAATTTTTATTTTCTTAGATGATTGGGGTTAATTTTAAATGCTTACACATATACAGTACGTTAAATGACACATAGTATTGTTGTGAACTATTTTCTTCTAAAGTTTAGGAACTCAGAAGTGAAGAACCAGGAGACTCTGGGTTGTATCTTTAAGCAGGATTCTTTATTTGCTGTAGTCTGCTTCGTCCAAAATCTTACCCAAGTCTAACTAAGGCAGTATACATTTTAGTTCATATACCCTTTCAGGGGGAGGAGTTACATAAAGGTGGAGACACTCTGAAACAAAAGCATGTAAATGAGGCATACAAGTTTAGGAACGTGCCCTAGACTGAGAGTGTTACCAATCCTAATCCAATCAGCATAACAGTGTAATGTAAATATCCTAATCCAATCAGCCAGACTCTTCACCGATACCTTCACATTATCATAGAGCTTAATGGCCAGGCAGTGCATAAAGACAAAAGGTGATAGTCTCAGTGCTGCTCTCTCAGTGAGAGAGCAGGACAGACAGGAACAGGCAGGTTTGTGACATCAGATGAGAAGTAACAAAACGGTTAATGTCCTATGCCTCAAAATGGTAACTTTCTCAGTTAAAATACTGTTGAACCTAAATTAAAACATTTTAATAAATTTGTAACACTACAGTATGTGGGGACATAACATGGGTTGGGGTTATTTGTTTGTTTTGTTTTGCTTGGTGTTTTCCCCTTCCTGTTTTCCTTATGTTTCCCATGTCTGTTTATTTTGTTTGTCTATCTTATTTCTTGGTCTGCTATTTCTCCTCCTCACTATCACTTCAATAGGTTGGCCACCTGGGAATGAAGGTGTTGAACTGACTGCCGTAGTTCTAGTGGAGGGACTGAAGACCAAACTTTCATGTGGGTGATAGAAAGGTAAAATGAGAGAAGGCAGTATTTCAAAAAAATCATTTTCATTTCACCACGAATTAAATCGCTTCACTGCTTGATTCAGCAAAATTAATTTCAAAGAGCAAGCTCTTATCAGACATGTCTGCCGATAACACTGATTTGCTCATACATAATGATGTGAGGTGACTAAGGGTAGTTCACTGAGAAGGTTTTGTGAACTTTACTGTTTAATGTTAATTTTAGTATTATTTTTCTTTATTAATTTTCCTAATAATTTCATAATGTATTTGTGAAGTCATAGTATGTTGTACATGTGTGCTGAGGAGAGATATGGGTTGAGCTATATTTTGCATTGAAGTATGTGTGCAATGTAATATTCTTTACAAGGAAAGGAATTTTTTTCCACTGATACAAATGTACCACAAATTTATACACTGAAGGATAGTTTTCTTCATATTGAAAGTGGATTGTGCCATGTGCAAGCATGAGGTTTACGTTTCCATTTTAAACATAAGCAACATGTTTTGCTACCTTATAAGGAAGTCGCAAGTCCCTCAGTGGTGTATATAAGCTCAATCCTTATAGTGTAGCACAAAGAGAAACACATAAAGGCATAATGGGTTGAGAGGGGTGAGGGAAGAGAAACACAGAGAAATCTGAGGGAACCTTCCTCTTCTATGCCTGTTTCTCTCGTATGTCTGACACATGTATAAAAATAATAAATAAGAGATCTCTTGGCAAAGTAACTGGTGTAGCTTCCGTGATTCAACGATAACGGGGAAAAGCTTAATTTTCAAATATACATCAGGCAAGATATTATTGCTTTCCTTCATGACAGCCATTACAAGAAAGCTGGCAAAGTTATCTCAAATGCTCGATGAGACATTCATGGCAGATGTCTGTTTTATGTGTATCTTTATTATACGGAAGCCCTAAGAGATTGTTATTTTTTTTCTATCTTGTTTTCTCGTGATCACAACTTAATTTTCTCGTGATCTTGAGATAACAAAAGTTCTTTTTTCGAGATCACAAATTAATTTTCTCGTTATCTTGAGATAACAAAAGTTGTTTTCTCAAGATCATAACTTATTTTTTTCTGCGTATTCAGCAAGAACAGTATAAGCACCAAAAGCAGAATAAAGCAGCATCATGGATGATCGCATTCGCTTTTACTTTGATAACGGACTCTCTCAAACTGAAATAGCTCTATGTCTCTCAGTGATTGATGACTTCCACATTAATGTCCAATACTTGAGAAGGAGGCTGTCAGGTCTGCAACTTTATCATAGAAGACAATATATTGACCCTGAACGTGTATTCAGTTTCATTGCCGAGTGCCAGGCCCTAACTATCTATGGCATATGAATTCTTACGACAAATTGAAGCCGTATGGCATAGCAGTTTGTAACAGTCTTGACCTGTCACATTAGTTTCCCTTTGGTAAAGCTACTACCTGACACTAGGGGGAGGTAGTGTGCTTATTGCTCTAGGATATCAGTAAGGTAATGATAGAAGGAGTTAGATTTGTTTGAGGCTAACAGCATGGTGGATGGTGTCTGCGTGCCACTCTTAGGCTGCGTTCGGAATCGCATACTTCCCTACTATATAGTAGGCGAAAAGAGTAGGCGAGCGAAAAAGTACGTTCGAATCCTCAGTATTCATAAAAGAGTAGGCGAGAATTACCTGGTTGACGTACTAATTATCGCGAGATTTGGACGATAGTGCGTTCGAATATGCCTACTTTCCTACTATATAGTAGGCGAAAACAGTAGGTGAGGGAAGCAGTACGTTCGAAACATCAGTATTCCTAAAAGAGTAGGCGAGAAGTTCCCGGATGATCTCCTGCTTTCGCCCAGACATTTGAGTATTTTTCAGCTTGTACTCATCTATCCCAGGAGGCCACGCGAGAGGATACGATATAAAAAAGAACAAAAAGAAGTAGATATTTCATACTCAAACATGACGGAAAGGGTGGACGAGAGTGTTTTCAAATGTGAGTATTACAAATACAAACCAAATCGCATGTGTTGAACTAACTTTCTGTACAGTAAATTGTTGAACTGTTGAAGGTGCAAAGACGCTATATAATATGGTAAATTTGTGATTTTGCCGTAAATCACATTTTATTGGATAGAGGAGCTCCATAAGGACACATACGTCTTTAAACTGTATTTGCATACATTTTAAACCGTATACATCTGAAATACCATTACTAAATATTTATTCAAAATCTGGCAAGATTACTACGTGTAACTGACAGTGTTGGGCAAGTTACTTTTAAAAAGTAATTAGTTACAGTTACTAGTTACTTCTTCCAAAAAGTAACTAAATTAGTAACTCAGTTACAAATTTTAAAAGTAACTAGTTACTTATGAAAGTAACTATTGCGTTACTTTCAAGTAAAATTAAATTTTAAATGCTCAAATGTGACCCCACCTCTACCCCTCTTTAACGGAACTTAAAATACATGTGCATGTTCAATTATTTATGATAAATTTGAATATTATAATGAAATGGACACTTAATACAATACATTATTAACAGAAACATGAAACATTGTACACGCATCTAAAAAAAAATGTTGCTGTGGGACAAAGTGAGACTAGCCTCCAATCAAACGCCATGTATGTAGATATTATGTTTATATAGTGGATCAATGCAAATAACCCAATAGATGTTTTGGAAATTTTGATATTTATTGCCCCTCAACAGGCCACAACTGGGCAAAATTAAATTAAGCTTGTTAAGCTCGTCGCCATACCTGTCTCTCGTTGACTGACTGGCTTGTGTTGTTCCTTGTGTGTCCTGTCCTGCCCGACTATGCGTTATGATGGGTCGTTCGCAATTCATGAGCGTTAGCCGTTAGTGATGATGGGTCGTTCGCGAATGAGCGTTAGTGATGATGGATCGACTCGTTCGCGAATGAGCTTTTGATGGGTCGTTCGCGATTCGCGAATGAGCCGACTCTAAGAGCCGGCTCTTTTAGGTGAACGTTGGGAGCTGGCTCGCATATCTGAAGAGCCGACTCTATTTTTACAAATTTAGCCTATAGAAATTAAATAATTATGTAATACAAATTGAAATATTATAGTCAAAGTCATTTAAAGAGCCGTTTGTGAGCCAAAAGAGCCGGCTCTTTTCAGTGAGCTGAGTCAAAAGAGCTGAATGTCCATCACTACTATGCGTGCTTTCGAACACCCGCCCAACTCTACCTCTGATTGGCTTACAATGACATTTTACTCTACCTTATAGCCAATCGTCAGCATTTATGCGCTTGTCTCGTGCTCTGCCCACTAACCAAGGAAGAACAGTAAAAAAAGTATTTGCCTCTCGCTCAGAGATCTAGTTGGTCTGATGAAAAAAAAAAACAGCTTCATCAGTTATAGTAACGCGCCGCATTTTTTGGCAGTAACGGTAACGGCGTTATTAAGATGAGAAGAGTAATCAATTAGATTACTCGTTACTGGAAAAAGTAATGCCGTTAGTAACGGCGTTATTTATAACGGCGTTATTCCCATCACTGGTAACTGATATGAAATAGACATCTGAGTGACGTGTGTGTACTATTGTTTAGGAGAATTCACTGTTGTTAACACTGTTTTTATTAGTTTAATGCATTTTACATAAAGTAACTAAACATAAGTAATCTATTTAATTTATCCATTAGTACTGTTGAAAAATTGTTGAACATTTATGATGGATAAAAAGCTATTTATTAGCAACAACCTCAACATGTAAATGTAGTATTGAGCTCATAAATCACAGAGGTAACGTGAGTCTTGTCTGGATGTTACAGGGACGGATGAGCACACGCGGCTGCTTATCCGGTGGAGAGTGGCTCATGAAGCGCTCTTCACCGGAAAGCGTAATGCTGCCATCAAAGGCTTTGAGTGAGTATACAGAAATATTTAAAAATCAATTGAATACTTTATTTGCAGTACATTTCAATTATTGTATTTTCAAACAGAGATATAACTTTTTCATTCTTGATTTCTCTCTTGCTGCAGATCTTTTTTGGAGGAGCAGAGCCTGCAAGGCAGGGTGACGGCGGCGTTTGTTAAAAAAAAATGGGAAAACCTGAAACAAAAATACAAAGTAAGATCATTTTGTTACTTCTAATACATAAATTAAATGATTAAATATTGTGCTGTTAAAATGACTGCTTTTGTATCATGCTTGTGCATTTTTGCAGGATCTGAAATGTCCGCAAACGGGGGTGAGCACTGAGGATGGAGAGGCCACAGCAGCATCCTGGAAGTGGTACACTGCCATGGATGAGGCAATTGGGGGCAGACCCTCCATCTCTCCTCCTGCCCTCGTTGCCTCATGTGGGCCGGATGCTGCTGTGGTCTCTTCATCCTCAGTGAGGCCAGAGCCAGCAAGAGCCAGGAAAAGGGCTATAGATGTGGAGGAGCTGATCCGGGACATGGAGGAGCGAGAAGAGGAGAGAGAGCGGAAGGCAGCTGAGAGGGAGGAGAGGCTGTGGAGAGAAATGGAGGAGAAGGAGGACAGAAGAGAACGGGAGAGACGAGAGAGAGAGGAAAGACAAGAAAGAGAAGTAAGAGAAAGAGAAGAGAGATGGCACCGGGAGGCAGTCGAGAGAGAGGAAAGGAGAGAAAGAGAAACCAACGAAAGAGATGAAAGGTTCCTTTCTGTTCTTCAGATGCTCGCCAAAAAATAAATTATTTGACAAAAAACATCTTCTGATCTTTTGCACATTTGGGTTGATGTGAATTAAATTTGTGAATAAAAATGGGAATCTATATATATATATATATATATATATATATATATATATACACACACACATTACTGTGCAACAACTATAAATGGTGGCCTAAGAATTTTGTACACTAATATGTATATAAAACAAACTATTCCTAGGCATTCACAGAACATTATAGACTTCTAGAAATTTAGTGATACTTTAAGATTGTAATCAAATTCATAAATTAAATATTTATGAAACGTTGATTAATAATTAGTGAATGTATGGTGTAATGTAAGAAGAAAAAACACTTTAAAACACTGGTTTTACTGGAGTGTATTATATGACTTTTAAAGGTTTACAGAGTTCATGCAAGGATCTTAAAGGCAGGTCATGGAGGGTTCAGTTCCAGCACACCTGTCAGTAAATTTCAAGTAGTCAGTTATTAATTGGTTTAAATTGATTCAGGGGTGTATAATTAGGGTTGGAAAAACTCTGCTGGATAATAGCCCTCCATGACCAAAGCTGAACTTGAGACTGTTTACACAAATTACACACAGTAAAATAGTGACTAAAGGGTTACTTAACCCAAGCAAATAAATCATAATAGTAATAATTCAATAGTCATTATTTACTCGCCTTGATGTTGTTTGATCCCTCTGTTTTTTGTTTTCCTGAACACAAAAGGTGATTTTGGTCAGGTTTGTACTGTTTGGTTTAATACAATATCAGTCAATAGACTTTCAGAAGCTTCAAAAGCGTCATTAAATAATGCCATGAAGCTTCTGAAAGTTGGGCTCCATTGACTGATATTGTATGAAACCAGCAGAACAAACTTGACAAAAATTCCCTTTTGTATTTAAACAATAAAAAACATTAAATAAGTAAATAGTAAACCGTAAATAATTGCTGTATTTATATGTTGAGGTGAACTAACCCTTTAACCCACCAAATATAAATTGTAGTAAATTTATGTATGCATTTTGCATTATAGTAATTCCTTGACAAACTAAGCAGCTTTGACTGTTTATGCCCATGACTGGTTCAAAAAATGCTTTACAAATATCAATCACATTTATGCATTTGACATTTTTTATCAAAAGTGATTAACATTTATTTACAGGGACAATGACCCTGGACAAACCTGGAGTAAAGAGCCTTGCTGATTGACCAGCAATCTTCTTTTAACCAGTTCATTGGTTTATCCCTCTACACTACAAAAGGTTTTAAAGCTCTAACAAATATTTGCATGTAATTGTAAACCTATAAAATGACATTTGTCAAGAAACTGAATGCTGACAACATGAATTTTAAAACATTTTTATCTTTCTTAATGTTTTAAAGGTAGTCATGCTCATGGAGAGCCGGCACAGGGATGTTTGGAGCAGACACTGCAGCAGCCAGATTGTCCCGCACTTGTTCTCCCACTCTTGCTGCAAGGTTGTGGGGATCAGGGGGGCCATCATCATGGTCTTCCTCATCCTCTGGCTCAACGATGTCCCCATTGGCTAGAGCGAGATTGTGAAGCACAGGGCAGCACGCAACAATCTCAGGCACGAAGGCAGGGCTCACCTCCAAGGCCTTGAAGAAAATGCAGCGCCAGCGTGTCTTCAGCATCCCAAAAGCTCTCTCCACGATGTTGCGGGCACGGGAGTGCTTGCTGTTGAAACGAGCCTGCACAGGGTTCTGTACAGGCTCTCTGTAAGGGGTGATGAGGTAGATGGGTGCACTCAGGCAAGGATAGCCTCCATCCCCGAGGATGCACTTGCCTGCAGGTGGGTAAAGGTTGCCAGCATACACAGGGCTGTTCCTCAGCACCCTGGCATCGTGCACAGACCCAGGATATCAGTGGGAGTTATTTGCTGGAGGTTTGATACGGATATGACAGCCGTCTATTGCACCAACTACTCTGCTGAAAGCTGGTGACCCAGACAGCTGTGCAAATCCTGCTCCCACTGCCTCCAGGTCATCTCCGGTCGGAAAGCAGATCACCCTCCTCAAAATTCCCATGATGGCCTTGCTCACTCTGTGCACAATGTCATGCACAGAGGTCTTTGGGATATCGAAGGTCTGCGACACCACCCTGTAGGATGCTGCATGGGCCAGCCAGTGCAGGAACACAAGGACCTCAATCTCCCGTTCCCATCCAAGGTCAGATCCTGGTCTGACTGCAGCAATCAGGGACCTGATGGACGGCATAGACAGGCGAAGGTGGGCACGGTGGTCAGCTGCCTCATCAAGATAAAGGCGCAAAATGGGAACAGCTCTATTGAGATGGCAGTATGATGTGGGGTTCACTGCCTGCAATAAATACATCATAGTTTGTTAGAACAAAACAATCAAAAACAATGTTTCATGTGGTATTGACTTGTACATGTATTTATTTATTGTGATGATTTCTTTTATTCATTCACTTATTTTTATTCATGTTTCATATTGTTGTCAGTAAATAAAATATGAATTTCATGAATAAAAATGTATTTACATCATCTGCATTTGTCTAGCGTGTATTCATGCATAGCTGTGTCATATGATAATACAAAAGTTTGCTTGTTTTGCAAAACTACATAATTAATAATGTATATATATTATAATAATGTTATATAATTAACTGTTGGTCACAGCATTTGTCATAATTATTGTGCATAAGTGTTGGGATGGGCTAGTAATGAAATTCTTTCTGGGGTAATCTTAATTGTTTAAGTAGTAATACTTGCTTTGTTTGAGAATAAAATCATCAGTCTTCTCCAAAGGCGAGATCGTCGAGCAGCTGCCCGACATCTCCTTTGTGCACACCTTAATCTAACAATTGCAGACATGCCAACCATTTCAATCGCTGAACTAAACCGTTCTAGTAAAGTTGTCGAGTTACTGATGCAATCAGCTGTTAGTGCACCTGTCGCTCATGACTTTTAAATTGTTGCGCTTGTGAAAACGTCATAGGTCACATGTAACGTCAACATGGCGAATGATGTCCGGATCGCATTCATACTTAACGAGATTTGGCCATTAAGTACCTACTCTTTTAGCGCTCGTTAAGTAAGTACTCATTGAAATTAAGTACCTACTCATTGAGTATGCGATTCCGAACGCAGCCTTAGAGTCCAGACTGGCAATCTATGGGGTTTTCTGCTCAGTCAATGTAAGATGTTGGTGTTTTTTTATGTTTTATTCGTGGTTAATTGTTGCCTGTGTTGATTCACATACTGTATGCTATGATGTTGATGTTTGCTTGCTTGTTTTTAGAAGGACTCTTTAGTCCTTCCTGATAATATCCAGGAGGATTAATCATCAAAAAGACAGTTTAACCCCAGGACAAACCCCTTACTTCTACCCTCATTGTTATCCTCTGGGTCTATGTACAAGGAGAAAAGTCTGGTTACGCGCATGATTTGACGGATTATATCGGCCTGATTCAGGCCACTTCGTTAGAAGATTTTCGTGCACTTGAGAACAGCAGAAAAGACTTTGTCATTTCCGTCTATACAGATAAGAACTTTTGCACTACTGTAAATAGTGTTGTTGATGTGTGATTTTTTTCCTTCTATTTTTGAAATGCTTCGGCTCTGGTTTTTATGTGTGCGATTTCCTATCATGTGTAGCTGGTTGTATGAAATCTTTACATCATTCTTTTGCGAATTATACTCACTTTTGCATCCAGTTCTTGTCTTACTGAGTATTTAGACTATCACAGATCGTAGCCGGTGGTTCCCTCCCTAATATAAATCTTGTGGCAATTAGTCTGGGTTTGAATACTAGACGAAGTGTTACAAGTTAACGGCTGCATTGATGGTTTCTCGAGGCACATCATCTGGATGCAAGCCTACTTAACCAATAATAATCCCAGAGTAATTGCTGGTTATTATTTCCGCGCTGTTGCTGACAGAGTCGGTTGTCCTTAAATAATCCGATCCGATTTTGGTACCGAAAATGTCCACGTCAACAGGCTACAAGAGTTTCTTCGTGAAGACTCGACAGGAACTGTGCATGGACCGGGTGTCAGTCCCAGGGCGGCCTGCTAAGGCCTGCCAGTCTTGGGGCTCAGTCTCGGAGCGGCCTGTTAAAGCCGGTCGTCTGAAAGTTTTCTTTAGGTAAGAAACTCACTACCGTGGCCGTAAGGTTTGGGACCGAGCTACATGGTGGCCTGATAAGGCCAACCGCCTGACAGTGGTCAATCCTATTCGGCTGATCATAATCGGGGCAAGCCTCCAGAGAGGCCCACTGAAGCCAATTGTCTGATTGGCCCGTGAATTAACAGTCGAGCACCCCATGATGGGGCTCAGGGTCAGGGAGGCCTTACTAAGGTCAACGCCTGACCATCAACACCACTGTTTGTATACCCCATCAATCAAGACTCACTTAGAAGATTGAGAGGCCTACTAGGCCTGAAGCAAGTCAGTGCTGTCAGCCAAATTCATACAGCCGGAAAACCAAAAAGAAGTGAAGGTTAGAACTTTCCGGTCGACCCGAGCCATAATGGTCCGAGGTAGGATAATACAGAACTAAAAGTGAAGTACTCAGCCCTACCCTGGAGAATACTACCACCTCACCCTGAGATTTAACAGGGTGCGGGCCCACCAGTGGGTCTAGAGGTGACAGAACTTTTATCTGCGCCCAGCCTAGGGGAGTGGGGCTTGCTTGTTAGCTACCCACCTACAACCTGACACTCGAGCAGTAGCTCAGCGAGGTGAGTGGAGCCTATTCTGGCAGCCCAATTCCATATGCTAGACCTGCACGGCGGGGTTGGGCAGACAAAACACAGTCTCTTTGTGAGGCGAAAGACGGCCTAACCCTGCTCAAGAAAGATACATTGTACCAGGGAGGCCTTATTGAGGCCTAACCCAGGGTCTTTATAAATCATGCCTCTGCACCAAGCTGCATTAATCTTCTCGCCCCAGAATGCAGAGAAGGGGACGGGCCTTGGCCTAACGACTCCCATGGGAGGAGGCTGTCATATAGGGATACTAAAAACCTACATTCACAAAGTGAAGGGCCAGAAGCAGAAATGCTTTAGCAGAACGCCTCCACTATCCCTAGCAAAGCCTAGGCCAGCTACAGAGGCAGCCCTGGTGAGGGCCAGCCTGTAAGCATAGATCTACCTGAGGGCTCGGAGGAGAAGTTTTTTAAAAAAGTTTTTTTTAAAAGAGGCCAACTACTCTACCCTGAGGTGGCTAATAGCCCGCGGGCTAACACAGGTGCGTGTAGAAAAAAAAACAAGCTGTAGCATAAACATTCTCATTCTTCTTTCTAGAATGATGTTCTGCCACTTAACTCTCCGCTGATAACATATTTCATCTGAATGAGCGGCAGCCTCAAATGCTCTCACCATGAGATGAAGCCTAAGCTATAAACATAGTTTTACAACTAGAATGAGCGGTGGCACACCTCGCTTTATCTTACATATGACAACAAGGGAAGCCATCACATACTCACAAAAGAAGCTAATACAACTGGTGCTTCTCTCTATCGTTCTAGCCACCTAACAGGGGAACTTCAGGGCCCTAGTACCAAAAAGTTTGATCTTACCTTATGACATTGACATTACCCCATAACTCTATACAGGGAACGAGGTCTGTAGAGAGATACATTTTAGTGTTAGTTGCACACAAAATTTGGCTCTACACTCTTAAAAGAAATGGTTCTATTTAGAACCAGAAATGGTTCTATCACCCGCTTCATATATGGAACTCCAAAATGGTTCTATATAGAACCATTTTAATGGGTTCCATAAAAAGAACCCCAAATGGTTCTTTAAATCCAAGTTAGATGGTTCTATTTAGAACCATTTAAGGGTTCTATATTATTAAACCAGTTAATTATATGAATACAACAATATAACCAATCCAGAAAATTCCAAAAGTTTAAATTCATTCAATTGATTATACAAAAATATTAGTGTAATATTTAATATTGCACATCTGTATACTCTGTATTATACGGCAAAACTTTTTTTTACATTTAAGATGTTAAATTACATTCAACCATTTAGTTTGAATTATTTAATCTAAGCATTTTCACTTAGCAATAAACATACATAAGCTTGTTTAAGTACTGTATGTACATGTACAGTACTTAACTTTTCCATGCATCTCTGAAATGAGGAAAAACAAATCTTTGATTTTATATTTTTGATATTTGACAATGCAGATAAAAAACAATACATGAACAATTAAAACATCTAATAAATAGCACTACAACTTACACAAGTTGATAGTACATTTTTAGTACAGGTATTGGTGTTCTTGTGTCATGCTCTTGTAAAAGTTTATGCATATATTTTTGAATAGAAGTCATTGTGTGACTGCAAAATAGACTGCAAACAGGCATTCCACAGCCTTTGTCATGTCAATGTCTGCCTCCATTATAATGCTGATACTTTCAGTCTTGAGGGGATCAGGAGAGCTGTTAAACACTGGTTGGTGTAGGACCTTTGGGTTCCTGTAAAACAAACATTTCACCTTTTGAGTGCTTTTCACCAATTAACAGAAGTCATCAAATAGACCTAAAATTACCCCATAATTTACCAACAAGCCAACCTATGTGTATGACTTTATTTCTTCACTTAAACAAAATCTGAGATATATTTAATAATATCCTGGCTCTTCCAAGCTTTGTAATGTGTTTGAATGTCAACATTACTGATGACTGAAGAACATTCAACATGCTACCACGTCAGCTCCACTTTGATTACTTTGAATTTAATTTGTTCTTTCATTCTTGCGACTGAATCGTTCATGACACAACACAGATATGACAGCTAGGCACGTGACATGCAAGAACCAACAATACTCATAATTATTGATGTGGAGCTGATGTGCCACACCATTGGATGTTATTCTCTTATCTATACATAGTCTAATTAGAGCAACCTATCTTGGCAAATTTAATCTTTTTTTACCTCACTAACGTACCATTTGTATGTAACATTTTGCTTTAGAAGACAAGTATTAACCCCTGGAGTTGTATTTCTTTTATGATCGATGTGAAGTCGACGTAAACTACAAATTCGAGTTAATCGATAAAATCGATTTATCGCCCAGTCCTACTGACTAATATTTTTATATTTGCATGAACAGTTCCTTTAATTCAAATCAAGTGCATCAAATGTTAATGAAAATACAGAAGACTTTATACTTACACTATCTACACAGTAGAGGAAGGTGGTGTTCCCTTTCGAGGGAACTCGAACTGCGTCGGTGACGACACTAGGGGAACGCCCTTCAGCGTAGCACGTCTGAATTTATGAATGAAACCGAATCCAATCCTATTGGCGTTGCGTGATGACGTAGCGTGTGACGGCATAAGCGGATGTATACAAAAGCACACCGGCACACAGAAATGTCAGCTTTTTGCTATTCAGCAAGCGCTCTGTGTATGTGTGAACAAGTCTGTCCTATTTGGTGTTGTATGTCCTGTTAAAGTACTTTACAATAAGATTCTGTGGCTGGGATCTCGCGTTTGCCGAGGCAGCGCGTAGGTTTAAGGTTTGCCTTGCAGTTGCAACTTGCAATACAGAATCTAGTAGCTCGGATCTCGCGTTTGCCGAGGCAGCACTTAGATTACGAGTGTATTTTGCAATAAGATTCTGTGGCTGGAATCTTGCGTTTGCCGAGGCAGCGCGTAGGTTTAAGGTTTGCGTTGCAGTTGCAATACAGAATCTAGCTCGGATCTCGCGTTTGCCGAGGCAGCGCTTAGATTACGAGTGTATTTTGCAATAAGATTCTGTGGCTGGAATCTCGCGTTTGCCGAGGCAGCGCGTAGGTTTAAGGTTTGCCTTGCAGTTGCAATACAGAATCTAGCTCGGATCTCGCGTTTGCCGAGGCAGCGCTTAGATTACGAGTGTATTTTGCAATAAGATTCTGTGGCTGGAATCTCGCGTTTGCCGAGGCAGCGCGTAGGTTTAAGGTTGCCTTGCAGTTGCAATACAGAATCTAGTAGCTCGGATCTCGTGTTTGCCGAGGCAGCATGTAGGTTACGAGTCTACTTTGCAGTTTGCTGTGTGAGTACGAGGCATGAACAGTCAGCTCTTGAGGGTGCTGGCTGTGTTCATTGAGAAATATCTTGACGCGTACAGCCGTGCGCTGTCAGGTGTTTCAGTCTCGCGCCTGTTGACTTTCTTCTCCAGGGATGAAAGCCAAATTATAACGGCTCGAATCTCACGTTTGCCGAGGAAGCGTGTAGGTTACGAGATCGTATAATTAAATATAAAACAGTATTCCAGTGTTATGGCTGCATTTAATTCCGAGGAGTTAAAGTAATTAAAAATTGTATCTGACTTAGAACTTGGTTAGATATTTTAATTCAGCCTACCATCTGAAGGAGAATATCGCTTCTAGAGGTCCCCCTAAAAAAAAAAAAAAAACTGAGCTTGGGACTCTAGGCGGCGCTCTCGCCTAAAGCCTTTCAGGCCAGGAAGGCGTCGGGAAAAAAGGTCCTAACTTGTGTGAGACCTTGGAGGGCTGCCCCCCCCCCAAAAGAGAGCGATCAAGATCCCCTCTCTCACCGGGCCCTCAGGCAACTGGTGTCAGCATCCCGCCGCTAGTTGCGGTTCGGGACACATCAGTTTCCAGCAAATGCACGCTGCTCTGTCTGCCCCAAGAGCTTGCGGACAGGCAGCGCTGGCGTCCGCACACCGAGAGTCGTTTTTGATTATTCCCTGCCGGTCTTCCACTTCAGGGTTTCGTGAAGGGCTCTCACAAGACACTTGACGCCAGCCCTGAGGGGCTGGTTCCCTTGCTGAATTTTGTGGAGGCATGGCAATGTCTCCCCAATATTTCTCCATGGGTCCTGCGCACTGTTAAAATTGGATACAGGCTGCAGTTCCGGGTCCGCCCACCTAGGTAAGTATCAACGGGGTGGTTTGGACTGCAGTAGACCCACAGCAGGGTCAAGTGTTAGAACAGGAAGTTCCCTCACTGCTGGAAAAAGGGGCCATAGAGCGTGGTACCCCACCAGTCAGGGAGTCCGGGTTGTACAGCCGGTACTTCATAGTTCCAAATAAGGATGGAGGGTTGCGTCCAATTTTCGATCTGAGGCATCTGAATCGGTCTCTGAGGAGATTCAGGTTCAAGATGCTCACTATTCCCATCATCGGGAGTCAAATTCAATCCGAGGATTGGTTTGTCACGATAGATCTAAAAGACGCCTACTTCCACATCTCCATCCTTCCATCTCACAGGAAGTTCCTGAGGTTTGCTTTCGGGGGCGAAGCTTACCAATATCGGGTTCTTCCGTTTGGCCTAGCACTCTCCCCTCGCACTTTTACCAAGTGTATGGATGCAGCTCTAGCACCCCTGAGGCTCGAGGGCATCAGGGTGCTCAATTACATCGACGACTGGTTAATATTGGCCCACTCGCGAGAGCTGGCGATTCGGCAACCCGCATCCAGAGCCTGGGGTTGAGACTCAACACGAAGAAGAGCGTGTTGACACCAGCCCAGAGAACCACGTTCCTGGGAGTGGTGTGGGACTCGGTCACGATGCGAGCACAGTTGTCTCCTGCTCGGATCGAGTCTATCCTGACCACAGTGTCCAGGATAAAGCTAGGCCAGGCCGTCACTGTCAAACACTTTCAGAGAGTGTTGGGTCTCATGGCAGCAGCGTCCAGCGTGATACCTTCTGGCCTGCTACACATGAGAGCTTTACAGTGGTGGTTGAGAACCAAGGGGTTTTCCCCGAGGGGAAATCCGTTCCACTTGATAAGGGTTACGCGCAGATGCCTTCGTTCCCTATCAATTTGGAAGAAGCCTTGGTTCCTGTCCCAGGGTCCCAAATTGGGAGCGTTATGTCGCCGAGTATCTATTTTGACAGACGCCTCCCTCACGGGCTGGGGCGCGGTCATGGACGGCCGCTTTACGAGAGGTCTCTGGCAGGACCATCTTTCCTCTTGGCACATAAATGCCTAGAAATGTTGGCGGTGTTCCGGGCTCTGAGGAGCTTCCTGCCAGACCTCCATGGTGGCCATGTCCTCGTGAGAACCGACAACATGTCAGTGGTGTCTTACAGGGGGGTCTGAGGTTGCGCCCTCTGTGCAGACTGGCGCATCAGATCCTCCTGTGGTCCCAGCGGAGACTATCGTCTCTCAGGGCGATGTATGTCCCGGGGGACCAGAATCAGGGAGCAGACGTACTGTTGAGGCAGGGGCTGAGGCCCGGGGAATGGAGACTCCACCCCGAGACTGTGGAGTTGATATGCAAGAGGTTCAGCCCAGTGGACGTGGACCTTTTTGCGTCTCGAGAGACGACACACTGTCCACTGTGGTTCTTCCTCACGCATCCAGCCCCGCTGGGGTTGGATGCCATCGTGTGGACGTGGCCGAGGCTACGTCTGTATGCTTTTCCCCCAATCGCTCTGCTCCCAGCAGTTCTGGAAAGGGTCCGTCGAGACGGGGTCAGTCTACTCTTTGTAGCCCCATTGTGGCCGGCCTGAGTATGGTTTGTGGCCGGCCTGAGTATGGTTCTCGGACATCATTTCACTCCTGGCAGGCCCGCCATGACAGATCCCTCTGAGGAGGGACTTGCTGTCCCAGGCGGAAGGCTTAGTTCTCCAGCTGAAGTGGTCGAAACCATACTATCTTCCAGAGCTCCCTCCACAAGGAAGTTATACGGCCTTAAGTGGAATGTATTTTCCATTTGGTGCAGAGAGCGTGATTTGGACCCAGTTAACTGCCCAGTGGCTTCAGTACTGGAGTTTCTCCAAGACCACTTTTCTGCCGGGCTTACCCCGTCCACACTCAAGGTTTATGTGGCTGTCATTGCGGATTTCCACGCTCCTCTGAGTGATGGTCCTCTGGGGAGGCATCACCTGGTCGTACGCTTCCTCCGTGGAACCTGGAGGATAGACCTGCGACTCGCACCAGGGTTCCCTCTTGGGACCTTGCAGTGGTTCTCGAAGGGCTGGCCGAGGCCCCCTTCGAACCATTGAAGTTGGCCGAGGCCAAGAACCTTTCGTTTAAGGTGGTCTTTTTGTTGGCCATTACTTCTCTGAGGAGGGTCGGAGATCTCTGGGCGCTCTCTATTTCCTTGGGTGCTTGGAGTTTGCTCCAGGCAACATTAAGGCCATCTTACATCCCAGGCCTGGCTATTTGCCCAAGGTGTCATCTAATGTGGCACCGCCTATGGTTCTGCAGGCATTTCATCCTCCACCTCATGTGACGGCGGATGAGGAGAGACTTCATCTGCTCTGCCCTGTCAGAGCACTTCGGTATTACATCCAGAAGTCCTCCTCATGGCGGAAGTTGGACCAGTTGCTGGTGTGTTTTGGGTCGCCCAAGAAGGGGCTTCCCACCTCTAAGCAGACCATCAGCAACCGGATCGTTCAGACTATTTCCCTGGCCTATCAGGTGCGCAATTTGCCTTCACCTATGGCTGTGAGGGCTCACTCCATCAGAGGCATGGCGCCTCTAGAGCCCTCCTTTCAGGGGTTTCTATCCATGACATATGTGAGGCGGCTGGCTGGGCCACTCCGCACACATTCATGAGGTTTTACAGTCTGGACCTTCCCTCTACACCCGGTGCACGAGTGCTTTCGTCCTAAGTCGTGTCTGAAGACAGCTTCACACTAGGATGAGCGGGGTTCGTTGTGGTATAGTGGGTATCTCGTTCCCCTAGTGTCGTCACCGACGCAGTTCGAGTTCCCTCGAAAGGGAACGTCTCGGGTTACGTATGTAACCCTTGTTCCCTGAGAAAGGGAACGAGACACTGCGTCGGTTCGCCACACCTCACCCCGCCTGGAGCACTTGCTTCATAGCAAAAGCTGACATTTCTGTGTGCCGGCGTGCTTTTGTATACATCCGCTTATGCCGTCACACGCTACGTCATCACGCAACGCCAATAGGATTGGATTCGGTTTCATTCATAAGTTCAGCCGCGCTACGCTGAAGGGCGTTCCCCTAGTGTCGTCACCGACGCAGTGTCTCGTTCCCTTTCTCAGGGAACAAGGGTTACATACGTAACCCGAGACGTTTTCTTTAAATAGTGCTGGCAATAAAATGAGTGCAGCATTCCTAACGAGACCTACAAACAGATACAAATTATTGTACATTAGGTACAGAAATCAATTAAAGGGATAGTTTACCCAAAAATGAAAATTCTGTCATCATTCACTCACTCTTGTCATTTTAAACTTATATGGCTTTCCTACTTCAACATAACAAAAAAAAAATATATTTTGGAGAATGTTGGTAACCGAACAATGCTGGTACCCATTCACTTCAATTATATAGACACAAAACCAATGCAGCAGGTCAATGGGCACCGCCATTGTTCGGTTACCATCCTTCTTCAAAATATCTTTTGTGTTCTGAAGAAGAAAGTCATAAAGATTTGAAATGACAAGAGGTGAATAAATTATGACAATTTAAATTTTTGGGTAAACTATTCCTTTAATACTTTCATTATTTTAATACATGTTTTCACTCATACAATTTATAGAAGCTACAACCTTTACATTGACAATGCAACTTTAAACTGGGCATGGAACAGATTGGATGGGGGAAATGGTGGTTACCTTCTGTGGTTTCCTTCCTTCCTTCCTTCCTTCCTTCCTTCCTTCCTTCCTTCCTTTTTTACTTCTTTTGCACTCCTGATGATGTTTGGGCACCATTTCATCTAGAGATGTTTCCATGTTCTTCCCCAAGTCTGTTCCAAACCTCATCGTCATTTCATGCAGCATCTTTAAAAAATACAAAACATTTGTTTACTTCAGGTGCTTATATCCAAATTACACGCTTTCAGCCAAACAAGTTCCTTAAAGTCAGCATGAACTGGAGGTTGCAATTGACTACCAATAGTGATGTATTTCCGAGAATGTTCAATAAGAAAAATACTGGGCGTGGTAAAGTAATCAAAATTATTACATGCGTTGAATCCCACTGCTGGCCAAGGTTTGGCAACAAATGAGCCCTCATTCTCACAGGGTTCTTGTCTGTAAACATGAATACAATAATGAAGTCTTTTTATACAGGATATTCATTTGACTTGCCACAATGCAGTCTGTTTGAACTTCAAAACAATGATACGTACTGAGTACAAGATATTTGAGGCACTTCAGTTTCCAGGCTGTTTGAAGAAAAAGAAAAATATAAATTAAGATTAAGATAAGGATTTTAAGCTTGCTTAGCACAAGTTTGTTTATTTAGCAACAATGTTTAATATTTAACAACACAGACTTACTTTTTTAACTTATTAAGCTCTTTTTGTCAACCATCGTTACCTGGGGGGAAAAGAAAACAGAGCATAAATAACACTTCACAAACCAATTATGCATTAAACACACCAACACATTTAACCATGTGCTATCATCACTTTAATCTAGCGCATGCATCACAGTTAACAATGAACATAAGAGAATGTGCGGATACGAACGCTGCGCTGACTGCAAACGTGCAGTTTTAATGGAGACCGGCCGGAAGTTCTCAACTGTAGCAGTGTCCACTCACCTGCTGAGTTTAGCGCCTCCAACCCTGATAAAACACACCTGAACAAGCTAACGTTAATCAAGATCTTCGGGATTACTGAAAAGTAACAGTCTGATCTGGGTTGGAGCTAAAAACTGCACGAAATTGGACCTCGGCCAAAGTTAACAGTAAAGAACTTCTACACCTGTTAATATAGGCCTGGGAAATATACTCAACGCAAACTGAGTAGGTTATGTGTGAAACTGCGACAAACATTAACATATCATACACCTCCGTGTTCCACCCGGTTCGCTTTTAACGTTATTTCAATCGGCGCCTATCGTTAACTTACCATTAAAGAAAAACGAGCGTGCGCTTCATTGAAATTAAAATTCACGCTTCTGTCTCAAAGCTCGTCTCCTTATAACACAGTTGTCTTATTGTTATTGACCATTTCATTAACTATAACAAGGAAATAGACTGTAACTTAATTACTTTAAAAACCGGAGCAAATTCAATTTAACAGGGCTTTCTGAACGGCTGACGAAGCCCAGCGGTGCTAAGTTACACAGCAGTGTTTTTAACTGAGGTAGCAGTAAATATAATCCATTTTGCTTCTAGTATCAGTATTTAACACAAGGACTATACTCTAACCAATAGAAATATTAACTGCAATACTAAATATTTCAGTAAAATGATTTCAAAAATGTAAAAACTTAACTTACTTGAGGGTATGAACGGGCAGAAATGGCGGACTCCACAGTTTGAAAAATTAACTGTTACTTGTAGGTTCATCTTCGCCAATCCACCAATAGGAATTCAAGGATGATGCAACGCATATACGCCACCAGAGGGCATTTTTACGATTATTATTTTTAATGTTCCCTTCGATAGATTAAAACCATCACTATATGGTACACAAAATAAAGAAAACACTTTGTTAGTTTATTATTAGGCCTATAATGTTTTATTACAAAATGATTAGTCAAAAAGGCAAACTATAATGTATTAGGAAATATAAGTTTCATGCTAATGTACAAACGTGCATAAAGAAATCTCAAATCATACATTGACTAGATATTAACATTTTGTTAACTCTGGTTTTTGACTACAGTTATTCTCATGGGTCTTCTTGACTCAAAAAGCTTTGTGAATGTGTTGTGTATAATTATTGTGTAACGTGAATTAGTTTACACTTAAGTCATTAAACATGAATTATAGAACCATTTTAATAAAAAAGGTTCTTTGCTCTCCAAGGGTTCTACATAGAACCATTTTGTCGGTAAAGGGTTCTATTGGCCAAGTACGGAACCCCAGGGTTCTATATAGAACCCCGAGGAACCCTTTTTTTTAAGAGTGTATGGCCCTGTCTACGGTCCGTGATGGGCCAGGCCCACCCATCTGACTGGCGTGGATATGGATCTCGGCGGTATACATGGTCCTAAATGCAGCTGAGCGCACCTTCGCCTCTCTGAACTTTCCAACCACTGCCCCCACGGAGGTGCAGAAAAGCTCAAAGGGCGAAACCGGCGAATCGAGGAGAAAGCCTTTCTCTTTCTCCCCAATGTCGGCCAGGTTCAACCACAGATGTCTCTCCATGGCCACTATCGCCGCCATCGACCGGCCGATCGTGGCAGCAGTTTGTCAATTTGTTTGGTGGCCCGGAGAATTAGATCTGTGGTGTGGCGCAGCTCAGTAACCACCTCAGGAGCCCCACCCCCTGGTTGAGATCCCCCAGGAGATCGGCCTGGTATACCTGCAACACCGCCATGGTGTGCAGGGCAGTACCGGCCTGTCCCGCTGGTGTGTATGCTTTGCCATTCAAACTGGCAGGGTTGGAGCTCTCAGTGTCGATGTCCGCTCTCCTTTCGCCTCAACATCAGCGAGACTAGCCCGCTGATGTCGGTTGATACAGGCAGAATATGGGTTCTTCCATGTCCTCTCGATCTCAGAATGGAGATCGGGAAGAAATGGAAGGCTCACCTGAGCTGGTGGTTTATGACCGGGGAGAATCTGCTCTTATCGCGAGCAATTTCTCCCCCAGTGCGCAGCCATGGCAGCTGCAGCCTGCCCGCGGCACGTTCCATAACACCAACCATGCTCAGCATACACGGGGCAAGGTGCCTGAGAAGATTCAGGATCTCTCCGATTATCACCACCCTCATCAGTCATCTCCTGTTCATCCGGAAGAGCACTCGCTGCCGGACTAAGTTTTCTTTTTTTATAGAAAAACTTTCATCATCCACCTGCAGCTCACCCTCGTCCGCCGCCGAATCGTCTGAGAGGATTACACCCCTCTCAAAGCGATCGGCGAGCTCCATCTGGGAACCCCATGTGCACATTGTTTTTTTTTTTTTTTTTCAGCACGAGCAGGGCCTGAGCCGCAAGGTCCAGACGCCGAACCCTCTTCTCTGGAGAAGAGGGCCAGATGAGAGCTGAGCGTTCTCAAAGAAAACCGCTCACAATTTGCACAGGCAGTTCCCTCGAGACCTGCTTGTGCGCGCTCTTCCTTCCCAGACAGAAAACGCACAGTTTGTGTGTCACCCGGCGTCAAATATCTTGAGCACGGGTCTGCACACTTCTGAAAGCACTCAGACTTCTCAGTGCATTTCATAATTACCTGATTTTCAAGCGCTTACAGACAGAACAGTCCCTGAAGACGAAAAGATGATTATCATGTTTGCAAGGCACCCTTTATATACTTCCAGGTCGCATGTTAATGATTCCTGGGCTGTCGACGGTCAATAGGATTACCGTGATTTGATTGTGATTTCAGACACCTGTCATGCCTGAGGCGTTCCTCTTAGCGTCAATTGACGCAGTGCGAACAGAAACAAAGTACATCAAAGGATGAGTCAAAGTACTTTGTTTTAATACCACAGAAATAGAAAGATCCATAAAACTGTGTAGACAAATAAATGAATCAGTTGATCCAAATAAAACAACTGCTGCTTCAGCAACAGATTATTTAGATTAAATGTTGGATGTATAAATAATCATAGAAGAAAAACCTGATGGGAAAAAAAAACTGTCCCATATAAATCAGCCCACTAAACTTCAATTAGAAATAATGTAAAATTGAAAAACCCATAGGCAACCATTCTATTCTATTCACAATAGTTTTTAAAATGACTCCCATTTTAACTTCATGAACTGGATATAATGTATAACATGAAAACATTACTTTCAATTTAAAATGATAATGTAGTACAGTATTGTTTACAAAAATATATGAATCAGTTGATGCAAATTTAAAAATTAATATGCAACAATATTGCTTCAACCATAGATTTAGATTTTGTGCTGAATGTATAAATGGGAAAAAGTGTAAACCTGATAGGAGAACATAAAACTGTCCCATTCAAACTAACTAAATTTATCTTAAAATTACTGTAAAATTTGAAAATTAATCGACAACCACTCTATTCCATTCCCAGTACTTTTTAAAATTACTCCTATTTCAACTTCATGAACGGCTTATAACATTTAAACATGAAAACATTACTTTGAGTTTATAATGATAATTTAACAGTGCATAGACATCTTTTTATTTTATGCTGGCATTCCAACTTTAACCTTCATATGTCTATGACATATCCATTACCCACACTCCACTGTTTAACACAGAGCAAAACTCTGCCCTAAATTCTGCATAGGTGCTGTAGTCGCTTGCAAGTTCCAGGTGCTGTGTACAAATGTGGGCAATGGGCCTTCTTGAAAACTCACTAATTTCTTTAAATGTTACTTCAATTGTCTTACAGAGAAATAAATCAGACCCTGTGCAATATCTGAGAAAAAGACCAAGCTCTTTCTGGTCTCTCTTCCTAATGAATCGCAAGAGATGATTTGATACGATTGTTTCAGACCGCGACATTGATTGTGGGAACTTAATGGATTTTGCCACATTTCTTGCCTTTGGTTGGAGATTTTCAGTTGTCTTGTCCAAATTTTCAGCAGTCATGGTTTCCCCAATAGATCGCAGAATGGGTTTCTCAGCATTTTATTATGTAGGCTGGTTGTTGCACCATCTCTTTATGTGCAATTTCTTCCAGTATTTTCTGGAGATTGTTTTCATTAGGTAGCACTGTGCAGCTGTGACTGCTGAGAACACAGAGTACTTCATCCATTTCAACACTTTGGAAGTCTTGGAGCACTTCACTTAAAACATCCTTCTATGTTGGACTAATGTAATTGAAAAACACCTTTCTTGGTAAGTGTGATGCAGAGTAGGCATCTTGTAAGTTGTTCCACAAGTTCTTGTTGCAAAAAATGAGTCCTGGAAAACCAGCTTCCTCCTCAAAAAGTACCCGTTTAAATGTTACATTTGCATGCAGAATGTTTTTGTCTGAGAAAGCTTGAATCATATCACTTAACACAGTGAACTCTGCGAATCATAACTTTCACTTTCAGTCACATGTCTTGGATTTTCAAAGAACGAGTCTTTGTTCGTTGGGTCCTGGGAATCAGTTGCCTGTGGTGGATCCTGTGGCACTTCTGGACAATGACTTTATTCTAGAGCTGCTGTAAAGCCAAGACAATCTGTTACTTTAATTTCCTATTATCACTGTAAAGCTGCTTTGAAACAGTCCATATTGTTAAAAGCGCTATATAAATGAAGGTGACTTGACTTGACTTCTGACTCCGTTCCTTCAGCATCTGTAACTTCACAAAATGTGCTTCCTGGAATGAAGACTATTGCAGCCGAGCATCACTGCCTTTGCTAGTACCTCAAGAAAAATCCCTCAGCAGGATAAACATAACCTGACTAAAAAATGGGTTAAGTACTGCTGTAAAGACATAGGCCATTTCGTTCTGTAGGGTCTGGACCAATCAGACACACACTAATTATTCATATTCATTATATTTAATGAATATAAAGGTCTATGAAACTCTCCCCCAAAACTAACCTCACAAATGAAGTTACTTTTGTCCGGTTACAGAACACTTTAAGACTGATAACAGACTTTTACGACCTCAAAGGAATGTGGCCACATGCGCCACATGCTTAAGAGAGAGAGACAATCTTTAATTAAATCAACTTTGCGGAATTACTCTGATCTATGAAGGAACATGCCTCACAGAAACTGTGATGATTTACTGTCTCGTGTACTATTATGTATAACAACATGGTATGTTTGATTGGGGTGTATGTGGTTGCACAACCACCCAACGGTCAAAAGAACCTCACCTGTATCATGCTTCCTACCTAATTAATCCTCATTTAATGACACATACTTTGATGTACATCCCCTTCTCTTAGAATGCGATGTGACTTTATGTATATTTGAGCTTGAATGAACAGTCTAAGCATGCTGGGGACAAAGACCATAAATCAACTAAGAGCCGGTTCCCCTCTCGGACATGTCACCTTACTCATTGGTCCATTCAAACCTTAGGGGTTGGCTCTTTCTCAGGCTATATCAGAGGCAGGCAACAGTGACCGCCCTCTCTTGGTAGTTTTCATCCTGCCGCAAACATTGTTTCGGGTGATACGGGGGAACCCCTCCCCCCTCCATGGGGGCCCAGAGGCCTCCCAGCAGGCCTGGATCCCAACCAGATCTGGCCTCATGGAAGAGAGAGGACACTCTCTCACAAAGAACCAAGGACAATCTCAGGAGTTTGTAACAAGGACTCTAACCCACCATGCAAGTTCATATCTTCTTCATCCAACAAAGAAGAAAATGATTGAGACTTCAACATCTGACACTCGCAGAATCATCAACAACTTCAGTTTTCAACAACTTTTATAATAGTGTACGCTACCCAAGCATGCAAGTATACTTTTGATTTGATGCTTTGGAAATGAAATGCTGATGTTCTTCTCATATACAGGTCCTTCTCAAAAAATTAGCATATTGTGATAAAGTTAATTATTTTCCATAATGTAATGATAAAAATTAAACTTTCATATATTTTAGATTCATTGCACACCAACTGAAATATTTCAGGTCTTTTATTGTTTTAATACTGATGATTTTGGCATACAGCTCATGAAAACCCAAAATTCCTATCTCAAAAAATTAGCATATCATGAAAAGGTTCTCTAAACGAGCTATTAACCTAATCATCTGAATCAACTAATTAACTCTAAACACCTGCAAAAGATTCCCGAGGCTTTTAAAAACTCCCAGGCTGTTTCATTACTCAAAACCGCAATCATGGGTAAGACTGCCGACCTGACTGCTGTCCAGAAGGCCATCATTGACACCCTCAAGCAAGAGGGTAAGACACAGAAAGAAATTTCTGAACAAATAGGCTGTTCCCAGAGTGCTGTGTCAAGGCAGCTCAGTGGGAAGTCTGTGGGAAGGAAAAAGTGTGGCAAAAAACTCTGCACAACGAGAAGAGGTGACCGGACCCTGAGGAAGATTGTGGAGAAGGACCGATTCCAGACCTTGGGGGACCTGCGGAAGCAGTGGACTGAGTCTGGAGTAGAAACATCCAGAGCCACCGTGCACAGGCGTGTGCAGGAAATGGGCTACAGGTGCCGCATTCACCAGGTCAAGCCACTTTTGAACCAGAAACAGCGGCAGAAATGCCTGACCTGGGCTACAGAGAAGCAGCACTGGAGTACCCACAGTCAGTGATGGTCTGGGGTGCCATGTCAGCTGCTGGTGTTGGTCCACTGTGTTTTATCAAGGGCAGGGTCAATGCAGCTAGCTATCAGGAGATTTTGGAGCACGTCATGCTTCCATCTGCTGAAAAGCTTTATGGAGATGAAGATTTCATTTTTCAGCATGACCTGGCACATGCTCACAGTGCCAAAACCACTGGTAAATGGTTTACTGACCATGGTATTACTGTGCTCAATTGGCCTGCCAACTCTCCTGACCTGAACCCCATAGAGAATCTGTGGGATATTGTGAAGAGAAAGTTGAGAGACGCAAGACCCAACACTCTGGATGAGCTTAAGGCCGCTATCGAAGCATCCTGGGCCTCCATAACACCTCCGCAGTGCCACAGGCTGATTGCCTCCATGCCACGCCGCAATTTCTTTCTGTGTCTTACCCTCTTGCTTGAGGGTGTCAATGATGGCCTTCTGGACAGCAGTCAGGTCGGCAGTCTTACCCATGATTGCGGTTTTGAGTAATGAAACAGGCTGGGAGTTTTTAAAAGCCTCAGGAATCTTTTGCAGGTGTTTAGAGTTAATTAGTTGATTCAGATGATTAGGTTAATAGCTCGTTTAGAGAACCTTTTCATGATATGCTAATTTTTTGAGTATTAAAACAATAAAAGACCTGAAATATTTCAGTTGGTGTGCAATGAATCTAAAATATATGAAAGTTTAATTTTTATCATTACATTATGGAAAATAATTAACTTTATCACAATATGCTAATTTTTTGAGAAGGACCTGTAGTTACATGGAACTTCTCAATAGTTCCGTTTTCGGTTTTTGTTCTATCACTCACCTATTTATGTATTCATGTGTGTATGTTTTTTAGTTTATTTATATTCATATAAATATCTATATTTAGTTAATAAAACTTTTACATATGTATTTGGTTCTGTTTTGTTTGCAATACAAAGTCACTTTTACGATCGCGGTTTTTGCTACTTGCTCAAAGTGCTGTACATGCTAAGAAATAATTATTCTTCTGTGGCCATGGAAGATACCCTTTTCTTATAATAAATTAATAATCAAAAGAGTTCGTTGGACGAACTGATTAATTGATTCTAATATTAATTCAGCCACATCAAGTTAATCCAATTAACTGACCCAAATATTCATAATTAATAATAAGTTATTATTGATTATTAATATTTCATATAGACAGGTTCCTTACAGTTCCATTGAAGGAGGGGGTTTCATTGAGTTGGCCCAGCAGCTTATTAACGTCGGTGCTACATATGGTTCAGTAGCAGCGCAGGACATACTGCCTGTCCCCACCACTGTGTCAAAATGGTGCCGTGAGCTGACAACAGAGAAACGCACAAAGCTGGTTGAGCAGCTAAATTACATTCTGACTGAGGTGAATTCAATCGAAATGACAACGGATATCTGGACGGGGGACTACCACAAATTAAGCTACATGACTATCACTTGTCATTTCGTGACACAAACATTTAAAATGATAAGCACCACATTGAAATCAAGGGATCCAGTCAAATGATTTGATACAGAAAATGCACTTAAAATGTATCCAGAAATGATTTACGGTGAAGAGGGAGACAGTACGGTCTGAGGCAGTTCGACTTCACGAACGCATTTATTTACACTCACACACACACACACACACACACAAAAAAACAAAGAACTTCTACGGAAGACTGTATTCTCGTAATTTTGATTTTTCTCAAAATATTTCGACTTTAATCTCGAAAAAAAAAAGATTTTACATTATGATTCAGTGCTTTTGTGATGTGCCTCTAGGCCTGTACTACACCTGCAGAGGATTATAAAAGGTGATGGTCCTCTGACTGTACGCTCATCGGTTACCCTCTTCAGTTCTGTTGGCCTTCTGTTATAAAGACAGCAGACAGATCTAATTGTTTGTGTTTGGAGCTCCGTCGAATTGATTCATTAATCCTTGATTTTCTTCTTTACCACTCATTTATAAACAAGTACTTTCTATTTTTATATCGTGTGAACTTATCCTCGATACTATTCCCTATAAAAAACAATCGGATTGCTTTGATATCGCTACTTAGATCCAACTTTGCGAATCCCAGCTACTAGCCTTTTAGCCCGCTAGCATTTCACGCGTGGCCTCGCGCCAATCGACCGTCGGATTTTACACCCGTTTCACTGAAAGGATACGGGTTATATCCAGGATTTCAGTCCTAAATTAGTAGTGATATTGGTAGTATCACTTCTAATTTACTGTTCATCTGTTATAATGGCGAATATATCGGATGTGTGTCTAACGCTACCTCTGAGTGCAGGTGAGGACACATTCGAGCTGCATTCGGTGCTGTTGGAGCTGGAGTCCGTGGAGAAGCAGATCCGTGATCTGCTAGAGAGGCAAGCCGAGCTGCGAGATCGGCGATCAGCGCTTGAAACATCACGCGCCGATGCTCACAAGTCAGTGGTTAGTAACTTTTTGACTCCGACTTCGTCTACTCCGTGCGTTTCTCTGCCCAGGAGGACGCGATCATCTCTGGCTTCATTCACTCCGGCACCGACACAAAGCCATGGACCCTGGGTGATCCCTCAGCGGAAGACACGAGCCAGGACCAGACCAAGAACCTCTCCACCGCTCCCGGTCTTCGAGATCTCCACCCGGAACCGCTTCTCCCCTCTTCGCGAGTCGGAACGTGACGACGCCGTGATCATCGGCAGTTCCATCGTCCGTCATGTCCGCGCTACCTCAGGTAAGGGTAATGTGCGCACTCACTGCTTTCCTGGTGCTCGTGTTCTAGATGTCGCTGCACATGTTCCCGAGATCCTGAACGGTGACGAGCGCGTCGGAGCTGTGGTGCTGCACGCGGG
Organism: Gila orcuttii; assembly: GCA_026230005.1. Lineage (NCBI taxonomy): Eukaryota > Metazoa > Chordata > Actinopteri > Cypriniformes > Leuciscidae > Gila > Gila orcuttii. Next base: position 46,893,314 of record JAPDVR010000008.1, on the reverse strand, counting down.
AACGAACGACATCCGGCTGCGGCAGACGGAGGTTCTGAAGAAGGACTACAGGAGCCTGATCGAGACGGTACGCAGCACAGCGCCTGAGGCAACGATCATCGTGTCTGGACCGCTTCCCACGTACCGACTAGGACAAGAAAGGTTCAGTAGACTATTTGCTCTAAATGAATGGTTAATATCATGGTGTAATGAACAGAAACTGCTCTTTGTAAATAATTGGAATCTGTTCTGGGAGCGACCTAGGCTCTACCGTGCTGATGGCCTGCACCCCAGCAGAATCGGAGCGGCTGTGCTATCGGACAACATCTCCAAGACGTTACACACCATCTGACTAGTAAGTCAAAGTGCAAATCACAATCTCTGCTGTCCCAACTTAATTGATACAAGTAGTGTAGAACATTATATAGAAACTGTGTCTATTCCTCGTCTAGTGAGGCCAAACAATAAATCTAGTTTAGGATCTAGGAAAAATCTTATTGTAATTAAACCAGAAAATCTAAATCTCAGTGAACAAAAAGAATTTCTAAAACTAGGTCTTCTAAACATTAGATCGCTCACACCTAAGGCGGTTATTGTAAATGAAATGGTCACAGATAATAATTTCGATGTTCTGTGCCTTACTGAAACCTGGCTTAAACCAAATGATTATTTCGGTCTAAACGAGTCTACTCCACCAGGATACTGTTATAAGCATGAGCCCCGTCCGATCGGTCGTGGCGGCGGTGTTGCAACAATCTATAGAGATATCCTAAATGTTACTCAGAAAACAGGTCACAGGTTTAATTCGTTTGAAGTACTTGTGCTAAATGTTACGCTCTTAGATGTAAGAAAGAAATCCCTATTATCTCTAGCCTTAGCGACCGTATATAGACCTCCAGGGCCCTATGCTGATTTCCTAAAAGAGTTTTCAGACTTTCTCTCAGATCTATTGGTCAATGCCGATAAAGCAATAATTGTTGGAGATTTTAACATACACGTAGATAACACAAATGATGCGTTAGGGGCTGCGTTTACAGATTTATTAAACTCATTTGGGGTCAAGCAAAACGTCAGTGGTCCCACTCATCGTCTAAATCATACACTAGATTTAATTATATCATATGGAACCAATCCAACCGATATAGATATTATAGCGCAAAGTGACGATCTCACTGATCATTGTATGGTAACGTGCATATTACGTACTGCTGAAATTTGCCATGTTGCGCCACGTTATCGACCAGGCAGAACAATCGTTCCAACCACTATAGATAGATTCACAAATAGCTTACCTGATCTATCTCAGCTGCTCAGTGAACCCCAACAAACAGATGAACTAGAGGAAATGACTAGCAGTTTGAGCACCATTTTCTCTAGTACATTAGATATTGTTGCCCCAATTAGATTAAAAAAAGGTTAGAGAGAAAACTAAAGCACCATGGTACAATAGTACTACACATGTTATCAAGAGAGAAACTCGTAACTTAGAGCGTAAATGGAAACAAACTAATTTAGAGGTCTTTAGAATCGCGTGGAAAGACAGTATGTCACGTTATAAAAAGGCTCTAAAAGCAGCCAGGGCTGAGCATCTCCGCAAACTAATAGAAAATAACCAAAATAATCCAAGGTTTTTATTTAACACTGTGGCTAGACTAACAAATAAACAGACATCACCAGAGCAAAATATTCCGTTACAGTATAGTTGTAATGATTTTATGAATTACTTCAATGAGAAAATAGAAAGCATCCGAAATACAATTGTAAATGTACAATCCTCTATGGTGTCTTATGATTCAGCCTCAATTATCGCCCCTCAAGAACAACTACACCGCTTTACAACTATAGGACAGGAAGAGCTAAATAAACTTTTCTTTGCAGCGAAACCAACAACATGTTTATTAGACCCAATACCCACTAAACTACTGAAAGAAGTGTTACCTGTAGTGGAAGAGCCTCTTCTCAATATTATTAACTCGTCTTTATCTTTAGGTCATGTTCCAAAAATATTTAAGCTGGCAGTAATAAAACCTATTATTAAGAAACCGCAATTAGATCAAAATAACTTAGCAAATTACAGACCCATTTCAAATCTTCCATTTATATCTAAAATACTAGAAAAAATTGTGTCCGCTCAATTGTGCTCTTTCTTGCAAGAAAATGATATCTATGAAAAATTTCAGTCAGGATTCAGACCGCATCATAGCACAGAAACTGCGCTAGTTAAAATTACAAATGATTTACTTTTAGCTTCTGACCAAGGCTGTATCTCAATACTAGTTCTACTCGATCTTAGCGCTGCTTTCGACACTATAGATCATAAAATACTCTTGGATCGACTACAAAACTACACTGGTGTTCAGGGACAGGCATTAAGCTGGTTTAGATCGTACTTATCAGACCGTTACCATTTTGTCTGTTTAAATGGTGAAAAATCGAAGATAACGTCAGTAGACTATGGAGTGCCGCAAGGATCGGTGTTAGGCCCTCTGCTATTCTCAATATATATGCTGCCACTGGGTAATATTATAAGAAAACATGGAATTAATTTCCACTGTTATGCTGATGACACTCAATTATATATTTCATCAAGACCAGATGAAAACACTAACTTATCTAAATTGACAGAGTGTCTTAAAGATATAAAATGCTGGATGACGTGTAATTTCCTGCTATTAAATTCAGATAAAACGGAGGTATTACTTATTGGTCCAAAAAACTACCCACAAAACCTCGTACAATACAACTTTAATTTAGAAGGATGTCCAGTTACTTTATCCACTACAGTAAAAGACCTGGGTGTTATACTAGACCGCAACTTGTCTTTCGAAAATCATATTTCATATGTTACAAGAACAGCCTTTTTCCACCTTAGAAATATTGCTAAGCTACGTAACATGCTATCTGTTTCTGATGCAGAAAAGTTAGTTCATGCATTCATGACCTCAAGACTAGATTACTGTAACGCTTTATTAGCTGGTTGTCCTACATCCTCAATAAACAAGCTACAGTTAGTGCAAAATGCAGCCGCTAGAGTTCTCACTAGGTCAAGAAAATATGATCATATAACACCAATTTTATCATCTCTGCACTGGTTACCTATTAAGTTCCGTATCAATTACAAAGTACTATTACTGACCTATAAAGCCCTAAATGGTCTAGCTCCTGTATATTTAATGGACCTTCTATCGCCCTACAATCCATCCCGTTCTTTAAGATCCCTAAATTCGAGGCTTCTGGTCATTCCCAGGATATCCAGATCCACTAAAGGAGGGAGGGCGTTCTCGCATTTCGCTCCTAAACTCTGGAATAGCCTTCCTGATACTGTTCGTTGCTCAGACTCGCTCTCCCAGTTCAAAACTAGATTAAAGACGCATCTCTTCAGCCAAGCATTCACATAATGCTTGCCTCTTATACTACTGTTGAATCAGATCGAATGCATTAATATTATGAACAGCAGCTACGCTAATTATTTCCCATCTGCTTTTCTGCTGTTATCTCGGGACGCTAGTCCCGAGGTAAATAGCGTTCTTCAGCTACAGTCTGTATCCAGCCTCTCACGGAGACTTCAGAGTCCCCAACACCTGCGATGAGACAACTCGACGCCTGTGAAGAGACGACTCAACGCCGGCGATATGTTATGCCCTAAATTAATACATGATGATTAACTAACTGTATTTTTTACGTACATTTCTGAAATGCACTTTCTGTAAAGCTGCTTTGAAACAATATGAATTGTGAAAAGCGCTATACAAATAAATTTGAATTGAATTGAATTTTGGGTTGCTGCTGTATTTGTTTATTATTTGTTTGTTTCATGTATTAGTTTAGTTTGGGAATTTATGTTTGCAGGCCTGTGGAGCATGTATTTTGTGTTTGCTTTAATTACGTAGCTTATTCTTTATTTATGTTGATGTTCCGAGCGGAATGTTTTCTGTAGTTTTTCTTTTATTTAGTTATCAGTTGTAAACGTTATTTTTGTTAATAAATACTTTTTGATTTGCTTTTGTTCTCATTGTCTCCCTCATTTGTCGCGGCTCAGAGCCGGCCGTGACACTTCCGTAAAACATGGCTACAAATCATCTAATCACTGCAGTTACACCCTTAAGAACACATTCATAGTTTTTGGATATTTGTCATGCAGAGTGTGGTATAGAAATTTAAATAAATTTTGTTCAGTATTACAGTTTTTTACAGTCACTAGGACACATTTCTCAATACTTAGGTCATTTTTTCAAAAGTCTTCACAAAGTGAGCACAACAGAAGTATATGTGGGCTAAACTGTGGATCATTTATCATTGCTTTGGCACAAAACGCATTCAATGACTACATCTTTCAAATTACATTAATTATTTTCTCACTTCGACACAACAACCGCCAAAACTCTGTGTACCTACAGGCCAATTTGCACATTCTTACATAATGTTTTCAAAACAAAACTGTTACAAAACTGAATAAGACAGCAATTTGCTACATTTCTACAGTAATATTGTAATGAAATATATTTAGAATCTTAAAATTAAATGCTATATGAACAATTGAACCAACCACATCTTATTGTAATTATAGCTGATCCCCTACACAGGTGTTATTCTTTCAATTTCATTACAAAAGGAGACAACTTCAGAATAGTTTTGTATTGTGATGTAAACATGGACCCAGCCTGAGATGGAGAAGTGGCTGAAAGAGGACGAAGAGTGGCTTGGAGGGGGCGAGGAATACGTATGCATGGTGGAAGAAGAATAAGAGGAAGATCAAGAGCTGTAGTCTCAGATGAGATCAGAGCAACTGTAATTGATCATATAATAAATCATGGTCTCTCAATGAGAGAGGCTGGTCTGAGAGTGCAGCCTAATCTGCAACGCTCAACAGTGGCATCTATTGAGTTTTCCGGCAAACCAACAGGTAACTTGTATTCTGCAAGGGCATCTGACTGAGTTGCACATTACAAAAGTAAATGGAGCAAAGCCTCCAAACCCACTTGTGTGTAATTGCTTTTGCATTTCTGCTTAGGACTCAACGGTTACCTCACACAGGTGGGAGAGGTAGGATGTTCACTGATGTGCAGGAAACTGCCATTGTTGATATGGTCATCAGAAACAATGAAGATGACAAAACTCATAAAACTCACTGAGATTCGAGACAGAGTCTTGGCAGACAACGTTACTTTTGCAAATATTCACAGTGTAAGCATAACTATTTTTAGAGTCCTCAAAAAACGTCTGGTCAGAATGAAGCAGTCATGACTGGTCTGGTGCAGTCACAGAGTGGTTTGCAGCCCATCCCAGAAAGGTGTCACTTTTCCTCCCACCTTACTCTCCATTCCTCAACCCCATAGAGTTTATTATAGCGGAATTATTTTCCTCATGGAGGTGGAAGGTTTATGACCACCATCCACATGATCAAATGTCCCTCCTGGACGTAATGGATGCTGGATGCCTGGACATATCAGCAGAAGATTGCCAGGGATGGATCAGGCATGCCAGAAGATTCTTTCCTAGGTGTATTGCCCTAGATGACATAAGATGTGATGTGGATGAGAACCTGTGGCCAAATGCAGAAGACCGAGTAGACTAGCATTCCTATTGTATCTGTATTGGTGGATGGTGTGTGTACAAATTCTTGTATTTTGGAATTACTCATAATATGATAATACGAATAGAATATAAGACATAAAATATATTGAAGCATACTGCATCATGTCTGATTCATTCCAGTAACATATATTGCAGTGAATTCTAAACAGTAGAGAGGTGTCCTTGTTTTGCAAAAGAAAACATTGTATAATGCAGTGGTGGGCCGTCAGGTCCAGCAAGGCCTTCTCTGCTGGCCTAAATACTATCAGAATCACTGATTTGCACTTTAATATATTTTTTCCATGAATGAGTATTAAATTATTCCCAATAGTCCATTCTCTTAATCTCAGTGCGGCAATAAATGTGTGCGGCGCCTGTAGCTTAAAATGAATGGAAATGAAACTGTTGTTTTAACCAATCAGATAATCTGTCAGATTTAATCAGCCAATCAGATTTCGATTTGACTGCACCGGGGCCATCTAGCAGGCGTACAATAACGTCAGCATTTTCACGTGCTTTGATTGGGTGGTCAGAGCACGTACTATTAGTGGTAGTCAGAGCTGAGCTAGCTAACCGCATCTGTAGCGAACTGCAGAAACTAAAATACATTCCTGTAGATTTAATAGTTTTTCAACCCACAAATGTTCCTTTCCCTCCTCGACCCCCAGCAGGTTTAGGTTACACTTTATTTTAAGGTGTCATTGTTACAGTGTAATTATATATTTAAGTACTGAGTAATAATAATTAACTACATGTAGGCTACTTACTATAGAGTTAGGGTAGGATTAGGATTTGGTTGAGGGTTAGTTCATGTAATTATGCATAATTTACTGTTATTACTATGGTAAGTATATGTAACATATGTAACAAGGACACTGTAAAAAAATGTGTTACCCAGGTTTAATACTACAAGAAAAAAAACCTTATCAGCCTTATCCAGCTTAACCCAGAGTCACGGAACTCAATTCAATTCAATTCAATTAAAATTTGGAATGGAATAGTCCTGGACTGCTTACAGCTCACACAACATGTCACAGTACCTACACACACAAAAGGCCACACTCTTGATTTAGTCATAACAGACACCACCCCCATCACCCACATGAGAGTCTATGACTTGGGCGTGTCTGACCATAAGATTATCTCCCTGGAACTGCCCCTAGCAAGTCCCTACCATTAAACAAAACGTCAAATCCGGTTCAGAAATTTAAAAGCAATAGACACTAACCTCTTCAACCAAGACGTACAGCAAATTTCACTAGTCACACAGTTCGCATCAGTTAATGGCTCTGTTGACCACTATAATTCCAGGCTTTACAATATCCTTGAGTTACATGCACCAATCAAAACGAAAACAGTTACTTTTTCCAGGTCAGCCCCTTGGTACACAACAGAGCTCCGGAGGATGAAAATGGCTGGCCGTGCCCTGGAACAGAAATTCACCTCCAGTGGCCTACATGTACATAAACAGGCCTACCGTGAACACCAAAAATCATACTCCAAAGCACTAATCACAGCTAGGTCTCAATATTTCTCTCAAAAAATCTCAAAGTGCACTGGAAATTCAAAACAGCTGTTTGCATCAATAAATTCTCTTATCAAACCCCCCACATATGCACATTCCGACACCAGTACAAACCAGTGCAATAGGTTCATGGACTTTTTCACCAACAAGGTGGCTTCAATCCGGTCCAACCTCTCTGCCACAGCTTCACCCTCCTCCGAATTTAGTCCCACAAACCCATTAAACACATTTTCTGTCTTCTCGGGCATTTCTCAGACAGAGGTGGAGTCGATCATAAAGTGTATGAGAACCTCCACATGCTCACTGGACCCTCTCCCCACATCATTATTAAAATCCAACATTACAGCCATCAGTCCACTGATCACAGAAATCCTCAACCAGTCACTCAAATCTGGTCAGGTCCCTCCAGCTCTCAAAACTGCAGTTATCCGCCCCCATCTGAAAAAGCCGTCACTTGACATCGACATCCTCGCTCATTACAGACCCATTTCAAACCTGCCTTTTTTGTCCAAAGTCCTGGAAAAAGTTGTTGCAGCCCAACTCCACAATCACCTTCGCATCCATAACATATATGAAAAATTTCAGTCTGGCTTTCGAGCAGCACACAGCACGGAGACAGCCCTGGTCCGTGTCATGAATGACCTACTTATGACTGCGGACCAGGGCTTACCATCTCTCCTTCTCCTACTGGACTTGTCGGCCGCCTTTGACACCGTGGATCACAACATCTTGCTTCACCGTCTCCAGTCTATGGTAGGACTTTCTGGGACCACACTAAGCTGGTTCCAGTCCTATCTCACAGCCAGGACGGAGTATGTGGCTCTAGGACAGTCCCAATCATCACCCCACACAGTCAGCTGTGGAGTGCCTCAAGGGTCCGTCCTTGGTCCAACCCTTTTTACCATCTACTTACTACCCCTCGGTCAAATCATCCATAAACACAAAGTTCCATTCCACTGTTATGCAGACGATACACAACTATACATAAAAATGGACTCCACACTCCCCTCAGCTCTGCCATCTGCACTTCAGGTTTGCCTGGAGATAGGGGCATGGATGGCTGACAACTTTCTTCAACTAAATAGCAGCAAAACCGAAGCCATCCTGATTGGTACCCCACACCAAACCCAGTCCTCCTCCCTCAGCAGTATATCCATTTTTGGTCATCACATTGCCCTGTCTACCTATGTTACCAACCTTGGAGTCAGACTTGACTCAAATCTTACATTTGACACTCACATCCGTCACCTCTGTAAGGTCTCCTTCCTCCACCTCAAAAATGTTGCCAAACTCCGCCCCTTCCTTTCACAACCAGATGCTGAGAAGTTGATCCATGCCTTTATCTCCTCCAGGTTGGACTACTGTAATGCCCTCCTCGTCGGGACCCCTGCCAGGAGCCTGCAAAAGCTCCAGCATATTCAGAACTGTGCTGCCCGGGTCCTGACGAGGAGGCGCAAATATGATCATATCACTCCGGTCCTGAAATCCCTCCACTGGCTGCCCATTCAATACAGAACTCAGTACAAAATCTGCCTCCTCACCCACCAGTGCATACATGGAACTGCCCCTGCCTACCTCAGTGAACTCCTCACCCTACACACCGCCTCAAGAAACCTCCGCTCCTCCACCTCTACCTACTGCCTGCACCAACCAAGGACAAAACTCTCCACCATGGGAGACAGGGCCTTTCAGGCAGTCGCCCCACGGCTCTGGAATGCCCTCCCAGAGGCCCTAAGGGCCCCACAAACTCTGGAGGTTTTTAAGAAGGGCCTAAAGACTTTCTTATTTCTAAAGGCCTTTTAACAGTCATGGTTTTAATTTGTATTTTTTAAGGTGTTTTATTGCTTTGTTGATTTTATTATATTCTGTGAATTTTTCTTAACCTCTTTGCTACTGTAGCACTTTGAGATTTCTTTGAAATGTAAAGTGCATTATAAATAAAATTTATTGTTATTATTATTATTAAAATTTATTTGTATAGCGCTTTTCACAATACATATTGTTTCAAAGCAGTTTTACAGAAAGTGCATTTCAGAAATGTACATAGAAAAATATAGTTAGTTAATCATGTATTAATTTAATACATAACATATCGCCGGCGTTGAGTCGTCTCTTCACAGGCGTCGAGTCGTCTCTTCACAGGCGTTTAGTCATCTCATCGCAGGTGTTGGGGCATCTGAAGTCTCCGTGAGAGGCTGGATACAAACTGGAGCTGACGAACGCCATTTACCTCGGGACTAGCGTCCCGAGATAACAGCAGAAAAGCAGATGGGAAATAATTAGCATAGCTGCTGTTCATAATATTAATGCATTCGATTTGATTCAACAGTAGTATAAAAGGTACGCATTATGTGAATGCTTGGCTAAAGAGATGCATCTTTAATCTAGTTTTAAACTGGGACAGCGAGTCTGAGCCTCGAACAATATCAGGAAGGCTATTCCAGAGTTTAGGAGCTAAATCTGAGAACGCCCTCCCTCCTTTAGTGGACTTAGATATCCTAGGAATGACCAGAAGCCTCGAATTTAGTGATCTTAAAGAACGCGATGGATTGTAGGGCGATAGAAGGTCCATTAAATACACAGGAGCTAAACCATTTAGGGCTTTATAGGTCAGTAGTAATACTTTGTAATTGATACGGAACTTAATAGGTAACCAGTGTAGAGATGATAAAATTGGTGTTATATGATCATATTTTCTTGACCTAGTAAGAACTCTAGCAGCTGCATTTTGCACTAACTGTAGCTTGTTTAATGAGGATGCAGGACAGCCAGCTAATAAAGCATTACAGTAATCTAGTCTCGAGGTCATGAATGCATGAACTAACTTTTCTGCATCAGAAACAGATAGCATGTTACGTAGCTTAGCAATGTTTCTAAGGTGGAAAAAGGCTATTCTTGTAACATATGAAATATGATTTTCGAAAGACAAGTTGTGGTCTAGTATAACACCCAGGTCTTTTACTGTAGTGGATAAAGTAACAGGACATCCTTCTAAATTAAAGTTGTATTTTACGAGGTTTTGTGGGTAGTTTTTTGGACCAATAAGTAATACCTCCATTTTATCTGAATTTAATAGCAGGAAATTACATGTCATCCAGCATTTTATATCTTTAAGACACTCATAACAGTGGAAATGAATTCCATGTTTTCTTATAATATTACCAAGTGGCAGCATATATATTGAAAAAAGCAGAGGGCCTAACACCGATCCTTGCGGCACTCCATAGTCTACTGACGTTATCTTCGATTTTCCCCCATTTAAACAGACAAAATGGTAACGGTCTGATAAGTACGATCTAAACCAGCTTAATGCCTGTCCCTGAACACCAGTGTAGTTTTGTAGTCGATCCAAGAGTATTTTATGATCTATAGTGTCGAACGCAGCGCTAAGATCGAGTAGAACTAGTATTGAGATACAGCCTTGGTCAGAAGCTAAAAGTAAATCATTTGTAATTTTAACTAGCGCAGTTTCTGTGCTATGATGCTGTCTGAATTGAGGCTGAATCATAAGACACCATAAAAGATTGTACATTTACTATTGTGTTTCTGATGCTTTCTATTTTCTCAGTGAAGAAATTCATAAAATCATTGCTACTATACTTTATGGAACTCTATTCGATCTGCTCTATTCGATGGCGATAGAAAAGGTTGTTGGGATACAGATAACCTGTACACCAGAGTAATTGAAGTCTTTTTGGGGAAAGACATTAGGATGGATTTTTTGTAAAACATAATCAGTAGTTTTGGTGAGTATAATGCTTTTTTTGCCCCTGTTTTTTCCATGGTGAACAGGATTTCCTTTAAAATTTTTCTTGTAAAATTATGATCTAATGTTTTTTTTAAAACATTAAAACTATTGTAATGTAACACTGTTAAAGTTGTCAATAGAACACCATAAGTGTTCTATTACTCTGAATATATATGACTAGGTTCGACTCTAGGAGAATAGAAATAAAGTTTAGGCCAAAAAGTGTAAATCAGCTAACAGCCAGCACATTTATTGTACATGAAGCAACTTAAACAAATGCTTCAATTGCAAAATATATTTAGGTCTCGTCACAACACTATCTGAAATGGAGAAAAGCAATATTTAGTCCAGGTTGTGCACAGAAGATCCAAGAATAAAAGGGAAAAAAATGAAAATAAAGACAAAATAAAAATGTCCAAAAGTCCTCCTGGTTCCTTCGAAAGTTGATGTGTGTGTGTATAAAGTTAATTGTATATGTAAGGCCTTATTCTACTTGTCACGGTGTGGGTTTTGTGTTTTGTTCCTTGTTGATGTCTGTCATGTGATTCCCTGTTTGCCATGTGTCTTGTTAATTGTCTGATCATTGTTCCCATGTGTTTCTGATTAGCCACGCCCCCTTGTTATCTTGTTTAGCTTGTTTGTCTGTGTATTTAAACCTCTGTGCTTCAGTTTCTGTTTGTCGGTCGTTGTTTGATGTTTGATGTTCTCAGTTCCTTGTTCCGTGTCCTGTGTGCCTTATTCTGAGTTATTCCCTGGATTACTGTCTATTTCATGATTAAAGTGCTTGCGATTGGATTCACTCTCTGCTTCATCCTTGCTTCAACATAACAGAACGACCGACCAACAACAACTGAATCCAGCAGCACGGATCTCGCCTGATCTACACAGGCTAGACCGGGAGTTCGTTGGACAGATCGTGGCCTTGGCCCTGGAAAGCCTTGATCTGTTCCAGTACACCTGGGGGTTTGTTCCCCTCGCTGCCTCCTGCTCTCTGGGTGATGAGGCGATTAAGATGTGTTACTGGCTGGGGGCTTAGGAGGTTGACCCGAGGGAGCTCCCCGACCTCTCCGGTCTGGACTGGAGAGAGGCACTCTCCAGATGTCTGGAGAGCTTCCTCCCGTGGCACGCCAGGTCATCACCTGTTCTTCACGTTCAACCAGAGCTTCACCACGACATGCCTGAGCTTCACCACGACATGCCTGAGCTTCACCACGACATGCCTGAGCTTCACCACGACATGCCTGAGCTTCACCACGACATGCCTGAGTTTCACCACGACATGCCAGAGCTTCCAGTGCCCCGCCACGTTTCAGCCGAGCTTCCAGAGCCCAGCCACGTCCAGCCAGAGCTTCACGTCAGCCACGTCCAGCCAGAGCTTCACGTCAGCCACGTCCAGCCAGAGCTTCACGTCAGCCACGTCCAGCCAGACCCTTCACCGCTGGTCCCGTCCAGCCCAGAGCCTTCACCGCTGGTCCCGTCCAGCCCAGAGCCTTCACCGCTGGTCCCGTCCAGCCCAGAGCCTTCACCGCTGGTCCCGTCCAGCCCAGAGCCTTCACCGCTGGTCCCGTCCAGCCCAGAGCCCTCACCGCTGGTCCCGTCCAGCCCAGAGCCCTCACCGCTGGTCCCGTCCAGCCCAGAGCCCTCACCGCTGATCCCCTTCCAGCCCAGAGCCCTCACCGCTGGTCCCGTCCAGCCCAGAGCCCTCACCGCTGGTCCCGTCCAGCCCAGAGCCCTCACCGCTGGTCCCGTCCAGCCCAGAGCCCTCACCGCTGGTCCCGTCCAGCCCAGAGCCCTCACCGCTGGTCCCGTCCAGCCCAGAGCCCTCACCGCTGGTCCCGTCCAGCCCAGCGCCCTCTCGCTCTCGGAGACGGAGGAAGAGGACTTCCCGCGTCCCGCAATGCCTGGAAGTCCTTCCTGTACTTCCTGTCAGCCCAGAGTCCTCGCCGCTGGTCCCGTCCGGTCCAGAGACTGTTCACGTCACGTCTGCCCAGTGAGAGACTGTTCACGTCACGTCTGCCCAGTGAGAGACTGTTCACGTCACGTCTGCCCAGCCAGAGACTGTTCACGTCATGTCTGCCCAGTCAGAGCCTGTTCATGTCACTTCCTCCGAGCCAGTGTCTACGGACAAGATGGCCGAGTCAGAGACTGTTCACGTCACTTCTGCCAAGCCAGAGACGCTTCACATCACTTCCTCCGAGCCAGTGTCTACGGACAAGATGGCCGAACCAGAGACTGTTCACGTCACCTCTGCTGATCCAGAGATTGTTCACGTCACTTCCTCCGAGCCAGTGTCTACGGACAAGATGGCCGCCTCCGAGCCAGTGTCTACAGACAAGATGGCCGAGTCAGAGACTGTTCACGTCACTTCTGCCAAGCCAGAGACGCTTCACATCACTTCTACAGAGCCAGTGTCTACGGACAAGATGGCCGATCCAGAGACTGTTCACGTCACTTCCTCCGAGCCAGTGTCTACGGACAAGATGGCCGAACCAGAGACTGTTCACGTCACTTCTGCTGATCCAGAGACTGTTCACGTCACTTCCTCCGAGCCAGTGTCTACGGACAAGATGGCCGAACCAGAGACTGTTCACGTCACTTCTGCTGATCCAGAGACTGTTCACGTCACTTCCTCAGAGCCAGTGTCTACGGACAAGATGGCCGAACCAGAGACTGTTCACGTCACTTCTGCTGATCCAGAGACTGTTCACGTCACTTCCTCCGAGCCAGTGTCTACGGACAAGATGGCCGAACCAGAGACTGTTCACGTCACTTCTGCTGATCCAGAGACTGTTCACGTCACTTCCTCAGAGCCAGTGTCTACGGACAAGATGGCCGAACCAGAGACTGTTCACGTCACTTCTGCTGATCCAGAGACTGTTCACGTCACTTCCTCCGAGCCAGTGTCTACGGATAAGATGGCCGAACCAGAGACTGTTCACGTCACTTCTGCTGATCCAGAGACTGTTCACGTCACTTCCTCCGAGCCAGTGTCTACGGACAAGACGGCCGCCTCCGAGCCAGTGTCTACGGACAAGATGGCCGGCCCAGAGTCTGTTCCTGTTCCCGAGCCAGAGTCTGTTCCTGTTCCCGAGCCGGAGTCTGTTCCTGTTCCCGAGCCGGAGTCTGTTCCTGTTCCCGAGCCGGAGTCTGTTCCTGTTCCCGAGCCGGAGTCTGTTGCTGTTCCCGAGCCGGAGTCTGTTCCGTCTGTTCCAGAACCAGTGTGTGTGATGCCTATTCCCGAGCCCGAGCCAGTGAGTGTGTTGTCTGTTCCCGAGCCAGTGAGTGTGTTGTCTGTTCCCGAGCCCGTGTGTGTGTTGTCTGTTCCCGAGCCAGTGTGTGTGTTGTCTGTTCCCGAGCCCGAGCCAGTGTGTGTGTTGTCTGTTCCCGAGCCAGTGTGTGTTGTCTGTTCCCGAGCCAGTGTGTGTGTTGTCTGTTCCCGAGCCCGAGCCAGTGTGTGTGTTGTCTGTTCCCGAGCCAGTGTGTGTGTTGTCTGTTCCCGAGCCCGAGCCAGTGTGTGTGTTGTCTATTCCCGAGCCCGAGCCAGTGAGTGTGTTGTCTGTTCCCGAGCCCGAGCCAGTGTGTGTGTTGTCTATTCCCGAGCCCGAGCCAGTGAGTGTGTTGTCTGTTCCCGAGCCAGTGAGTGTGTTGTCTGTTCCCGAGCCAGTGAGTGTGTTGTCTGTTCCCGAGCCAGTGAGTGTGTTGTCTGTTCCCGAGCCAGTGAGTGTGTTGTCTGTTCCCGAGCCAGTGAGTGTGTTGTCTGTGGTTCCCGAGCCAATGTGTGTGTCTGCTGTTCCCGAGCCAATGTGTGTGTCTGCTGTTCCCGAGCCAATGTGTGTGTCTGCTGTTCCCGAGCCAATGTGTGTGTCTGCTGTTCCCGAGCCAATGTGTGTGTCTGCTGTTCCCGAGCCGGTGTCTGCTGTTCCCGAGCCAATGACCGCCGTGGCCGCCCGAGGGGTCTTCACCGCCGTGGCCGCCCGAGGGGTCTTCACCGCCGTGGCCGCCGAGGGGTCTTCACCGCCGTGGCCGCCTGAGGGGTCTTCACCGCCGTGGCCGCCCGAGGGGTCTTCACCGCCGTGGCCGCCCGAGGGGTCGTATATGCCCTGGTCGCCTGTTCCGTCATGGCCGCCTGCGCGAACCTGGCCCTCCGTCCCTCCCCCAAGACCGCCTCCACTTTACCACCCTCCTGAACTTTAGTGTTGTGTATCGAGGGGCGTCGGGAGCCGCCCATAGTTTTGTTCCTTGTTGTTGTCTGTCATGTGATTCCCTGTTTGCCATGTGTCTTGTTAATTGTCTGATCATTGTTCCCATGTGTTTCTGATTAGCCACGCCCCCTTGTTATCTTGTTTAGCTTGTTTGTCTGTGTATTTAAACCTCTGTGCTTCAGTTGCTGTTTGTCGGTCGTTGTTTGATGTTTGATGTTCTCAGTTCCTTGTTCCGTGTCCTGTGTGCCTTATTTTGAGTTATTCCCTGGATTACTGTCTATTTCATGATTAAAGTGCTTGCGATTGGATTCACTCTCTGCTTCATCCTTGCTTCAACGTAACACTACTACCCGGGTAGTGTGTGTATCAAGTAACAGCTTCGCTGTAATTGAAATGAATCCCACGATGCAAACAGATGGAAACTGGTCCGGGTTGAACGTCAGTAGGCCCTTCACCAAATCACGGTCTGGCTCGCCATGGCTCACAGTTGATCTTTTCACAGAATGGAATCAGGCAACAACAAAAAAAACAATCTACACGAAACACAATTCACAGTCAACATCTCTCAAAATTCAAATATGCTTTTCATTCAATGAACTCACGAGTAAATGAAATCGCAAAAGCATCACTCACATGTACATACAGGTGTTAGCTTACATTGTACACGCGAGCATACTCATTACGCACAAATAAATCTGTTTAACGCACAGATTTATCATCGGCACTTCAAAATACTCACTTTCATGTATAAATACTTTTTTTCTTACATACAGGAACATCATACAATAAATTTATCAAGAATTAAATCTATCAGTTTCCCCATCCTCCGTTTGTATAACGTAAATTCAAATACAAAAAAAAAAAACATTTTAACTTTCAATTAACATCATCTTTTAACTCTGACTGTTTTTTTTCCATTCAATATAACGTATATACAATTTTCTGATCGTTAATCAGTTAAAGCACATCGACTAAACATTTCTCTTAACATAGAAAGTCACCAGATTTCGCAGAAGTTCCTCAATAAAATCAAAGGGAATTCCTTTTATGAACCCACGAACATACTTCATAAATCTTATGAAAAGTTTAAACTCTTTTTGTCAGAAAATCGCGCATTTTAGTACTTCAAAAACAGCACTTGATCACCTCGTGCGTATCAGCAGAGTCCATCTATGGAGAGTCATGGCACTTCCTATTAGCCCCGTTGTATATCATCTTGGTTGCAGTTCCATTAGAATTCCACTGGAGGTGATCGCGGGCGAGTGCAGAATGAATGGGAGTCTATGGAGCTAGACGGCTAAATGTATCCCTTTCTCCTGCTTGTCATTGAATCAACGTAGATTTTATTGTTGATTCCGCAAGTTCAATATAGATTATAGACCAAAAGTCGAATGAACGAGTACTTATGTCCTTTCGATTTCTTACAGGTTAGGTCGTTGTTGGCCGGATATATTCATATATTTTAGATTCATTGCACACCAACTGAAATATTTCAGGTCTTTTATTGTTTTAATACTGATGATTTTGGCATACAGCTCATGAAAACCCAAAATTCCTATCTCAAAAAATTAGCATATCATGAAAAGGTTCTCTAAGCGAGCTATTAACCTAATCATCTGAATCAATTAATTAACTCTAAACACCTGCAAAAGATTCCTGAGGCTTTTAAAAACTCCCAGCCTGTTTCATTACTCAAAACCGCAATCATGGGTAAGACTGCCGACCTGACTGCTGTCCAGAAGGCCATCATTGACATCCTCAAGCAAGAGGGTAAGACACAGAAAGAAATTGCGGCGTGGCATGGAGGCAATCAGCCTGTGGCACTGCTGAGGTGTTATGGAGGCCCAGGATGCTTCGATAGCGGCCTTAAGCTCATCCAGAGTGTTGGGTCTTGCGTCTCTCAACTTTCTCTTCACAATATCCCACAGATTCTCTATGGGGTTCAGGTCAGGAGAGTTGGCAGGCCAATTGAGCACAGTAATACCATGGTCAGTAAACCATTTACCAGTGGTTTTGGCACTGTGAGCAGGTGCCAGGTCGTGCTGAAAAATGAAATCTTCATCTCAATAAAGCTTTTCAGCAGATGGAAGCATGAAGTTAACATCATCTTTTAACTCTGACTGTTTTTTTTCCATTCAATATAACACAGTGGACCAACACCAGCAGCTGACATGGCACCCCAGACCATCACTGACTGTGGATACTCCAGTGCTGCTTATCTGTAGCCCAGGTCAGGTGCTTCTGCCGCTGTTTCTGGTTTAAAAGTGACTTGACCTGGGGAATGCGGCACCTGTAGCCCATTTCCTGCACACGCCTGTGCACGGTGGCTCTGGATGTTTCTACTCCAGACTCAGTCCACTGCTTCCGCAGGTCCCCCAAGGTCTGGAATCGGTCCTTCTCCACAATCTTCCTCAGGGTCCGGTCACCTCTTCTCGTTGTGCAGCGTTTTTTGCCACACTTTTTCCTTCCTACAGACTTCCCACTGAGGTGCCTTGATACAGCACTCTGGGAACAGCCTATTTGTTCAGAAATTTCTTTCTGTGTCTTACCCTCTTGCTTGAGGGTGTCAATGATGGCCTTCTGGACAGCAGTCTTACCCATGATTGCGGTTTTGAGTAATGAAACAGGCTGGGAGTTTTTAAAAGCCTCAGGAATCTTTTGCAGGTGTTTAGAGTTAATTAGTTGATTCAGATGATTAGGTTAATAGCTCGTTTAGAGAACCTTTTCATGATATGCAATTTTTTTGAGACAGAAATTTTGGGTTTTCATGAGCTGTATGCCAAAATCATCAGTATTAAAACAATAAAAGACCTGAAATATTTCAGTTGGTGTGCAATGAATCTAAAATATATGAAAGTTTAATTTTTATCATTACATTATGGAAAATAATGAACTTTATCACAATATGCTAATTTTTTGAGAAGGACCTGTATTATTTCATAACATAGCCTACCTGTACATGTACTCTACCACCTTGTGTGTCCCAGCATGTTACACACACACACACACGCTGATTTTAAAAGTGTGCGCGGGGGAAAACGGGGTTGCCTTATTGTAAAGTGTTACCGATTAGTTATACACCGATTCAGACGTCTCGTGAGTTCAGTGTTGGAAAGATCAGTTGTTTTAACCATTCATTAAAACGAATCGGTTCAAATGAGTCATTAGTTCGCGAATTGGACGTGTCATTATCGGACGTGTGCGCGTTGTGTGATTATCCCGGCGGTTAGGACATCCCACAAGATTTTTGTCATCACAGAAAACATTTCATCACTGGATAGTTTTTTCATTTATTTAAAGTGTGGTTTATATGTCAGCTGAATGTGTGGAACGCTTTTCAGAGAAGATAAGGCAACGTATTTTAGCACAATTCCCACCCAGCGGTAATTCAGGAAAAAAGAAATCTCCGAATGCTCCACATGAAACTTTAGTCTTCCGACCTTGCCATTGTGCCAATTAATTTTGATTAATATGTGCGAGGGAGAGAGAGCAAGACAGTGCTTAGTTTTGAGACGGTGAAGCCTATACTTTCGCCTGGCTCCGCAGAGAGAGTGCGCACGCACAACCGGGGCTCTCTCTCTCTCTGCTCGTTCAGTTCATGCGCCCTGTCACAAGCGCAGCAGTGCATCTACATGACAACAACGATGTGTGAACGCCCGTGGCTGCCTCGTTTGTTAGCATTGCTGGAGGACAACAGGATATACAAATACGGTGCTGTACAAAAACATAAATTATAGTTCGCCTCAAAGTTTTTTATTTGTGTATTTATTTAATTTGTATTATTTCTTCCCCAAGCTCATAAAATAAATTTGGGTCGCACATAAATTGACAGGGTCGGTCGGAAACCGGAACCAAACAATTTTTTTTTTTATGCCTGAGTTTATTATCTTAGCCCCCCCTTTTAAATGCAACTTTCAAATTACTTGACAAAAAATTACATCCTGAGAAAAGTGAATTTCTGGAGGTGAAACCCCATAGACTGCCATTCATTCTGCACTCGCCTGCGAGTGCCCCCGCATGGACAGAGACGTGTTACTGCAGCCAGTCCAGAAAACCGGAAGTAACCAGACAGTGCCAATTCTCCCCTTATTAGACATTCTCTGGTATCAGCTACAGTCTTCTTTTCTCAATATTTTCTTCTCAGTCAACCAGTTCATATAGCAGCACCCTACAGGGAAACTACGGTATTGCATATAATTAACAAAAATGTAGAACATTGTTAAACTCTAGGGGGTTACAGTAACGTCTGACAAGGGACTATTGTAACCCTTGAAGGACAAGACAAGGGAGGCTCTGTTTCTGAACTTATAATTGGAACGCAAGGAACCACTGTACACTAACGCACACGCAGAACTCACTCGCTCGTTTCTCTCTACCGGCCTTTTCCAACTCACCGCTTTAACCCTATAACTGCCGGTGCAAAATAAAAACCGCAATTTCACAACAATTATAGAGAGTCTGTGCGCTGCCACGCTATTAAAAGTTATTAATTCACTGAAGGCCTAGGTGTGAAATGCACGGCCCACCACTGGTATAATGCTACTAGGGCTGCAGCTATCGATTCTTTTTGTAATCGATTAATCTAGCACTTAATCATTTTTTGTGTGTTTTTAAACAACCAAAACAAATAATGCATAACGAAAATTATGTGGCTGTAAAATGATCAAGCATTTGGCTTTTATTTCTCACAAAAACCGGTATTTATTCCAACTCCAACATTTGGAGACTGCAAGTATATGTTCTGAAGACTGCAATATAATATTTGTTCCTCCATCACGTCCCGGTGTATACAGTGAATGCATGCTGAAATTATTGTTGCATGGCTACATAAAAGTTTAAGCATATGTGATGCATTGCCGCAATTGGTCTGACTGGCACGTGAGAGAGACGAGGGTGCATATGCGCACGCGTGTGTGTGTGTGTGTGTGTGTGTGTGTGTGTGTGTGTAGGGGTTCTTTTTTTTAGGCTATATTCTCTTGCAATTGAACGTGAATACGTTTACTACTTAAAAACATAACATCATATCTAGTCAAACCGCATCACGACATCGCTACAAATACAGTATGGGATTAAAATCAGCGAACATCAATGTATAGGCTAATGGTGCGTTCACACCGGACGCGAATAGCGCGTCAGGCGCGAGTGATTTCAATGTTAAGTCAATGCAAAGACGCGTTACGCGCGTAAAAAATTCCTGCGGTGCGAATGCAGCATCTGTACTCATTTGATTTCTTATAAATCTGAAATGAGTCAGATTATACTTTACTGTTTTTGAAAATTTTGTAATGTTTTTTGAAGGTTAGACCACTATCAATAATCACACCTAAATATTTAACCTGCTGAACATCCTGTACTTTTTGTCCTTGAATACTAATCTCAGTAGGAGTGCAATTACTTCTTCTAATGGAGAAATACATACTAACCGTCTTGGCTAAATGTAGCGTCAAACAGAAATATGACATCCAATCTGCAATTTTCTCCATAGCTCCTGAGAGTAGAAATGCAGCATGCTGTTTAGATTTAGCATGGACATAGATAACTGTATTATCTGCATACATTTGAATATTAACTTCTGGACAGATGGATGGTAGATCATTTATATAGATACTGAATAAAAGAGGGCCCAAAACTGAACCTTGTGGAACACCAGTAGGACAATCTAAGAATGAGGAGGTTGTTCCTTTAATTCTTGTACAATGTTGTCTATTACGCAAATATGAAGCCATCCATTCAAAAGCATTTGCTGAGACATTATGAGTTGATAATTTAGATAACAGCACATTATGATTGACTGTATCGAATGCCTTTTTTAAATCTATAAAGATGGCTCCTACCACCCCTCCTCTATCCAACATGCCTTTTAACTGTTCCACAAAGTAGCAAAGGGCTGTCTCTGTTGAATGTTTCCCCTACACCCAAGCTGCATTTCGTTCAAAGAATGGTGACCCAGATTCAGATGGTTAATTAGCTGTTTGGACACAACTTTTTCAATTACCTTAAATGTTATTGGAAGGATACTAACTGGTCTGTAGTTGGCAATTTCAGAATGGTCTTCCCCCTTGAAAATTGGAGTGATAACTGCAGTTTTTAAACTCTCAGGGAACACGGCTTGTCCAAAACAGTTATTTATCAGCTCTGTAACTGAGGAACACAAAGTTACGGCATTCCTCTTTATCAAGCAGGAATCCATCCCATAAATATCCTGAGCTTTTGAGTTCTTTAAACCTTTTAAAATATTCATAACTTCTTGTTCACAGACCTCTGTTAAAACAAAAACAGGGGAGGTAGTATCTGGTGGTATGATATCGATTTTCCTAATCCCAAATTGATTAACTAAAGCATAAACAGAGTCTTTGAAAAACATATTAAAAGACATGACAATTTCATTCTCCTCCTGTGTTAATATATTGTTGATCTTCATCTCATAAGACTTAATACTTTTATTTTCACTGTAAAAAAAAAATCCCGTAAAAAAAAACGGTAAATCTCTGGCAGCAAAGTTTCCAGACGGATTCCGTTAAATTACAGCAAATAACCATTTCACAAAATTACATGCAAAAACTGTAAAAATACAGATTTTACAGTCAAAATTGATTAAATTACAGTATATTACTGTTGATAATGGCTTATTAAACCGTGGAAAAATGTTAAAATGATGTCAAAATACATTAAAAAGAGAGTCAAAATTGATTAAATTACAGTATATTACTGTTGATAATGGCTTATTAAACCGTGGAAAAACAGATAAATTATGTCAATTTACATTAAAAAGACATTTAACTTTCAGGTTAAACTGTAAATTTAGGGTTTTATAAAGTTATTTTATTATCATGCTGTGTATCTACCATAATTTACTTTTAATATATAGTTTTTCTGTGTAAAATAACAATGAAATTATGTATAAAAACGCAATAAGTACATCAATTCAAATACAAATGTTTGTATATTTACAGTTGTAATTTTTACAGATCCAATTTCACAACTTTGACCACAATCTCTAATTAAGTACTTAATAATAGCACATTTACAGTCGATTTTTGTTAAATTAACTAAATGTATAAGTACAGAATACCCGCACATTTACAGTATTAGTAATTGAACAAACACTGAACGTCAAGATAAGTGATAGATAGGAAATACAAGCTTAGTATATAATTTAGAACATGTAAAAATATCCACATTAAAAGGCAATTGCTGTATACCTTTGTACTCTAAATATAACTTTTTTTAAAAACATTTACAATTACATTTTATCCAAAGTGACTTACCGATTACGATAACCAGTGGCGTAACATTGCTTTAAAAAGTGGGTGGGACAGGTGCGTGTGTGTGTGTGTGTGTGTGTGTGTTTGGGTGGGTGAGGTACATTTAAATAGTAGCCTACAGTGGGTTTAATTTGTCATTTAATGAGATCTATGTTGTTAGTACCGATGATTTTCACGTGAATAAATGTATACAGGTCCTTCTCAAAAAATTAGCATATTGTGATAAAGTTCATTATTTTCCATAATGTAATGATAAAAATTAAACTTTCATATATTTTAGATTCATTGCACACCAACTGAAATATTTCAGGTCTTTTATTGTTTTAATACTGATGATTTTGGCATACAGCTCACGAAAACCCAAAATTCCTATCTCAAAAAATTAGCATATCATGAAAAGGTTCTCTAAACGAGCTATTAACCTAATCATCTGAATCAACTAATTAACTCTAAACACCTGCAAAAGATTCCTGAGGCTTTTAAAAACTCCCAGCCTGTTTCATTACTCAAAACCGCAATCATGGGTAAGATTGCCGACCTGACTGCTGTCCAGAAGGCCATCATTGACACCCTCAAGCAAGAGGGTAAGACATTATTGGTTAATTTGTCTCACCTGTTTTTCTCGTTACCTTCCTTATTTGCTCCCCTATTTAGTCTCCCTGTGTTTGCAGTCCGGTGCTGGTTCGTTGTTATCATGTTCCTCGTGTTTCCTGCTGGACCTGAGTTATTCTTAGTCTGTTTTTGTTTGTTAGTTTTTGTATTTATATTTACTTTATTAAATCCTCTTCCTGCACTTGAGTCCTCGATCCTTTCCACTACCCAGCCGTGACAGAACGAACCAGCCATGATGAGGACTCAGCGGAAGACTTCGGGTCAACCACCAGTCGTGCCGATTGACTGCCCGCACTATGACCGGATCATGAAGGTCTCTGCATTGGTTTCCTTGCACCAGGAGGGGAGGAACGTGAGAGACTTTGCCCGGGAATTTTTTTCCGCCAGTGAGGGTTTAGGGTTGGGAAAGACGGCTCTTAAGGACCTCTTTAATTATGCCCTGGATAAGCCATTTGATGTGTTGGAGATGGAAGTGCTGAGAGCTTTTGACTTTTGGGCTTTTATTAACGTTTTAGACCCACAAGGGAAACCGCCGTTGTGGCAACAGGCAGCACCCCCGGAGGCAGTTCATCCCACAGTTCCGGTGGTCCCGAGTCCGGTGGTCCCGAGTCTGGTGGTCCCAGTTCCGGTGGTCCCGAGTCCGGTGGTCCCAGTTCCGGTGGTCCCGAGTCCGGTGGTCCAGAGGCGGAGGAGGAGGAAGAAAGAGACGTCTACCGTCACGTCTGCCCAGCGAGAGACTGTTCACGTCCCGTCTGCCCAGCGAGAGACTGTTCACGTCCCGTCTGCCCAGCGAGAGACTGTTCACGTCCCGTCTGCCCAGCGAGAGATGGTTCACGTCACGTCTGCCCAGCGAGAGACTGTTCACGTCACGTCTGCCCAGCGAGAGACTGTTCACGTCACGTCTGCCCAGTCAGAGACTGTTCACGTCACGTCTGCCCAGCGAGAGATTGTTCACGTCACGTCTGCACAGCGAGAGTCTGTTCACCTCCCGTCTGCCCAGTCAGAGACTGTTTACGTCCCGTCTGCCCAGTCAGAGACTGTTCACGTCCCGTCTGCCCAGTCAGAGACTGTTCATGTTCCGTCTGCCTTCATGGACCTGGACTATCTGAAGCGTCTGGCTCGGATCCTGGACATACCCGTGTTTGCTGTTCCAGAGCCGGAGGCAGAGCCTGTGCCCGTTCCAGAGCCGGAGGCAGAGTCAAGGCCTGTTCCAGAGCTGGAGCCAATGTCTGTTCCAGAGCCAGCGCCTGTTCCAGCGCCAGAGCCAGTGTTTGTTTCTGTGTTTGTGTCTGTCCTTGTGACCATTTCTGTTCTAGTGTCTGTTCCTGAGCCGGTGTTTGCAGTTCCTGAGCCGGTGGCTGCTGCTCCAGAGGCAGAGCCAGTGCCTGTTCCAGAGCCAGTGTCTGTTCCAGAGCCGGAGGCAGAGCCAATGCCTGTTCCAGAGCCGGAGGCAGAGCCAATGCCTGTTCCAGAGCCGGAGGCAGAGCCAGTGCCTGTTCCTGAGCCGGAGGCAGAGCCAGTGCCTGTTCCTGAGCCGGAAGCAGAGCCCGTGTCTGTTCCTGAGCCGGTGTCTGTTCCTGAGCCGGTGTCGGTTCCTGTGCCTTGGCCGCCCGAGGGATCGTCTCCGCCCTGGCCGCCCGAGGGGTCGTCTCCGCCCTGGCCGCTCGAGGGGTCGTCTCCGCCCTGGCCGCCCGAGGGGTCGTCTCCGCCCTGGCCGCCCGAGGGGTCGTCTCCGCCCTGGCCGCCCGAGGGGTCGTCTCCGCCCTGGCCGCCCGTCTCCGCCCTGGCCGCCCGAGGGATCGTCTCCGCCCTGGCCGCCCGAGGGGTCGTCTCCGCCCTGGCCGCCCGAGGGGTCGTCTCCGCCCTGGCCGCCCGAGGGGTCGTCTCCGCCCTGGCCGCCTGAGGGGTCGTCTCCGCCCTGGCCACCCCATGGACTGTCTTCTCCGCCCTGGTCGCCCGATGGACTGTCCGCTTCGCCCTGGCCACCAGCTAAACCATCACCCCCTGTTCTTGTTCCCCTCCACGGACCTGACCCCCCATCCCTCCCCCTGAGCCTTTACTGTTCTGCCTCCCATCCTGGACTCTTGTTTTGTTTTGTGGTCTTTTACGTCTTGGAGCGTCTGGTAGCCGCTCCTTAAGGAGGGGGTAATGTCACAAGTCTGTCCTGTCATATGTAGCACATGTGGTGTTCTGTGTTCCTGTCTCTGTCATGACTCCTCCTTCCTTGTTATCTGATTATTGGTTAATTTGTTCTCGTTACCTTCCTTATTTGCTCCCCTATTTAGTCTCCCTGTGTTTGTAGTCCGGTGCTGGTTCGTTGTTATCATGTTCCTCGTGTTTCCTGCTGGACCTGAGTTATTCTTTGTCTGTTTTTGTTTGTTAGTTTTTGTATTTATATTTTTTCTTTATTAAATCCTCTTCCTGCACTTGAGTCCTCGATCCTTTCCACTACCCAGCCGTGACAGACACTCCCATAGACCGCCATAGGAACTTTGGAATGCGGAAGTAACGCGTGTCGTGGAGCAGCCGATAGTTCCAAACACTGATAGTTCCAGCATTGAACCCCATTCATTTTCAGTGTTTCCGAAGTACGCTCGCTGGTAAATTAAGGAAATTACTGTATTTCTTTACTTTTACACACATTAGCCGACCTCTCGTGAATCTAGTCAGTAGTTATATTTTATGTAGCCAGTTTTAGTTAATGTTTATTGGAAGATAATAGGTTAATTGCAGCTATAGCTTACGTGACACTAACGTTAGCTAACTTACGGTAACCTGATGTATATAATATATAATATTATTAATAATAATATTTTATATATATATAATATTATATATACATATACACACACACACACAATTCATTTATTTAAATGGGTTAGGGTTATGTGTGTATATATGCATATATGTCAAAATGTGTGTGTGTTTGTGTAATACATATAGGCCTACATAAATACACATGCATTCATATATATATATATATTAGTGCTGTCAAACGATATATTTAATCGCGATTAATCGCATGAATGTCATAGTTAACTCGCGATTAATCGCACATTTTTGTCTATTCTAAATGTCTCTTGATTTCTTTTTGTTCTTTATTTTTTTCTCATTTTAATGCTCTTATCAACATGAAAAAAGTGGATTGCTTGCTTTGCGCACATTTTTTATTGAAAACAACATTGGCAATACTGTGTTCAATTTCACACTAACATTCTCACTTGGAGCAAATAATTTCTTTGTAACACAATGTAACACTGTCCATCAATAAAAGGGTGAAAGAAATACTGACAAGGTACTGGTATTGACGAGGGGGCGGAGAATTCGCATCAGCTGTGTGTGTGTGCTTGGCCATCATCAAGTGGTATTTCAGACTGGACGTGCTGCGATGATGATAACTCAGTTCATAGTGACGAAACACACAGATCACTTTGGTCTAGTCAATGGAACCATTTGGCAACTTTTTAAAAGTAAACTTTCCATTCAGAATCTTATTGGCATCCATTTCGGCGTCTCGCGCTCGTCACTCAAAACGTAACGTTAACCTATTTGGCCGGCTCGCAAGCCCAAACAAGTGTGTGCGCGTTCCTGTTGTTTTGTTTCCGGTCTAGCTAGATCCATTTGCGCTTTGGTCGACGAAGCAACAAAACGGGTCAGGGTATATTCTGGCAAACCGTTTGCCAATCACGTTTCGCAATCGGCAAAGCAAATCATAGCACACGCCGTTTACCAACACACGATGGATAACTCGCAAAGCAAAACGTTCCTGCCTGTTTTCCCAGCACATCACTATCAATACACATAGAAAGCAAAAGGCTCGAGACGTAAGAGGCGGGGCAATCGTTAAAATTTTTCAAATTAAAAGTTTGTTTAAATGCAACATTTAGTCTACTGTAAGCATAATTAAACTCGTGCGCATTTGCGTCCATTTTTCCTTTTTTATCCAAAAAATTATTGTATTTTTAAACACTATTGAATTCCAAACTTTGGAACTTTATTAAGTTTAAAATTTATTAAACAAAATACAATATTAGATATAGATTTTTGCTCATTAAGTTTTAAAATTAAAAAAGGACAGATTAAAGTCGAAATGCCTCACATCAATTGCAAAATGAAGCACTGCATTCAAAATAACAATCACATCTCAAAAACAAACATTTGTCTTGTGTTGCAAACACCTTTGCCATATCTATGTTGTGACACAAGTGGCAAAACATCTCAGATAGCTTTTGCATAACTAAACACTTTACAATAATTTGGCTCACACATGGTTCATTCAGTCGGATTCTGTTTGAACCTTCTTAAAAATCTTCTCAACCATCTTAAACATTTGTAACATTTCTACCTTTCTAATGATACAGTCTGAGTTTGATTTTTTTTAAGATAGTGTTATATAAACCAAACATAATTTTGAAAAAGGTGATTATTCCAAAGCCTATATATTCCATATTCTAAAGCCATGATTGGATGGTGTAGCTTAAAGCAATGAATGTTTGCACATGCACAGGTGAGGAGTGTCATAGAGAATAGGTTATTATATATGTTGATTGACAACCTATCCAGGGAATAGAATACAGAGAGAGTATGGGGGCGGGACCTGGGAGCTGTAAGACAAATACAGAGGGAGTGAGACTGTGTCTGTTGGGCTCTGTTAAATAAATAAGTTCTTAGCAACAAAGTCGTTCTAAGTGAAACTTATTTTGACAAGGAGTTAGTGTGAGGCACTAATGAATGTGGCTTTTTGATTGGTTGTGTTTGAAAAAGGAAATCAAGATACTTCCTGATAGATTTTTGTGTTAGATATAGAATTGTGTGTTTATTATGAAAGTGTTTATTATGAAATAATAAAAAAAACTGAGAATAAGTGTATGGTTTTGCAGATTTGGTGTGTGATTATGGTGTTTGAGTGTCGGGTTTCAGAAATTGTGTGACAAATAAAGATTTGGTGTGTAATAAGCAGTCGAAAAAATAATAATAGGCGTTTTGAATTCATTCTATTGACACCTGCACTATAGCCACTAGAGGGCACTGTTAGTGTTTTCCCGAAATTTAGCTGCTGGAGGCTCTCCAAACGGAGATGCATGTACATCACTGACTTCAACCGGGTTTGTAAATAAAGACACAATGTATAATACATATTATGCTAATAAAAATTAACCTTTTAAGGGCGAGTGAAGGCAT
This sequence comes from Gila orcuttii, assembly GCA_026230005.1. Lineage (NCBI taxonomy): Eukaryota > Metazoa > Chordata > Actinopteri > Cypriniformes > Leuciscidae > Gila > Gila orcuttii. Next base: position 46,865,228 of record JAPDVR010000008.1, on the reverse strand, counting down.
GCCATTGTGGGATGAGGCATGAGGTTGCGGGTTTGTGCACTCATTTCGAAAGGATATAAAACAAATCTAGGGTTAGATTTATTTAGCAATTTCCATTATTTTATACGAGTGAGACAGACTGATACACAGTAGGGGTCAACAAATGTAGAACCACCGCAATCAACAGCACCTGCTAACGTGGTAAGTAGCCTATACATTTTATGCACCCTCCTATATCATGCCCGTAGCCAGGGGGGTCGGGTGGTTTGAACGAGTACCACCCGACCCCCCTGTCTACGGGCATGATATAGGAGGGTGCATAAAATGTATAGGCCATAAAAAGTATTATATACCTTAATTAGTCCAAGAAAAGTCTTAATTATAATTTCAAGGGGTCTTAAATTTGGGGAAGGAAAGAGAAGAATCGCGTTATGGATGCGCTATAGTCATTTAAAGCGCGTCACACGGACCATTTATCCGTTACTCTAAACAGCGCTGTGAGATCCAGAGTGAAGCACTTTAATTCAGTAAAGAGCACAAGTGACTTGGATATTTAAACAGATGAAACAACGCTGACAATCAGGAGATAAACACTACGCAACGATAGAATAATTTTCCATAGATTTATTTTACTGTAACTCAAACTGCTTGGTATTGCGACAGAAATGTACGATATCTAATTGTATTATATTATTAATGGAGACATGTATTAAATGTAGGATAAATGTTGTAATATATTACAGTATTTTGTGATAAATCTAGCTTTTGTGCATTTACACTAAAACCACTGTTAGTTAATTGTTATTCAGTGGGATTGAGGTGCTATATGGGCGTATGTGTGTTTACTGTTGTTATTAATATGTATGCTAGGGTTAATTTTAATAAATCAAACAGTTGAAATTTCACCATATAAAAATTAGGCTGTTAAATTTTTTACAGATGTTATTTTGATTAACATTATCTGAGCTGTAAATCATGATCGGTTTAATACTACACATTGACCTATCCCGCTCGTGGGAGGCCAGAAAATGTAGTGGAGGGGTGTAGCATGAGGAAAAACACATTCTGACCAGGGGCGGTTCTAGACCCTTTTTAGATTTTTTTTGTTTGTTTGTTCAATTTGCACACTTATTTTCGAACTCTCAAAGTGCATCAAATTAATTAATTTACTTTAAAAATGTTTACAGTTTTCTCCTAAATTCAGTTTTCTACATAGCTGTTTCAGTGATGCAAATTATCATTCCTTGTTGATGTGCAAAAGTCCAAAGATATCTTTATTGCTAAATCCTATGTAAATTTTTGTATGTAAATCTTACTTTGTTCTCAAATTATTCTGGGTTTAATCTAGTTATTGCATTCCCTCCCCACCCCCCAATCACTAAACTAAAGTGTGCTTCCTAACTGTAACATGTTCTATAAAATAAATGTTACTTTACAATCTGATATGCTGTTGATTAAAAAATTACAACATACAAGATATAAAATAGAACAAATAAATATTGAGATAAAAATAAAACCAACAAGTGTGGCTGCTGGTTCTAAACGGATGTGACGTAGACTCAGCAGATTGTGCAGATGCCCAAATTGGCGCCGTTTAACGTTCCTGCAAAGTCTATCACGATGTCTACCACTAGCAGATACACGTTAAAAAGAGGCTCTCTGGCCGCAGTTCTCAGGGAGGACGATGTTACAGTGGACAACTTGGCCAGGATTTTCAAGGTTTGCTCTCGTAAAAATGATTTAATCCTAGAACGTAAAAATAAACTTTTTTTTAGACTAAATTCAGTATAAAAACTTTTCAGATTCTTCCGATTAAGCTTCATTTTATAATTGCTAATGTTTTGTAAGTGTTAAATATACATTTAGCCTGAATGTTAAGTTACATATCGAGCCTAAATATAAAGTTACATTACAACGCAAAAGCACAACCTGCCTCATGGCCCATGTCAGAAACCAAACCTGCAGTCATATAAATCTGAAAAATTAAGGCTGGGCGATTTTTTTTATTTATTATTATTTATTAGAATTTGTTGTTTTGGCAGGTTTTTATAATTTATCAAGAAAATCGAGCGTTTTTCAGTAAAACATTAGCAACCGTTAAGATTCGAATGATGCCGACCGGCGACCGCGCAGCTGATCAACGCCTCTGGTGTCACGCATTCCTGGAGTGAATAGAACATATAAAAGAGAATTTTACTAAAACTAACTTTTAGTTTTTAAGTTGACTAGTTAAACATTTTTTTTTAAAAACTAATTGTTGGTCAGTCGTTCTAAAAAAAAAATCAAGTTTACTGTACACTGCTCCGGTGTGTGTTCACAGTGTGTGTGCGTCGTGTGTGTTCACTTCTCACTGCTGTGTGTGTGCACTTGGATGGGTTAAATGCAGAACACCAATTTCGAGTATGGGTCACAATACAATACGTAACAACTTTTCACTTGCATATTAAGATGCCTTCTTCAAGACACCAGAGTTTCCAGTCTTGGAAAGCTAATGACAATTTGTTGGTCCAAAGTATAGCGTAATATTCTTACTAATTTGTATTCTGATCTTGTGCTGTTCTCTTGTCTCCTTTGTCCAGATTACACAGTCAAGTGTTTACTTGACCAATGACATGGGGATTTCAGTTTTCCCAGGTTCATCTGGATTCTTCAGTTGTTTGGACCTAATGAATGGTGGGAGTACCTTCCAGGTGATGGGTGACGATGCATGTGGGCCACTCCCTAGCCCAGTCCCATTTCACCCAAACCCTGGACAAAGTCGACCTCGTTTCAGCTTTTCCCGATCTGCCACTGCAACAGCTACACGTGCAGTTAGTCCTGCAGTTAGCCCCAAAATGTATCAAAGGTAAGTGTAAAAACTTACTTTTTAGCAGATAAAAATCGGTCAGCATTGACAAAATACTGGTGCAGTGAAATGCAATTTCAAAGTAATGTAGATATAAGTGTTTAAAGTAACCACTTCCGATAGGTACAGTGTGTTTGTGTGTGTTCCCACAGAACCATTTTCCTTGGACAACTTGAGGGTGACAAACTAGTGCAGGACAAGGCATTAGTTATTCCTTTCGAGGAGAGTGAGGCCTGTTTGTCAACAATGCAAACAAAAGTAAAAGAAGCCCTTGCTTTGGGTCCTGAAACAAGCATAGTCTTGACTGATAGTCAAGGAAATGTGCTTATCGATACCCCTGGAATTAAAGGTCTGTGTTGTGGGCTGGAATATTGGAACAAATTCATTCTGAAGTTTGCCCCAGCTCATCAATGATGGTATCATTCTGAATTTCACACAATTTTTTTATTTATTTTTATCCCCACTGCCACAGGGTCTGCGTATTGGAAACAGAGCTCTAGACATATTTTTGCAATAGCAGAGGATGTATTTGCAGAGATGGGGAGGAGGAAACGTAGGAAACTAGGGTAGGTTCATGAGTGCTCTCATCAGAATAGCTTCTTATCTTTGAACTTTTTATTTAAATTCATGCAAATAATTGAAAATCTACAGTGGATTTAAAGCTGCAGTCCGGCGTTTTTCCTCTTTGTCGCCATCTCTATTCTGGTCATTTGCGGAATTATAAACTTTACGTGAGTTGTAGTTCAACACCCTCGACACTGCACAGCGCGGAGGAACATAATGTTTGAGGAGAGTGTGCAGCTGTCAGTCGCCGCCGGTGTGGATACTGGCATTCACAATCACAGATTATTATTTTGGGAAGAATGACCAACATAAGAATTTTCACCGGAAAATGTCATCTGAACTAGTAAGAAACGTCCACCTTTGTTCTGGTTCTGACATTGCAGTAAATCGCACTGATTAAATTTAACAATCGCTTATAAGTAATCATGTCACGCAAAACCGTGCAAATTATACTTTGTTCTCAAATTGTTAATGTTAACAACGTCAGCAAGCATTGCGTGACTACATGTAATGCCCTTCCGATATGTATCCTTGTTTTCGCATGGGTCTGGTTGCAGTCTCTTCTTTCTGTAGTCACTCCGAAGTCCGAATGAAGTCTTTTGCATTTTACAGCGGGTGAGTCTCTAGTTGTCACTGGCGATTGTCGTTTGAACCTTTCTGGATCCGCCATCAAATTGATAAGTTTAATTATATCAAGTGCTGTGAGACTATAAATCTCCACCTCCAGCATCCTCACACACAATATAGCCTACTAGCCGAGACTCCTTCTTTATGTGTACAGATGTGTGTGTGTGTACAGATGTGTGTGTGTGTGTACAGATGTGTGTGTGTGTACAGATGTGACGCAAAGACATGCTCGAATCTCCCGCTGAAATCCACCAGTACCACTGGAATTAAAAACAGTATTACAAGCTAACCGCTTTGAATCGAGCTAAGGCAAGCAGAGAGTTTTGAACACTGGCTGGTTACTTATTTTATCAAATATGTATTTTGGATAATTTTTAACCCAAAAAAAGCTACGGACTGCAGCTTTAAAGGGATAGTTTACCCAAAAATGAAAATATGATGTTTATTTGCTTACATTCATGGCATCTGGGATGCCCTGGGGGTAAGCAGATAAACATCATATTTTCATTTTTGGGTGAATTATCCCTTTAAAATTGCACTCTATTTACATTCAAATGATTTTAATTGACCCCACCATCATGTTAGCAGTTTTACTAGATTTATCTTATGTCAAAAGATAGGCTGTGTTTTCTATCCAAAACCAACACTGTGTCTGGAAATAAAATGGTTTAAATAATCATAGTTTATTACTATTCTCAGTATTTACTAGGACTAGGTTTGGTGACTCATATTCAGTAAGCATCACAAGTTCACAACATTGTCCTGTGAAGTTATTGAAAACTTTGAGATTCAGACATTACCTTAACTTTAATGTGATCAAAAACAAACAGCATGCAACCTAAAATTAAGCAATGTCGAGGCATAGCAGGACCATGGAATATAGAATGGCAGTGTATTGTTAAGATGATGATGGAAATTTACTTGCGTGTATAGCACAGATATTTGCTCTTTTAAAATGATAGTTCACCCCAAAATGAAAATTGTCATTATTTATTCATCCCTGTGTAATTTTAAACCTGTGAGCGACTTTCTTTTGCAAAACACAAAATAAGATATTTTAGTGACATACAAACCCATACAGGTTTGAAATAACAAGAGAGTAAATGAAGACAGAATGTTCTTTTTTTGTGTGTGAATTATCCCTTTAAAGTACACATTGGTTACAATTAAGACCTCACATGAGAGCCTTGGTTTCCTTAAACTATTCACAGAAAAAATATTTTAAACCATTTTTGTCACCTGGTAATTATAAAATTTTTTTTCTGTAAAAGGCAATCTTCAAGACATGAGGACTCTGGGCTCTGTGACATAAAAGACAAAATCGAGGAGGTCCTTCTAGCATCGGAGGGTTTACCGGCTGTTTCAGCCAAGCTGAGAGAGCTGTGCAAGCGTAGCGAGGGCCTTACTGAACAGCAGAGTGAGGTTCTAAGAACCTCGTTCAAGTGCTGTGTGTGCAGAGGCAAGTAATCACTTGGGCATCACACAGACATGTACAATATGTAGATTAAAAGAACAACCATCTTTTTCATTTTTCATGTAACAATTTGCATAAAATATTCCCTTAAAGGGAACCCTGGGTATTAAGACTTGTGTGGCATTACATGAATTCTCTCTTACTGAATAATATAGAAATAACCCATGAATGATTTTCATTATTAAAAAAAAAATCCAAATTGTGGATCTGATGTTTCATTGCACAGATTTCACACGATTCCAGAAAAGATGGACTAGATGGAAAACGCTTATATCCATTGCCACCTGTGAACTATTTCAGTGAGAAGGGTCTGACTGCATTCACATTCTCAGACCTGCAATTCCTTGGCATCACTTGCAGTCTTTTTTTCTTTTTTTTTCTGTATTTGTTTTTTTTTTTTTTTTTTTAAATTAAATCTCTTAACATTTTACAACAGTAGCCAGGTGGCAAAGACAAAAACAAAAAACGAAGGGTCCTGCAATTTTCATCACCAAAGTAGAAAATCAACATTTTTAAGTCACCATTATAGCAGTCAGTGTTTACTTTAGTTGGGCTGTTGAACCTTGATATTTATTATTATTTTTTATAAAACGTATACAATTTTTTTTTTTTTTTTTACTTAAAGGTGGGGTAGGTAGGAATTCCTTTTTTCAAATTTGCTTAAACTGTCTTTATATACCAATACATAATTAAAATGTAAGTGCTCTGAAAAAGAGAGTATAAAAATCGAGTGACTGTAGATGTTTTAATCTGCAATAAGCAGCTCATTTTTTCCATTCGGGATGAAACAAATGATTGGTTTGGGCGACTGTCACTCTCTCTCGCTGCCATGGCAACACCCCCGCTGCTACATGCGCTGCCCACATGCGCGCACTCGTTGACTCAAGGAGGGTAAGGGCCCTTACATAGTCAACGCATCGGTACGCATACGCGTGCGCAAGGCTACACATCGCTACGCTTCGACCGCCATTCGTCGATGCGTAGCCAAATGTGTCATCCTAGTTTTTGATACGCGACGCGCCGATGCACGCAATACTATGCGTTGTTGGTGGGGGCGACATTGCAAGTAATGTACATAAAAAGGTATATTATTATGTTTACAGAAGAAGAAGATTTGAATACAATGGCGGGCGAAGAGGAAAAGTTATGCGAGCTTGTTCGTATACATCCTTTGTTGCCGCCGATGTAAAATCAGCAATATGCACTCCTCTTCAGTTGCCATTTTGATCTGAATATTACGTGACTCGACTCTAGACTCTACTACCCCCTACTGCGCGATCGGTGTATTGCATTTCACGCATCGCCGTCGACGCTTGTGTACTATGAAAAGGCTCGCGTTGCTCGTGTTGACTATGTAACGGCCCTAAGAGACTAGTAAGAGACACAATAACATGCAAAACACGGCGTATATGTTATGAATCTTACACGAAATTCACCTTCATCACAGTGTAACTGATAGTAATGGGAAAACGTGTATCAATGCAACCTGTTTTTAGCTTTGCTTTATGTTACTAGCTCGTTAACGAATTAAACTCCATATATCTTAAACTTTACCAGTATCGATATGCTAGCTTGATAGTGAGTACTAACAGCCATGTTAGTTGTTTATATTCATAATGATAAAGTTAGGTATTTTATGTGAGTCTGACATGATGTCACTACATGCACTGCTCCTCTCTGCTCAGCGCTGGTAAGCGCGTCCTCCAGCTGTGAGCTGTCGGCATCGCGCGTTCATGTGTTTTGGGGGCGTGGTTTTGGAAGGAGCCCAGAATGGAGGGGGTGGAAGTGAATGGAGATAAGTAGCTGTGTTTATTGCAGCCCTGAGAGGACTACAGACACTCGATTTTTATACTCTCTTTTCCAGAGTACTTACATTTTAATTATGTATTGGTATATAAAGACAATTTAAACAAATTTGGGAAAAAGTTTTTTAGACCAAAAACGACCTACCCTACCTTTAATTATAGCAGCTAGACTTTTGTAAAAGTCATCAGGTGGTGATGATTGTTTTAACATTCATTATTTGTCCTGAGTCACCAACTGAAATCATTCAGTCTAGAGCTCAAGAGCCCAACTAAGGTGAACACTGACCACTATAATGGTGGGGTTTTTTTTTAAAATAAAGGTTAATCAAAAAAAATAATACAACTGGACGTTCATGAATATTGCTTGCAAGTATCTAAATAGTCTATAGCCTAGGCCTAACTAGGTACAAAAATGTTTTGTTTTGTTTGAAATGGATGAAGTGGAACCATCTACTAGCCTATGTAATTTGCACAATATGTGAAATTATGAATGGAAACGGCTCAAGGGCAACTTTTTTTACGATGCACCGGGGAAAAAAAACTTGTGCAACAATTAAAAAGCCAGTTAGATGGAAAAAGCAAATTAAAGTTTTTTTACATGCATATTCTTTGTCGATAACAAAATATTGCAAAAAACTGGATGGAAACTTGGTTATTGTAATTTCGTTTCTTTTTTTATTGTCTTCACCGACTGGCTATTGTTGTGAAATGAGAAATTCAATTAAAAAATAATAAATGCAATCAAATAAAAATAAAACAGACCGCAAGTGACATCACTTGTGGAAGTGTAGGTGTCTAAGAGTTCAAGCCTGAAAATTCAAGTGCATGTCTGCAGTTAGACCCTATTGCTTTCAGTAGCTGTGGTCAATGGCATCAGAGCTTCAGCATCAGAGCTAACAGGTTTTTAGGAACTTTTATTCATTCATAGGCATCTTCCCATTGTTTTGTTGACATTGTATCAGTATTTTATTTTCCGAGTCATGCTCTGATTAAAAATGGCTACAGGTAATGCCAATCACAGACATCTAGGCACCAGTAGCTTACTAGTGCAACCATTTGACATCGACACAGTGTTCCAAAAATAATGACATTCAGTGGTTAAAACAATGTGGATTATTATTATTTTTTATACTGTAGATCTTTCATCCGTTTTCTACTACATATTTCAGGAAGAGACATCATGTAGCACACAAGTCCTAATACCCATTGTTCCCTTTAATCTATATAATGCAGTCTGCTGGTCATTTGAGCTAAATAAACCCCAAAAGTGTGATCAGGGCACCGATGCAGATTTATTTTGCTGTGTATAAGGTACTTTTCATACTTGAATAAATGAGAGGGTGAGAATATGTGGTATGATATCGGAGGTATTAAAATGTCTGGTGTTTGTTACCTGGATAGTCTATCTGATATTTAGCATAGCTATTTAAGGAGAATATTTATGGAGTAGCTATCAGTATCATAAAAGCTGTGTAAAGTTTCTATTTTTTTATTGCCTGTGTAATAAATTTGTTATTTTTATCTGTTTGTTACAGGAGTGATGGACAGTCCCGTATTGGCACGCTGCTGTCGCAGTCTAATTGGCTGTAGACAGTGTGTTGATGTATTTGTTCAGGAAGGTCAAACATGTGTAAAATGCAGGTCTGCCATTTCAAGAGAATCAATTGTGGTTGTTGCTGGCCTCTCTGAAGTTTTAAACGTTATTAAGGCCTTAGATGAGCAGTACAGCTCGACCTGAGGTTGCAACGTTTAGTGTAGCATTCTGAAGTATAGAACGTATGGCAATATGCAAATTTTTAATACAATATAAAAAGTGTTTATTTGCCATGTGTTTATTACCATGTTTTGTTCTTTAATACCATTTCTAATCTGATTTGCATTTTGAATGTTTAAACAATTCGTTGTAATGTTTTTATACATCAGGTCTGTTGACTGTTTTGTAATAGTTTTTCTCAGCATTCTTGATGCGAAGTCAATGTTTGCATGTAACACGTTAATGCAAATATGTAGTTTACACTAAAAAATACAATATGCAAACTGAAGGATTTTAATATTTCATTGTAATAGGTTTGTTAACTGTTTTGTAATAGTTGTTAGTAGTAATAGGATTCAGCTTGTGTCAAGATGATTTATGACCCTATGATTGACAGGTGGGCGGGGCTAACCTTTGACCTTCCGGAGGATGTTCCGGAGGCCCCTTTGATGTAGGGATTAACCTTTGACCTATCGATCAATCAAGTTGACAGGTGGGGGGGCTAACCTTTGACCTTCCGTGGTCCTCCGGAGGTCCTTTGATGTAGGGATTAACCTTTGACCTATCGATCGATCAAGTTGACAGTTGTCTTTGCCCTATTGACCTTTGTATTATACGTCAAGTTGCCAGTTGTTAGGGTTGATCTGGGTTTGACAGTTGTCTTTGATCCGTATTATGATGGATGATTTTGCCATTTAGTTTTACCCCTATTGACCCCCGGGGACTTTTTGCTTTGGGAAATTCCCTCCACGCCAGCTGTGTCGGGGTTAGTGAGAAAATAATTTTTCTAATGTTACATATAGATTAGAGTTATCTTTTCAAAACAAAAATAAAATCATCTTACCATTTCAGAGTTGAGGATCTTTTGAAAAAGTTGAAAAGAGTTCCTCTTTTGGAAAGAGTGCCTTTTGCATCTGAAGCATTGGATTAAAGTTGACAGTCTCTGAGCTAAATGTGTGTGTGTGACACCCGATATCCTGGCATTCCTGAAGCATACTATATAAATGGGTCTGTGTGTTGTAGCCAGACCAGAAAGGGAAAAACATGAGCTACGAGAGCATGAACGGTTCATCCTCCCCTAAAACCTCAGAGATGGGGCTGACCAGCAAGATGATGGAAAGTCTGACTATGGCACCGAGAAAGCCCATCGGCCACGTCCGTTTGACAAACTTTCTCCATGAAACTTCGGAATGGACTAAAGCGGGATATATGATGTGTAGCAACCGTGTATTCGGGTACAAATTTCATAAACCCTCACGAATTGTTATACTCTACACCGCTGATGGTGTAGGTGAGTTTCAGCATGGGGAAGACGCATGCGTTGTATTTCCTGAAAAAGACTGGACTCTATTTTACACGTATGTCTGGAAGGATCTGCACGACATCGGCGAAGAGCCTTTGTACACTGCCGAGTGGGATGGGGTAAGTCCGAACAGCCGGTACCGTGTGGTAGGTGACCATACTAAAAAGAAGCCGAATGATTCCGTCTACATATTCTGCTGTAAAGACAAGACAAAGCTCAACAGCACTCGATCAGGAGTCATCCGGCCTAACGAGCATCACGATCTGTACGAAATGCAATTTGTGTTCAATTGGTGCGATCTGGATCTGTTGAGTACTGTTTTTTCAACCATCGCCAAAATGTTCAAATGGTGTGACATGCACGACGGATACAACAAAATCAAAGTGCAGCTGTTCCACCCCGAGAGATGCGCACGAAGCAGTTCGTTCGCTATGCCGTCCACACCCATTCACTACAGTCATCGTAAAGCTCAACTGTCAGACCCTCCCAAGCGTCTTTATAAACCGTGGTTGAAAGTCTAGAACGCCCCGCCCTCTTCTACACCCATAAATTCCGGCGAGCAGACCCACCCGAGCAAACACATATAAACCATGGCTGAAGACGGAGGTCCAGAACCCGCGCACGTGTGCAGCTGCGGTATCTCTTTTGGCAGCATTCTCGAACCTGACGACAACGCGATCGACCATATTCTGACCGACGACGCCGGACCATCGGACATCCACAAAGACTGGGCCCCGGCCAAAACTATCAGACGTCGCATAGCCTTGACACCGTGCTTTGAAAACGATTGTGCTCAGGGTAACATTATCAACCCTGAACCATCAGACCTCCAAAACGACTGGGCTCAGGCTAAAACTACCAAACGTCGCTTAGACTGGGATTTGGAGCTCGAGTGTGACTGTGCTTGCACTAAACCTTCACCACCATCCGACAAAAAGCTCGGATCTCACAACCTGACTTACGAGTCCGATGCTACAGACGGATGTTTCAGCGACGTCGGATTCAAAATCATAAAAGCAGCGGTCGTGGTGCTGCTGCAACATCTCATTGGTGATAAGCTCAAGGAGGAATGTGAGGGGTGTGCGATCGATCATCCTAGCCAGCTGCAACATTCGTGCCTGTTTGACCCCTCTACCTACTTCTTCGACACACACTTTGACGAACTGTCAGGCAAGCTGTTTAAACCCAATTTTCATACCATCATCACTATTATCCTCAACCGGTGCGGGTTAAAATCTCGACCCCACCGTATTCAAGGAACAGTCGGAGCTATTCTGCGTGAATTAAAAGACGAACCATTCATCACTGGCAAGCTAGAAGAAATCAGGGGGAGACTTCTGGACAAACCCTGCAAGGAGATCATCTACGACGTCATTGATCTCTGGGAAGGTCTCTACATCGTGAATGGCGAGTGATCAAACCTCCTCCGACATGGGTGTTGCGGGTAGTATAACGCACTTTATCGCATCCATGTTTAAAGATCATTACAAAGACCAGATCATCGGTCTTATGAACAAGATTATTGAGGAGGCAGCCGATTCCCCGTTTGAAATTCCACGTGATGATGATGACGACACTACACGTGAGACCAATCTCAAGAAAATGATAATAAATGTAAGAAGTCTGGGTCGTAACAATACATGGTACTCTATGACCTCCGCATGTCTTGACAATGATGAGCCAGTATGCGATGTGATAAAACAGGTTCTCGATTGGATGTACGGTTCACGGCCTGACATCGGTGTCTATGATACATTGAGCATGTTCACGTTTGTAGTCGATGTATGTATCCATTTTGTCAAAAAGTCAAAAGGGTTAGTCACTGACGATGAGGAGGAGATGGTCGAACGTAGTCAATTGATTAACAACGTCGACCGAATTATTGAACTGTTTACCGATTATGTCCTAGACAGAAACATGTTTGTGTTCTGTGACTTTTTATTATGGCTAGATTGTGATTAGACCGTTGTATTATATTCATTTTTTACTTTGATCATGCATGTCATTATAACCATTTTACTTTGTGTGTCGTATTATATTCATTTTACTTAGATTGTATTATATTCATTATAACCATTTTTACTTAGCGTGTCTATCCTGTAACCTCATTATTTTTTTAATAAAAGATTGATTCAAATCATCCGCACCTCTCATTCTTTCACAGCGGCTGAAACATCATCATGTCCGAGCTCATGAAAAAGGCTTATTATACACCATCCAACCCAGGTTCTTTAGGGGGGAAAAAACGATTAAAAGATGCCGTCTTAAAAGATAGCGGAGTCCGTCTAAGCGATAAACAGGTTTCAGAATGGCTGGCTGGGGAGGATGCTTACACATTACACAAAACAGCACCGATAAAATACAAACGAAATAGGGTGGTTGTATACGGAATCGATTGTCAATTCGAGGCCGATCTGGTCGACATGACCGCTTATGCCCGGGATAATGACGGTCATAAATATCTGTTGACCTGCGTAGACATTTTCAGCAAACACGCCTGGACCAAGGTGTTGAAGAATAAGAGCGGGGTTGAGGTTACTAATGCGTTCGAGTCTATACTCGAAGAGGGTCGTGTCCCGCAGAAATTGCAGACGGATCAGGGAAAGGAATTTTTAACAGCCACCAATTCGCGACGATACATAGATGTTATACAAGACATTATTCAGGGGTACAATACCAGTTATCATCGCAGTATCAGAATGAGACCCGTGGACGTCAGCAGAGTCAATGAGGGTCAAGTGTTTCAAAACTTGTACGGAGATGTAAAGAAGAATAAGACCGAGAAACCCGTATTAAAGTTCAAAGTCGGCGACGTCGTCAGGATTTCTAAAGTGAGAGGTCCGTTCGCCAAAGGTTACGAGCAGAACTACACGGAAGAGTTTTTCACCGTATCCTCATGTATTCCGCGCCACCCCCCGGTCTACAGACTCAGCGATTATGACGGCGAAGTCCTCGAAGGGGTTTTTTATGAAAAAGAGCTGCAAAAAATAATTGTGAGTAAAAACAAATCTTTTAAGGTGGAAAAGATTTTAGGGCAGAAAAAACAAGGCAAATCTACGCTTGTTTTAGTGAAATGGCTAGGATGGCCTTCAAAATTTAACAGCTACGTAGATAAAAAAACTGTGGTGGACTTGCAATCTCCTTAAAACGCATCAACCATAACGGATGAGATCATACGAGTCGAGGACCGTCATGGACGAGCATGGGTTCTACGTCACGCTACCGTGCAACGCATCGTCGTGGGTTTACCCCCAAAATCGAATATCCAGCTATACAACCAGACTACCAAAAGCTATAAGCTTGAAAGGACCCTGGCAAGTCGGACTAGCCGAAATCGAATATCCTAGAAGTTGGTATAGCTTTAACGACAAAGAAGGATATTTCACCCTAAACATTGAGCCGGATGGTGATACGATTAAAAAAAACAGAGCGATGCAATTAAACATAGCCGGAGGGTACTACCCAAATATTCGCGCCATCATTCGTGTTATAAATCAACTCATCCTAAATCATGGGGTATTGACTCACGATGAAATAAAAAACAAATTGTTTCTGGTGGCAAAACCCAACGTTTCACTCTACTTCCGAGGAAGACTCGGCATTATTTTAGGAGCAGCGAGGGGGGGCTATCTCGGACAATCGAGCTACGATAAAGAAGCAGATTTGACGAAAACCATTATGACGTACGCTCCTCATCAATGCGACATCAACGCAGGGTTCTACACATTCTACGTCTACACGGACATTATCCAATATCAAGTGGTCGGCGATTCTCACGTACCCCTTTTGAGATGCGTACATATATCGGGTAAAACCAATGACACGGTCATTGCTAGATACGACAAGCCGCATTACGCATCGATCGCCAAGGATCACATCACCGACATCACCATAGAGGTTAAGGACGATCAAAACAAGCCAGTACCCTTCACTTACGGGAAAGTCATCGTAAAACTGCACTTTAAACCAAAAAATGAATTATCATTATAGACCTAGAGAGAGTCCGGACTATGTTGCCTACTACCAAAACCAAGCCGGCGGAGCTTTACCCGGTTATGCCGGGGGAGGGGTTATGTACGGTAGCGGCTTAGGGGGTATTTTTAGAGGTCTGTTCCGGATGGCCGTACCTCTGTTAAAAAGAGGCTTCAGCATAGCAAAGCCCCACCTAAAATCAGCTGCTAAAAATATAGCATCCGACGTCTGATGCATCAGGGTCCGGTCGTCTGATGCATCAGGGTCCGGTCTGATGGTCATGGCCCGTAAGAGAATGTCCAAACCTCCCGGTGTGAGAAGGCGTGGTCAATCGGGGGTGAAAAGGAAGAAAACAACACGTGTATCAAACAAGCGCTCACTCGTAAGTAGAAAGCGTAAGAAGACTGTTAGGCGAAACGCGTCGGTCAAGAGAGGGGTAAAAACCATATTCTAAAATGGCGTTACTGCATCGTATGTCGGGGGAGTGCATCAAGTCCGAGCTGGACTTATTTACAGTACCTCTGACACAGACCATCATCGAGAAAAACAGCTATTTAGAAGTAGCTCCGTTATCGGCCCTTTCGGCCTCTGCCCCGATAGAGTTTTTTATCGCGGGAAACGGGGATGATTATCTGGATCTCAATAACACCATGCTCTATCTACGGGTGAAAATCACGGACCCTGATGGGGGGGATATCCCGCATCCGGCTAGGGTCGGGCTGATTAACTACCCGGGAGCTACTATATTTTCACAAGTCGACATAACCCTGGGTGATCGTCTGATATCTCAAAGCTCAAGCACCTATCCTTATCGGTGTATCATAGAGAGTCTGCTCAACTACGGTAAGGATACGCTGGAATCTCTGTTCTCCACATCGTTGTTTCACAAAGATTCTGCGGGTCAGATGGACATTCATGACCCCCCGGGCAATAACGCTGGATTGACAAAGAGGGCGACCTATACCAGTCGGAGCAGGGAGGTGGAACTGTTTACCCCCATACACGCTGATATATTCTTCCAGGAGAAACTTTTACTGAATGGGGTGGATGTTAAGCTGCGATTTATTCGAGCAAAAGATGAATTCTGCCTGATGAGGGCCGACGACATTGCTTACAAATTAAATATAACGGCAGCATCCCTATTTGTCAAGAAAGTGTCTGTTTCACCCCCGGTGAGACTGGCTCACGCACAGGCGTTACTGTCAACAACGGCCAAGTATGCCGTCGACAGGGTCTGTCTAAAAACGTTCTCAATCCCTAACGGGTCTCGTGTTCTGAATCAAGAAAATCTGTTTTTAGGAACATTACCAAAGTCTATCATCATCGCCATGGTCGACAACGACGCATTCACCGGATCCTACACAAAAAATCCATTCGCGTTCAAACATTACAATCTGGAGTTCTTAGCCGTCTACGTCGACTCTCAGCAATTCCCCGCTAAACCTCTACAACCTAATTTCGAAGCCGGTCTGGCAGCGCGTGAATTTTATCAGCTATCGATGGCGACCGGTAGACACCTTAAAGACCGCGCGCTCTGTATCAACAGTGACGATTTCATGAACGGATACACGCTTTATGCGTTTAACCTCACCCCTGATGAAGAGTGTGGCCAACACATTTCGCTCATCAAGTCCGGAAATATCAGAGTCGAAGCACGTTTCAGACAACCGCTGCCGAATACTGTTAACTTAATCATTTACGCCGTTTTTGATTCTCTCATTGAAGTGTCTAACCGCAGACAGGTGCTGATCGATTACTATTGAGAGATGAACACGCTTCAACTCACAGCTATCGTGGATAAAATGACGTGCAGAACACATTTTCTTGGGGTTCTACCGAGCGATCAACTATCCAAAAAACCTGTGAGGACCTTACCTGCGATGGGGATCATTAACACCGACCCTGCTCGGCTACCCGGTGAACATTGGATCGCCGTTTATTTACCCGAAGAGGGGCCAGCTTGTTTTTTCGACAGCTTTGGCAATCCACCCAACAGCCCCCGCTTCCCAACCAGCATCGATCACTTTCTAGCGACCAACCACCCCCAAGTATTATATTCCGACAGACAAGTCCAGGATTATTCATCCAATACCTGCGGGGAGCACTGTTTTGTTTTTTCTATATCATTTAGCTAAAGGTTGTGACTATGCCCATGTGATGAAACTATACACCGACGATTATATTAAAAATGATAAAATGGTATCCCTGTTTGTGAAGAGATTAAGACCGCATGTGTGTAATGATAAAATATCATCCTGTGTGCAAACATGTTTGATCTATAAATAAAAAAATCTTAAAACCATTTATATTTTATCGTCTTTATTTAATCGTAAGATACATTCGTTAAAATTCCAACCATTGCCTCGGATCACCGGTCGATATTTTAAACACAGAGTCTTTCGGAGTCCTGTAGCGTGAATATTTTCGTGCCTTTTTATAAGGTCTAACATCGGGTGTGGTGGCGGGGGTGATGGGGTTACTCTTTAGAGATTTAATCACGCTCCTGACCTGTTGATTCGGTACGGTAGAAAAAGGAATGTTTAACTCGCCAAAAGCCTGTAGAAACTCCGACCATCCTAGAGGTCTCCGGTCATCCCGAACCTTTTGGGGGGCCGTCACATTTTTTAACAAATCAACCATGTGTGAACCTGGTACGACTTTACCCTTGAACACAAACTCCCCCGATTCGTTCCAGCCGCTTAGTCCTTTAGCTTTAGACATCTTGTCTAATATGTATCTACTGTTTTTCACGCTTCTCGAAGGGACATTCTTCAGCACTTCGTCCACCACAGCCCCCTCAGCAACACCGTCTTCAACATTAGCAGTGTGGGGGACGGTAGGCGTTTGCGCATCTTTATGATCGTCATCCGTATGGGGTAACGAGAGGGTTAAAACCCCGGTCTCACGATCCCCTTGTCTAACGATGGTCAAAAACCTGCTTAGGGTATTGGTGTAAAGTTTGGCTTTTTCGTACGGATTCAAATCGGTGCGATGTAAAATATTTCTTATGGCACCGTCCAAATTGTTTTCCACAGTCTGTTGAATGTTCTCACGTACATTTTCAGTTTTCATCTTATCCAGCTGATGCTGAGGGACTAAATACATCTTCTCAGCGTACTCCATCCTATCGATTGGCTATCAAGCTCGTCAGGAACGGGACGGCGACGCTTAATAGAGGTAAAAGGAACCCCCCCTTTTGGTTGATAACTCGTTTCTTGGCATAGAGGCGGGTGCCATAAGAAATATTTTACATCGCACCGATTTGAATCCGTACGAAAAAGCCAAACTTTACACCAATACCCTAAGCAGGTTTTTGACCATCGTTAGACAAGGGGATCGTGAGACCGGGGTTTTAACCCTCTCGTTACCCCATACGGAAGACGATCATAAAGATGCGCAAACGCCTACCGTCCCCCACACTGCTAATGTTGAAGACGGTGTTGCTGAGGGGGCTGTGGTGGACGAAGTGCTGAAGAATGTCCCTTCGAGAAGCGTGAAAAACAGTAGATACATATTAGACAAGACGTCTAAAGCTAAAGGACTAAGCGGCTGGAACGAATCGGGGGAGTTTGTGTTCAAGGGTAAAGTCGTACCAGGTTCACACATGGTTGATTTGTTAAAAAATGTGACGGCCCCCCAAAAGGTTCGGGATGACCGGAGACCTCTAGGATGGTCGGAGTTTCTACAGGCTTTTGGCGAGTTAAACATTCCTTTTTCTACCGTACCGAATCAACAGGTCAGGAGCGTGATTAAATCTCTAAAGAGTAACCCCATCACCCCCGCCACCACACCCGATGTTAGACCTTATAAAAAGGCACGAAAATATTCACGCTACAGGACTCCGAAAGACTCTCTGTTTAAAATATCGACCGGTGATCCGAGGCAATGGTTGGAATTTTAACGAATGTATCTTACGATTAAATAAAGACGATAAAATATAAATGGTTTTAAGATTTTTTTATTTATAGATCAAACATGTTTGCACACAGGATGATATTTTATCATTACACACATGCGGTCTTAATCTCTTCACAAACAGGGATACCATTTTATCATTTTTAATATAATCGTCGGTGTATAGTTTCATCACATGGGCATAGTCACAACCTTTAGCTAAATGATATAGAAAAAACAAAACAGTGCTCCCCGCAGGTATTGGATGAATAATCCTGGACTTGTCTGTCGGAATATAATACTTGGGGGTGGTTGGTCGCTAGAAAGTGATCGATGCTGGTTGGGAAGCGGGGGCTGTTGGGTGGATTGCCAAAGCTGTCGAAAAAACAAGCGGGCCCCTCTTCGGGTAAATAAACGGCGATCCAATGTTCACCGGGTAGCCGAGCAGGGTCGGTGTTAATGATCCCCATCGCAGGTAAGGTCCTCACAGGTTTTTTGGGTAGTTGATCGCTCGGTAGAACCCCAAGAAAATGTGTTCTGCACGTCATTTTATCCACGATAGCTGTGAGTTGAAGCGTGTTCATCTCTCAATAGTAATCGATCAGCACCTGTCTGCGGTTAGACACTTCAATGAGAGAATCAAAAACGGCGTAAATGATTAAGTTAACAGTATTCGGCAGCGGTTGTCTGAAACGTGCTTCGACTCTGATATTTCCGGACTTGATTAGCGAAATGTGTTGGCCACACTTTTCATCAGGGGTGAGGTTAAACGCATAAAGCGTGTATCCGTTCATGAAATCGTCACTGTTGATACAGAGCGCGCGGTCTTTAAGGTGTCTACCGGTCGCCATCGATAGCTGATAAAATTCACGCGCTGCCAGACCGGCTTCGAAATTAGGTTGTAGAGGTTTAGCGGGGAATTGCTGAGAGTCGACGTAGACGGCTAAGAACTCCAGATTGTAATGTTTGAACGCGAATGGATTTTTTGTGTAGGATCCGGTGAATGCGTCGTTGTCGACCATGGCGATGATGATAGACTTTGGTAATGTTCCTAAAAACAGATTTTCTTGATTCAGAACACGAGACCCGTTAGGGATTGAGAACGTTTTTAGACAGACCCTGTCGACGGCATACTTGGCCGTTGTTGACAGTAACGCCTGTGCGTGAGCCAGTCTCACCGGGGGTGAAACAGACACTTTCTTGACAAATAGGGATGCTGCCGTTATATTTAATTTGTAAGCAATGTCGTCGGCCCTCATCAGGCAGAATTCATCTTTTGCTCGAATAAATCGCAGCTTAACATCCACCCCATTCAGTAAAAGTTTCTCCTGGAAGAATATATCAGCGTGTATGGGGGTAAACAGTTCCACCTCCCTGCTCCGACTGGTATAGGTCGCCCTCTTTGTCAATCCAGCGTTATTGCCCGGGGGGTCATGAATGTCCATCTGACCCGCGGAATCTTTGTGAAACAACGATGTGGAGAACAGAGATTCCAGCGTATCCTTACCGTAGTTGAGCAGACTCTCTATGATACACCGATAAGGATAGGTGCTTGAGCTTTGAGATATCAGACGATCACCCAGGGTTATGTCGACTTGTGAAAATATAGTAGCTCCCGGGTAGTTAATCAGCCCGACCCTAGCCGGATGCGGGATATCCCCCCCATCAGGGTCCGTGATTTTCACCCGTAGATAGAGCATGGTGTTATTGAGATCCAGATAATCATCCCCGTTTCCCGCGATAAAAAACTCTATCGGGGCAGAGGCCGAAAGGGCCGATAACGGAGCTACTTCTAAATAGCTGTTTTTCTCGATGATGGTCTGTGTCAGAGGTACTGTAAATAAGTCCAGCTCGGACTTGATGCACTCCCCCGACATACGATGCAGTAACGCCATTTTAGAATATGGTTTTTACCCCTCTCTTGACCGACGCGTTTCGCCTAACAGTCTTCTTATGCTTTCTACTTACGAGTGAGCGCTTGTTTGATACACGTGTTGTTTTCTTCCTTTTCACCCCCGATTGACCATGCCTTCTCACACCGGGAGGTTTGGACATTCTCTTACGGGCCATGACCATCAGACCGGACCCCCCTTGAGCTTTAGCATCATTGTCGTGCGAACGCATCAATACGTTTGAGAAGACGTCGGATGCTATATTTTTAGCAGCTGATTTTAGGTGGGGCTTTGCTATGCTGAAGCCTCTTTTTAACAGAGGTACGGCCATCCGGAACAGACCTCTAAAAATACCCCCTAAGCCGCTACCGTACATAACCCCTCCCCCGGCATAACCGGGTAAAGCTCCGCCGGCTTGGTTTTGGTAGTAGGCAACATAGTCCGGACTCTCTCTAGGTCTATAATGATAATTCATTTTTTGGTTTAAAGTGCAGTTTTACGATGACTTTCCCGTAAGTGAAGGGTACTGGCTTGTTTTGATCGTCCTTAACCTCTATGGTGATGTCGGTGATGTGATCCTTGGCGATCGATGCGTAATGCGGCTTGTCGTATCTAGCAATGACCGTGTCATTGGTTTTACCCGATATATGTACGCATCTCAAAAGGGGTACGTGAGAATCGCCGACCACTTGATATTGGATAATGTCCGTGTAGACGTAGAATGTGTAGAACCCTGCGTTGATGTCGCATTGATGAGGAGCGTACGTCATAATGGTTTTCGTCAAATCTGCTTCTTTATCGTAGCTCGATTGTCCGAGATAGCCCCCCCTCGCTGCTCCTAAAATAATGCCGAGTCTTCCTCGGAAGTAGAGTGAAACGTTGGGTTTTGCCACCAGAAACAATTTGTTTTTTATTTCATCGTGAGTCAATACCCCATGATTTAGGATGAGTTGATTTATAACACGAATGATGGCGCGAATATTTGGGTAGTACCCTCCGGCTATGTTTAATTGCATCGCTCTGTTTTTTTTAATCGTATCACCATCCGGCTCAATGTTTAGGGTGAAATATCCTTCTTTGTCGTTAAAGCTATACCAACTTCTAGGATATTCGATTTCGGCTAGTCCGACTTGCCAGGGTCCTTTCAAGCTTATAGCTTTTGGTAGTCTGGTTGTATAGCTGGATATTCGATTTTGGGGGTAAACCCACGATGATGCGTTGCACGGTAGCGTGACGTAGAACCCATGCTCGTCCATGACGGTCCTCGACTCGTATGATCTCATCCGTTATGGTTGATGCGTTTTAAGGAGATTGCAAGTCCACCACAGTTTTTTTATCTACGTAGCTGTTAAATTTTGAAGGCCATCCTAGCCATTTCACTAAAACAAGCGTAGATTTGCCTTGTTTTTTCTGCCCTAAAATCTTTTCCACCTTAAAAGATTTGTTTTTACTCACAATTATTTTTTGCAGCTCTTTTTCATAAAAAACCCCTTCGAGGACTTCGCCGTCATAATCGCTGAGTCTGTAGACCGGGGGGTGGCGCGGAATACATGAGGATACGGTGAAAAACTCTTCCGTGTAGTTCTGCTCGTAACCTTTGGCGAACGGACCTCTCACTTTAGAAATCCTGACGACGTCGCCGACTTTGAACTTTAATACGGGTTTCTCGGTCTTATTCTTCTTTACATCTCCGTACAAGTTTTGAAACACTTGACCCTCATTGACTCTGCTGACGTCCACGGGTCTCATTCTGATACTGCGATGATAACTGGTATTGTACCCCTGAATAATGTCTTGTAAAACATCTATGTATCGTCGCGAATTGGTGGCTGTTAAAAATCTCCACATGCGACTTTTTAATGTTCTATTAAATCGTTCGGCGACGCTGGCTTTCAAATCGGTAGCGGTAGCGAAATGATTAATGCCATGTTTTTTCATTAGATTTTGAAAATGTTTGTTAAAAAATTCCTTTCCCTGATCCGTCTGCAATTTCTGCGGGACACGACCCTCTTCGAGTATAGACTCGAACGCATTAGTAACCTCAACCCCGCTCTTATTCTTCAACACCTTGGTCCAGGCGTGTTTGCTGAAAACGTCTACGCAGGTCAACAGATATTTATGACCGTCATTATCCCGGGCATAAGCGGTCATGTCGACCAGATCGGCCTCGAATTGACAATCGATTCCGTATACAACCACCCTATTTCGTTTGTATTTTATCGGTGCTGTTTTGTGTAATGTGTAAGCATCCTCCCCAGCCAGCCATTCTGAAACCTGTTTATCGCTTAGACGGACTCCGCTATCTTTTAAGACGGCATCTTTTAATCGTTTTTTCCCCCCTAAAGAACCTGGGTTGGATGGTGTATAATAAGCCTTTTTCATGAGCTCGGACATGATGATGTTTCAGCAGCTGTGAAAGAATGAGAGGTGCGGATGATTTGAATCAATCTTTTATTAAAAAAATAATGAGGTTACAGGATAGACACGCTAAGTAAAAATGGTTATAATGAATATAATACAATCTAAGTAAAATGAATATAATACGACACACAAAGTAAAATGGTTATAATGACATGCATGATCAAAGTAAAAAATGAATATAATACAACGGTCTAATCACAATCTAGCCATAATAAAAAGTCACGGAACACAAACATGTTTCTGTCTAGGACATAATCGGTAAACAGTTCAATAATTCGGTCGACGTTGTTAATCAATTGACTACGTTCGACCATCTCCTCCTCATCGTCAGTGTCTAACCCTTTTGACTTTTTGACAAAATGGATACATACATCGACTACAAACGTGAACATGCTCAATGTATCATAGACACCGATGTCAGGCCGTGAACCGTACATCCAATCGAGAACCTGTTTTATCACATCGCATACTGGCTCATCATTGTCAAGACATGTGGAGGTCATAGAGTACCATGTATTGTTACGACCCAGACTTCTTACATTTATTATCATTTTCTTGAGATTGGTCTCACGTGTAGTGTCGTCATCATCATCACGTGGAATTTCAAACGGGGAATCGGCTGCCTCCTCAATAATCTTGTTCATAAGACCGATGATCTGGTCTTTGTAATGATCTTTAAACATGGATGCGATAAAGTGCGTTATACTACCCGCAACACCCATGTCGGAGGAGGTTTGATCACTCGCCATTCACGATGGAGAGACCTTCCCAGAGATCAACGATGTCGTAGATGATCTCCTTGCAGGGTTTGTCCAGAAGTCTCCCCCTGATTTCTTCTAGCTTGCCAGTGATGAATGGTTCGTCTTTTAATTCACACAGAATAGCTCCGACTGTTCCTTGAATACGGTGGGGTCGAGATTTTAACCCGCACCGGTTGAGGATAATAGTGATGATGGTATGAAAATTGGGTTTAAACAGCTTGCCTGACAGTTCGTCAAAGTGTGTGTCGAAGAAGTAGGTAGAGGGGTCAAACAGGCACGAATGTTGCAGCTGGCTAGGATGATCGATCGCACACCCCTCACATTCCTCCTTGAGCTTATCACCAATGAGATGTTGCAGCAGCACCACGACCGCTGCTTTTATGATTTTGAATCCGACGTCGCTGAAACATCCGTCTGTAGCATCGGACTCGTAAGTCAGGTTGTGAGATCCGAGCTTTTTGTCGGATGGTGGTGAAGGTTTAGTGCAAGCACAGTCACACTCGAGCTCCAAATCCCAGTCTAAGCGACGTTTGGTAGTTTTAGCCTGAGCCCAGTCGTTTTGGAGGTCTGATGGTTCAGGGTTGATAATGTTACCCTGAGCACAATCGTTTTCAAAGCACGGTGTCAAGGCTATGCGACGTCTGATAGTTTTGGCCGGGGCCCAGTCTTTGTGGATGTCCGATGGTCCGGCGTCGTCGGTCAGAATATGGTCGATCGCGTTGTCGTCAGGTTCGAGAATGCTGCCAAAAGAGATACCGCAGCTGCACACGTGCGCGGGTTCTGGACCTCCGTCTTCAGCCATGGTTTATATGTGTTTGCTCGGGTGGGTCTGCTCGCCGGAATTTATGGGTGTAGAAGAGGGCGGGGCGTTCTAGACTTTCAACCACGGTTTATAAAGACGCTTGGGAGGGTCTGACAGTTGAGCTTTACGATGACTGTAGTGAATGGGTGTGGACGGCATAGCGAACGAACTGCTTCGTGCGCATCTCTCGGGGTGGAACAGCTGCACTTTGATTTTGTTGTATCCGTCGTGCATGTCACACCATTTGAACATTTTGGCGATGGTTGAAAAAAACAGTACTCAACAGATCCAGATCGTACCAATTGAACACAAATTGCATTTCATACAGATCGTGATGCTCGTTAGGCCGGATGACTCCTGATCGAGTGCTGTTGAGCTTTGTCTTGTCTTTACAGCAGAATATGTAGACGGAATCATTCGGCTTCTTTTTAGTATGGTCACCTACCACACGGTACCGGCTGTTCGGACTTACCCCATCCCACTCGGCAGTGTACAAAGGCTCTTCGCCGATGTCGTGCAGATCCTTCCAGACATACGTGTAAAATAGAGTCCAGTCTTTTTCAGGAAATACAACGCATGCGTCTTCCCCATGCTGAAACTCACCTACACCATCAGCGGTGTAGAGTATAACAATTCGTGAGGGTTTATGAAATTTGTACCCGAATACACGGTTGCTACACATCATATATTCCGCTTTAGTCCATTCCGAAGTTTCATGGAGAAAGTTTGTCAAACGGACGTGGCCGATGGGCTTTCTCGGTGCCATAGTCAGACTTTCCATCATCTTGCTGGTCAGCCCCATCTCTGAGGTTTTAGGGGAGGATGAACCGTTCATGCTCTCGTAGCTCATGTTTTTCCCTTTCTGGTCTGGCTACAACACACAGACCCATTTATATAGTATGCTTCAGGAATGCCAGGATATCGGGTGTCACACACACACATTTAGCTCAGAGACTGTCAACTTTAATCCAATTCTTCACCATAGTGAAAAGGTAAGATGATTTTTATTTTTATTTATTTTAAAGGAATGAATGTTTTTCAACTCTACTTAGTGTGAGATATTTTCTCACTTTCACTCCCCAGCAGGGGGATGCAGGAATAGGGTGACGTCTCACACACTCACAGACAGACGCACACACTTAGCGCAGAGACTGTCAGATGCAAAAGGCACTCTTTCCAAAAGAGGAACTCTTTTCAACTTTTTCAAAAGATCCTCAACTCTGAAACGGTAAGATGATTTTATTTTTGTTTTGAAAAGATAACTCTAATCTATATGTAACATTAGAAAAATTATTTTCTCACTAACCCCGACACAGCTGGCGTGGAGGGAATTTCCCAAAGCAAAAAGTCCCCGGGGGTCAATAGGGGTAAAACTAAATGGCAAAATCATCCATCATAATACGGATCAAAGACAACTGTCAAACCCAGATCAACCCTAACAACTGGCAACTTGACGTATAATACAAAGGTCAATAGGGCAAAGACAACTGTCAACTTGATCGATCGATAGGTCAAAGGTTAATCCCTACATCAAAGGACCTCCGGAGGACCACGGAAGGTCAAAGGTTAGCCCCCCCACCTGTCAACTTGATTGATCGATAGGTCAAAGGTTAATCCCTACATCAAAGGGGCCTCCGGAACATCCTCCGGAAGGTCAAAGGTTAGCCCCGCCCACCTGTCAATCATAGGGTCATAAATCATCTTGACACAAGCTGAATCCTATTACTACTGTTGTTGTCAGTAATATGTAATACTTTAATGCATACCAATTTGCAGTTTACACATTTCACAATGCAATGTAAACTGATTGTTCCAGGCCATGTAAACACCATCTTTTTCAAACCATGGCCATCGGTTTGTGATTTAAAGACTTAATGTTTTAAACATGTTCTGTTTGCATGCAGTGGCATACTGAGTAAAAAAAATAAAGTTGTAGTTCATTAACATTTAATTTATTAGATTATTTTGTCATTACCAGTTTGTTTTGCTTTAAACTGACCAATACAAATCATTGACTTAAATGATCATTTGCTACCAGAATTTTATCCAATTTCACTATTATAGTAATATTTTATACACTCCATGCTACAGTAGGCAAAATGATTAATGTACAATGACACGACTTATTGATGTCGTGTTCATTATTATAATTACAACAAAATAAAGCAACTCTTGCACATCTTCTGGTGACATCTATGCACATCTTCTGGTGATGTTAATAAGCTCAGTTAAACAGTCCTGGAATGGGTGGTAAAGCTCATTTACAGTACAGTTCAGTACATCTCCAAGGTCAAAATAAAGGATATTAAATTCTGTCTCTGCCCTAATTTTATCCTCCTCAGACTGGAATGGGTCAATACCAAACGATGATGGAGTGGTCAATTTCCTGACGGTACAGCTCAGCAGATTCTGATGCACTTGGCAGAAATTCCGCTAAAATCCTTGTTTTGCAGCCATCTCTTGCCAGCAGATTGGGGATACCTTTGCCTATAAATAAAGTTGAGAAAAATAAATACTGATAATACTAAAGTAAATAATGCTGGTTCACTTTTTTTTGGTCACACCTTTGACATTTGTCAGCAAACCATATTCTGGCAACTGAGTTATTGAATGAGTATGGTTTTGCATTGTGTTATCAATGAAATGGGTTATTGGATTCTATTCAAGGTAAAAAGACATGCCGATGAAATATGACTGTAAACCCAGCTAAAGTCATTTTTGTGATTTACTGTTTTTTTATTATTATTGTTTATTCATTTTAATATGCATAGGAGAAAAAGTAATAGAACAAAAAACTAACAGTAGAAACAACAAATGTCAAATACATTAAATAAAAAGATCAACGGTATTTAAATATAACAAACTGATGGAAAATACAGCACTGATGCATAGAAGGGAGAACAAGTATAATAAAAGTAATAAAATCAATGTCCTGTAGTTATAAATAGTCATACATTTTGTAATCCATATCTGTGGTGGCCAAAAGGTTAGGTCAATAAAAGGCATCCATATTTTTCAAAAAGTACTGGCCTTGTTATTTAAGTTGTAAGTGTACTCTTCCAATCATAATGTTTCATTTAAAAGTTGTTTACAAAGATCAAATGTTGGAGGCATTGGTTGGTTTCCGGTTGAGAATTTTTTTTTTTTTTTGCCAAGTATGATAATATGCCAAGCCTCTTTACAGATATAGGGTCAAATGTCATGTCCAATAGTATACCAAAAAGATATTGTGATGGTGTATTGTCCAATGAAGTTTGCAAAACCTTGGCTGTGAAATTCTGTATTGCTATCCCGAAATATTTAAGTTTTCTACATTCCTAAAAGATATGCATCACTGATCCTATGTAGGTTTTACATCTGTGACATTTGGATGATACATTTTTCTCAAAGGGGGGTAAGGTAAATCCTATGCATACATTTATAGTTCTGTTCAGCTATTTTGTTACAAGAAAATGAGGGGAAAACTGTTCTTCATTGAAATTACACCCCAGATCTCTTTGCCACACATTTTAAGTGTAAATGTAAAAACACTGTCCAGCATACCTGTAATATTATGACTGTTCCATGCATGAACAAATCTCTGCACTCCAATCTGGCTGATCTGGCATGTAAGATTGGACACACAGTACCTCATCAACCCATCCTCCATGTCCAAAGACTCCTGGTCAACCATTTGGATAAGTGCACTCTTGATTGGGAAATTGACCCGCTTATTTACTTCAGGCCACATTCTCTCTACAGTGTGGTTCTGTTGATTAAAAGAACAATCTACACAATGTAAAGCATCAGTGTTTCCTCTAGAATTTTGTCCAACTGTGGTGGCAGGCCCATTTCCCCAGGGGGAGGGGGTAGTGGGGCTCAACAAATAACAAATATCGGACCGAGAAGCTGCAG
Source organism: Gila orcuttii (assembly GCA_026230005.1). Taxonomy (NCBI): domain Eukaryota; kingdom Metazoa; phylum Chordata; class Actinopteri; order Cypriniformes; family Leuciscidae; genus Gila; species Gila orcuttii. The sequence continues at coordinate 46,837,242 of JAPDVR010000008.1, read as the reverse complement.
CCGTGGCGGGATGGTTTTAGGTGTGGCGGCCCGCCACGGCGGAATGAATGTAGAGGAAACACTGAGCATAATTTAAAATCAGACAGTATAAAATGTTCTGACACAACAGCACAACTGCTACATCATAAATGGATTATTATAAATAAGCTATTTATGCCACATACATGCATCTAGGGCTGAAGTTGTAATGACTGTTTCTATTTATAATTGTACTTACATTATTCAGTAATTCTAAAGTTTAGATAGACCTACAAATTATTTTCCCTTCTTTATTAATCTCACCTTAGTTGATGTTGTCTGGAGGTAAGGTAGTCTCTGCTGGTTATGTCTGTATTCTGCCAACATTTCCTGCATGAAGAGGGTTAGGTAAAATTCTGTGCCATGGTCCCACATCCCATGGGAAATGACAGCTTTTCTAGGAAGAAATAAAAAATAAAGTTAGAATTTAACATTAAGGTACACAAAAACTATGAACATATGATAATATAATATTTCATCTTACTTGTACACCTCTTCATAAATGGTTAAATTGTTCTTTATTGGCATAGTGGAGTGGCCAACAATTTTCTTGCTGAAGCCATCAATCGCAATAACATGTGTGACACCAAACATGCAAAGCTTTTCATTTTGGTCCATATGGAGTTTGTGACCCACATACTCTGCATTGTATGGGACCGGATTCAAATTCCGTGCTCCCTGAAATAAAATTTAATTAGGTTACATACAGTTATTTTAGCAAGTATGAAAGTAGTAAGACTTTTTAACATTCTGCACAAGTTAGTTTTTAGTAATAGTCCCCCCCCCCCCCCCCCCCCCCCCCCCCCCTTACAACAGAATGCAATGGAAACAGCAAAAATTTGCAACACCACACTCAGGTATTATCTATATGTATAAAGGCTGATGACCAAATAGACACTGATGATGTATGATTCCGCAATGTACAACTATTTACATGCAAAGACATGATGATGTGTTTAACTTGATAAGCAATGTATTATCCCATCCAACTCTACCTGGCATCGAGCCCGGTGATATGGTTCATGCATTTGTGCCAATGTCTGTCCCACTCTGACCTCTGATGCATTAACACCTTGTGCAGCAAGGTAGCCCGTCATCATTTTACGCCCGTAATATGGTCCAGTCTGTAAAAAAAAAAGATTAAGATATAAGATTACATAAAAAACAATGCATTACTGTTGCAAAGCTTTCTCTCATATATATATATTAGAGCTGTCAAATGATTAATCACGATTAATCACATCCAAAATAAAAGTTTTTGTTTACATAATATATGTAGGTGCACTGTGTATAATTATTTTGTATATATAAATACACGCACATGCATGTATATTTAAGGAAAATATATTATTTATATATACAATATTTATATTTATATATAATATAAATCTATATACAGTATATACATGAAAATATTTCTTAAATATATACAAGCATGTGCGTGTATTTATATATATAAAATAATTATGCACAGTGCACCCACATATATTATGTAAACAAAAACTTTTATTTTGGATGTGATTAATCACGATTAATCATTTGACAGCCCTAAGATATATTTAGTAGTAAAGTAGTAAATCTTTTTCAGATGCAATTTTTTTTAATGCATTTTACAGCATTTAACCTAACTCTATTTGTTATTCAATTAACTATTTGAGTTTTATTGACAGGCAATCTGACTAATCAAATGCTGAAATTTGTCCACCAAACAAACCAAACAGGAGTTTAATGGATTAACATCAGTGGACTTGAACTCGAAAAATGGTCGATATTGACATGTTTTTGCAGTTTAAATAATATCATCATGTTCATTCATGAACATTTTGTGTTAGTAGAAATAGATGATCGGATCACGTGACATTTGAAAGAATATTCAAATGATATTAAAACTTCTGAGTATTACTGGACTATCACATTACAGCGTCATCATGCAGCATCTTTGAGCGTGATTTACAACAACCTTATTAATTATCTATAAAGATTATCTATAAGAATTCTGAAAAATGACCACTTGCGCATAAAGTTACATTAAACAATTTCGGGAAAATGCTTACCTCTACCACTGCTCGTGAAACCGCCAACTCTAATTCCTCGTCGGAGATGCATTTTCTCTTGAGACCTCTTTCAGAACGGAATTTTCTTATATTTCGCTCTGAATTCCCCCTCTGCATTCCTAGCTCTGATAAATGATATGATATTTCTGTGTCTGTGTGTCCATTTTCATACATAGTCATTATAAGGTCTTCATGTGTCGATAAACTCATGGCAACAGCTGAGTGGAAGATACTGCATGCATTCAAACGATTCAAACTCGCGCGGGTTTCTTCTTCTGGTGTTTTATGATGGTTTAGCAAGCCAAAGTATAAAGGTACATTAGCGCCACCTACTAATCTGAGTAGGCCTGCGTATGGAACAAGAGACAGTAAGAAAGATGAGGAAGAATTAAAATAAATAACACTAGATTATATCCATAACTACTGTTTTTTTTTTTTTTTATTTAAATAATATTTTAAGTCTTGATTGTCTTGACCCGTTTCCTAATAATACTTTTAGTAAAACTTTATCAATTCCCAGCCATCTTAATTAATGAATTAACTGTCGAGAGAATTGACGTCTCTCCCTTATGCAACATACTCAAAACAATATACTGTACTGTTTGTGGATGTCCACATTTATAACAATTTCCCATTGCAATCTGTTTACGTTCGTGCGTTTAAAACTTTTAATGTGAAAAATTTAAACGATTGCCCCGCCTCTTACGTCTCGAGCCTTTTGCTTTCTATGTGTATTGATAGTGATGTGCTGGGAAAACAGGCAGGAACGTTTTGCTTTGCGAGTTATCCATCGTGTGTTGGTAAACGGCGTGTGCTATGATCTGCTTTGCCGATTGCGAAACGTGATTGGCAAACGATTTGCCAGAATATACCCTGACCGTCCTCGCACGGCGCAAGCCCTTGAAATGAATGGGTTTCATAGCGCAGCGGCGCGCATGCCGCGTCCTGTTGCAAAAGCATGTGAAAAAAAAAGTTTGCTAGGCCAAAAAGACCGTTAATCTCGCGATAAAAAAAATTAATCGCGTTAAAATGGTTTTGCGTTAACGCCGTTAATAACGCGTTTAACTGACAGCAATAATATATATATATATATATATATATATATATATATATATATATATATATATATATATATATATATATATATATATATATATACATACACAATTAATATATTATGTGTTTGGGTTAGGGTTAGTTATGTGTGATTGAATACATGTGTAGGCTACTGTATACATGTATTTGTGTGTGTTTTCTGATGAATGGTTTAGTCTATGATTAGGGTAGGATGAAGGGGTACATTAGCCAAACTGAAATGAATCCCGTAAACCGTTATGGATCGTATTTAGGAACATAGTTAATTCACTCATTAACTATCTCTCCGGTTTCATTTTATGAAGTTAATATTTACCGAACATTGCTGCAAATATAGTTGTTGCTTTCTATGTTATGGAGTCAATTTCCCTCCTAAATCATTCATTTGTACATACACAGCGTAATTATTTATATTTTATGTTGGTTGGAATTCTGAACGGACCGCCACTGCAGACCTCTTTGCGTGATCACGAAGGTAACGTTAGGCTAATGGCTGAATCGGAATTTATAAGCAAGATCACGGATCAATAGCCTAATACAGCCCAGTTGTGCTAAAATATCATGAGACGTCCATCATCAGATGAAAGCCGCTAAAGCCAGTGCTACTACCCATGCGAACATGAACACTAAGCTTTTCCCTCAAAAAAACCCCTGAAACTTATCTAAGTAATATACAGTATTTCGTTGTCACCCTGCCTCTCAAAATGCAGAACTGACATTAACTAAATGCAATAATGCAGTAACAGCTGAAAAAGTACTTGGGTGTGTGTTTTATTTTATATTTACCATTCAATAATGCAATCGCTGCTGTCTGTCCCATAGAAGAACATGACAGCCAGCGTATGTTTTGGAACTATTGGGGCTTACATGAACCACGTGACAGCCATCGCGGCGACATCAAAGAGTGTCGCAACTCTTTCTCTCTATGGCTCTGGTGGGGACAATATCGACCCTAGCAAAAAGTGGTAGGGACATGTCCCACCCGTCCCACCCGTAAATTACGCCCCTGACGATAACAATAGAAGCAACAAGTGCAATGACAAGTGCAAGAAAGAGAACCCCCCGCCGTTTGTTCCAGAGAGATTTTAGTAAGTTTGCTAGGTGCGCTCACTGCTCCTGCAAACGGAGGGTGGGCAAGCTACAGCCCAGATATAAGCTTTAGGTGGGGAGACAACTACAGCGGTGAAAATGTACATTTTAATTGGATTAATGCTTCTCACAGTACTATAGTCTTCATGAAATGATTATTATGTTATCACAAATCATTAAATATATTACCTTTTGTTGAATAACTGCTTTGAAATTAATATTTACCGAACATTGCTGCAAATATAGTTGTTGCTTTCTATGTTATGGAGTCAATTTCCCTCCTAAATCATTCATAATAAAAATTATATTTTTATTTTTTATTCTTATAATTTGTAGTATTGTGTTTCTTGTTGTATTTGTATCTGTATATGTCCACTGGAAGCCTCAGTACCAAAACAAATTCCTTGTGTGTGCAAGCACACTTGGCAATAAAGCTCTTTCTGAAATGGGAATTTTTAAACGTCTCACACTGAGACAGGCAGCAGAGACGCAGCGTGCAGTGATGATTATATTTATAATATTTTAACATTTAAAATTGTCATTCTTTAATAAATCAACAATTATATATATATATATATATATATATATATATATATATATATATATATATATATATATATATTACTATATTATATCACAAATTATCATTTTAAAGTAAATTTTTGCAGTTGAAATCAAGGTATGCGCTCTGTACGGAACACCGTTAATGTCTGTGAGCATCCAAACCCAGGCGGAGGAGGTACTTTACCCCACTTTTCTCAAATACTATTGGTCTAAAAGACATCAATCAAAGAATATATCCTCCAATGGGAGTTTCCACAGAGAATGAGCACTCACACAAGCTTGTCTGGCTCTCAGCAATTGAGTGGCGGCCGTTGACGTGCGGTAAAAGGCGAAAAGTGTACGGAACATGGTTAGTCTACGTTACAGAACTGAATTCGATTTCTTAACGTTTTTGATAGAGTTAGAAACGTGGTTACTACAATTTTACTATAATAAAATAATGGATGTTTTTTAAGAGAAGAGTTTTCAGCTTCCAGACAGCGTTTCAAAATGTCCTGCCGTTTAAGAGATTGATTGACTGACCATAACGAAGATTTTATACACAATTGGAAGGACTTTGATATGAATAACAAGTCTACTAAAGCTTGTTTTAGGTCTTTAGAGATGTGGGTCCAACTGATCTTACTTAGATGGAAAATTGAAAGACGGATACTGCAGTGTTTTGTCCTCCAGCTCTCGACGCCAGTTATGACTGAACATTTAAGAATGCTAACGTTAGCTTGGAAACTGTCAACTTAACACAAATGTAATATAAAATATCGTTCACATGTAGTATGAGACTCAGCCGGTGATCGGTTGGCATGATGTCCGCTGTGACGAACCAGGCTCACTGAAAAAAGGCGCGTTATTTCCGAACGGACTGACTGACACCCATGACTATAACTCATGTGTTCAGCGCTCCTGCTCACGGCTGCTCCTGACGAATAGATTACAGCTTTGGACCACCGTGATCACAATCCACTTCACGAGCACAAGCGTAGACTCAATTCAAATCTCCCGCTTGCCCTTGACACAGATCTGACCAGCTAACCGTTGTGGGTGGGACTAAGCAACGGAAAAGTAATTTGAAGCGGATCATTTGAATCTGCGTCATCCCACGCACGCACACACAGTCGTAGGCAGACAAAGCCACGCAATATACAGCAACGCAGATTTGGAAAAAATATTCATAAAATACATAAAATATACACGAAATTATAAGGGGGAATCAGACATGATGATCAAAATTAGCATCTATTTGCAAGACAAAATTAAAAGACTAAAATAATTCAATAGGCCTGCCTACTGCAGTAAGGGCTAGCGTAAAATGCGGCATCGGCATCTCGAAGCGGCACTTCCGGTGGCATCTCCAGCGGCCATCAGTGAGCGGCATCTCCAGCGGCCATCAGTGAGCGGCATCTCCAGCGGCCATCAGTGAGCGGCATCTCCAGCGGCCATCAAGAAAAATGTATGTTATCGATTTGTTTCTTTTATTAGGAAAATTTCATATTCATCAAACTAAATGGAGTAACTCAAAACCCAACTTTGCTAATTTCAAAGCAGCCTTTAAAATGTATTTTGAGTCTGTAAAGTTTTTAAAAAATCGAAAAGCCCAAAGATCTGTATCTCTGTTAAAGGATGCCCTTTATCTTTGTTTTTTTCTTTTCTTTTTTTCTTTTTCTTTTCTTTTCGTGTTCTTTTTTCCAAATTATTGTTGTCTCATGTTTTAGGCTACTTATCAGATGTTATACTTATCAGAAAATGTGTAAAAGAAATGTCAAGAACTTGATATCAAACCCTGTGATTTTGAAAATTCAATAAAACAAAATAAATAAATAAATAAAAATCTCCAGCAGCCATCAGTTGTGTGGAGCATCTCCAGCGGCCAGGACTTTCTGCTGCAGCGGCATCTCCAGCAATCAATATTTTATTATTTTATTAACTGTATTTTAACTAAATAACATTATGTAGCTACCACAAAGTAGCATATCGTGTGTAAGCATATCCTTTGTAAATAAAGTTTTGAGTTTCTGATTCTCCATTACATCAGAGAAAGCTGCAATTGTTCTGATTCTCCATTACATCAGAGAAAGCTGCAATTGTTCTGAGTATTGATAGAGCTAAAGGAATTCCAGCAAGAAGTGTCATCACTTTAATGTTTCAGAAAATGCTGTTTATTAAATATTAATTTGAAATGTTATTAAATATAAACGGTTATTCCGTTAATACAGAAGCTGAAATTGCGGCGGCATCTCCAACAGCCAGCTGTAGCTCTGGCGGCATCTCGGCATCTCCAGCAGCCAGTGCCTCGTAGCGGCATCTCCAGCAGCCAGTGCCTCGTAGCGGCATCTCCAGCAGCCAGTGCCTCGTAGCGGCATCTCCAGCAGCCAGTGCCTCGTAGCGGCATCTCCAGCAGCCAGTGCCTCGTAGCGGCATCTCCAGCAGCCAGTGCCTCGTAGCGGCATCTCCAGCAGCCAGTGCCTCGTAGCGGCATCTCCAGCAGCCAGTGCCTCGTAGCGGCATCTCCAGCAGCCAGTGCCTCGTAGCGGCATCTCCAGCAGCCAGTGCCTCGTAGCGGCATCTCCAGCTGCCAGTGCCTCGTAGCGGCATCTCCAGCAGCCAGTGCCTCGTAGCGGCATCTCCAGCAGCCAGTGCCTCGTAGCGGCATCTCCAGCAGCCAGTGCCCTGAGCGGCATCTCCAGCAGCCAGTGCCTCGTAGCGGCATCTCCAGCAGCCAGTGCCTCGTAGCGGCATCACCAGCAGCCAGTGCCTCGTAGCGGCATCTCCAGCAGCCAGTGCCTCGTAGCGGCATCACCAGCAGCCAGTGCCTCGTAGCGGCATCTCCAGCAGCCAGTGCCTCGTAGCGGCATCTACAGCAGCCAGTGCCTCGTAGCGGCATCTCCAGCAGCCAGTGCCCTGAGCGGCATCTCCAGCAGCCAGTGCCTCGTAGCGGCATCTCCAGCAGCCAGTGCCTCGTAGCGGCATCTCCAGCAGCCAGTGCCTCGTAGCGGCATCTCCAGCAGCCAGTGCCCTGAGCGGCATCTCCAGCAGCCAGTGCCTCGTAGCGGCATCTCCAGCAGCCAGTGCCTCGTAGCGGCATCACCAGCAGCCAGTGCCTCGTAGCGGCATCTCCAGCAGCCAGTGCCTCGTAGCGGCATCACCAGCAGCCAGTGCCTCGTAGCGGCATCTCCAGCAGCCAGTGCCTCGTAGCGGCATCTACAGCAGCCAGTGCCTCGTAGCGGCATCTCCAGCAGCCAGTGCCCCGTAGCGGCATCTCCAACAGCCAGTGCCCTGAGCGGCATCTCCAGCAGCCAGTGCCTCGTAGCGGCATCTCCTGCAGGCAGTGCCTCGTAGCGGCATCTCCAGCAGCCAGTGCCTCGTAGCGGCATCACCAGCAGCCAGTGCCTCGTAGCGGCATCTCCAGCAGCCAGTGCCTCGTAGCGGCATCACCAGCAGCCAGTGCCTCGTAGCGGCATCTCCAGCAGCCAGTGCCTCGTAGCGGCATCTACAGCAGCCAGTGCCCCGTAGCGGCATCTCCAGCAGCCAGTGCCCCGTAGCGGCATCTCCAACAGCCAGTGCCTCGTAGCGGCATCTCCAGCAGCCAGTGCCTCGTAGCGGCATCTCAAGCAGCCAGTGCCTCGTAGCGGCATCACCAGCAGCCAGTGCCTCGTAGCGGCATCTCCAGCAGCCAGTGCCTCGTAGCGGCATCACCAGCAGCCAGTGCCTCGTAGCGGCATCTCCAGCAGCCAGTGCCTCGTAGCGGCATCTCCAGCAGCCAGTGCCTCTTAGCGGCATCTCCAACAACCAGTGCCTCGTAGCGGCATCTCCAACAGCCAGTGCCTCTTAGCGGCATCTCCAACAACCAGTGCCTCGTAGCGGCATCTCCAGCAGCCAGTGCCTCGTAGCGGCATCTCCAGCAGCCAGTGCCTCGTAGCGGCATCTCCAGCAGCCAGTGCCTCGTAGCGGCATCTCCAGCAGCCAGTGCCTCGTAGCGGCATCTCCAGCAGCCAGTGCCTCGTAGCGGCATCTCCAGCAGCCAGTGCCTCGTAGCGGCATCTCCAGCAGCCAGTGCCTCGTAGCGGCATCTCCAGCAGCCAGTGCCTCGTAGCGGCATCTCCAGCAGCCAGTACCTCGTAGCGGCATCTCCAGCAGCCAGTGCCTCTTAGCGGCATCTCCAACAGCCAGTGCCTCTTAGCGGCATCTCCAACAACCAGTGCCTCGTAGCGGCATCTCCAACATCCAGTGCCTCTTAGCGGCATCTCCAACAACCAGTGCCTCGTAGCGGCATCTCCAGCAGCCAGTGCCTCGTAGCGGCATCTCCAACAGCCAATACTTTGTCCAGCTGTGGCTGCTGCCAAAGTAAGTGTGATGATACCACTTTCTGATTAATTAGTTATGTTTCTGCGCAGAGGAAATTATTAAATCCAATTTCTTCATAAAAATCTAGGCTAACTGAACATCCTAGGCTATTCATGTGAAAAATTGTAATTACTCGTTTTAAAGGTTTTTACATAGAGAACTGTAGGTAATGAATTAGAAACACACCAAAATATATAGCCTAATTGTAATTTTATTTAACATTTGTTATTCTTCCAATTAAATCGTCTTTACAAACATATGAGCTAGATTCAACTTATCTATACAGGCTACTATTATTATTATTATTATTAATAATAATATTATAAATATTAACAATATTAGTACTATTACACGTTTATTAAAAACATATCTGTAAGCCTACTGTAGCCTTCAACTTAACAACGTATGTTTTTAATAAATATGTGTCTTTTATATTACAATTAATAAGGAATATGCTATTTAATAATTATGTTGGCCTATTATAAATAATCTGAATACTTGCAATCTCTGATTTGTTTTATGATGTTAAAATCATAACGTGATTGTTTATTCCCCGTTCTCTTAAATATCAACACTGGTTGTTGGAAATTGTAAGTAGTTAGATACGTTTGTCAGAAGATAAGCAGAACCACTTTTATTGGCAGATTTTGCGTTTGCGTTCTATCTAGCCTACCTGCCACCAAATTCCAACCCTATAGAGGGCACCAACTAGCTATATCGTAAAACTTATCGCAGTTTTCAACCAAGACGAATTTCGACGGTGTTCCCTGTAGTAGACGATGGAAGGTGAGAAAGAGGAAAATCGTTCTTTTATTTAATTTATTTAAGTGTGAGTTACATGTCAAAATAATTGAAACAGTGAGACAAATTGTACACAATGTGAATATGATCTCGCTGATGTAGTACAGTTATAGGAATCTAACTTAGTGTAACGTTAGGCCTTAAAACCAAAGTAGACCTAGACTACGTAACGTTAATAAAAATGAATGCGTCACACTCAGTTTACAATTTATTAGCATGGGTCCTATAGGGTTTATGCAGCTTTGTGTCCAGTGTAGAATAGTTATTCGTTTTTCATCGTAAATATCAAAATCGTTTAAGTTGTTTGTGATGCAAGCCGTGTGGAGGGGAGGGGAGGGGCATTGGATTGGTAAACAACAATGTTATTGTTCTTCACAGGTTCACATCAGGAGTTCTCTGACGTGGAATCATTATTGGCCTGTGCTGGTTCTGAATGTGTATTTTGTAAAGAAAAGGAACTTGGGGATAAGAACCATTTCTACAGAAGATCATCTCAGAGATGCGGTATACTTCTCAGAAAACAACCAAGGTATGCACTAAAGCTGAACCACAGAGAGATGTCTGAGATTTTGTATTTTTCGATTTGTTATATTAATGCATTTCATGAATTTCATTAACTTATTTTTACAGAAAAATTTGTGGTGGCCTGTTTGTGCAATGACAGGAAAGAAACTTCCAGAAGCCATTACCATTGCCCACTTTGTAAATTTCAAAGTTTTGCACGGTCATCCAACTTCATAAAACATTTGAAATGCATACATGGTAGGTGTTCTACTGTGGCATCTTGTAACATATTCATCTTTATGTTAATGAACATCACCAAGCATTAAACCCACCCAAAGAATTTTATACAGGGACAGACAATCATAGGAGGAATTATTCTATTGTGTTTTTATTGACAGTGCATTATAAAAATGGTAACACTTTTTACAATACGGTTTCATTTTTTAAAATTAGTTAAAGTATTAACTAACTTGAACTAACAATTAACTACACATTTGTTACAGTGCTTATTACTCATTGTTAATGACAGTTTAGAAAAATACAGCTGTTCAAATTAATATTAAAGGATAAGTTCACCTCAAAATGAAAATTTCCTAATAATTTGCCCACACCGATGTCATCGAAGATATGCATGTCTATCTTTCTTCATTGGAAAAGAAATTAAGTTTTTTGAGGAAAAAAATTCAGTATTTTTCTACCCAGAATTGACTTTAATGGTACTTAACTATCCCAACGTTCAAAGGAGGTTCAAATGTCTGTCTCTATGCAGCTTCAGAGTCTCTACACGATCCCAGTCGAGAAATAAGGGTCTTATCTAGCGAAATTGTTCACTTTAAAAAACAAACAAAAAAAACAACATTTATATACTTTTTAAGCACAATTGTTCGTCTTGTGCTGGTCTGCGACACGCTGGAAAATACGTAGACAATTGTAAGTTGACACTGTGTTTGTTAATGTTTAATCTTTAATGCCCACTTTGTTGAAACTTTGTTTTCCATATAATTTAAACTAGCATGTGCATTTTTATTTTAAAAAAACAAACAAACAAACAAAAAGAAAACACTTGATGGCATAACATATATAAACATGTTATCTTATTTTCACAATATCTATCTCCTGCAGGTATTGCATCTGATAAAAAGCAAGGTAGTATACAGAATTCATTGTTTCCACTATTTTTCTTTAAATAATTACATAATTTAATTGTAAAATATGACTTTTTTAAAAGGCTTATGATGTTCTGTTGTGGTGATTTGTGTTAAAATGTGACATGGCATACTATGTGTTCTGTGGAGTTTATTGTTTGTTTGATGGCAATATCATAATCACTGTTTTTGTTTCTTGCTCCATAGTCTTTTTTTTGTTTGTTTTTACATTTTATTGTTCTCTTCTGTTTCTCCTCTGCATTCTTGTCTCTTTTTCTATTGTTTGTCTATGTTTGTGTTTAAGTGCAATTTATGAAAACATTTTTGTTTATCTTTCCTTGTGTGAAAAAAAAACAGGCTAAACAAAGTCTTCCAGGCAGATATTTAAGAATGTTGTTTTAACATTTTTAACCAGTGTTTATCTGTTTGCAGAGAAGATAAGTTCATTAAAACGAAAAGCTGATGATGTGACCAGTGACTCCGAGGCGAAATTGGACTAAGCTGGACTTAAAGACTCCAAAACTTTTTCCATGTCCACACTGCAAAGCTGTCTTAAGTGCACCCAAAAACCTAAGACGACATATCAGGGATGCACACAACTTTGACACTACTCCTATGATTTGTATTGATCCAAGAAACGGAATTTATGTCACTCCAAAATATGACCATAGTCCTGTTTTTCCAATTCATGTACTCAAGTCTACCAATCCACCAAATATTGACTGTGAGGTAGAAAATTGTCGCCGATTTATGCAGATTGCTTGGTCTTCTGGAAATCCTGGAAAAGAGTGTGTTCACCTTGAGAGAACCAAGAATGCCAAGCCATATGTAAAGCCTGCTGTATTACAGTGTAACTCACTGAAGGACATGGTTAGCAAAGGCCTAATGTCCTCAGAGTGGGCTGTCAAATGTGAACAATGCAACAACACTGCAAACAACCATGGAGTTGAAAGTGTCTTTCCTGTATTTTTTGGAGACGAAGGATACTCTCATTGGTGGTATTTCTTTTCAGTATTCACGAAAACAACAGACGACTGGTGTCAGTTTGGGAGAACTAGAGTGACATTTGATGCAGTGGTAGGACAGTGGAACTGTCAGTGTCAAGGAACTGGAAGATCACACCGTTGTGTACATCGAATGATGGGGATGTGGTGGATTTTCCAAGAGTCTCCTGGCACCCTAGTGTCTACCTCTGATATTCAAGTACATGACATTGACGATTTGGAGACTCACATGGTTGAAAGCAGCGTCATGTTCGAGCCACACAGTATGAACACACAAAAAATCTGTGTTATGACAGAATACATCTCAAAATATAAACGCATCCCATGCCCCCAGGAATTGCCTTTGACGCTGAGGACTCAGGAGGAAGAACCACCACAATGTTTTGTTCCCTCAGAAAACACCTGCCCCTACTGTCCCGGGCCTACCCCTCCGGCACTCAATCCAACCAAAGTTGTAACCAGCCAAGCTGTGGTGTATGGGATAAAGTATGTCCGGAAAGGTAAGTCAACAAACAAGTTTATACATTTATATGGATTTATCCATCATAATATCTCAGTAATATCTGGCTTTAATGACAGCGTTTTCAGTACATGAATCATGAAACATTTACCTTATGTATGTAGTGCTTCATTACAACTGTACTATAACATATAAAGCTTTAACGTACTACTGTGCGCTCTAAGTGCTTTACAATGGTATCAAGGATCTCTCTTCAAACAACCACAAATGTAGTACCACCTCAATGAGTACAGTTATAATTTATATCAGCTAATGTTTATTTTCAATTCATAGGTGTTTCTGTTGCTGTAAAAGTGTGCCCAACATCTGAAAATGTTGTGAGATTCCAGGAGTATTCTTCTGGATTCCACAACTTTAACAACCATGCCTTCCTAACACTGCCTTTGTGTGAGCTTCTGCTATCCGGTTTGGCGGTAAATGCTTATTAGGGCTGTGCGATACGGACAAAAAAAATCTATCACGATTTCTTGATTTTTTTTTTCGATTTCGATTTTAATCACGATTTTGACACAAACAGACATGCTTTACAGTTTTAATGCATTCTGTGTGGATTTGAAACATATTTCCAAAGGAAACCAATTAGAGCTTTATCGTGTAGCACTACATCTGGTAAAACGTTACACATTGCTCTTTGTATTGTTGTAAAATACATTCATGAAAAACAAGATAACAAAAATCAAAAAGATCAATTATTTTATATATAGTCTACTATAAAATTAAAACATATATTAAGTACAGCACAGCTGTTTAATGAGGCAACAACATATGATAGATAGGACAGAACAAAAAAGGCTATTAATAATCTTTCATTGCGCAAAAGTATTATGATATGATTATGAAACACTCCAATACAGTGCGGCACAAAGCGCTTATGCGCATCCCGAGCGCAGAATGATGCGCTTGAAGCAACACACAGTCACAGCGCGCAGCTCTTCGAGTCCGCATTGAAAAATTCAAAGCACAAAGGAAAGACATATCGATGCATAGTGTATTATACAGTATCTATCTATGCAATAGTTTATTGAGACTTTTCTTTTAACAGTTTTAAATTTCAGTTAACGTTACTGTGCGCGTAAAGAACAATTATAGACAGTGCTCTCCAGTGTTGTGATCTAACAGACACACGGTAGAAACGAACATGATTAAGGTACAGTTCAGCAAGATAGTCATTTAATGCGAAACCATAGAGCTTTATCTACAGATCAAGTATAATAATATTAACATTGAATCATCTTGGAGAGAGTTTCATCGTTGACTGTCGTAACCGAACGCGACGCGCTGTTTGAACGCTGAATGGAGAATGACTGACAGCCACAGGCAGCGGAGGGAACTGTAAACCAATCAGGTTATGGTATTCCCTTACCTTCCCAGAGAAAGAAACTGGTGAGGCAAGCCCCTTTGCGCTAATATTTCCATGCACTCGCGCTCCCTTCTGGCACGCGCACCTGTTCTTAGTTCACGGAATCTCTGGTACCCGCTCCGGTCTGTTCTGTTCTCACGCTCAATTTAGGCGCGCTGCATTCTGATTGTTTCGGATAGCATACTGGGAGGTTGGAGCCGGGAGCGCGGAAAAAAATCGTGCTATGAAGCGATTTAGAAATCGCGCATGCTCAAATCGCGATTTTATTACGATTTCGATTAATCGCACAGCCCCAATGCTTATTCAAATACAGCTAACAGTTAAATATTTAGATAAAGTGTACTCTTTTCTGTGTTTGTACTGAAAATTCTTTTAAAATGATCTTATACTAATGTATTGTCACGGACACGTTCAGGAAAAAGGACCCAAATGCAATCTACGAGACAACAGTTCCTTTAATGAAAATAATGCAAGCTGCGTAGAGTGATTAAACAGAAAAGTCTCTTGTAGCTGGTAATAAGATGAACAGAAAGTCTCTGGGAATCAGACCAAACTGAGAAGTAGTCCAGCAATGATACTCAGCATCCAGCAGCAGGAACACAAATCAGGGCTCGTGGTCCGTCTGTCGCCCTCAAACACAGAGATGCTGGGTAGAGAAAGACTTCAGTAATTTCCAGCACAGGTAGTGCAGAAGTAGCAAACATACGTCAACAGGACACGACAAGACAAGATGCGAACAGGTAAGCTCTGTAACACACGTTAAACATAGTCAATAATCTGGCAGAGAGAAGGGAAAAAAGAGAACTAGAAGTAGGAAAGCTAATTAGGAAGAAAGTGATAACAGGTGGAAATGGAGAAAGAGTAATGGAAAGGCTGATGGCAATCAGCTGGTGGAGAATGAATGAGCGATAGTAAGTGGGTGTGTCTAAACGAGGTGTGTGTGTATGAAGGGAGCGCGTGTGAGAATGGATATAGGAAACAAAAAAGAACACAAGAGGGAGTCAGAGACAGAAGAGAACACCGGGATCATGACAGTACCCCCTCCTCAACGAGCGCCCCCTGGCGCTCCCGAGGGTAGAGGTTGGCGAGTGCGGCAGAAGTCCTCGATAAGCGAGTGGTCCAAGACGTTCCGTGAGGGAATCCAGCTTCTCTCCTCCGGCCCGTATCCCTCCCAGTCGACAAGGTACTGGTGACCACGACCTCGCGGACGGACATCAAGTAACTTACGTACGCGATATACAGGACCTTCCTCCACCTGAGCAGGAGGGGAAACTTGGCGAGGTGGGGGGCGGACGACGGGCTTGACGCACGAAACATGAAACACTGGATGGACGCGCCGGAGGTTAGGAGGCAATCTAAGTCTAACCGCGACAGGACTGATAATCTTAGAGATAGAATATGGCCCAATAAATTTAGGGGCCAACTTGCGGGACGAGAATCGTAAAGGAAGATTGCGAGAGGAAAGCCAAACCCTTTGACCGCAGATGTATCTCGGACTCTTAATACGATGACGATTAGCGGCACGGCGAGTGAGAGAACGAGTATGGCATAGAGCAGACCTCACCCCTCTCCAGGTTCTTTTACAACGCCGAATAAACGCCTCGACAGACGGAACATTAGTCTCCGCCTCCTGAGAAGGAAACAGAGGTGGCTGGTACCCAAGACAACCGTGAAACGGAGATAAGCCGGTGGCGGAGGACGGAGAAGAATTATAGGCATATTCGGCCCACGGAAGTTGATCAGCCCATGAGGAAGGATTACGAAATGCGAGACTGCGGAGAATACGACCAACAATCTGATTAGTTCGTTCGGCCTGACCGTTGGTCTGTGGGTGAAAACCAGAAGACAGACTGGGTGACGCACCGATCTGACGGCAAAACTCCTTCCAAAATAACGACGCAAACTGAGGACCGCGATCAGACACGACATCCGAGGGAAGTCCGTGAAGCTTGAAAACATGACTAACGACGGCTTGAGCGGTCTCCTTAGCGGATGGGAGTTTGGGAAGAGGAACGAAGTGAGCGGCTTTAGAAAAGCGATCAACCACCGTGAGGATTACCGTGTTGCCTTTGGACTCCGGTAATCCGGTGATGAAGTCGAGCGCGATATGTGACCACGGGCGAGATGGAATAGACAGGGGTCTAAGCAGACCAGCTGGTGGCAAATTACTAGACTTAGTCTGGGCACAGATAGAACAGGCAGCCACAAATCGACGGATATCGCGCTCGCGGGTAGGCCACCAGAATCTCTGACGGATGACAGCAATGGTTCCCCTAACTCCAGGATGGGCGAACAACTTGGAGGAGTGACCCCATTGCATGACAGCCAAGCGAGTGGGGACAGGAACAAAGAGTAGGTCTCGCGGACATTGGCGAGGAGTGACGACCCGAGATAAAGCCCGTTTAACCAAGCGTTCGATTCCCCAGATGGAGGAACCAACGATGCAGCCCTGAGGAAGAATCTCCTTTCTCACAGGAGCTCCCACGGGGGAATCGAACTGGCGCGAGAGAGCGTCGGGCTTAAGGTTCTTGGAACCAGGGCGATACGAAATAGAAAAATCAAAGCGATCAAAAAACAGGGACCAACGAGCCTGGCGAGCGTTAAGTCGTTTAGCAGACCGTATGTACTCGAGGTTTTTATGGTCGGTCCAGACCACGAATGGGACAGGAGAGCCCTCGAGCCAATGATGCCACTCCCCCAAGGCTAAACGAATGGCCAGAAGTTCTCGATTACCGACGTCATAATTTCGCTCGGGAAGAGAAAGACGGTGAGAGTAGAAAGCGCACGGGTGAACCTTATCATCAGAAGATGACCGTTGCGACAGAATGGCCCCAACGCCCACCTCTGACGCGTCGACCTCCACGATGAATTGTCTGGAGGGATCGGGAGTAACTAGAATTGGAGCAGACGTAAACAAGGTCTTTAAACGATCGAAAGCGGACTGGGCTGAGTGCGACCATTCAAAACGGGACTTGACAGACGTGAGAGCGGTGAGAGGAGCGGCTACCTGACTAAAGTTGCGGATAAACCTCCGATAAAAATTTGCAAAACCCAAAAAGCGCTGTAAAGCAACTCGTGAGTCGGGAACCGGCCAATCGGTGACAGCCTGAACCTTAGCGAGGTCCATGCTGACTCCGTCAGAAGAAATGACGGACCCTAAGAACGTGACCGACTTGGCATGAAAGGTACATTTCTCGGCCTTAACGAAAAGGCGATTCTCCAACAAACGTTGGAGTACACGACGTACGTGTTGAACGTGAACCTGGAGAGATGGGGAGAAAATTAATATGTCGTCTAGATAGACAAAAACAAAGACATTCAACATGTCTCTCAAAACATCATTTACTAGGGCTTGAAAGACTGAAGGGGCGTTGACGAGGCCGAACGGTAAAACCTTATATTCAAAGTGCCCGAGGGGGGTGTTAAACGCGGTTTTCCATTCATCTCCCTCTCGTATACGCACCAAATGATAGGCGTTCCGCAGATCCAGTTTAGTGAAAATCTTTGCCCCCTGAAGGATCTCGAAAGCTGATGACATAAGGGGAAGAGGGTAGCGGTTCTTGACCGTTATGTCATTAAGCCCACGATAATCTATACAAGGGCGCAAAGAGCCGTCTTTCTTCTTTACAAAAAAAAAACCAGCGCCCGCGGGAGAGGACGACGAAACAATAGTACCTGCAGCGAGGGACTCTGAGAGATATTTCTCCATGGCTTCGCGCTCGGGCGCGGACAATGAATACAGCCTGCCCCGCGGCGGAGTCGTGCCAGGTTGGAGGTCGATACAACAGTCGTACGGGCGATGGGGAGGAAGAGAAGCGGCACGTGATCGACTAAAAACCGCCCGCAAATCGAGATACTCCTCCGGGACCCCCGACAGATCACCAGGATCCTCCTGAAACACAGAAACAGAAGAGACAGGGGGAACAGCAGACACTAAACACTTAACATGACATGACAATCTCCACGAGAGAATGGACCCCTTGCCCCAATCAATATGTGGACTGTGTTCAACGAGCCAGGGATGGCCCAAAACAATGGGAGTGTAGGGCGAATGAAAAATAAAAAAGGTAATAGTCTCCCTGTGATTGCCAGAAAGCGTGAGACTCACCGGAATGGTAGAACGGCTGACTCTTTCAAGCTCGCTACCATCAAGGGCAAAAACAGGAGTACTGTCATTCAAATTAACTAAAGGAATGCCCTGTTCAAGAGCCCAAGTCTCGTCTAAAAAACTGGCCTCCGCTCCCGAGTCGATAAGGGCCTGACAGGTTACAGAAGAGCCGGACCATTGGAGGGTGGCAGGGAAAGAAGTGCGTGAACTTGGCGGAGGGACACAAACAGTAGCGCTCGCCAGAAGCCCTCTCCTCACTGACGAGCGTTGGCTTTTACTTTGCATGTGGTGGCAAAGTGACCGGCAGATCCGCAGTAAAGGCAAAGTCGGTTTAAGATGCGTCGCTCACGTTCAGCAGCGGTGATCCGAATTCCCCCCAACTGCATTGGCTCGGGAACCGGACTACTAGGAGGGGTATAAGAAACGGGAGGTGAGGAGAGCAGAGCCCTCTCCATGCCGCGTGCTCGGCGCCGAAGCTCGAAACGTCTGTCTATGCGGATAGCTTGGTCAATAAGAGAGTCAAGATGGGTCGGCACCTCCCGGGACAGAATCTCGTCCTTAATGTCTGTGTTGAGACCCTCAATAAATCGAGCAACAAGCGCTGGCTCATTCCATCCACATGTTGTAGCGAGCGTGCGGAATTCAATTGAAAAGTCCGGAACTGACCGTTTACCTTGACGGAGAGATGAGAGCAAACGGGAAGCCTCTACCCCATGTGAAGACCGGTCAAACACTCGAGTCATCTCCTCCTTAAATGTAGAGTAACAGCTGACGCAATCAGAGTCGGCATTCCAGACCGCCGTTCCCCACTCTCGCGCCCTCCCGGTGAGGAGAGAGACAACGTAGGCGATACGAGTGCGGTCCAGCGAGTAGGTGAGTGGCTGTAAAGTGAAAACCACCTCGCATTGAGTAAGGAACGAACGGCACTCTGAAGGGTCGCCAGAGTAGCAGGGTGGATTATTAATTCTGGGTTCTTGGGTACCAGAGAGGCGCGGAGGAGGTTCCGAGCGTAGATAGTGCATCTGCTCTGAGAGATCCGACAGTTGACTCGCCAAGGATTCGACTGCTCGACGGGTAGTGGTCAGCTCGTCCTGCTGGCGGCCCAACATGACTCCCTGAAATTCCACCGCAGACTGAACGGAATGGTCAGTTGCTGGGTCCATCCTTTGGCCAGATTATTCTGTCACGGACACGTTCAGGAAAAAGGACCCAAATGCAATCTACGAGACAACAGTTCCTTTAATGAAAATAATGCAAGCTGCATAGAGTGATTAAACAGAAAAGTCTCTTGTAGCTGGTAATAAGATGAACAGAAAGTCTCTGGGAATCAGACCAAACTGAGAAGTAGTCCAGCAATGATACTCAGCATCCAGCAGCAGGAACACAAATCAGGGCTCGTGGTCCGTCTGTCGCCCTCAAACACAGAGATGCTGGGTAGAGAAAGACTTCAGTAATTTCCAGCACAGGTAGTGCAGAAGTAGCAAACATACGTCAACAGGACACGACAAGACAAGATGCGAACAGGTAAGCTCTGTAACACACGTTAAACATAGTCAATAATCTGGCAGAGAGAAGGGAAAAAAGAGAACTAGAAGTAGGAAAGCTAATTAGGAAGAAAGTGATAACAGGTGGAAATGGAGAAAGAGTAATGGAAAGGCTGATGGCAATCAGCTGGTGGAGAATGAATGAGCGATAGTAAGTGGGTGTGTCTAAACGAGGTGTGTGTGTATGAAGGGAGCGCGTGTGAGAATGGATATAGGAAACAAAAAAGAACACAAGAGGGAGACAGAGACAGAAGAGAACACCGGGATCATGACATGTATATAGCTTTACCATGTTTTTTAATGACAGAACAAGACTACCTGTGGACGCATGATGGATATTTTGTCATTCTTCAATGACAACCGGTACCACCGCCAGATACTGAGGAGAGCATTCCATCACTTCTTGACATTATCAACATTTCATTTTGAATTCTCTTACTACCAGTGTGGATATCACCCAGCTGTTGTAATAGCAGATGCCAATTGGAAACTGGCCTTCGATGTCCCACGTAAGTTATTTGGTTATCTGTTTGGTTATTCAGAACCAATACCAAATTTATCCATTGAAGCTAAGTTCATTATCCAGTCCAAATTGTTCTACCATTGACTCACCAACCATCACTACTGTTCTTATTGGTGCCTCAGTTCAATAAACCATGTTTAAATTTCTTCTTACCTGTCTGCGTCTCTCTATAACCGCTACACTCTTTGCTTCTGTTTGCAGTTGGAACTTTTAAAAGGCCTGATCCAGATATGATTTCTGAAAAAGATCTGGAAGTCGACATTGTCAAAGCATGGTCTGATCTGGACAAGTCACTTATAGCGGAAGGACTGATATCAGGTTTGGATATTGTGACATTGATTTTGTACACAAAGTTACTTGTACAAAATCATAAAAGTTATTTAAAAAAAAAATGTATTTAACAATTAATAGGAACATCTGTGGCAAACCCATACTGTTCATCTGTTGGTCACTCCACTTTGGCACCGTGGATGGGACAGCACACCAGAGTTGGCGAAATTCTACCAAAAACGGAAGTCAAAAAGTCTATACAAAAAGAAAAAAAGATGACAACAAGCATCACCCGAAAAAAGATAAAAGAGGACATAATACTAGAATTAATTGAATCAAAAAAGGTATACTTTGGGCTAATCATACTCAGTATACTATGACTGTATACATACCCCTCCATAAGTTTTTCTCAATATATTTTTTGTTTTGACAATGTTTGTTTGTTTCACGTGATTTAAATGTCTCTTCTCAATTTACAGCCTCAAAAAAAGGATCTTCAGGATGCTTGCTATGCCCTGGGTGTGTCCTCAGAGGGATCCATCACTGATATGCTAATCAGGCTCCAGGAACTCCGAAACTTTAAGGAGATTTACCCCAAGCTTTTTCTGAAGCTACAGAAAGCTGGTGGGGAGAAATGACTTGGTTATGTTTTTCATATGTGACCCAGGACCACAAAACCAGTCTTAGTACCACAGGTATATTTGTGGCAATAGCCAACAAAACACTGTATTGATCAAAAATAATTAAGTATTCTTTTATGCCAAAAAACATTAGGATATTAAGTAAAGAAGATCATGATCCATGAAGATATTTAGTAAATTTCCAACCTTTAATATATCAAAATTTTATTTTTGTAAGTGGATGCAGCACAATCACCAACAGAAATGGACACATAAGACTGCTTTTGTGGTCCTGGGTCACATATACACACACACACACATATATATATATATATATATATATATATATATATATATATATATATATATATATATATATATATAGATAGATAGATATGATACTAAGAGAAAGAAAACAGCACATTCATGTTATTTATATCCTGGGTCACATATACACACACACACACACACACATATATATATATATATATATAAATATATATATATATATATATATGTGTGTGTGTGTGTGTGTGTGTATATGTGACCCAGGATATAAATAACATGAATGTGCTGTTTTCATGCACTTTCCAACCTGTTACACTTCTGATGTAGCAGGACAGGTTGCTCGCCACACCAACCGCACAAAGCAGCTTTTTTTTAGAACCCATGATGGAAGACTTTGTGCCCCAACCTCTGAAAATATACAACTGGCAGCCAACAAGGATTTGCAGGTGGATTTGCAGTGGGTGAAGAACCTGAGGTCCCCCTTACCTGTAGAAGAACAACAGGATAGCGACAGAATGACAGCAAGGCATCCGATTACAGGGACATCTGAAAGGTAGGGGAGAGCCGGGACGGTTGAAACACTTTTCAGATAAACGTCGTGATAAACGTCGTTTTCTAAGATAAGGTTACAGATAGATTTTTTTTGTGTGTGTGATCAACAACTCCCATATGTGTTCTCTTAGTATCATGTGTTATTCGGTAGAAACATAGAATGATTTAAGTAAAAATTTACTTTGAACGGGAGTCGGGCTTTGTTTCAATCGTCCCTCCAGAGCGGGACGATTGAAACACAGGGTTGGGACAGATGAAACATAACAGTTTAAACGGTAACTATTCATCTAATTCTTGTTTTTATGAACAATGCCTGACAAGTAACTAATGTACATATTGTTACAAACATAATTGTAATTTATTTTCATTTTAAGGTTCATATTAACATTTTTGTTCTGTCGCCCAATAAACAATCGGCGATAAGCCTTCGCGCATTTTGCGTAATCTTTCTAATAGGCTATTTTGAAGAAGACAGACAAATCCGTTTACAATTAATTCTTACATTTATTCCTTGAGTCATATTGAGTGATTTAGTCATATTGAGTGTTTTCCTATGACCAGGTTTAACTGGCACGAGTCGCTGTTTCAACCGTCCCGACAGCGCCTCCAGCCATTTAAACCTGTTTTGCCCGTAAACTAAAAAACTCTGATATTATACACTTAAGGGTGTGATGCAGTACTAATACACCTGCCGTATTATTATTACAATGGCACATGAAACAATAAATACAACTTGTCAGTCAAAAAAAAGTACCGCACGAAAGATTTCACTAACCACACTCAAAAACAGCTTTCCGGCTCTAACTTTAAAACGGCAAGACGTAAAGAAGAAATGTTTTCGCGGGTCTGATAGGCATTGCGTGCTGTACGTGCTGACGAAATTTGACGTACATAACGTGAGTGGTTTTCAAGGAAATCTCAATGTTTCATCCGTCCCGCGTTTCAATCGTCCCGGCTCTCCCCTCCTCCTTATATGACCGGTTTCACCAGAAAAATCAAAAACTTCCAGAAGAGAAGTTGAGAAGCCTCAACATCTGCCCCAATTTAAGAACAGAAGTGAACTCATCAGTTGCAGAGCAGTTCAATCGTGAACTCTCAGCTGTAAGGTATTCATTGTGCCAAATGAATGAGGCACACTTCAAACAGACTCTTAGGGTGTTAATTGACCTGCATAATGGGAAAATCAACCGGACTTTTAAGGCTGAAATTGAGGCAATGTGCAACACACAGTTGTCTATTGGGTTGCATGGGATGCTAGGACTGGACTCTGCTGGTAGGTTCCATCAGTATATAATATTACAAAATAATAATAATGTATAAACTGTGGAAGAACTACAAATAATAAAATGACCAACTTTTGCTGTGAAGCTTGTAATATTATACAGAAGTAAACAACCTGTTTTTCATAAAATCTTTAATTCTTTTTTTAGAGGGAAGGAAACCTCACCAGCCTACTTCTGGTGGCAAACAGAACATCCCACCGGACAGCACTAAGTCTTCCTTTATAGCACAATTATATGCTATAAATGATAATGACAAGGTAATTACTTAATTACTTGCCTTTTTCATTTTGACTTCAATTACGCTTTAAAGTAAAAGAGTTAACAGGTTTTTTTTTTATGTGTATATAAAGGAAAAGCTGAAGAACTTATTCACTGGAGATCGGGATGAAAATCAAAGCCTGGCTTATGTCTCCAGGCGATTTCCATTGTCAATAAAGGATATCCGTAGTGTTTGCCCACCAGAGTTGTTGGGAGAGTCTTCGTTGACCATGCCATGGTTGAGAGATGATGTAAGTGTAACTTAGTATCTTGTTTAGTAATTTACATCTGAAATTAATTAAACTGTAATGAACACAACTGCTGTGTATGTAAAGCACAAACGTTGTCCTTTTACTTAATAGATAATTATGTTTTATAATATTAAGTATTAACAATTGTATTGTATTACAGGCAGTTAACTATCGAGTAGCCCAGCTGGCTCAAGAGAACATGGTAATAACTTTTAATTTATCCTCTCTATGACCTTTTTACAACAAAATTGCCATAAATATTAATGATACTTTTTATGGTATAGTATGGATCTCTGGGGCATTTTGATTTTATTTTGTGGTACCGAGAATGGTCAAGCAGTGGAGCAGTCAGTGACCAGGTTGTGCAACGTATCCCTGTATGTCCTTTCGTATTTTTCTTTTTTTGTATTATAAAAAACGTTATGAAAAAAACGCATCTGCTGTGAACAAGGGTCCGTTTTCCTACCTGATGTTGTTGTGGTTTTGTAGGTCTCTGAAAAAATATTCCTACCTAGAATTGTGGGTGGTCACTCTCCTGAGAGGGGAAACCATTTCATTCTTTGGGTAAGCACCATTATTTACTGGTGTACTCTGTCATGTATGTCTGTATGAAATTTTTGGCAGAAGTTGTTTTGTTCAACAGCCTATGATAGAGATCATGCAGATGTAGCAAAAGCCATAACCTTGAATTGCATGTAAACTTCAATTTAAAATTTGTTATGTTTTTGAATGGAATGATGGCAGATGTATTTTTTTGCAGGTGTTTGACGTTACTGCTGAGCAGATTCAAATCTATGATTCACTTGGAATGTATACAACAATTGGTGATAGTGACATGGACCTCCTTAGGTAAGGGAGCATCACACTGCATACTACATTTATCATTATTTATTTATGCACTGTGAAAGTATAGTTATACTTAACAACTGCTACCACCTTCTATTGTAGAAATGTCTTCAGATTTTCTGGAAGCCTTAAAGGTTGGACCGTATCATATCCTGTTCAGTGGAAACAACAGGACTCAGATAATTGTGGAATTTTAGTGTGTTCTGTGAGTTGCATGTGAGCTGATTCTTATTCTCTTCTATGGATGTGTAGCTTGTGGTTTGTTAGTATATATTTTTGCCCAAATAGGCAGCTGAAAACGAAGTCCTACGTCGTGAGGTCACTGCAGAGGCTTTGACTTTAACTCAATGCAGGACTCTCCGTCTGCACCATGCTGCACAAATGCTTAAAAATGTGAATCCTGAGGTCAGACTAATCTCATTATCAAAATCTATACTGGCAATAAGACAAACACTGTTTAACATCAAAGGTATTTGTTACACAGGACTTCCCATATACAACTGACGAAATGATAAAGATTCAAAAGAAAGAACTTAAACTACAGCAAGAAGAGGCAAAGACGACGCACTCCAGTAGCCATTGCCTGGCATGGAAGATTAAAGCATGTTTGTTCCAGCGAGCAACTGGGAAAGCAAGGTATGTGCCGTACAACCATAGATGAAGCAAGACATTGAGTGATTGAAGGTATGTGGTCTTTATGGTGTGCTTATCAGTTCACTCAAAGTTGAGTGGTGGTGACAGTGAAGCCTGGTGTCTCTGTCACATATATCTATGAATATATATCTATGAATATATCATCAACATGATAGTACTTTAAAAGGCATTGTTTAATATTGGTAAAGTGTCACACCTCTGTTTTTCAACAGTGTTTTCCATGACCACATAAAGGAATACCAATGGGTGCAGTGCACAGGTTGTCAAAACTGGCTGCATTTTCAGTGTGCTGGTGTTGAAGGGGACTGGACGGCAAAGGATTTATTTTGTGGCTGCAACATAACTTATGATGTGTAAGAATAATCTTGTACATGTCGCACATGGCTAGATTAAAATAATAATAAAGTTATAATTGCTATAGTTATGTTTTATTAATACTAATGCAAATTTCTGAAGTTCAGAATTGACTCCGCCCCACAATAACTTACACCCTCAATGCTGTGAAACAAGTTTTGTTCCAATGTTATTTACATTTCAAAGTAATAAAATAACACAAAGTGCATAATGCAATCATATCTGACAAAGTTTTATTGTTAAACACTTCACTTAAAATATGTATTTGAATTTTTGGTCCAGGCATTGTCCTTGATGTGTAAAATAATTTGTGAGAAAGAACACTTTCTTTTAAGTTTCCGTGTACAGGGATTGAGTTGTCGAGGCTCAGTCATGTGGTGAGCCCACGGGAAGGAGGCCCCACGTCTCTTTTGTTGTTTTATACAACAAAACATGAAATGTACAGATGTGGTTTAAATTTAGGCAATGTTTCTTTTTGTCTTGCACAGAAATGACATCATGGATTGTGTTCAAGCAGAAGACATTCTGACTGATAAAGAGATAAAGGTAACAAATTAAAAAATATATATCCAATATCATGCACAAAGTTTTATTAACTAAATGGCATTTGACAATTATACATGCACATCAGCTTGTTTAAATCTACATTTAAATATACATGTAATATTACAGGATTTAGAAATAAAGCTGCAGAGTGGACAGATTCTCTCTAACAGAATGTATCTTTGGAAAAATCGAGGATTTGATCCAGCTCTTGGAAAGTTTTACTGCCAACATTTCAGTATATTTAATGATATGAAGGTAAGTGGACTGTTTTCCCCCTTATTTTTACATAAGTTGTGATCTGCGAAGGATGACAAACAATGTTTGTGACAAATAAATTCAGGACATTAAAAAAAATATTCCCTATCAATGTTCACATGTTTTTCTTATCGAATTGTCTTTGTAGCCCAAATGTTGATATTTACCACACTGTGAAACCGAATAACATAGAACTGCAGTAATTTCTTAGTTAAGGTTATGGTAATGTGGGGAGGGGAGGGGAAAACATGCCACTTATTTGACATGCCTACTTTAAAACATTATTCCCCACATTATGTCATATTGAATTTTGTCCATTGGCATTTGGTAAACATTTCAAAAGTTAGTTGTAAGGAAGAGTTGAAGTATTTGCTGGTAATATAGTACATAACATTTATTTTCTTTACATTAGATAATACTAAGCAAGTCTCAAATAAGATTTTTGAAAGAGAATGGCAAAAGGGAGGAAAGAATGGATGAAATGTCATTGCACTATGCCAGTTTCACCCACAAGTTTTGCCCTGTATTGTCAATGTCCTTAGCTATTTATTTTTCCTAATCCAGACAGAAGACTTAATCCAGCGACTGGAAAAAATGTTGTCTGTACCTGGAACTGTAGCTGAGAAGCAGATATTTATTACCAGAGTGATTTTGCCTGAGTAGCTTATATACTTTTGATTATTTAGAGAACATGGTTTGGAGAAAATATAACACAAGTATCTCTAATAGTATTTTAATCATTTGAATCCAAACTGCATTACAAGGCAAGCACCAATTTAATTTAAAATATAAGACTGCAACTTTGCATGTGGTTGAGGTTGAAGCTGATATTTTTTAACATTGTTATTAATGATTTATTTATATTAGGTTCTGATTCAGTGGTTGCAAAACCAAGACATGTGCAGGTACAGAGCTGAATCTGTGCTTCTGAAGCGCACATCTTCCCAGGAAAAGAAAAGGTACAGAACATTGCTTGCATTGTGGGTGTGCATACCTTTTTATGTGTAACATTACTAAATTCTTTCTTTTAATCGTGATGTTAGTGGGTTTCTAGGCCATGTTAACAACTCCATAATGACACAACGTGCCTACAATTCTGTTTCTCCAGTACTACAGACATAACGTCAGGAGACACCAGAAGCACAGAAGAAGTAAGACATAGTCAAAACCTCATTCAAATACATTAAAGCAATCAATGGTATTAATGCCAGAGGCACATGACACAGGCTGGTATAGTTGCTCTTACCCAACACAATTATTTTTCTGTTTAAAGTCCATTTGACCACCTGATGTTGGAAACTATACAGCTCATAAAAACAAATTTGAAATCTGAATTAATATTATATTATGATACTTTAAGCTTCACACTGAAAGTTGTTAGCAGATTATTTCACATGTATTGAATCCATAAATTCAATTAAATTATGTGGATGGATATACACTTTTTTTTTTTTAAACAAATAACTGTTTTGGTGATTGGAAAAGACTGTATAAGTTAGACTTTGTATAATTTGACTGGTCTTTTGAATTTAAATGGTTGTAGCCACCAGGGGGCATCGATTAGAAAGCAGACAAGATGTTCCATTAGGTGTTTTATCGAAAAAATGTATATGTGTGTGTGTTTTGATAGTTGCACGCACACAATTCTGGGAAGTTGTGAATCAGTACAATCAGCAACACTCTCTTAAACAATCTATATAAATAAAGATATATAGTCTTTCGACGCCAGCGCTCTCTTCCAAACTTTCTTGAAACTGAGACTGATCTCCTTCCGAAACTTAGCACATTGACGCTCCTGATTGGCTGATTGTCAAGCAGCCAGTTTTATCTGCCTGAAAAGGGTCGTCCTTCATCACAAACTGTGAAACTAGATTGTGTAATTAATCTTAAACAGCATGTCATCCAATCCCCAGAAGCCTTTATCGTCTCATGGAATGTCAGAACACAAACGGGTAATTGACAAATAGGTTTATTGAACGAGCACAGTACGGATTAAGCAGGGTGAATGATAGATGAATAAAACGGTAACTGGTTGAAGATCATTTAAGAGTTGACTGAATGTCTTATCTGAATGAAGACGATGACGACGAACGAGAGAGACTGGGAACAGGGAGACAGGACGACGAACCAGGCAGACGAGACGGGGAATCAGGCAGACGAGACGGAGACCGGACAGGAGAGAGACTGGGAACAGGGAGACAGGACGAGGAACCAGGCAGACGAGACGGGGAATCAGGCAGACGAGACGGAGACCGGACAGGAGACGGAGACGGGATCCGGGGAACAGGTGACAATACAGGTGAGTAGCAAATGCTAGGAGTCGGGTGGGTCGAAGTAGACCGGACAATGAACAGAGGGTTGTGCTGTGCTTAAGTAGTGCTGAAGATGAGGTGCAGACTGCAAACAGGTGATGATAATCAGTGATAAGGGGAGAGTAAATGCAAGTGGCAGAGGGTGAGGGTTATAGACTTTGTTCTTTGTTACAAACAGGGCCGGTTCTAGACATTTGGAGGCCCTAGGCAATATTCATGTTGGAGGCCCCCCACCGCCAATAAAAAACTCTTGGAACAAATATGATTCCTAACCTTTTAATTTATACAACATTTAATTTTAAATGTTTTTACTTACACAGTACATAAGTTTGGACACATTACTATTTTTAATGTTTTTGAAAGAAGTCTCTTATGCTCATCAAGCCTGGATTTATTTGATCAAAAATACCGAAAAAATAATATATTATAAAAATTTAAAATAATGGTTTTCCTATTTTACTATACTTTAAAATATATTTCTGTGATGCAAAGCAGAATTTAGTGTCATGTGATCCTTCAGAAAACTTTATAATATTCTGATTTATTATCAAATGTTAGAAATGGTGCTTAATATTTATTTTATAACCTGTGATACTTTTTTTCAGGATTTTTTTTATTATTATTAAAAAGTTGTTTTAAAAAAGTCTTCACTTTTCATATAAAATCACTTTTTATATATTTAACACATCCTTGCTGAATATTCCTGTTTTTTTTTTTTTTTTTGTATTTCTGATCAAATAAATGCAGGCTTGTAGAGCATAATAAAAAACTTCTTTCAAAAACATTCAAACTAGTAATTGGTCCAGACTTTTTACCAGTAGGCTACTGTATGTGCATATTAATCAAACTTCATCTAAGGTAATCTCTTTTTTGTTTAATGAAGATGTTATTGTTATTGTTATTTTGCTGTTTTATACAATTTATTCACAGTTCCAGAATACCATTTCAGTGATATATGCTTTTATCATTTTTTTCATAGCTGGTATGGGCAGGATTTTTCCCTCCCATTTAATCAATATTGACTGCAGATATTGTCATATTATTAATATAAGTAATATGATATTATGCATTGCATTGCTACCTTAAATATGCTATACACAAATCAAGTGGACGAGAAAGACACGATCGCTACTGATTAGAAAAAAAAAATCTAAACTGATATTATTGGCGATATTATTGGCGTAAGTAGGCTGATGTCAGACAGGGTATAATCTAATCATCAGGAGAATTTAGAAGATAGACCAATGAGATCCTTTATTTGAAACATTTAAAAATGTTGTAGTGTGTTGGCTTTTTAACTTTGAATACAAACGTCTTGACTTTTACTTTTGTAGCGTTTTTAGTCAGCTCCCGACGCGATGTTATTCATTGTACGCGCAAATTCAAAGCGTTGCGTCTGGGCACGTTAATGACGCTCGCGCTCTTTTAAACTCGTAATAAAGCGGTGAATGATTTTTCCAGAAATGACGCTGATCTACAGTACAAGTTTATATTTAGAATACATTGCAATCACTCCAAAATAGATGACGACAACGCACACACCTGCATTACGAGCTGTGCTTCTTTGCGTGCCTATTTAGGCTTTTGCTACGCAGCACCTGATGGGCTGGCGTTAATGTGACGTAATGTAACAGTCTATGGTTAAGATAAACATCGTCACTATTTTTAGTTAATTAATAAATATTGAAATAAATTGTAGGACATTTGTACATTTTTTTATTTTTGTCCCTCTGTCTGGGCCCCATCCCGCCAATCGGGCCCTAGGCACGTGCCTAGTTTGCCTTTGCGTTAATCCGGCTCTGGTTACAAAGAGCATTTATTAATGATGTAATGTAAATGCTATACAACTTTGAAGCATTAGTTTATAATTCACGAAATACTTTGACCATGTTTGATCTTTTACTGCAGGACAGCATTTTTTGGAGAGACCTCGTGGCTGCAGCTGATTGGTGCTGCAACACAACATTTGAAGATTCAGTTAAGGTTCCCAGTGTCCTTGACATGCAAGAAGATATGCAAATTAAAAGCCTTCAGAAACTGCGTGATTTCAAGGGTGTATATAACGAAAAATTCTCTTGCCGAACTTTTTATGTTTGCTTTTAAAAAAAGACAGGACTTTGAAAAGTTCATGACTGAACTTGTTGATAAAAGAAAATTCAGAGTCTTTGCGAGATTTGAGGAGCAGTGAGTCCTGCTAAACAGTAAACGAAGCAGCTGGCTGAAGTGCAGCTGTGCATAGAGCAAATCTATGTTTTATATTTTGTATATGTAACGTTAACCACATGGCGCCCTGTTCATTGTTCTGTTCCCAAAGGTCCCATCTTGTAATTTCTCATTAAAATGTAGCATTTACTTATCTACTGTTTGTCCTTGTGTTTTATTCTCTCTCTTACCTTTGTCCTGTTGTTTATTTATTAACAAAATAATAAATAAATAATGTTTTATAATTAAATCATTAACTAATCAATTACTAATCGCTTGTAAATTACTTGTAACCGAATTCACAAAACATACATAAAAATGTTAGCATATCACTTGAGAGCCTACATGACGATTCGATAGGATACCGATTTCTTAAGCCAACGATTTGATTGTATTCGATACTTCAGAATTTCCCGCGATACGATTCGATTCAATAATCGATATTTTTACATGATATCTATTAAGTTTCAAATAAATCAACAAAAATGTTTATAATTTGCCTTTTATTGAGAATACAGGAACAGTATTCTATTCACATAATATGTATGTTGTGCTCAATGCACTGCAAATAGAACAGCAAATATAACAGTTACTGCATACAATTCAAACTTGATTCTATCGGATCCTGGTGCGTTTCCGTGCATCTTACGTCATCGCAAACGTGCACGACGCATGATAGAAAACAGAACGTGGGTCAATATATTGTGTTTTTTTATTTTATTTGGCGCTATTATGCACAGCTGAGTGAACAACACCGGTTTACTGTGTGTCGCATTTGGCTTTTTGCTGATTGCAAACGCAGGAGACAGTGGATTTCCATTAATTTGTTGCCCTGCGTCCAAGCGCTATAGTGTGTGCGAATACACTGCAGACTAACTCTCGCTCTTATCTAAGGTAAATTATCAACACCATCATCCCTTACATGTGTTTTATTTAAGTAAATACATCATAATCAGCTAAAAAGCATGCGCAGGTCACTTACTTCCTGAACAAGTGCGCACCCGAGTCTGTGATGCTTTCACATTCACGCGAGCCGCGGCACGGTTCGAGTGCAACCGAACTCAGCGCACCTCCTCCAGGCAGTCCCGGGTTTGGTACCCCAGTGCGCACCCGGGTCCGCATGACAGACAGCGTTTACATAATTAGCGATTTTTCATGCGAACCGTGCCCGTTCCGAGTTGGTGTGAAAGCACCCTAGACTTTTCAAGTAAGCTGTTGAAGTAGCCTTTTGTACACGTTAGCACCTGTTTGTTTACGTTAGTAACTGCTAGCTTGGAATTCGCCGACTAAGTGACTGAGGGTGCATTCACACTGGCAGTTTAGTTCGGTGACTAACTAATGTTAGCCCAGTGCATAACAACAGTCGTTTGTACGCATATGAGCGGATGCTGAAAATAGACAGGCGGCAAAACAAACACATTAATCGATACTCTTGCGGACGCATCGATGCATCGAATCGTCGGCTGTATAATCGATGCATCGATACGAATCGATTAATATTTACACTCCTACTATTAAATCATTTACTAGTAGCATTTACTGTTTGTCCTTGTGTTTTATTATCAGTCTCACCTTTGTCCTGTTGTTTATAGTCATGTTTCATAACTAATTCATCAACTAAATCATTAACTAATCAATTACTAATCGCTTGTAAATTACTTGTAACAGATTTCACAATACATATACATACAAATGTTAGCATATCACTTGATAATCATTTAAGAATGTATTGTAAAAATAAATAGGCTATTAAATTAAAATATATGTCCAGCGGCATCTGCAGTCAGTGGCTGAGATGCTGGAGATGATGGCCGCTGGAGATGCCGCTCACGGATGGCCGCTGGAGATGCCGCTCACGGATGGCCGCTGGAGATGCCGCTCACTGATGGCCACTGGAGATGCCGCTCACGGATGGCCGCTGGAGATGCCGCTCACGGATGGCCGCTGGAGATGCCGCTCACGGATGGCCGCTGGAGATGCCGCTCACTGATGGCCGCTGGAGATGCCGCTCACGGATGGCCGCTGGAGATGCCGCTCACTGATGGCCGCTGGAGATGCCGCTCACGGATGGGCGCTGGAGATGCCACCGGAAGTGCCGCTTCGAGATGCCGATGCCGCATTTTGCGCTTGCTCTCTCTCGCCTACTGTATGTAGCCTACTGTATACAAACACTAACCTATTATTTAACCTTAAAACACACTTTAACCCCCACATGCTTAATGATCTTCAAGAAAAACATGTTAAATGACTGCTGATTTCTGCAGTTATACCTTATTTTCTTTGTTTTCTAATTTCACAGAAATAATCTGTAAAATATTACTTAATATTTTATGTAAAATTACTCACAACCCTGTAAAAATACAGACAATTTCCTTAAAAAAAAAAACATAAAATTGATGTAAAACCAAAATACAAGCAATTACCTGTAAATTTAATAGTAGACCTTTAAATTACAGCAAATATCTGTAAAATAACAGGCATTCACTATATAATGACAAAACGGCAAAATTCTGTAGAAAAATACAGCCCGTTACCTGTAAATTTACAATTTTTTTTACAGTGTTCCTTTCGAGAGAGGTTATTAATGTGTTTCCAGAGTAAGTGATTATTTCCTTTAGCCTGTTTAATGAGGCCAATAAAGAAGTTTGCTTTCGCCAAGTTCATTTACTACTTTGTTACGGTAGTCTTTAAAGAGACGCATATCAGTATCAATGCCAGATTTTAATGCTTTTTTGAGTAGATGGTCTCTTTTCTTCATCAAATTCCAAATATGTTCTGTCAGCCAAGGTAGGTTTATGTTTTTATGTCTATTAGCTATTTTCTTAATAAATGTAACCTTAACATTGTTGACAGTATCTATAAAAGCCTTACAAAGTTCATTTGTTTCTTCAATGCTAGTTAACCTATCCCAATCTGATTTTTTCAATGCTGTTTCAAATTTATACAAGTCTTTCTTTGGTATCCTAAAGGAAGAATCAGTCTTGTGTTGTCTTAAAATTAACCTTTTCTTACTTAACTTCCTGGCAATGAGTACTAGATTGTGATCAGAAATTCCTGTAACAAAATTAAAAGATTTGATAATTCTCTCTGGTTTATAAGAAAATACAAGATCAATTTGAGTTTTACTTATTCGAGTTATTCTAGTAGGTCCATTTATCATCTGGCTAAAACCATACTGACCAGTAATTTCTTTCAATTTTTTCCTACTTTTCTTATCTGTCCAGTTTACATTACAGCTCCAGTCGGCAAGTCTGGCAGATTGAGTGGATTTAGGCAAAATTTTGAATGTTTACAACTCTCATGGCCCTCCCCCACTATCAACGAATACCCTCCCACCGAGTTCGTGCTCGTCAGTGCCTGTGCACCAGATTTTCTGTGAACGCACCCGTCTCATCAGCATCCATCAACACCACAAAGTATTTTGTTATTGTTGTTTTGTTATTTTGGAGTAGATTGTTACGAAATGGATTACCCACCAATTAAACGTAAATAAACACCATCGTCTTTCTGAAACGCTATTATTACTGTATGGGATATGCGGCAGACATGGTCATTGTACATTGTTCTATTGCTTATATAACTTAACAGAGCTAACGTTAGTCAGATAGCACATACAATAACAGCAGCGTTACTACTGTTCTTACTCTCATAAGAAAGATAGAGTAGCACTGATTCTTCCAAAAAGCCTAACTTTATCCCTTCATCTGGACAGGTTTATCCACCTAACGTTACGTTCACACGGATTTCAGTGCAAACAAAGCTAACAAACCTGCCCAACAAGTGCTAAAGTTAGCTATCCATACCAACACATTTGGGCAAACATACTTAGATTACTAACACAACACTAAGAAATAAAGTAACTCGTTGATAAAGCACAATTACCTGTCGAGAAGAAATGTTGCAAGCTCTGCATCCAGTTTGAACCCAATTAAATCTCGTAAATCTCTCTACCTTTCAAATGCCGATCCGATGTTGATCCTGGTTTTATTATGGGCACAATCGCTTTCCTTCTTTACTTCTTTCTTTTCAGCAGGTGTTCTCTTTTCCTGTGTTGTTTTTGACCTCCTAGCTCTTGAGGTTAACCGAGGAATCTTTTCCGCCATCACTCTTCCTTACTGCGAACTTCAGGCATGTGCATGTGATTGTAACGTGTGCGAGGGGTGGCGTGTGCACGACCTGTGATTGACAGTCAGATCTCACACCCCCCTGCTCTGATTGGACCCGATGATCCTGGACGGGTGGATTTTTGCAAAACAAATAACATGCTCCAGGTGGAGTTAGAAGCTCGGGCTTTTTTTCTAAAACCACTTTATTTATGCTGTTCTGTCGGATTATAGTGTCGATTTCACTGAATATGATCAAAAAAATGTTGCCGAAGGCAGCTTTAAAGTCCCCTAAAACAATCACCTCCTTTCCGTAGTTTTGCTTTTTTTTTAAAATATCCTTAAATGAGTTATAAAAAGTAACATCTGAAGAAGGTGGTTGATAAATACCAACCAATATAAATGACATTTGTGGTGATAAGGTTATAGTGATTGCCAAACATTCTGTTTCTGTTTGCAACTTTTCACTTATCTCTATCCGTTTACACTTTATATGATCTTTTACATAAGTAACCCACCACCTTTTCCTTTCTTTCTGGCTTTCCTAAATATACTGTACCCTGGGAAAACAAATGCTGCATGTGAGGATGTTTGTGTTAACCAAGTTTCAGAAAGGCAAAGAAAGTTTAGGTTTGAGTCAAGTCAAGTAAAGTCAAATATATTTAATTTATATAGCGCTTTTCACAATACAGATTGTATCAAAGCTGCTTCACAGTATCAATCAAAACAACTTAACAATGTTTGTTTATTACTGGAAAAAAAGACATCCAAGTTTGGTAGAGCTGATCAATGGTATGATTGGTTAATTAATTTGAATATCCCCAACTGAGCAAGCCAAAGGCAACAATGGCAAGGAACCGAAAAACTCCATCCAGTGACCTAATGGTGTCCTAACACCCCATCAGATGACCCAATGGAGAAAAAAAACCTTGGGAGAACCCAGGCTCAGTCGGGGGCCAGTTCTCCTCTGGCGTTTATGAACTAGAGGCCGAATTTACAGTAACTGTAATATAAAAAATTTATATGAATGCCTGGCTAAATAGATGAGTCTTCAGTCTAGTTTTAAACTGGGAGAGCGAGTCTGAGCTACGAACAATATCAGGAAGGCTATTCCAGAGCTTCGGAGCTAAATGTGAAAATGCTCTGCCTCCTTTGGTGGATCTGGATATCCTAGGAATGACCAGAAGCCTCGAATTTAGTGATCTTACTGTGCGTTCACACCGGACGCGAATAGCGCGTCAAATTCGCGTCTACCGCGTCTAGTTTGACGCTTGACCACTTTGTGTTAATTCGCGTGTCAAGAGTGAAACTGACGCGCGTAAAAAACAAAAGTTTGAAGCGAAATTTACGCGCGTCAGAGGCGAAAGTTTCAAAAGTTTCGAACCCCGTTGGCGGCCATCTTTTTTACAAGATGTCTGTTGTTGATCGGTCATTTATCGAGAGAGTCACCGCTCTGTATTTGCTCTGGAGAACAGAACAGCGGCGTAGGGATCATCATCGCCGTATTTGGGTCCACCAGACCCTTCGGAGGCGAACCCAGTTCGGCGAGTTTCACCATTTGCTCCAGGAGCTGCGCCTGGATGACGGCCACTTTCAGCGGTACTTCCGCCTGTCCCGCGCCCAGTTTGATGACCTGTTGTCCCGCATCGGAGCTAGGATCACCCTCCAGGACACCAACTACAGGTGCTCTATCCCGGCTGCGGAGCGCCTGTCCATCTGTCTTCGGTTAGTAAATGTATATGATATTTTAAATACAGTATATTCAATATGCTAACATATGCTATCAATGTTTTTTTTTTAAACTGTGGTACGGTTGGCGCTCTTTCTAGTGATACTCAGTTAACGTTAACTGACATAAATATTCTCTTGGCAGACGTGATACTGTCATGTTTCTCTGTATAAACACAGTGATCTTTACAGTGATTCTGAGTTAACTGCTATAACCTAGACATTAAAATATTCTTGGCATACGTGATGTTTCTCTGTATAAACACAGTAATCTTTCTAGTGATACTGAACCTAGAAATTAAAATATTCTCTTGGCAGATGTGATACTGTCATGTTTCTTTGTATAAACACAGTGATCTTTATAGTGATTCTGAGTTAACTGCTATAACCTAGACATTAAAATATTCTTGGCATACGTGATACTGTCATGTTTCTCTGTATAAACACAGTAATCTTTCTAGTGATACTGAGTTAACTGCTATAACCAAGACATTAACCTAGAAATTAAATATCTCTATCTGTAAGCAAGTAGTTCTTGATTATTATTGTCTATATGTCATGCTTGATTATTGACATTTTAATATACCATAAACCATTTAATAGTATTCCTGTTGATTTTATAGTTTAATATGTAACTACAAGTGTACTTGTAATAATATTTATAACAATGTTTTCTAGGTTTCTTGCCACTGGGGACTCATTCAGGACGATAGCATCCAGCTACCGGGTTGGTGTCTCCACAGTGTGCCAGATCGTCGCCCAGGTAGTGACTGCCATCTGGGACTGCCTTGTGGAGGACTACATGGCTGTGCCCACCACCGATGACTGGAGGTCCATCGCAGAGGGATTTCAGGAGCGGTGGAACTTCCCTCTGTGCGTTGGAGCGGTGGATGGGAAGCATGTGGTGCTGAAGGCACCCCCCAACTCAGGATCCCAGTTCCATAACTACAAGGGAACGTTCTCCATCGTTCTGCTTGCAGTTGTGGATGCGAAGTATCGCTTCCGGGTGATCGATGTTGGGGGGTACGGCAGGACCAGTGACGGTGGGATTCTGGCAAACTCCGCCTTTGGACAGGCTCTCCGGGCTGGCACTCTTCATCTGCCTCCTGACCACCCTCTTCCTGGTGCTGAAGACAGAGGACCCCAGCCTCATGTCTTCGTGGCTGATGAGGCGTTCCCGCTGCGGAGGAACCTCATGCGGCCCTTCCCTGGACGCACGCTTCCTCCAGAGAGGCGTGTCTTCAATTACCGCCTCTCCAGAGCCAGGCTGGTGGTGGAGAACGCCTTTGGCATCCTCTCCTCACAGTGGAGGATGTACCGCCGCCTCATCGAGGTCCACCCTGAAGTTGCGGAGAAGTGTGTGAAGGCGACGTGTGTTCTCCACAACTTCATGCGGTATTCGGAAGGGAGAGAGGCACCTGCTGTGAGGGGCGCGGGGCATGCTGGAGAGGAGCCACTGACAGGTCTGGGTCGAGTTGCAGCCAACAACTCCTCCAGAGAGGCACTCCAGGTGAGGGACGTCTTCATGGAACACTTCTCGGTGGAGGGAGCAGTACCATGGCAGCCGACGGAGTAGCATTTGAAGTCCTCCTCATGACTTCCCCACAACGGCTCTTTTAAGAGCCACCCACAAACCTATAAAGAGCATGTCTTTCTAAAAACAGTTTTCCTCCATTATAATATTTAGTATTTTTTTTCCAGGTTGTCAGCCTCAGTTCCAGGCTGTCAGGTCCACAACATGCACATGTATTAAGTTTAAACTCTGACTAACCTTTACAAAATTACAGGTTTTCCATGTTTGTATACAAGGTAAAATGATTTATTTATTTTTTAATAAATAAATGGAGCCAGCCTCCAAAAAGTAACGAACCTTTCTATTTTTTGGTTGTTGATTGTCTTTACATTACAATGATGTTTCATATAATCTATATTTAGATATGGAAAAAATAACATTAAATACTAAATTAAAACATCTTGTATATTAAAAAACAAGTTATGTGATACAAGATTTGCTTTGTTGTGCATAGAACCACACCAGGCATTTAGTCAGATTGTAAAATCATTTATTAAGGGCAATTATATAAAAGAAATAATACGTACAGGAAAAAAAATGTAAAAACAGGAATAAAAAGGACCTCGCTTGGAAGCTGGAAAAGCCCCAGGGAACAGCATATAGGAGAAGAGGAAGGAGGGCCTTCTGCGTTTCCTGCAGAGCCTGCTGCCTCATTTTTTTTTTACTACTCTGGGGGGGGGGGGGGTCAAATTGTTCCAAATTTAGCACAGTATAGCTATTTTCTATTGCATAAGTATATAATTTATATTTAAAATGTTCCTTAAGATGAGTCGGCATGCTCTGTACGAAAGGCAGAAGGGATAGGAGGAAGTGCTCGTCTGTGGTTAGTGGCAGTGGCGGTGGGGGGGGGGGGTGTTGGAGGTCGCGTCGGAGGTTGCGACAGGAGCGCAAGAAGTCGCTGCTCCACCTCCGACGGACCATCCGGTGACCGCTCACGGGGCCGCCGACGAGCTCTCCTCCTCTGTTGGCCTGTGAAAATAAAAAAATACAACACATGGTGCAATGAGAAAGCAGAAAGATGATACCTGATTTTCATTCTCACAGTGAAGGTTTAAAAATTGCATTTAAACAACAAAATTGTCTAGATATTGTGAGAATAATATCTGTGCCTGTGAGTGACAGACAGTGCTTAAATGCAAGTGTGATATTGTTTTGAACTTGCTTTAACATATATTAAGTAATTAAAGTTATACTTCAGACATATACGTAGATAAACATTCAAATGAACAGTAGTTAAAATGTATGCAGATGATTGGTTGCATAGACTGCAATGGATTTGTGTCTGCATTCACAAAAAACGTGCATGTAACATGTTGAAATATTGTTTGTGTACTATTGCCTTCACACACCTATAGGTTCAGCAGCAGGGGCTGAGGGACCAGGGACTGGGGAGACAGGAGCAGAAGATGGGGTTCTTTGCCCATCCTCACTCTGATATGGCTCTGTCAAGACAATATTAAATGTTAATACGACACATTGGTAACAATACTCAGAGAGATTACATTTTTTCATCTGTAAACATGACAACATATATGCCTTGTAATGTGTCTATATTAGAAACACACCTGTCACTGTCTCCTCTGATTGTTCGGGTTGTCCCTGGTCTTCGAGGTGGTTGTCCTCTCCGATCCAGGCCTCGACCCCCTCCATGTTACTTGTCGTATCTCGTGGAGTGACGAAGGGGTCGAGGAATCCCAAGATCTGAGAAAACTTCCACCTCTTCCCAGACCCTGCTGCTGACCCACTCCTCTTCTCCATCTCCTTCCTCTTCTCCTTCAGGTACGTGTCCCTGAGGCTTTTCCACTTTTTACGGCAGACATCATCTGAATAAACACATTATCTTGTTATTGAAAAGCAGTTGTATATTTGCGGGAAAATAGTTGTAAACTACCAGCACGGCAGCTTGCTAACTGATTAGTAACGTTAGCTCAATAACTCCAAAGTGAAATTTGTATATTTTACAACGTACCAGGTTGTACAATCTCCTCACTAATCTTCTTCCAAGCGAGGTCCTTTTTGTTCCTGTCTCTATAAAAGTAAGAACTTGAGTCAAATAACTCCGGGTGACCACTCACAGCTAAAATTTGTTTCTCCTCCATTTGGAATGAATGACTTTCGAGCGGGAGTTTGTTATGCTATGTCACTTTATGCCACGTGAAGCAAGCAAGCTCCTGATTGGTTAACGCGGCGCGAATTGACGCAGAAGTTCAGATTTTTCAACTCGGGCGGCAGACGCGAATTCGCATCAAACGCGTGAATGCACAAATAGCACTAACTAAATCATTCGCGCTTAACACGCCAGACGCTTAATTCGCGCCATTCGCGCGAACTTGACGCGCGAATGAGGCGAATTCGCGTCTACCGCGCCGCGCTCTACGCCTCATTCGCGCCGCAGGAATTTTTTACGTGCGCAACGCGTCTTTGCATTGACTTAACATTGAAATCACTCGCGCCTGACGCGCTATTCGCGTCCGGTGTGAACGCACCATTAAAGAGCGCGATGGATTGTAAGGCGATAGAAGATCCGTTAAATAGACTGGAGCTAAACCATTTAGAGCTTTATAAGTCAAAAGCAATACCTTGTATTTCATACGGAACTTTATAGGTAACCAATGAAGTGATGATAAAATCGGTGTTATATGATCATATTTTCTTGATCTAGTAAGAACTCTAGCGGCTGCATTTTGGACTAACTGTAGCTTGTTTATTGAAGATGCAGGACAACCAGCTAATAAAGCATTACAGTAATCTAGTCTCGAGGTCATGAATGCATGAACTAACTTTTCTG
The DNA here is from genome assembly GCA_026230005.1 of Gila orcuttii. Taxonomy (NCBI): domain Eukaryota; kingdom Metazoa; phylum Chordata; class Actinopteri; order Cypriniformes; family Leuciscidae; genus Gila; species Gila orcuttii. The sequence goes on along the minus strand of JAPDVR010000008.1, from coordinate 46,795,692 downwards.
CATCAGAGACTGATAGCATATTACGTAGCTTAGCAATGTTTCTAAGGTGGAAAAAGGCAGTTTTTGTAACATATGAAATATGCTTTTCAAAAGACAGGTTGCAGTCTAATGTAACACCCAGGTCTTTTACTGTAGCGGATAAAGTAACAGGGCATCCTACTATGTTAAAGTCGTGCTGTGAAAGGTTTTGTGGACGGTTTTTAGAACCAATAAGTATTACCTCTGTCTTGTCTTAATAAAAGAAAATTACGCGTCATCCAATCTTTTATATCTTTAACACAATCTGTCAATTTGGATAAGTTAGCGTATTCATCTGGCCGTGATGAAATATATATTTGAGTGTCATCAGCATAACAATGGAAACTAATTCCATGTTTCCTTAGAATATTACCAAGTGGCAGCATATATATTGAGAATAATAAAGGGCCTAACACAGTGTCACGGCTGTGCACGGAGATGAACCCAAACGCAGACGGTGTACAATGAACTCAGGGTTTATTGGGACAAAACAGGAAAACAAAACCCACGAGGGGGCAAAACAGACGAAACAAGGGATATAAGACTGACAAGACTAGATAATGACTGAACAAGAAACAAACAACACTTTGTATAAAACTAACAATGACTACTAACAAAGACTTTCAATGACAAGACTTTCCACAGAATACTCACAGGTAACATTTGGCAATGAACCGACACAAGACAGCAAACACAAGGGGATTAAATAAGGAGACTAATCAAGACATAACAGGTGACACGGGTAAACCAATAATGACTGAATCAGGATAACAAGGGGGCGGGTTTAAGAGACGAGACAACACAAGCACATGACCAAAACACAAGGCCATGTGCTTGCACACAGAACATGGGTCTGTCATGATCCTGCCGCAATACTAAGAGAATCACGGACATGATGGCAGAATCATGACACACAGATCCCTGCGGCACTCCATAGTTTGCCGAAGTTATAATCGATTTTTCTCCATTTAAGTAGACGAAATGGTAGCAGTCAGATAAATATGACCTGAACCAGCTTAATGCTTGTCCTTGAACACCAGTGTAATTTTGTAGTCGATCTAAGAGTATTGTGTGATCTATAGTATCGAACGCAGCACTAAGATCAAGTAAAACTAGTACTGAGATACAGCCTTGGTCCGAAGCTAAAAGTAAATCATTTGTGATTCTAACAAGCGCAGTTTCAGTGCTATGATGTGGCCTGAATCCAGACTGAAACTTTTCATAGATGTCGTTTTCTTGCAAGAAAGAGCCGAGTTGAGCGGACACAACTTTTTCTAATATTTTTGACATAAATGGAATATTCGAAATGGGTCTGTAATTTGCTAGGTTATTTGGATCTAATTGTGGTTTCTTAATAAGAGGTTTTATAACTGCCAGCTTGAACGTTCTTGGAACATGACCTAAAGATAAAGATGAGTTAATAATGTTGAGAAGAGGCTCTTCCACTATAGGTAACACTTCTTTCAGTAGTTCAGTTGGTATAGGATCTAATAAACATGTTGTTGTTTTAGATGAAGTGATAAGTTTATTTAACTCTTTTTGTTCTATGGTTGTAAAGCATTGTAATTGTTCTTGCGGGGTGATAATTGCGGCCGAATTATAAGGCGCGAGCAAATATCGAACGTTTACGATTTTGATTCTGATGCTTTCAATTTTCTCGGTGAAGAAGTTCATGAAATCATTACTACTAAACTGTAACGAGGTATTTTGTTCAGACGACGTCTGTTTATTTGTTAGTCTAGCCACGGTATTAAATAAAAATCTTGGATTATTTCGGTTGTTTTCTATTAATTTGCAGAGGTGCTCAGCCCTGGCCGTTTTAAGTGCCTTTTTATAAAGTGACATACTGTCTTTCCACGCGATTCTAAAGACCTCTAAATTCGTTTTTTCCATTTACGCTCTAAATTACGGGTTTCTCTCTTTAAAACATACGTAGTATTATTGTACCATGGTGCTATACTTTTTTCTCTGACCTTTTTTAATCTAATGGGTGCAACAAGATCCAATGTTCTAGAGAGAATGGTGCTCATAGTGCTAGTTAGTTCGTCTAATTCATCTGTTTGTTTGGGTTCAGGCAGCAGCTGCGACAGATCAGATAAGCTATTTGAGAAATGATCTATGGTGGATGGACGAATTGTTATACCTGGTCAATAACGTGGCGCAGCATCACATATTACAGCAGTGCGTAATATGCAAGTTACCAAGTAGTGGTCAGTGACATCATCACTTTGTGGAATGATATCTATATCGGTTGGATCGGTTCCATATGATATAATTAAATCGAGTGTATGATTAAGACGATGAGTTGGTCCGGTGACGTTTTGCTTGACCCCGAAGGAGTTTAATAAATCTGTAAACGCAGCCCCTAACGCATCATTTAAATTATCTACGTGTATGTTAAAATCTCCAACAATTAATGCTTTATCGACGCTGACCAAAAGATCTGATAGAAAATCAGCAAACTCTTTTAGGAAATTGGCATAAGGCCCTGGAGGTCTATACAGGTCCTTCTCAAAAATTAGCATATTGTGATAAAGTTCATTATTTTCCATAATGTAATGATAAAAATTAAACTTTCATATATTTTAGATTCATTGCACACCAACTGAAATATTTCAGGTCTTTTATTGTTTTAATACTGATGATTTTGGCATACAGCTCATGAAAACCCAAAATTCCTATCTCAAAAAATTAGCATATTTCATCCGACCAATAAAAGAAGTGTTTTAATACAAAAAAAGTCTACCTTCAAATAATTATGTTCAGTTATGCACTCAATACTTGGTCGGGAATCCTTTTGCAGAAATGACTGCTTCAATGCGGCGTGGCATGGAGGGAATCAGCCTGTGGCACTGCTGAGGTGTTATGGAGGCCCAGGATGCTTCGATAGCGGCCTTAAGCTCATCCAGAGTGTTGGGTCTTGCGTCTCTCAACTTTCTCTTCACAATATCCCACAGATTCTCTATGGGGTTCAGGTCAGGAGAGTTGGCAGGCCAATTGAGCACAGTAATACCATGGTCAGTAAACCATTTACCAGTGGTTTTGGCACTGTGAGCAGGTGCCAGGTCGTGCTGAAAAATGAAATCTTCATCTCCATAAAGCTTTTCAGCAGATGGAAGCATGAAGTGCTCCAAAATCTCCTGATAGCTAGCTGCATTGACCCTGCCCTTGATAAAACACAGTGGACCAACACCAGCAGCTGACATGGCACCCCATCACTGACTGTGGATACTCCAGTGCTGCTCATCTGTAGCCCAGGTCAGGTGCTTCTGCCGCTGTTTCTGGTTCAAAAGTGGCTTGACCTGGGGAATGCGGCACCTGTAGCCCATTTCCTGCACACGCCTGTGCACGGTGGCTCTGGATGTTTCTACTCCAGACTCAGTCCACTGCTTCCGCAGGTCCCCCAAGGTCTGGAATCGGTCCTTCTCCACAATCTTCCTCAGGGTCCAGTCACCTCTTCTCGTTGTGCAGCGTTTTTTGCCACACTTTTTCCTTCCCACAGACTTCCCACTGAGGTGCCTTGATACAGCACTCTGGGAACAGCCTATTTGTTCAGAAATTTCTTTCTGTGTCTTACCCTCTTGCTTGAGGGTGTCAATGATGGCCTTCTGGACAGCAGTCTTACCCATGATTGCGGTTTTGAGTAATGAAACAGGCTGGGAGTTTTTAAAAGCCTCAGGAATCTTTTGCAGGTGTTTAGAGTTAATTAGTTGATTCAGATGATTAGGTTAATAGCTCGTTTAGAGAACCTTTTCATGATATGCTAATTTTTTGAGATAGGAATTTGGGGTTTTCATGAGCTGTATGCCAAAATCATCAGTATTAAAACAATAAAAGACCTGAAATATTTCAGTTGGTGTGCAATGAATCTAAAATATATAAAAGTTTAATTTTTATCATTACATTATGGAAAATAATGAACTTTATCACAATATGCAATTTTTTTGAGAAGGACCTGTATACGGTAGCCAATGCTAGAGATAATAGGGATTTTTTTCTTACATCTAAGAGCGTAACATTTAGCACAAGCACTTCAAACGAATTAAACCTATGACGAGTTTTCTGAGTAACATTAAGGTTATCTCTGTAGATTGTTGCAACACCGCCGCCACGACTGATCAGACGGGGCTCACGCTTATAACAGTATCCTGGCGGTCTAGACTCATTTAGACCGAAATAATCATTTGGTTTAAGCCAGGTTTCAGTAAGGCACAGAACATCAAAATTATTATCTCGATTATCGATTATCTGAGTTCGTGAGGAGTTTCTCCACTTCATCAGTCTTTGAGGCAATGCTTCTTATATTTAAATGTACCCCTAGTTAGCCTCTAGGTTTTGATCGAATGTCCCATATGACTTTAGTATGATTAAGCGTTTGGAAAAATTAAGTGTCATACCTCCGTCGATGCGCGTCTGTTTGTAGTTTTGTCCCACACGCGTTCTTTCGCATTGACACATCTTTGCATCTATATCCATTCCTTCCCATTCTTCCCATTGCATCTATATTCCATTCCTTCCCTCTTGGCTCTCAACGAAGGCAGTCGCATTTTCTCTCCCTCTCCCTCCCCTTACCTCTCCTGCTTTGCTTCTCTCGTCACGTCTAATGTCTTGTACTTTGAGAGACTCTCGCTACACTGCTCTCCAAAACCAAGAAATTATGGATTTGATCAACTTGTCTCTCAACGCAATTGACACCATCTTCTCGACGAGAAGCTTGGGTTCGGGGGAACCTGACTGCCCTGCTGGGACGTTCGCAGCTGGCTACACGATGGACGCGTGGGAGAGGTGGCGGGTCGTGTGTCTGGCGGCTCTTTCCGTGGAGGACATTGAAGATATCTACCTATTCGGCACCATGATAACAGGTCTTCTGCTGATTGGACTAGGCATTGCCCTGGTTTATCGAGGAACTAAGCAGACGGTGACAGCTGTCCAAAGCCCCACAAGGCTGCCCGTGATGATTGAAGCGGTGGGCAGAGCTGTCAGCACTCAGACTGGGTCTATGAACCACAATATGGATAACATCATGGAGAAGCTCACAGCTTTGCAAAGGCAAATGGATTGTTTTAGAGACCAAAATGGACCAGGAGAATAGCCTGTATAAGTTGAATGCGGCTACTCGCCCCAAGACCAAACAATCCCAATCTTATCTGTTTCGGGACCCCCCTACCAGCACTGGCCTTGGCCAAGGCCGCTGCTGGAACAACAACTCTCCCGGAAGAGCATTGCAGTGAGCCGCTCTTGCATTCCTTCCCCGACTCCTCAGACACCTGGTGATTGTTGACTCTGCCTGGGACATGATCAAGGTTGTCTCCATGGCAACTCGCTGTGTATCGCTATGACAATCCTGCGGACTGAGGCTCCTAGATTATGGTGCTGGCTTAGCGACTCTCTCCAGGCCTACACACACATGAACTTACACATACACAGATATGCACCTGCCCCACAACCCATCCCACCCCCAGTCTGACAGGCGGGTCTGTGACCAGCGCCATAATGGCTGCAGGACCGGATGCTGCTTGCCTGGGCTGGACTACCTCCATCCCCCACTCCCAACCGTGTTGCAATGTCGTGTTTGTAGAGTGTACTGTTTATGTGCTAATGTTGCTGAGGTGTTTTTTCCTTTTCCCAGACTGTTCTCCTTACAGGAGCATAGTCTGGGGGTTGCCTTTTTTTCTCCTCACCTCTCCTCATGTCATGCTGTATTTTTTCTCAACTTGGCGCTGATTATAGCAGCCTCGGTAACACCTTATTACCAAAGCAAATTCCTTGTATGTGCACAACACTACTTGGCAATAAAATTGATTCTGATTCTGATATCCAAGATCATGTTGCACAAACATGTCACCAATCGCCTCATTACTTCCCGGTCTGATTCCTTGGTCAGTCCCATCAAGTCCACTCGCCAATGGGATTTACCCATTCCACATGCCATCCTTTGTGCCATCTTCACCCGTGCTCGCCATGCTCGCCTTCTTCACTGCCGAATATTTATTTCTCGACTCCATTAAAAGATTAAGAGATGCCTGGCCAAAGTCGAATCCACCAGTGCACTCTACTGTATTAAGGCACATTTCACGCTGAATACACAATTCACTCCTGTCCTCCTTATCGTTGTTACGGATTGGACCAGGACACTGATGAACATCACCAGATAACAGTAGGCACAATATAACTATTAAATCTTCTCTATTTACTTGTCCTCCTCTCCTAATTTGACCTTTCTTGCTGGAAATGAGCAGGCTTGGGAACACAAACGTAACAGCTACGACATTCTTCCCATATCCAAAATGTTTTCCTCCAGTTTTGTTGTTAAGAGGAATAGGCCTGTACTTGCTCCACACCGAAGGTTCATTATAGCGTGTCATTGTTCTCTCTCGACAATAAAATCCCACACTATCACTAGGACATGACCCAACTAAGATCAATATAAAATTATAAAACAAAAGAGCAACTAGCACGCTGCACCTGCCTGCCGCCATGATCACGTGATCACACAATTACCTTTGCATGTCATGGAAGAATGTTTTGATTTGAGACATGTATGAAGTTATATGGTAGTTTTAGTACATTTTAGTGCATTTTGAATGTGAAATTAACTGCTGTGCTGAGCTGAAAGTTGGTTAGGAGAACTGTGAAAACTGAAGAGTTTTGAAAAAGTGACCTACACTCTAAAAACTCCTGGGTTATTTCTTCAACCCATTTTCTGGGTTATTTGTGTTGGGTTAAAATTATGGGTTATTTTTTCAGAGAGTAACCATTTTCTGGGTTATAGGTTTAATATTTTGACCCAATTCCTGGGTTGTCTGGGTTTCTGGGTTATTTTCAAAGAGAAACCCATGTTCTGGGTCACCCCTCCCCCAGTTGTTCTGGAATTTTCTCAACAGTCGTTTGAAATAACCGTCACTTCGCGCTCGATCCATTTTGGCCTGTGCTTCTTCGGTGAAACTTCGTCGTGCATTTAAGGTAAGCAAGTATTTTCAGTGTTGATGTAATGTTAACTTTTCTGTGTCCATATCCCGTTGCTAAGTTAGTTTAGCACCATTTGCCATGGCTTAGTTGCTACTGTACGTTGAGACTAGCATTATGTGGTAACGTTAATTTTGACATACGACTCGGCTATCGCGAAAACATCTAACGTTAACTAGTTTAAAGTCTGTGTAAAGTCAAAATAACTTTTTTTTTCACAACTTTAGGTGTCAAAATGGTCGAAATGCTTTTTTCACATTGCTGAGAAATACATTTATGACCTATTTAACGTGTTTAGAAGAAAATGACTGCATTCACTTTACTGCTACACGGCCTTTAAATTCTAGTTTTCATAACATATGCTGCAACGTAACGTTACTTATCTCATTGTTATAATACAACGTTAATAATACGGTAAGTACAGTGCAGCTTGTGGCGACATAACTCAATCGTTGAGTTATGTTTAACGTTAACTTACCAGCTGCGCCGTGCCGTGCTTATTAACTTATACATAGCTCTAACTGGCTGAAGTAAGTTAAGTTAGTGAGAGTTAAAACCTGTTAACCTTTGCAAGTGGCCCAGCGCACTTAAGCGTGTTTTTGTTTAAATAGTTCAAAGTTACTATCAGATCAGATTTAATGTTATTACCGTGACAAACTAACCATCATTAAAATATATATACGACTCAAGTTTCAGTATTTGACTATGACCATTATTGTATTCTGAGAAATTTATATTGACAGTCATGTCTTAATTTGTGTCAGGAGAACGAAATGAAAAAATGAGTCGATACCCTTATGAATTATGACCGTCAGCCGCTCTCATTCAGAAAAACAAAATCCTGTTGCTGTCGTCATGACAGCGCTTGACAAAACAACGTCCCTCAGGGCTTTTAGCTCAAAAAGGTGCAGATTTGGAGAAATATTTATATATTCTCATAGGTTTACATCAGAGTTCTATATGCATGAATACGGTTTATTGAATTTTATACACAAATGCGTTGATATAATAATTATGAGCGCTGGATACTCTGATGTAACGTTACTGTGTTTTCAGTTCATATAACGTTATAACTGTAAGCATTATTATTATTATTATTATTATATTATGTAACACATGAAGAAAATACATATCATGTGACATTCCAGGAGGTTCCTGACACAATTAAAGCTAACAGAGATCACTGTAACATGCAGATAAAGACGTTTTGAAGACAATAAACATGATTGCAAAGATATTTGATTTACCTGTGTTCTTCGAGCCATGTCAGGTATTTTCATAATAATAGATTATATTTATAATGTAATGCTAATCGATATAGACTTTATCATTGTGCAGAATACTATAAAATAATATATTGTGTGTCTGATTTTTATATCTGAAGCCAAATCAGATCACAGAAGGTGTAGGCTAATTAGTAATAATAATGCAGCAGACAAAAGAAAAGCATATTTTATGCTTTTAGTACAAAGGGTTCATGAACTGCTTCTGTTTCAGTTTGGGTATATGCCATTTCTGGGGATTTTTCAAAAGTGGGGTTGCAGCCTAACAGGTTAAAGAAGCAGGTCAAGTCTTCGAATTGTTGCTAACCTCTATATTGCTATGTTTTCTCCAGGTCATTTTAAATGGACAGCTTTGTCACTGACAAGTTAACTGAGTGGCGGCTGCCTGAGCTGATTGAGAATTTTAGAGGTGAGCATTTTACTCTTACTGCATTTTTCTTATCATCTCTCTATAGGCCTTATTCGCAAACACCGGAAGTAGCTAACCGCGGCCATATTGTTGACATGACATCTGTCCTGCCCCTAGCCGCACGCAGATTTGAGTTGAGGAGAGCTGTAGCCTAATGGCTTCATCTCGTCGGTATCAAGAGAAGATAAGCTTGATTGGTGTGGACCCATATCAAATAGACCCAATAGCCTTAAGTAAAGATCCGTCCTTATTGCCATCCGTAACTTATCCGGACATTTACAACTATCTCGTTCATACTGTATCCGCATACACATAACACAGTCTCATGCAAGCACTAATTCCCTACCTAGTATCAATGCCAGACCTATATGTTCATAGGTAACTTAAGCTACGGTAACTACTAACTTCAAATTACTGCATGATACTGATGTCTGATCATGCCTGAAAACTCTCAGTGTAGGTATAAACTGTGTTTTGGGGATCTGGCTAACTTAAGCCCACTGTTGTGAACTTTTTCCTTTGTCAAAGCAGAGACCAGGAGACTTTTGGGATATCTTTCAGCAGGATTCTTTATTTAGAACACGAGCTGTCCGTGGCTGTAGTTCGTCCAAAATCTAAATCTAAATCAGGGCCTGAATTTCGTTTTGGAAAATGGGGGGGAAATCCCCCCTTAGATGATTCTCATTTGGGGGGGGGGGGGGTTTTCCCAAACAAAATTATTACATTTATCTTGCCTAAATGTTTGCGCTCATTGCATTTTTACAATGGGGTTGTAAATTTACACAACACAAGGAAGCTTGATTTAAATTGTTTAATTAAATTGAAAAAAGTAGCACAAATAAATACAATAGAATAAAGATACAAATAAAGACAAAATAAGAGAAAAGTTTTTGAATAGGTCTAACACTAGGCTAGTATTCATATACAGAAACTGAATAAAGTAATCAAATGGAAAATAACACTGGGTAGTATTTTAGTCCTGAATAAATTAAATACATAGGCTATTAATCCGGATTCCTTTAACTTAAAGCTATCTTTTGTTGTTTTGACAACAAAATTAATGACAGACACATATGGCTGCCGTCACTTTAAGAGCTAGTGCACGGATCCTGTGTTCATTATACTGGCATGCTTTTTATGCTTATTAAAGACAAAAGCGACTATGTTTAGAGTATACTCACGAAGACCGCAATATAATCCGCGAAAAATAACTTTTGTTACTGGCCAGCTGTTCTTGCAGCGGATTTTCTATGAATGTGCGCTTAGAAAACAATCTCTCAGAGAGCGCGCGAGCACTAATTAGTTTAAAATCGCTTGAATGTTTAAACTGGTAAGACTTAAAAAGACGTGTAAATGGTAAACTTCAGTCATGATGCACTGCTGGCCCGATTGTGCAAGTGAATATTCCGTCATGTCCCGACTCCTAAACGCGAGTGTGTATTATCGCCGCAGCGCTTGATGCTTGCCTTGCACAACACATTTTGAGAGAAGAGATAGAAGACGCATCACCGCTGAACACTCACGCTGTTTGTGAAATTGCGTCTGGCAGATAGTTGTTAAAATAATGATTTGATTTTATAATCTGTGTGGATTACGATTGCGGGAATTTCCAGCATTATAAATGGGAGACCTGCGGGAATGATTAGAATTATGCGCAATACCCGCAATCCCGCGCCAAAATTTGCGCCCTGTAGTTATATACATTCCAAGGGGGAGGGATTACATAGAAAGTGAGTTGTTCTACTCTAGAGTAACAACCGAGAAACGGCATAGTCTCTGTGCTCCGCCCCTACCTTCACAACGACCCTAGAGCCATAGCCGAAGCCGAGCCAACTCCTAATAGAGGACGTTTTTACTCCAGAGGAACGTTGGTTGATGTCAAGTGATTTTGAAATATGACATCTTCAAGCTACTCCCCTTCACCTTTACCAGTGAATGTTCATATTCATTTTGTTCATATAAAATTTTTATTGTTAGTTTGAATTACATTAATTTGATGTTGATGTTGACCAAGCTAGCGCCAACGTAACCAGAGCTGCCAACTCTCACGCATTCACAGTGAGACACACGCAATTGTCACTTTTCACACGCTCTCACGCCACACATCAATTTTCTCACGCACAGAAAAATTGCGAAGCAAAGAGGACACGGAGACCGACAGACTAGACAGAGCAGGTTAGTTATGATATAAAATAATCTCAGCTCTCAGATTCTGTCAATTTTATTACGCAATTCAAACAATAAATACCGCTTTGGCGCTTGTAAATGCTACACGACAGATCCCTAGCGGACGTGAACCGATCATCTCTACTAGCTAATAGTAAAAAACCACGACCACTGTTGAAAGATACAGTAGGCTACAACTTACCAAAATGTATTCCTCATACATAATATCGACCAATCAGTGTTTTTTATCAGCGTGAAGAGGTCAATAATATTCTTCAGCTCTCTTCCCTGAACTGAAATGTAGTAGTGGGCTGTACTTTCAAAAAGGTAATAAAGACATCATCAAAGTAGTCCATGTGACACTAGTGGGTTAGTTAGAATGTTTTGAAGCATCGAAAATACATTTTGATCCAAAAATAAGAAAAACTACGACTTTATTGAGCATTGTATGTCATATTGTTGTCAATCTGCATTCACGACAGCGTAAGACGCTGATGACGTGATATCTGATGCGGCGTCTAACATAGCATCTTACGTCACCAGCGTCACTGCGGAGTCGTGAATGCAGATTGACAACATTATGACATACAATGCTCAATAAACTGATGTCAATGAGGGTGAGTCATTAATGACATTAATTTCATTTTTGGGTGAACTAACCCTTTAAAAGTGATTATTTGTTAGCTTGATAATCAAAGAGTATCTGGTGAGTGGTTCACAATTGTCTTGACTTGGCCATTAAATACTCATGTTGTCTTGTTTTCTGTCTTTCAGATGAAGACATAGATGAGGAAGCATTTCTTCTTTTAGATGAAGACACTATCAAAAATCTTGTCCCCAAAGTTGGCCCCAGGCTTAAATTCCTGAGTCTCTTCAGAGAATTTGTAAGTTACCTCCACTAGAGCACTAAGGGCTTTCATCACCGCTGATCAACAGGCCGATGGCGTATACATGCTTTAAGTGCAAAAGGCTAATCCCTGGTGATATCAAGACTTTCTTATCACATTTACGCACAGTTCACAATGTAAATAGTTCAACAACATATTTTCAGTGTTGTGAAAGCAGTTGTAACAGAACATTTTCCTTCATTCGTTCTTATCGAAGGCACCTACATAGGGAACACGAAGAGAACCTGGCTCTGGCCCAGCCTGCCAATGTATTGCATCAGTCTGCTAATGTTTTTAATGTTGATGAAGATGATAATCAAGATCAAGTTGAAGGTGTACAAGCAGAGCAGTTAGACAATGCTTGGGATGAATTGGAGCAAGAGGGAATTACAGACAGAGTAGCCCTTTTTCTAGCTCATCTAAGATCCAGGTCTTCCCAGACATTTACTAACATAAACTATGTGGTTAAACACACCTCAAGTTTAATTGGTGACATTGTGAAGAGACTAAAAACAAAGACAATGTCACTGTTTAGTCAGTTAGGTCATGATCAGAGCCCACAGGTAGAAGAGCTCCGACAGGAGTTTTCAGACGCAGCCGAGCCATTCAAAGGACTGGAGACAGACTACAAACAGATAAAGTATTTCACAAACTCTGGAAACTTCATTCAGCCAGTTGAGGAAGTTTTACCAAGCGTCTCTTATGTTCAGCAGAGGGATTCAGTCACTGGCAGTGTCCGACAAGTTGCTGTGCCTGATACCTATCAGCGTATTCCGCTCAAGCCTCTTCTAGTCAAGATACTGGAACTTCCTGGCATTTTACACGCAATGATGGAATGGCAAAGGAAAAAGAGGGATTTTCTTCACGATGTGTTTGACGGAGAATTTTGTAAATCACATCCACTCTTTTCGAAAGAGGTGTCTGTGCCATTGTTGTTGTACAATGATGATTGTGAAACCGTTAATCCTCTTGGGTCCAAGACTGTAGTTCACAAGTTAGGATTTATATATTTCATCCTGAAGAGTTTGCCACCAGATCTCCTGTCCAATTTACAGTCACACTTCCTGCTAGCAGTTTATAAATCGGACGATGCAAAGACTTACGGCATTGATGCAGTGTTGCGCCCAATCGTGGATGAATTAAAGTGTCTCGAGAAGGATGGTATCACTGTTAACACCTGTGACTTTCAAGGAGTAGTGAAATTCACAGTTGTCCAGGTAGTCGGGACAATTTGGGTTTAAATGCTATTCTTGGGTATACTGAGAGTTTCAGTGGAAACCATGTTTGTCGGCTGTGTAGAGTACACAGAGATGTCTTGAGAGTACAGACACAGGAAGATCTTGCCCTTTTGCGTGATCCCAATACTCACAGGGCAGATTTGGAGACAGACAACCCCTCTAAGACAGGCCTTAAAAGGGACAGTGCCCTAAACAGCCTGTCTTTCTACCACGTGACAGACAATGTAGCTGTGGATGTAATGCATGACATTCTGGAAGGTGTAGGGGCATACGAAGTCAAGCTTGTATTAAAATCATTAATTGAGCAAAAGTACATGTCACTAGATAAGATTAACTACCGCATTACAAGCTTTGATTATGGCTTTTCTGATGTGGGAAACAAGCCATCGATAATAAGCAAGAGTGATCTCAAGAATATTGACAGCCCTCTGCGACAGTCTGCAGCTCAGATGTGGTGCCTACTTCGTTTACTGCCTTTAATGATAGGTGACCTAATCCCCACTGATTCCAAGGAATGGGAGCTTCTCCTACTTTTACTCATGTCCATGGAGATCATCTTCTCACCATCTGTTACTCTTGCAGCAACACGCTACCTGAGCAAAATCATTGAAGACCACCACTCTCTTTTCTTGGAGCTCTATCCTCATTTACATCTGCGTCCAAAACATCATTTCATGCTCCATTATCCAAAGGTGTTTCAAAAACTCGGACCCTTGATACACCTTTGGGCAATGCGTTTTGAAGGCAAACATGGGTTCTTCAAACGTGTCAGTCATGTCACCTGCAACTTCCGAAACATCTGTAAAACAATGGCATACAGACACCAGATTATGCAGTGCTACAGTTTCATGAGTGGGTCTTTGTTAAGTCACAGCACAGAAATTGGACCTGGATCCACAACATTTTTAGCCAACCTCGAAGGCTATAAAGAGATCCAAAGTGGTCTGATAGGGCTCCCACTTTTCACAGAGCTGTACGTACCGGCCAGGGTCACGGTCAAGGGTACCACTTATAGATCAGGCATGATGGTGTTTATGTCCTATGACAAAGATGGGGACCCTCAGTTTGGGCTTATAAAAAACATTTTGGTTCTTGAGCAAATGGGCAACTTGAGAATAAAGCTTGTTGTGCAGAAGTGGGAAACACTGGGGTTTGAAAAACATCTTTTTGCGTACAGTGTGATCCCCACTAAGGATTTTTTAGCTATTGATGTGGAAGAGCTACTTGATCATCATCCATTACATGCAGTCAAGTCATACAGAGAACATGAGGACACTTCTTACATCTCTTTGCGCTACAGACTTTTTTAGACTGCAGTTAAGCATGTGAACAGCCACTGCCACTGTTTACACTGCTTTGTTGACGTGAGAACACACCAACCAAATTAAGTTAGTCTTAAGTAATTCTGCCTCATTGGAAGATGATCAGTATCACCCCAATCACTCAATGAATGACAAATATTTAAACAACTTGGAGGGGACACTACTTGAACTACTGAGATTGGAAAATTGGACTGTAAGTAAAAGTGAGTTTTTAAATTTTTTTATTATATATTTTTTTATAACTAAACACTATACACAACCCTATGACACTCACCTTGATCTATGATGCACTGGTCACTTAAAGGTGCTATTAGTGATGTCACACTTTTTTTTTTCACATACCGGAAACATCTCACTATCCGCTAGCTGCCTGTCCCCTGAACAACATTGTACAGAAATGCGGTCTCTGCAGACAGCCTAGTCTCCACAAACGCAGCAAAAACAAACTGAGCAACAAACAGAGCATCCCGTATCACGAAACAGCCATAACAGACAAGAATGATGTGGGGTGGGGTTTGGGGGGTTATTGCGCGGATGAGGAGGAGGGAGGGTCTAGCTAGCCTCCATTTTGTTTGATAATAATTCAAACATTAACAAGAGGTTACACCAACCGGGATAGCTGATAGCACCTTTAAGACAAGAGTGTACTGCTGACAAAGTAATATTTTTTTTCTTTGTGCCTGTACACAGGTAGCCAAACCCATTGAATCTTAAGCTTAAAATATGACTTATATTTTATTTTCTGCAGAAGGGTTCTAATGCTCCGGCAGCTGCTGCGTCACCTCAACCATCGACTTCTAATGAATCCAGAAGCCATGATGCTGACCCCATATGCCCCCTGGAAGAATCGGCAGATCAGGTGTTGGTGTTAGAAGCAGTTCCACCACTTGTAAGTGTTTTTTTTTTCTCTGTTTAAACTTTGGCACTCACAATAGCTATTGTTCTGGGTAAAGGAAAATATTTTTTTAGTACTTGTTCACCTTTTCCTTTTACTAATATTTGACTATGAAACTTCAGGTCAGGATATCAAATATTCTCATTTAGATTTGTGTCTGTCCAAAATTGGTATCCCAGGGTTAAATTGGTAAATTGCAATGAATCCTCAACAACTATTCTTGTCATTTATTTTAGGATATCCAACAGGTTCTTTCTGCAGTGTCCAGTGGCAGAGAAATAATAAATAATCTTCAAGACACTGGAGTCATCAATAGAAAACAAAGGATCACTCTGACACAAATTCTGGTGTCTTTTTTGATTGAGAGGTTTGGACAGAGGTATGTTAAATATGGGATACATTTGATATAACTTAAAGAGACCCTACTATGCTCATTTCAGTAGCTTTTAGTATGGTATTGGACCTCAGTGGAGCACATATGAAAGTTTAGATCAACAAAAAACTATGTGACTATTGCATACAAGCTGGCTATGTATTCTTCCATTCTGGTTCTTTCCTGCTTTGCTCTCAGATCTAGTGCTTCGCCCCTCCCCTTAGGCTGCTGCTTCCGCTGCATGCAGCAGCCCAGGGGGAGGTGGGAGAGACGCTTCTGCCCACATTCAAGGAAGTTGTCAAACCCAGTAAATGAAAAGTACAGAAATTGGCTTGTTTACTATTAGAAATGTCGACTTCATCCATACAACAGTACGTCTTGAAACCGGAAAACTGACCCAGACAACATTTTTTTTTTTTTTACAGGCCATCCACAAGCATAAAACAGGCCCTGGCGCTATCATTGGTGCAGACATTCCCAGCCCTGAATGATAATTCAGACAGTGGCTATGTGAGTTTTATTATCTTGGTTCATGGAAATTGATGCTGATTAAAAACTTAAAAACTTTTCTTTTTCTTACAAAGATGTGAATGTACTTAATAAGCAGTGTCTAATGAGATGAAGGGGTCATAAAAGACAATACATTTGTATGTGTATCATTTTCTTTCATTTTGGTTTTAAACCTTGTTTCTCTTAATTGGTGTGTTATCTCTATTGCAAAACTTTGTAAAAGATTAAAAATGTCCTTCTTGGATAAGGAAAATTCTTTTTTCCCCCAGGAAATATGGTACACAAAAGCCAGGAAGCTAATCAAGGATGGAGGAGTGATACACTACCCAGCCACGGGCTTCTTCGAAGAAAGACTAAGGAATGTCAGAAAGAGGTCAAACCGTGGGTCCACCCAACAAATGCATGAAGCCAGCCAGTCACGAAGGGCATACATACCAGGTGACACAGGCTCACAAAAGTCTTTTATTTACATTATCAATGACAGAAAATGTATGGTGTTGAAGGAGTGTAAGGATTAGATTTGCATGTTTGTCTCTGTTGTTTGTTTCTTGAATTTGGCAGAAAAAGTGAAAATAGCTGACGCCACAACAACAGGCACTTTGCATTTTTTGACACTTCCCCCCTTATGCGTATTGAAAACATTTTCAAATTTGTCAGTATTGAACTTGTGCCAATACCATGTATCAGTTTAACAGTGAAAACTTTCATAAGCGCGCATTCAGACAGGGACAGAGAAGCCAGTAACCGGTAGGGGTGGGAATCACCAGAGGCACCACGATACGATATTATCCCGATACTTAGGTCACGATACGATATTATTGCGATTTTAAACATATTGCGATATTCTGCAATATATTGCAATTTATTACCTTTTTTCAACTTCAATTTTTGCATTTTTTCCAAACAAAATTATTACATTTATATCGCCTAAATGTTTGCGCTCATTGCAATTTTTACAATGGGGGTAATATTGTTAAGAATTTACACAACACAAGGAAGCTTGATTTAAATTGTTTAATTAAATTGAAAAAAGTAGCACAAATAAATACAATAGAATAAAGATACAAATAATGACAAATAAAGAGAAAAGTTTTTGAATAGGTCTAACACTAGTATTCATAAATACAGAAACTGAATAATGTAATCAAATGGATATACAACACTGTATACTACCCAGATAGTAACACTGGGTAGTATTTTAGTCCTGACTAAATTAAATACATAGGCTATTAATCCTGATTCCTTTAACTTAAAGCTATCTTTTGTTGTTTCTTTGACAACAAAATTAATGACAGACACATATGGCTGCCGTCACTTTAAGAGCTAGTGCACGGATCCTGTGTTCATTATACTGTCACATGCTTTTTATGCTTATTAAAGACAAAACCGGCTATGTTTAAAGTATACTCACGAATACCGAAATTGACACAATTTTGCGTGTTAAAGCAATACAATCCGCGAAAAATAACATTTGTTACTGGCCAGCTGTTTTTGAGGCGGATTTTCTATGAATGTGCTTAGAAAATAATCTCTCAGAGAGCGCGCGAGCACTAATTAGTTTAAAATCGCTTCAATGTTTAAACTGGTAAGACTTAAAAAGACGTGTAAATGGTAAACTTCAGTCATGATGCACTGCTGGCCCGATTGTGCAAGTGAATATTCCGTCATGTCCCGACTCCTAAACGCGAGTGTGTATTATCGCCGCAGCGCTTGATGCTTGCCTTGCACAACACATTTTGAGAGAAGAGAGATAGAAGACGCGGCACCGCTGAACACTCACGCAGACACGCACTCTACTACCAAAGTTAAATTCTCATGTGTAGCTAATTTAAATAATAAAAGATCGATACTTGGCGCCCCTGTGTATCGATACAGTATTGCCACAGAAAATATTGCGATACTATGTTGTATCGATTTTTTCTCCCACCTCTAGTAACCGGTGGTAGAGGAGTTCGGTGGGTGGGGGGTGTAGGTGGGTTGGTGGGTGGAGGGTGTAGGTGGGTTGCCGGAGCTTGCTCACTGTTATGTCTCTATCTCTCTAATCATTGGACACAAATCAAATTAAACTTCTTTGTGTCATTATTTTGCGGAGTAAATTGCGAGTCAGACTCAGATTTAGAAAGCTAGTACATGAAATAAACAAAGTCAGAACACACACAGGTAGATTATCAAAGTTTAGTCCGTGAATCAACCTGGATATTCTCTGTATCAGAGACATTTCAGGCTGTCTGTGGAGGTTTGATTGATCTGAGTGTCTGAAAGGCAGCTGGTGCGTGACGTGGGGCTCCGGTTTCCCAAAAGTTGAATCTGGCCCAATTTCTCTTGTCGGATGCCAGTGGCATTTTTTTTGCGGCAACCCCTGCGGCTGCAGGCGTGGAAATGCACGACCCTCATTGAAATTAATTGAAAAAAAACGGCTTCCCTGTCCCTATCTGAACGCAGTTTTACAGGAATAAAACTCATAAACTTATTTGTAATCTCTTTTGTTTCTCTGGAGAA
The DNA here is from genome assembly GCA_026230005.1 of Gila orcuttii. Lineage (NCBI taxonomy): Eukaryota > Metazoa > Chordata > Actinopteri > Cypriniformes > Leuciscidae > Gila > Gila orcuttii. Next base: position 46,777,126 of record JAPDVR010000008.1, on the reverse strand, counting down.
TCAACCGTTCCAGAAGAAAGAGCCCTCCAACAGAAGGAATGGCTGAAACACAATTCAGAGCCTTTCACTCAAGTGCAGTCCTACATGAAGGACACAGTGTTATCCAGAGCCAACTGGATCCGGGGTAATAGCTCCAAAGACATACTGGAAATCCTCACAGAGTACCCTCATCTCACCAGTCCGGGCATGGTATGGTTCCACTGGAACATATAGCAGCAATACCTTATTTACATTTTGTATCAAAGGAGCGGATATCACATTTTTTTTTCTTTGTTTCCTGTGTTTATTTTTAGATTGTGCAGGACTTCCTGGTGCTGCATGGTGAGGCTGCACCTAAATTATTTGAGACCTGGCTCCCTGAATATGCCGAAAAGGTCCTGTACTTGGCCAAACAGGAAAATAAACTCCCTTCAGTTACTGTTGAGGACATGACACTGGGTAAGTTAAAACGGACCTTTTGTGTTCTATGGCAAGGCTCCTGGGATTCCTTTCCTTTTGGTCACATTTGTCTGTATGTTGAGACACAAATATCTGTTCATTTACATATTTCTATACAGTCATTTTATTTTCCACATACATACTGATACCTAGAATATTGTTAAAGTAACCCTAAGGAGCATTTTCCTATGCGGTCGCCCTACAGGTTGGAAGCGGAATTGTCTCATTAGAACTATAGAAACGCGACCCGATCTGGCAAACTTGCATAGTGTGTGGATATAGCAGATAAAGGACCCCAAAGCAAAATCCAGAAGTGCCTTTCACCCTGTTACGACTTGATGAACCACTGAAACGATTTTATAAACATTATTTGAAGGTAAAAAATCCTACTTAGTGTTGCTTTAACCTACAGATGCCAAAGGGGAACTAGCCCTTACACTGCTACCCACCATGGTACAACAGGCCGTCTACAGGGTTGGGAAGAAGAGTATCCGGCACTCCACTGAAGAGTCACGGACAGCGTTCATACACCAAATGCCTGTAAGTACAATGGACCAGTTTCTCAGCACCACTCTGAGAGAGAATATTCTTATTTATAACTATACGGTACAGGTGAAAGAAGGCAATCCAAGTGACATGTTTCATGTGAAAGCTAAAGGGTGAATCCTGATTTTAAAAAACAACTTCAAGGTTCTTCACAGTTGTATTTCAGTTTTGGGCAATGCCATCCAAGGTTAGCCTGGGTTTCCCCATGCTATCGTTTACACATAAATCTCTGACCCATCATCTTCTTCCTCGTCGAATTTCTGTCGCTCTACATACATCATCTGGTATAATTGAAATGATTGGCTATGCGCCACGTACAGGTGCATTTGATAGACATTCGTAGCGCCCAATAAACGGCTCTGAGCATTCGTAAACCACGCCTCAAATACAAGAAAATGACCATGTGGTTTCCAGACCATGTCTCATTGAGACGAGGTCTGACGTTAGCCAGGCTAATCCAAGGTAGAAATCTGACTAGAAAGTGGTAAAAGAGATTACGTTTTATTACTCAGTGGTTCTCAACCCACATTTTCTTGTACACATTCATGACCCACTCAAAATGAACACACCAATTAAGAACCACAGCTCATTTGACTTCCTTGTACAGTTAGTTTAAGCATTATAACACAAACTGGTAGTCTGCTTACAATTCACCTTCTACACAATATTCACTTTCTTTTATCTATATTTCTGTCTCTGTCTGTTTTAGGTTGGAACAAATATGGTGGAATACCTCCATCAATCAAAGCCATTCCCCTCTGTTCTGGCGCTGGGAGATCCCCAGCAATGTGCATCTCAGGCATTTGTCATATTAGCTGGTCAAGCACTCCCTCAGAGCACACTGCTTGGGGCAGTTGACCTGTGCTTCAAGGCATTTTATGTTCTTGATATCAACTACCACAAGCAGTGTGCTTCCGCATGGGAATTTCTGCAGCAAGTTGTGTATCAGATTGAGGGATCTGAATCAAAACCCGTCAAATTCCTTAAGACTTCCTTGCTTAATTGCAGGACTGTTTAATTGTTTTAAACTGCATTAAGTGACACATCCAATGTTTAAAGACTTAAAGCCTTCTTAAGGCTTTTGCAGGACTGTTTAATTGTTTTAAACTGCATTAAATGACAACTAATGTTTAAAGACTTAAAGCCTTCTTAAGGCTTTTGCAGAACTGTTTTAAACTGCATTAAATGACAACCAATGTTTAAAGACTTAAAGCCTTCTTAAGGCTTTTGCAGAACTGTTTTAAACTGCATTAAATGACAACTAATGTTTAAAGACTTAAAGCCTTCTTAAGGCTTTAAACTGGATTGAATTGAAAGTTTAATCCGGTTATTTTGTTGAATGTTTCAGAGTTGTTTATTTTTCTATTTTTTCTTATCATTACAGTCTGACCTAAAATAAATAGGAAAATAAATATGTCCAAGTGTGCGTGTGTTTTTTTAAAATATATACAATTTAATTTAATGCAATAAAATGTAAAAGTGCTTGAAGTGAGTAATATAATTTAAAACAAAGTTTTATTTTCTGAAATAAGGCATCCTTGCATAGTAACCCATAATGGGTTATTTTTGACCCAACACCTGGGTTAAAAAGGGACCAACTAATTTCTGGGTTATTTAAACCCAGAAAATTGGGTTATTCTTTTTGACCCAATTTCTGGGTCAAAAAGAATAACCCAATTTTCTGGGTTGAAATAAACCAGAAATTAGTTGGTCCCTTTTTAACCCAGGAGTTGGGTCAAAAATAACCCATTATGGGTTATTTTTGACCCAGGAATTTTTAGTGTGTAAGTATTGAGAAATGTGTCCTAGCGACTGTAAAGCCTGCGGGCCCAGCTCGCCCTCCCCTGTGAGAGCTCTTCGGCCTCTGCCACAGCGCCAGGGCACACACCCTCCTCCAGTGGCTCGAGGTGAACCAAAAACAACTGATACCAGCTCTCAGTGATATGTGTCGGGTCCCCTCTATGATAACAGTAACTTTCTCAAATGTTTACAGAACAAGCGGGAACCCAGTGTGCCTGTATCTTTCACTATTGCTGTTCGATTACATGATAGAAAGTCTAAGGCCTTCAAAAGCCGTACAGCAAACCCATCTAATCTGGTACCTATTACACGACAAACTAAGATTGCTGTGGGGAGAAAAAGTAAGACTGTTAAGTTAGCACTTTTAAACATCCGCTCACTTAAAAATAAATCACTTCTAGTCAACGACTTAATAACCACATACAACCTGGATTTTATGTTGCTAAATGAAACTTGGCTAGAAGACAGCTGCAGTGCAACAGTCCTCAATGAAACAGCCCCTCCTAACTTTACTTTTATGAGTGTCTGCAGAGCTGTCAGAAGAGGTGGAGGTTTAGCTGCTCTTTTTAAAGATGTCTACCAATGTAAGCAAATATCATTTGGGAATTACCCGTCTTTCGAATATCTGGGTATTGTGTTAAAAGGTGCTCCACGCATTTTACTCATCATTGTTTACAGGCCTCCAAAATACTCTCCAGCCTTTGCTGATGATTTTACAGAACTATCATCAACTATTTCCTCAGAGTTTGACTGTTTTATCATTGCTGGAGATTTTAACATTCACATAGATAATGCAGAAACCAATATGGCAAAAGAAATCAAAACTGTTTTAAAAACTTTTGATCTGACTCAGCATGTACATGGACCCACACATAATCATGGACACACTCTAGATTTACTTATCAGTAAGGGTCTAAACATTTCATCGATTGTTATTAAGGATGTAGCACTGTCTGATCATTTTTGTATTTTCTTTGATATATTGATCTCTCCTGCCATTGAAGCTAGATCTGTGTCTGTCAAGAAGAGATGCTTAAATGAGAACACTAGTGTACTGTTTATGAAGGCTATATCTTTAACACCAAGCATATCTGCTGACTCTGTTGATTTTCTCCTTGATTCTTTTAACTCAAAAGTTGAGAGTGTAATTGATGATATTGCTCCAGTGAAAGTCAGGAAGAAGATTGGCAGACAAAAAGCACCTTGGAGAAACTCAACAGCAGTGCAAAATATGAAAAGACAATGCAGAAAAGCAGAGCGCATGTGGTGGAAGACAAAACTTGTAGTCCATTATAACATCTACAAAGACAACATCCATGCTTTCAATAAGGAACTAGGCAAAGCTAGACAGACTTTCTTCTTGAATATTATAAACAGCAATATAAACAACACACACACTCTTTTTGCTACTGTAGAGAGACTGACAAACCCCCCAAGCCAGATTCCCAGTGAAATGCTCTCAGAGAGCAAGTGCAGTGAGTTTGCTTCTTTCTTCTCTGAGAAAATCAATAATATCAGAAAGGTGATCAGATCATCCTTGAGTTGCGCTGGGGTCAGGCAGATCAGACCACAACCTGAGAAAGTAGTCACTATGTCTGATTTTGAAGAAATTGATTGCAACATTTTGGAAAAAAAACGTACAGCACCTTAAAACATCAACCTGCGCCCTTGACGCACTTCCAACATCTTTTTTCAAAAAGGTGTTACACAGCTTAGAAGCAGATCTCCTAGAAGTGGTAAATGCCTCACTTCTCTCTGGGAGTTTTCCGAACTCCCTGAAAACTGCCGTTGTCAAGCCCCTCCTGAAAAAGAGCAATCTGGATAAGACCATATTAAACAACTATAGACCGATCTCAAATCTTCCTTTCATAGGCAAGATCATTGAAAAAGTTGTCTTCAATCAGCTGAACAAATTCTTAAGCTCAAATGGATACTTTGACAATTTTCAATCTGGTTTCCGACCGCATCACAGCACAGAGACAGCGCTCATAAAGGTAAGGTAAGGTAAGTTAATTTATTTATAAAGCACAATTAAAAACAACGGGTACTACAATTTTTGAAAACATGCCAAGGGCAAATGTACAAAACATTTATACAAAGCAATACATATTTCTAACAAGTTTTTAAAAGGGATTTAAAAGATACCACAGTGGAGGCAGTTCTAATATGCAAAGGCAGACTATTCCAGAGTTTAGGAGCCAACACTGAAAAGGAACGATCACCCCAAAGTTTACGTCTAGATTTTGGGACAGTTAAGAGTTTCTGGTCAGAAGACCTAAGTGATCTTGATGGTTAGTATATCTGCAACAGCTCTGAGAGATAAGGTGGTGCCATACCATTTAACGATTTAAAAACAAACAACAAAATCTTAAAATCAATCCTGTAGCGGATCGGCAACCAATGTAATGAAAATAAAATTGGAGTAATATGATTCTGCTTTCGGGAACCTGTCAACAATCTAGCTGCGGCATTTTGGACAATTTGCAATCGTGTCAACGTCGACTGATTAATCCCTGCATACAGGGCATTACAGTAGTCCAAACGTGAGGTCACAAATGCGTGCATCACTCTCTCTAAATCTTCAACTGACAAAAATTGCTTGACTTTTGCCAAGGTTCTTAATTGGAAGAAGCCTGATCGAACAACAGCGTTAACTTGTTTGTCAAATTTTAGTGAGTTATCAAAAATTACCCCCAAGTTTTTCACCATTGATCGACCATAAATAGATAAAGGTCCTAAATCAACACAGGGGAACTCAGATACATTGGAGGGTGCAAACACAATAATCTCAGTTTTGCATTCATTTAGATGCAAAAAATTAGCAGCCAGCCAGGTTTTCAAATAATTCAAACATGCTAAAAGAGGCCCTAAAGAGTTATCATCCCTTTTTACTGGCAAATATATCTGTGTATCATCTGCATAACAATGGAATGATACTCTGTTTTTTTGAAAGATTTCACCAATTGGAAGCATGTAAAGCGAAAACAGAATGGGTCCCAGAATTGACCCTTGAGGTATCCCACAGTTAAGAGGGGCAGATGAAGATGTAAATTCCCCCATGGTGACTGAGAAACTTCTGTTAGTTAGATAGGAATTAAACCAATTTAAACCTCTTCAGCCGTGCAATAAGAATTGCATGATCTATGGTATCAAATGCCGCGCTCAAATCGAGTTACACCAAAACTGCAGCATTTCCAGAATCCACAGTTATTAAAACATCATTAAGAACCTTTAAAATTGCAGATTCTGTACTGTGATGTTTCCTAAAACCCGACTGGAATTTTTCAAAAAGTACATTTTCATTCAAAAAAGACTGCAGCTGAATGAGAACTGCTTTCTCTAATATCTTTGAGAGGAATGACAATTTTGAAATAGGTCTATAATTATTTAACTCACTTGAGTTCAAATTAGTATTTTTAATTAAAGGCTGCACCACAGCGTGTTTAAAAATAGCAGGCACAGACCCTGATACAAGACAGCTATTTATTATATTTAAAACACTAGGCCCAACTGTATCAAAAGCCTGTTTGATTATCTTTGATGAGACTATATCAAGTGGTGAGTCTGATGGCCTCAACTGGTCTACTATTTTTCCAAACTAGAAAGTTGAAGAACTTCAAAGTGGTCAAACACCATAAGACAACATGGTATAGCTGGGACACTACAAACAGCAGGAGGAATTTGAGACCTAATTTTTTCGATTTTTGAAACAAAAAATGATTTAAAATTATCACACGTATCCATCGACATAACAGGCACAATTACATTAGGTGGATTTACGATAGAGTTTATAGTACTAAATAGTACTCTAGGTCTATGATAGTTTCTCTCAATAATATCAGAGAAATATTGTGCCTTCGCTGTTTTAACAGCACCTTGATATGTCTGCAAAGAGTCCCTTAATATATCATAGGACACTTGGAGTCTGTCCTTTCACCATTTACGCTCTGCTCTCCTGCAGACTTGCCTAAGTGCGCGTGTAGTGTCATTTATCCAAGGCTCTACCTTAGTTTTTACATGCCTCACCTTCAGGGGTGCAACATCATCTAAAATAGTTGTGCATACAGAATTAAAAGAAAAGAGCAAAGACTCAGGGTCTGAATAGGATAAAAGATGAGCATCAGCCACATTATAATTGTTCTCAAATATCGTAGCGAACTCGTTAATGACACTAGTATTTATCCTACGACAAAGGCGTGCACTTGGCTGAGGTTTCTCAATCTGGCACAGAAAAGAAACCCCAAAAATAACTGGTTTATGGTCAGAAAAGACAGCATCACAAACATCTACATAAGATACAGAAATGCCATATGACAGAACTAAGTCCAGTGTGTGTCCATGCTCATGTGTAGGACCACTTACGGATTGCACAAGATTAAAAGAGTCAATGAGATTCAAAAAGTCTTTCACCAAGGGGTCCGCTGGACAACACACATGAATGTTAAAATCCCCCACAATTAGAAACTTATCAAATTTCAATAGGATTTCCCCTAGAAATTCTGAAAAATCCTGAATAAAATCTTTATTAAATTTTGGTGGTCGATAAATCAACCCACACAACACTGGCTCATCTAACTCAAGCTGAAAGGCTTGCAGTTCAAAACTTGGAAAAACTTCAGTTTCCACAAGACGACAGTGGAAGCTGTTTTTAAAAACAGTTACTAAACCTCCACCTCTACCTGTGGAACGAGGAGAATTAACAAATTTACAGTCTAAGGGAACAAGGTCGGCAAAGGGACTTAAGTCACCAGCAGATAGCCACGTCTCAGTCACAAATAAAACATCCAGTAGTTTCGATGTAAAAAAATCTTTCAGGATAAACGTCTTATTGCAAAGCGATCTCGCATTTACCAGTGCCATTTTGATTAATATAGAGTCGCCTGCCGGTTGTGATGCACGACACAATAGTCGAAGGTTACGGAGATCTACACCCCTACCTTTACGGAGATATGGCATCTTTTGTACAAGTTGTTGTTTGGTGAAGATTTTCGGAACAATCTGCCGAAGCGATAAATATGCTGGCTCCAATGAGCGCCTATGAATGAATAGATGATCGTCCCACGTGCCATTTAAGTCATGACGGTCGAAATTGGTCCTAGACTCCATCAACAGTTTTGCCTTAAGTTTGACAGAAAGCCCGCCTCGTTTCCCACGTCTTCTTCTACGCTTCTTCAATGGAAGAGCACAGGGGAGCCGATGCAGCGACAATGGTACAGCAGACAGGTCTGGAGGACGGTATGAAAATGATTCTCCCCGTTCTTTACCCGCCAGTATATCCACAGTAATTCTGATATTTATGAGCATTTGTCGTTCGTAAACCAAGATAGCAGCAACATCCTGGACCAGGAGTGAGACGAACAAAATAAAGACAAACAGAACAGGTAGTAGACGGCTAGCCACACACACCGGCGCCATCTTTTTAGAGATGTGAGGGTTATAAAGATAGTAAACGATATTCGCTTAAATACTGATACAAGCAAATTATCAGTGCTGGTACTACTCGACCTCATTCGACACTGTCGATCACAACATACTTCTTGACAGGCTGGAAAACTGGGTCGGGTTTTCTGGGATAGTCCTAAAATGGTTCAGGTCATACTTGGTAGGGAGAGGTTATTATGTGAGTATAGGAGACCATAAGTCTGAGTGGACACCCATGACATGCGGAGTCCCTCAAGGCTCAATTCTTGCGCCACTCCTATTCAACCTGTACATGCTCCCAATGAGCCAAATAATGAGAAAGAATCAAATCGCTTACCATAGCTATGCAGACGACACACAGCTCTACTTAGCCCTATCACCTAACGATTACAGCCCCATTAACTCTCTGTTCCAATGCATTGATGAAGTAAACAATTGGATGTGCCAAAACTTTCTTCAGTTAAACAAAGACAAAACTGAAGTCATTGCATTTGGAAACAAAGATGAAGTTCTCAAGGTGAACGCATACCTTCAGTCTAGGGGTCAAACAACTAAAAATCAGGTCAGGAATCTTGGTGTGTCTCTAGAGTCAGACCTTAGTTTCAGTAGTCATATCAAAGCAATAACTAAATCAGCATACTATCACCTGAAAAATATTGCAAGAATTAGATGCTTTGTTTCCAGTCAAGACTTAGAGAAACTTATGCATGCTTTCATCACCAGCAGGGTGGATTATTGTAATGGACTCCTCACTGGCCTTCCCAAAAAGACCATAAGACAGTTGCAGCTCATATAGAACGCTGCTGCTAGGATTCTGAGCAGAACCAGAAAATATGAACACATCACACCAGTCCTCAGGTCTTTACACTGGCTGCCAGTTACATATAGGATTGATTTTAAGGTATTATTACTGGTATATAAATCATTCAATGGCCTAGGACCTCAATAAATTGCAGATATGCTCACTAAATATAAACCCAACAGATCACTCAGATCATTAGGATCACATCAGCTAGAAATACCAAGGGTTCACTCTAAGCATGGCGAGTCCGCTTTTAGCTACTATGCCAGCCGCAGCTGGAACCAGCTTCCAGAAGAGATCAGATGTGCTCCTACAGTAGTCCCATTCAAATCCAGATTCAAAACACATCTGTTTAGCTGTGCATTTACTGAATGAGCACTGTACCACTGTTCGTCCGACTGTTTGTACTGTATTTTATTTTATGTTTTTAATTATTCTGATTTCTTTTGATCATTTCTGTATTTTATCTTTTAGTCTAAACTGTTATAATTATTCTGATTTCTTTTGATCATTTCTGTATTTTATATTTTATTCTAAACTGTTTTAATTATTCTGATTTCTTTTGATTATTTAAATTTCTTCTATGTAAAGCACTTTGAATTACCATTGAGTATGAAATGTGCTATATAAATAAACCTGCCTTGCCTTGCCTTGCCTTGTAAAAATCTGTAAGCCCATCTACAGGGGATTGTTTGCATATACACTCACCTAAAGGATTATTAGGAACACCTGTTCAATTTCTCATTAATGCAATTATCTAATCAACCAATCACATTGCAGTTGCGTCAATGCATTTAGGGGTGTGGTCCTGGTCAAGACAATCTCCTGAACTCCAAACTGAATGTCAGAATGGGAAAGAAAGGTGATTTAAGCAATTTTGAGCGTGGCATGGTTGTTGGTGCCAGACGGGCCGGTCTGAGTATTTCACAATCTGCTCAGATACTGGGATTTTCACGCACAACCATTTCTAGAGTTTACAAAGAATGGTGTGAAAAGGGAAAAACATCCAGCATGCGGCAGTCCTGTGGGCGAAAATGCCTTGTTGATACTAGAGGTCAGAGGAGAATGGGCCGACTAATTCAAGCTGATAGAAGAGCAACTTTGACTGAAATAACCACTCGTTACAACCGAGGTATGCAGCAAAGCATTTGTGAAGCCACAACACGCACAACCTTGAGGCAGATGGGCTACAACAGCAGAAGACCCCACCGGGTACCACTCATCTCCATTACAAATAGGAAAAAGAGGCTACAATTTGCAAGAGCTCACCAAAATTGGACAGTTGAAGACTGGAAAAATGTTGCCTGGTCTGATGAGTCTCGATTTCTGTTGAGACATTCAGATGGTAGAGTCAGAATTTGGCGTAAACAGAATGAGAACATGGCTCCATCATGCCTTGTTACCACTGTGCAGGCTGGTGGTGCTGGTGTAATGGTGTGGGGGATGTTTTCTTGGCACACTTTAGGCCCCTTAGTGCCAATTGGGCATCGTTTAAATGCCACGGCCTACCTGAGCATTGTTTCTGACCATGTCCATCCCTTTATGGCCACCATGTACCCATCCTCTGATGGCTACTTCCAGCAGGATAAGGCACCATGTCACAAAGCTCGAATCATTTCAAATTGGTTTATAGAACATGACAATGAGTTCACTGTACTAAAATGGCCCCCACAGTCACCAGATCTCAACCCAATAGAGAATCTTTGGGATGTGGTGGAACGGGAGCTTCGTGCCCTGGATGTGCATCCCACAAATCTCCATCAACTGCAAGATGCTATCCTATCAATATGGGCCAACATTTCTAAAGAATGCTTTCAGCACCTTGTTGAATCAGTGCCACGTAGAATTAAGGCAGTTCTGAAGGCGAAAAGGGGTCAAACACAGTATTAGTATGGTGTCCCTAATAATCCTTTAGGTGAGTGTACATACAAATATATAAAAAGAGCAAACAATTACACAAGTCAGTGATTTCTAGTTTTCCAGTGACATCTAGTGGTGGAAAATCAAAAATCGTATCTTCTTTACAGATGCTTTACAGAGGAATTATGAATAGAATTCTCTTTGCATATTTGAATAATTATTTTCCTGTTTATCCCTATAAAGCTGCTTTAAAACAATCCGTATTGTATAATCACATGTTGGGCATGTTGACAAACATGGCGGCACCAGGTGTGACAGGTGTATTTGGATTTGGGAAACACGTCTTGGCCACCACCTTCATTCAATCACACCTTTCCAACCGAACAACAAAACGCTCTATAACCAAAATAAAGCCGCAACAAAGCCACGCGTTTCTAATAACCATGTCCCTCTTGCTGTCCGGAGACATTCACCAGTGCCCTGGTCCGCTAAACAATCAAGAACAAGACAGACCCCACACCACGCCCGTGCACAGCGCGAGCATCACCGGTAGCAGTCAGGTACGCTCTTTATGTAATTTACATTACACTAATGGGCAACAATCTCACCCAAGTGATTTTTTCTCTCCGACGAGCGCCGTGGAGACACCAGTGCCTGACGTGGACGTGACGGCTGGCTGGATGGAGATTGGGACCGGGCATGGGGTGTCTACCTGTGTGGAGCCACGTACACTACCTTTGCCACGAAAATCTTCGGCGTCAACTTGGAGTCAGGATACCAACGTGTTAAGCGCTCGAGTGGCATCGGATCACCAGAAACTATAATTTTTGTCAAATACTGCAGGTGATAGCTCACCAACTCTCACTCCAAAGGAATATAAAGCTAATAGGCTAATTTACCACCAGCTGCAATCATGGTACCAGGCTACCGAATCTGAGTGAAAGCTAAAGGATGCGAAGTTATGGTGTATATAAATAACAGTATTCAGTGTGAGGAGATAAACTTGGCAAAATGTAATCTAGAATGTATTGGGCTAAAAATAAATTTATCACCACAAATGTGTTTTAGCCTCATTGTAATTTACCACCCACCCAGCTCAAATACTGATTTCTATGAAAAGTTACAAAATATGCTGACAAATTGCAATTTTGATAAAGAGGTAATAATAATGGGGGATTTCAATGCAAATTGGGAAGATAGATCAGCCAGAAAAAAAGCTCAAACAAATAACAGATTGCTTTGACCTCACACAGGTAACTAAAGGCCCAACAAGAGTAACATAGTCCACCAAAACCCAGATTGACTTGATATTCAGCAACAGACCAGAAAGAATCACAAAATCCCTCAACATGATCATAGGACTATTGGACCACAATTTAGTACTTGTGGTGAGAAAATTATCAAAAAATAGATTTGGTGTGTGTAATGTTTCTAGTTTCAGTAAAGAAACAGTTGTGTAACAAAACTTATCTTTTATTGACTTTTAGATCTTGAGCAGGAACAGCATTAACACGTCCATTCTACTGACTCTCCGTCTGCATACTCTCCAGGTAAGTGGAATGCTACTGACACCTAGTGGTTAGTTTCTGTACTCACATCCACAACTACACTATCACTACATCCCCTTTCCATTAGACATAAAGAACAAGTTATTACAACTAATGACTTATATATTAGCTAACCACTAAACAAGCACCTTATACAAGATGTTATGCATCAAACAACAATCTCAAGAATTATTTACATTAAATTCACAGTAATAATAATCATCATTTTACATTTCCTTTTTTTTTTCAAATGCTTATGACATGTTTGAGCAATATTCAGAGGTCCAGTCTATCAGGAGGCTTTACTGTGCGTTTGGATCTTCTCAGTACAGGTGAATGCAAATCTAAGCGCTTTTCTTTAACCGGCTCTTTGTTATCCAGTACTGGAAGTGTTTCAGATGTTGTTGTTGACTCTGCACAGTCTGTGTCACCTGTATATGTATCCACTAGCACTGTCTCTTTTGTCTTCAACAGACTTCTCCGATTTCTCCTCAGGAGCTGACCATCCTCTGTCCTGACAGTGTAAGATCTTGGGTTCACCTCCTCCAGGACTGTGGCTCTTTTAGTCCAGGTACTGCCATCCTCAAGTCTTACAGTGTCATTATTGGAAAGTGGTTCTAGGCTTTTTGATGCCTTGTCATAATTAGCTTTCTGTCTCCGTTTCAGGTGCTTTTGTTTTCCTTTCAGGTACTTGTTCTTGTTTAGTGTTGCTAAGCAAGGAAGTGTGGTTCGTAATCTGCGCCCCATCAGGATTTCTGCAGGAGACACACCGTGTTCTAGTGGAGAAGCACGGTAATTCAGCAGAGCTAAATAAGGATCTGATTTTCCACTGCTTTTTTGAGTAGTAGCTTCACTATGTGTACTCCCTTCTCTGCCTTTCCATTAGACTGCGGATATAATGGGCTCGATGTCACATGTTGAAACCCATATTCCTCAGCAAACTTCTGGAAGTCTTTGCCACTGTAGCACAGCCCATTATCACTGCAAACCACCTGCGGAATGCCGTGTCTCGCAAAGATAGATTTTATGTGTTTTATCACACAAGCAGCAGATGTATTGGAAAGCAATACGATCTCTGGATAGTTTGACAGATAGTCTATCACAAGCAAATAGTTTCGTCCATCCAGGAAGAACAAGTCAGTCCCTACTTTCTGCCATGGTTCATCCGGTGGATCAGTGATGATCATTGGTTCCTTCTGTTGCTTAGCATGATGCTTCAAGCAAGTATCACAGGTTGACAACATCCTGTCGATGTCTGCGTTTATTCCGGGCCAATAGATTGCAGTTCTAGCCCGTCTTTTACATTTTTCTGCACCAAAGTGTCCCTCATGCAGTTTTTTCAACATCTCCTGTCGCAGTGACTGAGGGATAATGATCCTGTTCTGTCTCAGCAGAAGTCCCTTGACAACACTCAACTCTGTTCTGATGTTGTAGTATTGGGCACATTCTCCCCTAGGCCAACCTTCATTCAGATGTGTAATGACCAATTGCAGACACTTATCTTTCTCAGTCTCCACTGCAATTTGTTTGAGTTTTGCATTTGTGACAGGAGGAGCTTCAGCTACCATGTTGACATGCTGAGTCACATCAACCTCTGTGGAACTTTCACATTTTCCACTCTGTTCCGCAGCTCTGGACAGAGCATCTGCCAGAACTAGATACTTTCCTTGAGTGTACATTAGCTCCATATCATACCTCTGCAGTCGCATCATCAGCCGTTGGATTCTTGGAGACATTTGATTCAAGTTCTTTTTAATGATGGCAATTAATGGCTTGTGATCGGTCTCTGCCACAAATGTCGGTAAGCCGTACACATAGCCGTGAAATTTCTCCACTCCATACACTAAACCCAGGCACTCTTTTTCGATCTGTGCGTAACGACATTCAGACGAAGTCATCGTTCTGGAGGCATATGCGACTGGCCTCCAATTCTCTCCCTCCGCCTGCAGTAAAACTGCACCCAGTCCATCTTTTGATGCATCTGTTGAGATCTTTGTCCTCTTTGTTGGGTCAAAGAACGTCAGCACAGGCTCTGTAGTGAGGAGAGTCTTCAGTCGTCCCCATTCTTGTTCATGATCAGCTGTCCATTTGAACTCGCCTTTATCACATAATAGTTCTCTCAAATAAACTGTTTTTGAAGACAGGTTTGGTATGAACTTCCCGACGAAATTGATCATCCCCATCACTCTCAATACAGCCTTTCTGTCTGTAGGTCTGGGCATTTTGAGTATTGCTTGTATTTTACTCCTGTCTGGTTCCACACCCCCTTCTGACAGCTTATCTCCTAGGAATGTGATTTCCTTCGCTCCAAACTGACATTTGTCCTTATTCAATTTGAGCCCATACTTCCTTACTCGCTGTAGGACGTCCATGAGCCTCTTGTTGTGCTGTTCTATTGTGGATCCCCACAATACAATGTCATCCACATAAACACGCACACCCTCGATGCCTTCTATTATGTGTTCCATAGTCCTATGGAATACTTCAGGAGCCGAGGAAATTCCAAACGGCATCCTCAAGAAGGAATATCGGCCAAAGGGTGTGTTGAATGTACAATACTTTGTGCTGTCCTCATGTAGTTTCAGCTGCCAAAAGCCCTGAGATGCATCCAGCTTTGTAAAGATCTTTGCACCTGCCATTTCACTTATAATTTCCTCTTGTGTCGGAATCTGATAATGCTCTCTCTGAATGTTTGCATTTAAGTCTTTTGGATCCATACACACACGTAAATCACCATTGGCTTTCTTCACGCACACCATTGAGTTAACCCACTCTGTAGGCTCTTCCACTTTTTCTATTACTCCCATTGATGTCATTCTTTCCAGCTCTTGCCTTAGCTTTTCACGAAGTGGTGCTGGAACCCGTCTTGGTGCGTGGACTACTGGCTGCGCATCTTTTTTCAACTGTATTTTGTAGGTGAATGGTAATACTCCAAACCCTTCAAATATGTCTGGAAACTGTTTCACTATATGTTCCACACTGTTCTGTGTTTCTCCCTTATTTATAGTATATATTCTTCTTACTAGACCCAGGTCTTCACATGCCTTGTCTCCCAACACAGAATCACGGCCATCTGGAACAACCACGAACATGAGGTGATGTTCTCTGTTTTTAACTTTCACCCTGAGAGTGCATGTTCCTTTTGTTGGAATGTCCTGTCCATTATAGGCTTTGAGTTGCACCGTTTTTTGACATATACGTGGCTTGATTTTCATTGCTCTGATATCATACTCCGAAATCAGATTGACTTTTGCTCCCGTGTCTAGCTTGAGTGATACAGTTACTCCATTTATTTCCAGAGCAGTCATCCACTTGTCCCGTGAAACACTATTCAGATCAATCTGTTCTATTCTTTCTTGACTGATATCGGCCTGCTTTACCATTCCAACGAAGAATGTGTCACTGAGGGCTGTTTCTTCCACTGTATGCACACTCTCTCTTTGTCTTTGCCCACCTTTTGAAAAGCATTGCTTGGCAAAATGATTCTGTCCTTTACATTTGGCACAGACTTTGCCGTAGGCTGGACACTGTTTTGGCGGGTGTCTTTTGCCACATCTCTTACAGTTAAACAGTTCTTTCTCCTTTTGCTGTTTCAGTTTACTCATTCTGCTTTTCTGCATCTTCTCTGTTACTGCAGCTACAGCTGAACTGTCACTTCCACTCATCTTTGTGTTGTCACCAAAGGTTTTAGCATGCTGAAGAGCTATTTCACTGGCATGGCATATCCGCACTGCTTCATTCAAGGTTAGCTCTGTCTCTCAAGAGCCTCTCCCTCACTTTTTTATCATTGATGCCGAACACAATTTGATCACGGATCATCGAATCTTGCAACAGTCCGAAATTGCATGTCTTTGCTTTCAACTTTAAATCCATCAAGAAACTGTCAAAAGTCTCTCCTTGTTGTTGTAAACGAGAACGAAAAACATACCTTTCAAAAGTCTCGTTTTTCTTCGGCGTGCAGTGTGAATCAAACTTCTCCATGACCACATCGTATTTGCCTTTGTCGTCAGCCTGTTCAAACACAAGTGTGTTAAACACCTCTATCGACTGAGGTCCCGCGACGGTGAGAAGCAACGCAATCCTGCGTGCATCCGACGCTCCATCAAGGCCCACTGCTTGCAAATACAGCGTAAATCTCTGTTTAAACATACGCCATTCGTGATCAATATTTCCAGTCCAGTTCACAGCGTCAGGCGGTTTAACACTTTCCATGACGGCTGTCAGTGTTGTTGATCATCACCACTCCTGGTACCATGTAATGTTTCTAGTTTCAGTAAAGAAACAGTTGTGTAACAAAACTTATCTTTTATTGACTTTTAGATTGTGAGCAGGAACAGCATTAACACGTCCATTCTACTGACTCTCCGTCTGCATACTCTCCAGGTAAGTGGAATGCTACTGACACCTAGTGGTTAGTTTCTGTACTCACATCCACAACTACACTATCACTACAGTGTGAATACTAAAATTTAATCTTTAATATAATTTCACAATTTAATATTATGTATCTGTATTATTATTCTTTATTAGTATTCATAATCAGTTGCATTATCTTATGAAGTTTAAAATGCATAAGTTGGACAATAGATTGCATGTGTTTAAGGAGCATATTTTAGACACAGGGAGGGGAGCTGGTAGAGTTATATTTTGCTTAGTGGTATGTGTGCAATGTCACGTTCACTGAGCAGAGATGTTCCGATGATGATATATTAAATGTGTACATGTTCTTTACAAGGAAAGGAATGTTTCAACTGATGCAAATGTACCATTAATGTATAAACAGAGGGATAGTGGATTGTACCATGTGTAAGCATGAGGTGTACATTTAATTTTAAACACAAGCAACATGTTTTTTTACCTAACAAGGAAGTTGAAAAACGCTCAGCTGTGTATAAAGCTCAATCCTTACTGTACTACGACAGAGAAACACGGAAACGCATAGACCTGGCATGAATACAACATCTTCTCAAGTGTTTCTCCTGACATATATGAATAAAGATTTTTCTTGGCAAGATAACTGGTTTCCGGTTTCGTGAATCAAATAATAATGGGGAAAAGGCTCAGTTCCAACTAAAATGGTGTCTCTACTGTTAAAGAGCAGGAATCATTTAGAATACCTAACAAATACCAAGAACATTTCAAAAACACAGTGAATAATTCACAGTGAATTAACTGGAAAAGATGTACACGAGGGAAGCAAGACACTTTCAAGTAAACTACAGTGTATTATTAAATAATTCACTTGTAGGCTCACACACAGGAAAAAAGAAGTAGTCTTCCATGAATTGGAAGAAATCCTGAAAAAAATGAAAGAGCGTGACCTTGCTCTAAATAGGGCTATTAAAACAAATCTGTCTCATGATAAACATAATTTTGCCATGCTAAGGAACACAGTAACAACGGTGTTGAGAAAGTCTAGGGCCAACTTTTTTCTGACCATAATCAGCAAGGCAAGGGGTAACTCGAAGCTAGTATGGGATCAGCTAAAAAAATGAATGGGGCAAGAAAATAAATCAAGAAAACCAGTTGAACTAACGGTGGATGAAACCCGTATTAGGAACCCATCTGAAGTAGCTGCGGCATTTAATCATCTCGGTTACTAACGTAACCTCGGTTTCCTGAGAGAAGGCAACGAGTTTTGCGTAAGTAGCTTACAATATTGGAAAACTCTTTTCTTGAGAATATTGGAGCCAAATTTTTTTAATGCAGTGCAGCTGGACAGCAGACACTAAGCTGAGCGTCTTAGAGAGCGAAAGCTGAAGTGCCGCGGGACGCGGTGGCTTGGACGGGTGAGTCGCTTTAGCTTTCCATCCCGTGGCGGTGGGCGGGCAGAGGTGAGCGGCCACCGTTTCTTCAAGGGGAGGAATCGCCTCGTAACCTTTTTCCACAGCGCCGTTGACAGTGGAGAGCGCTGAGGACAATGAAGGCTTTAGACGAGCTGTATGCGGCTCTTTCCACGACTTCGTTAGCTCATTGTGTACCTCGGGGAAGAAAGGTGCAGGGCTCCGCTGAGGGGCCTGTTGGCGCCCCTGCAGGAAGCATTCGTCCAACCTGCTACGCGCGGGCTCCTCAGGCAAAGACCACTCGAGCCCAAGGTCTTCAACGGCCTTAGTCAGCACGGGGAGAAGCTCTGCTTTGAGGCTGGATCTCACTCACGTCACTCATCCTAGCTTGCGCTGAGGGTCCGTTCCGTTGCGTTGAGGGTCCATTGCCTCCTCGTCCATTCCTCGTGTTCGGATGCAGTGAGAGAAAAGCTGTCATCCTTGTCGTCCTCCTCGTCTGATGCCCCGAAGGAGACGAGACGCTCGCTGAGAGGGGCGTAAGTCTGCCTATGTGAACAGGACCGGCGAGGGGGTTTCTCTGGGAGAGAGCGAGGCACACGGGGACAAGGGGGCGTGTGCTCGCTCGTAACCGTCCGCTCTGGCATCCTTTATGCGTGGCGCTTGTTTTTGCGCAGTTTGAGCAAAGGGAAAGGAGCGGATGCGGGGTTGTTGTCGGCGAACCTGGCCAGTCGAGCCCGCAGTGTAGAGAGCGCCATCTCATCGCAATCTGGGCAGCTGCCCTTGGAGAATGCAGCTTCTGCGTGGTCGCGGCCTAGACAGGAAGCACAGAGGATGTGACGATCTCCGCAGAAGAGCAGGCCTGCACACAAAGCGCAGTTAACATGAGGCATGTGGAACATCGCCTGAAATTGCTCTTTTAGAAAAGAGAGTCGCAAAGGTGAACACTCTTTTTAGCTTTTTCAAAGAATATAGTGCGCCGGATGGCACAGCAGAACAGCGGGCTGAAGGCGGCGTTGAGTTGAAAACAGGAGCCGACATCCTCAGGCTGCTTTGCAGGTGCTTGTTTCGCTGAAGGGCTTTTCGACGGCGGCGAAGAAGGCTTCTAATTCTGGAGGTCAGCGAAGTGGAGAGTTCGCTGAAGGAGATTAAATCTGGTTGTATAGCGGAGAATGGGGCCTTATATAATGTAAGCCACGCCCATTCTGGCAGACTCTGACTCGCCAGGGCACGAAGCGACCTGATTGGTTTGTGCGCATGAGCTGCCTCGCCATAGGTTCGTGCAGTTGCCGCAGCACAGCCAATGACCGCTCTAGACGCTCAGCTTAGTGTCTGCTGTGCAGCTGCACTGCAATTCAAAAATCTGACTATAATATTCTCGAGAAAAGCAGTTTTCCCATAGCGTAAGCTGCTTACGCAATGCGAGAGACCTCTCGAAAAGGTATTTTGTTGACTTGGTTATAGCCATTGCCCAGAGCTTCCCACCTGTAAATGTTGAGGTGTGTAAAACCTCATCAACAGAACCTAGTCTTGTTTTTACATGTGCCACAGAAGCAAACACTGAAGCAATCATTAGAAAACTTAACCCGTCCAAAGCTAAAGATGTGCATGGAAGGGACACAGCAATGCTCAAAAATGGCAGTTTAGCACTAGTTAGTCCCATCACAAAAATTATTAATCAAACCATATGTCAAGCAGAGTTTCCAAACACATGGAAAACAGCCATTGAATCACCCATTTTTAAATCAGGAAATCCACAGTCCGTTTCTAATTACAGACCAATAAGTATTGTACCTGTAATGTCTAAGGTCCTTGAGAAATGGATATCTAATCACATGAAAGACCACTTAAACAATAGCTCTTTTCATCTTCACCCACTACAATTTGGATTTCGACCTAACCATTCAACTGAGTCAGCTAATTGCTATTTCATTGATAAAATCAAGTTATAACTTCACAGCAATAGGATTGTAGGAGCAGTCTTTCTTGACCTTAGAAATGCATTTGATACAGTAAACCACCATATCATACTGGCTAAATTATCCTCTTTTAATCTCTCAGACAATGTATTAAAATGGATAAACTCATATCTTTCTCAACAATTACAAATTGTTTGTATTTATAATAGTCAGTCTGAGCCCCTCTCTCTGTTGACCGGCCTGCCGCAGGGATCCATATTAGCCCCTGTTCTATTCTGCATGTACATTAACAACCTGCCACTGGTGTGTACGGAGGTTAATATTCAAATGTATGTGGACACAGTTCTGTATGTACATGGATCCTCAAAAACCGAGGTAGTTGACAAACTCACAAATGTGATGGCCAAAGTTACAACATGGTTGAATAAATGCTGTCTACAACTCAATGTGTCTAAAACTGTTTTCACAAAATCACATAAGGTAACCAAAGATGCAGACATCCTGGTGTCAGGAGAAAAAATATAAATTTTCCAAGAATAGAAATACCTCGGCATTCATCTTGACTCCAAACACAATTTTAGATCACATGTAAAGCAAACCTGTAAAAAAGTCAAATTTAATCTAGCTAAATTCCGATTTATTAGAAATTCGATATCTATTCAAGCTGCCAAAACTTTCATGCACTCAATGATTGTATCTCATTTTACCTACTGTTTAATGAGCTGGTCCCATAACTCCACCACTCTGAAAACACTACAGTCTTTATACAAACAGACACTTAAAGTACTCGATAAGAAACCAAAGCATTTTCATCACTGCGCCATTTTATTAAAATACAATATTCTATTATCAATATTCGATTGTAGTAAATCTAATTAAGTTCACAAATTCCTGTCAGATTTACAAAATCTTACACTGGATGGCCCGACCACCCCTTAGTGATTTTGTCAATCTCAGAGCAACCGCACATAGAATCACTAGAGGAGTGTCAAGAGGTGACTGTATTATTCCACTTAGAAAAAGTGCTTTTAGTCAGTCCGCCTTCTCTGTTCTCAGGAATGGAACACCATTCCAGTAACAATCAGAGACATCAACACATATAGCCTCTTTCGATCTCATCTAAAACGTTGGCTCATTAGTTATCAGACCTGTCAACACTGAAGCCCTGCTGCTGCCATCTTGTGTTTCAGTGGTGAATGTGTGTCTTTTTCAGTATTTTGATGTAAACTGTGATTATTGCATGTTTTTATCACCTTGTTAATAATGTTAATGCTTATCATCTAACAAATGTTTAAACCTACTTTACTGACAGTGCAGGACAGGACTACAGTTAAAAACTAGCCCTTGGCTAATTCTAGCATGTTACAGGTGTACTGTTGTTAATAGGCACTGTCCTGGTAAATAAATAAATCAATCAAATGAATAAAAATAAAACGTTATATAAATAAAGATGACTTAAAGCTCCATTCCGTAACTTTTTTGGGTTAAATATTATCCAAAATAAAATTTTGAGCAAGTACATTACCAGCCTGTGTTCAAAATTCTCTGCTTGCCTTAGCTCAATTCATAACGGTAAGCTTGTAATAATGTTTTTAATTCCAGTGGTACTGGTGGATTTCCGCAGGAAATTCGAGCATGTCTTTGCGTCATTACGTCACATCTGTACACATAAAGAAGAGTCTCGGCTAGTAGGCTATGTGTGTGAGGATGTTGGAGGTGGAGATTTATAGCCTTTTCTCACAGCACTTGATATAATTAAACTTATTAATTTGATGGCAGATACAGATAGGTTCAAACGACAATCACCAGTGACAACTGGAGATTCACCCATTGTAAAATGCAAAAGAATTTGGACTTTGGAGTGGCTACAGAAAAAAAGAGACTGCACCGGTTGCAGAAACAAGGATAATATCGGAAGGGCATTAAATGTAGTCACGCAATGCTGATGTTGTTAACATTAACAATTTGAGAACGAAGTATAATTTGCACGGTTTGATGGGATATGATAAGCGATCGTTAGATTTAATCAGCGCGATTTACTGCAATGCTTTTTTCCCCTTAGTTGGTCAGAACAAAATGTGGATATTACTTACTTGTTCAGATGACATTTTCCAGTGAAAATTCTTTTGTTGGTCATACTTCCAAAAAGTAAAATCTGTGATTGCGAATGACAGAATCGACACCGGCGCGGCGAATGACAGAATCGACACCGGCGCGGCGACTGACAGCCGCACATTCTCAAAACACTGCATCCGCGCTGTGCCGTGCCGAGGCACAACCCACATAAAGTTGATAATTCCGCGAATAACTGCATGGCAGATTTCGAACAGAGATGGCGACAAATAGAAAAACTACGGACTACAGCTTTAACTTGAAAGTTACAATAGCACAAGTAAACCCCATGTTAATCTTGCCAGGTTCTCCTCTGGGACACCCCTCTCTCTCAATGCAGATATAAAATCCATCTCTTCTGTGGGCTTTTATGAAAGAGATTTCCAACTCAAAGACGCCAGCACGCACATAGACTACACCATGATATACACAACATTCAGAGAGATGAATGTGCAAGATCTTCATACATCATACATCATACATTCAAAATTAAGTCGTGATCACGAGAAAACAACTTTTGTTATGTCAGATAACGAGAAAATTAAGTAATGAACACGAGAAAATAACTTGTTATCTCGAGATCAAAAGAAAATTAAGTCGTGATCACGAGAAAACAAGATACAAAAAAATAACAATTCATGGCCTTTAGGGCTTCCGTATTACTAAGTGACATCTTCAGTCATTTTAACAGCCATAATTAGGGGTTGCAGAAATGGGATAAATCTTTGAGCGACATTGTGGAAATATTATGCATTTCAACACAAAAGGGATTTGTTTGTAATGGATTTGACCAGTGTGAAAATTCTACACTTTCTTACACTGTGGGAAAGTTCTCAGCAGAAGTGATCGGAGGTGAAAGTATCAAGGACCTGTTTAGTGTTGATGCGGGAGGAGCATTTGCTTCTAAAGCCAACGAAGTTCTCACGTCACCCGATGAAGGATTGTTGCAATTAAAATCATTGGATTTGAAGCTTGGATTTCAGTCTTGGGGATTTGTGCAGTTTGGCCCAGTTCCCAAACACCAGAAGGTTGGCCATTTTCATTCTGGCAATGCTTGGTACAACTTACACATGTGAGGTCAAGCTTTTCATATATAAATCTAATACAAATATATGTTAAAAATAAAAAAAGAGTTCCTCTGTTTTAAGTCAACACCTGCATCAGTGCTTACGAATCACCCTAACTTCTTATGAGTCATTATCGCTCTTTCAAGATCAAAGTGTAATTTTAGTCATTAAAAAGCGAAACCTGGTTACTGAATGTGAATGCCTTTGCTTTGTGGAAGTGAGATCTAAGTAAATCATGGTTTTCTACGTAAAAGATTATAAGCATGCTCTCTCTCTCTCTCACACACACACACACACGCGCGCATACACACACACACACACACACACACATACATACACTGTATATATTAGAGTTTTTAAACTCTACATCATTGGTTTGCTTCAAAAATATGACATTACTGTTACTCAAACATGACATCATCATTTATAGGTATGGGTAGAGGGACATCATTTCATAATTTTATAATTTTTTATGTTATGTTGTAATGTTTATATAATCTAAAGGTACTAGTGCAAAATAAGACATTTTATTTAAATTCAGTACTCTTCTTTGCAAAAACGTGCTTGTTTAATTTTGCCTGTGATGTGAAAGCAAACATTCTTCAGAGTTAATGCAAATCTGTTCAGGAATGTGATAAACGCTGAAAACCCTTTGTTTGTGTGCTGCAAAAAGCCTTGGTGCTTGTGACCTCAGAGGTTGCGAAACTTGGGAAATAAAATTAGCAGCAATAGCTTATATGACAGATGCATGAGGCAAGGAAAAGAAAATCAAAATATAAAAGAAAAATATATTCTTGCAGGAAGCAATATTTAAAGTTAATGGGGACTTTACATCAATATTTTTATAGCAATCAGTTGTCAGTTGTATCACACCACATTAAGACTGACAGTTCGCACACTTGTGCTACAGTACACTATGAGATATATCATGTATACATTTACATTTAGTCATTTAGCTGACGCTTTTATCCAAAGCGACTTACAATTGCTATATGTCAGAGGTCGCACGCCTCTGGAGCAACTAGGGGTTAAGTGTCTTGCTCAGGGACACATTGGTGTCTCACAGTGGATTCAAACCCGGGTCTCTCACACCAAAGGCATGTGCCTTATCCACTGCGCCATCACCAAAATATAAAACATCAGCTTTTGCTGCTAGACTAATTTATTGTGAGTCTTGTTTTCCCAGCGGACTGTGCAAACAATGTGTTGGTTGTTCTGCCATAATATGGATTACACACTCTCTCCTAAAGAATGGCTGTTTAAGGACAAAAACACGAGTTAGGGTTTTGTTTGAGGGATATTTATTTGGGTTATTTTGTAAAGCTATCTAAACATTTGCATTTTAATTTTCTTGTCACTGACAGATTTAATACACTTTCATTATTGCAAAAGTAGAAACGAGAATATACTGCATTTTGTTCATGCAATCCATTTTTATTGTGCCCTTTCAAAAAAAAAAAAAAAGTCCTTTCCAGTCCTTTTTTTACTGGAAGACCTAAAACCCAGTGAGGAAATATTCCATATCTCAGATACACTTGTTATAAAACACCTTTATGTAGAATGTACTTTTTATGTTTTATAATGGGCTAATGTTTTATTATTGGCCGAATAAAGTCTTTGTTGGAGGGCTTTGTCAGCTGACTTTAGCTTATTTATGTTTCTGACGTTTTACAATCACGTTTTGTCTACCTGATTGCATCACAGCTTTTAGCTGTGTAAATACCTCAAATCAGGGGAAGCAAATCCTTTTTGAAGAATGGCTTTTGTAGCTTGCATCTCAGGATCTTTGTACAATGGGATTGTTGTTTAGCAAATAACTGCCATTGGCTGTGACGGGCGTCAAAGTTAGTCTGTGCAAAAACTGTGTAAGAGGATAAAGTATAAAAGCCCATAAACTCAGGGCTCCGCTGACAAACCAACAAGAACAAGCTGTGTCTCAGACATTTACTGTCCCAGCAACAATCATGGTTAGCCGGTAAGTGACTTTTCTTTTGTGGTTTTGATAGTTTAACATAACTGAGATATCTGGATGAACAGTATGTTTTGGATTTCTATGTTTATTTCATTGGAAAATATGTTTGTAGTTATTTTTTGTAAATTGTTTGCATTGATTGTCTTAAATCTGCCCTCCTTTGTATTTAATCATTTTAATTTAAATATTATTTTCAGTTTTGAACACCCTGCTGGAGGCTATAAGAAAATCTTTGAGACCGTGGAGGAGCTGAATGAACCTCTTCCAGCAACAGTCACTGGTATTTCCTTCATTCTCCAATCTTCACAAATGTTTTACATATTTATTGATTGTTAAATATTAAAAAATATTTTGAGTGATTATATTCCACTACTTGAATTCCTCCTATAAAAAAAACTTAAGGAGAAAAAGATCTGCTTGTTTGACCTAACAAAGACCCTCACTGCATTTGTAATCACATACTTCCCTACTATATAGATCTTATGTACCGGAATAAACAAGCATGCAGCTATCTTTCGAATTTTGTGTTTGAACTATTGTTTTGAGGAAGCTCTGTATATTCCTACGGCATCGCTATCGAAGAGTAATTAGCTGGTGAAGTGGATTTACTTACTGTAGAGAGTTAACAAAAGTAAATGTAACAAATTATTATTCACAACAAATGCCAGTAGAATATTTTAAAATGAGCAGTGGATAAATCCGTAAGATCTTACCTTCATGATGTGAAAATACAAACCGGAAGACTAAATACAAACACACTCATACTATATAGAACATACTTTTTTAACGGTCGTGAAATAAATTCAAATTCAAATGTAGTACCTACTCAGACCGTATGCAATTTCCAACACAGCGACTGTCCGGTTTGAAATATTGCTTAAGTATTGAAATGGGTAATAATAATAATATATTTTTTTTAGGGCTGGGCAAGTTAACGCGTTATTATCGCGTTAACGCATTTATTAATTAATGCCGACAATTTTTTTATCGCACGTTAACGCAGTTTTTTTTTATTATTATTATTTTTAAAGTCTGTTGCTCACTGGCTCTGAATACACATAGGCCTACAGTCAAACCATGATCACAGGAGGGGTGGGATGTTGGTCAGCCAGCAAATAACCCACCCAAACAAGCAGTGGAGAGAGGCAGGTTCTCTCTGGTGAACAGTTAAAGGGTTGCGCTCCGCGAGTGAATGACAGGCGCTCTATGGATAGTACCTATAAAACCTATAGATAATAACTATTTAGATTCTGGAAACTCACTAACAGCGAGCCGAGGATCAGTCTCTCTTCTAATTATTTGTGCTGCGCGTCCTTTATAAAAAGTTATAGACAATTCAACTTCGGCAACGAGCGGGCGCGTGCGTGAGGCGAGCATGACCGCAACAGTTTCACAGGAACGCACCCGCTTGTCGCTGCACCTTGTGCTCGACCACTTCACCTCACTCTTGGCTGATTTATACTTCTGCGTCGGACTTACGCCGAAGACAATACGCTATAGACTACGCATTGGTTTTCATTTATATCTCTGCGTCGTTGCCCGCGTTGACGCGCAATTACACATGCAGAGGGAGCATGTGAAACCCGGGGAGCGGTTGTAGCAATCACAGCGCTTGCGGTACGCGTAGAATTGACGTTACATTTATGGAGAGGTGCACGTCAGGGTACGCCGAAGTGTACGCGCGCTACACAGCAACAGCGTAAGTATAAAGTATAAATTGTTTTTTTTACTCTGTTTAATGTAATCTTACGTGGGAAACCATGGCATGACCAAACCTAAGCTACTATAAGTAACGTTGGTCGACTTATATAGTAGTGATCATGACCTCTGACTACTACATAGACTGTTTCTGCTGCTCCCTGATAAAAGATACCTGTTGATACCTGTTCAGAAAAAAAACAAGAAAACTGGACTTGTTTTAACAAACTAGATAAAAGGTAATGCCCTGGCAGTGGCAAATAGCTTTGTTTAAATATTTGATTTGATTACATTAATGTTTGAGTTGAGATTTGAGATTACTGTGTAAAGGGAATACTGCTGGTATAAAAGCACCTTATTTGTTTAAAGTTATTGCACTTTTGTGTATATAGCAGTACATTTAAATCAAAAGTGCGCAATACACTACTTTAGAAGTCATTATTCAATTTTGCGCATAACAATGCGATTAATCGCGATTAATCGCGAGAAAACCATGCGATTAATCGCGATTAAAAAATAATGGCAATAGAAAATAATAAACAAAACAACAGTAGGTAGATGAGAGTAAAAGTACAGTGAAGGAGAATTATCTAGACAGGGCAGTATACAGCACGAAATGTAGTACAACTTAACAATGGTGACATTCAGAAAATAAGTGAGTTTTGAGCATAGTTTTAAATTCAGAAATAGTATTAACACAACAGAGTGATCGGGGGAGAGAGTTCCATAGTTTGGGTGCAACAACACTGAATGATCTGCCCCCCATTGAAGCTAGGTGATGCCGAGGGACAACGAGAAGGCTAGAGTCAGAGGATCGTAAAGAGCGAGTCGGCGTGTAGGGGTGGAGCACATAGATAGGGGGAGCCAAGCTGTGCAGAGATTTAAAAGTGAGCAGGAGGATTTTGAATTTAATACGATAAGCCACTGGAAGCCAGTGAAGATCGTACAAAATTGGGGTGATATGTGCAGAACGCTTGGTGTGGGTAAGTATACTACTAGCAGCAGAGTTTTGAATGTATTGCAATTTGGAAATGGAGCTGGCAGATAGACCAATGAAAAAGGCATTACAGTGATCAAGACGTGATGTGACAAATGCATGATTTGACAGTTTCAGCATCTTTGATACTGATGAAGGGACGGAGTTGGGCAATGCGACGTAGATGAAAGAATGCTGATTTAGTGATAGAATTAATATGAGCCTGGAAAGAGAGAGAGGAGTCAAAGATTATCTCACAGGTGAAATTGGTAGGAATTTTGGTAGTGAGTGGTGGAGGTCCAGTGAAAGAGCTGACCAAGAGGTATGAAATTGTGCACCTGTAGAATATTTGTACATTGTTCATGAAAACAATTTCTGCATTATGAGTCAGGAAACAACTTGAGTTGCATTTGGCTAACCACCATTTTCTAGTGTATAGTTCTGAGAAGAGAAAAACAAGAACGCTTGTGAATAATGTGCATTTCTTTAGGTCGCATCCCCTCGTTTATAAAAGGGAGTCTGCTCCGTCTGGGTCCCGGTTTGTTTGAGGCTGGATCTGAGCCCTTCTACCATCTTTTTGATGGCCAGGCCCTCATGCACAAGTTTGATTTCAGCAATGGACAGGTCACATATTTCCGCAAGTATGTCAAAAATGCTTTTGTTATCTTAAACAAGTCTCTGGTTAAAAGAAAATAATAAAAAACCTATTGACCATGGTGTTTTGTTTTCCCAGGTTTGTCAAAACGGATGCTTACGTGCGTGCTATGACAGAGAAACGTGTGGTCATTACTGAGTTTGGCACCTGCGCCTATCCAGATCCCTGCAAGAATATCTTCTCCAGGTCTGACTGGACTTAAGGCTCGTTCACACCAAGGACGATAACTATAAAGATAACTATATAGTTAAAAAAAAAATCGAAATATAAAAGAATAGCACAGCACAACTATAACAATAACGACAGAGAGGCGATATCATTGGAATCACTTTCAAAACGTTATTTCCAAGCTGATGCAACGATACAAACACTGACAGCCAATCAGAATCCATCCTGCTTGAACGAGCTCAAGCATTTAAAGAGACAGACAACAAACCTGCAGCATGCACTTAAAATAAACAGAACAATATCGTCTGTTGGTTTGGGCGCAATATAGTTATGGTTATAGTTATGGTTCTTGGTGTGAACAGGCCTTTAGACAAATGTTTGTAGTTCACCAAACTGAAAGCTTTAGCATGCTTATGGGTTTGGTGCATCAGCCTTTTTTTTACATTTTGTCATTTTTTGACAGGTTCTTCTCGTATTTCAAAGGTGTTGAGGTGACAGACAACTGCCTGGTGAACGTCTACCCAATTGGAGAGGATTATTATGCTGTCACAGAGACTAATTATATCACCAAAGTAAATGTGGACACCTTGGAAACCTTGAAAAAGGTAATGCAAAGATTTATTGTATACTGATTTTAATGTTTTATAGTCCTGAATAGCTTTCCAGCATCTTAAGAAATATAACTTAATCATTCCAAAAGGTTGACATGTGTGATTACGTCAACATAAATGGAGTAACAGCCCATCCCCACATTGAGAAAGATGGTACAGTGTACAACATTGGGAACTGCATGGGGAAGGGAGCCTCACTGGCCTACAATATTGTCCGAATCCCACCTAAACAAAAAGGTAAGCGGTCTTACAATCATTGAGAATCATTTAAAGAAGTTGGTTAAACTATGACAAATGCTCACTAAACTCATTTGGTTAAATGCCAACAAAATCTTTCAGACAAATCTGACCCCATTGACAAATCCAAGGTGGTTGTGCAGTTCCCAAGTGCTGAAAGGTTCAAGCCATCCTACGTGCACAGGTAATAGTCAGTCGATTAATCATCAAATTGATGATTCCTCCAAAAACACATGAGAAAATAAAAATATTTAAAATCAATATTTCATTTAACTCTAATTTATTACAGTTAATAACAATGATGAAATTAAATATAGCTACAGTACTTTGGCCAAAGAAACTTTATTGTGTAGATCACGAGTAAAGGATCATGTATAGTCAGCTCATCGTAAATTAAACCTGACAGAGCAAGATGTAGAGCAAAACACCACTAATGTGTGTTGCTCAGATATTCTGTTTTATTCTGCTTTATCTTCATTTGAAACTATTTCTGTTGTTGGAGAAACAATGTTGGCAATATATTGCTGGTTTCACAGACAAGGTTTAAGCCTAGTCTCAGTTTAAAATGCATGTTTGAGCTGTTTTAACTGAAAGCATATCTTAAAATATGTCAGTGCCATTGTTTTGTCTCATAATGCACACCAGAATTTTTTTTTTTTTCAAAGGCATGTTTAAAAAAAAACTACTTAAATGTCCTAATTTAACTAAGGCATAATCCTGGCTTAATCTAAACCCTGTATGTGAAACCAGGCCATAGTGTCTAAAATGTAAGTTAACAATATTAAAATGTAAGTTATCAATATTAACTCCTTGTTTATGGAAGGTCTGGATATCAGCATGGCTTGTGTTATATGCTCAAAAATGCAGTACAGGGGTCAATGACATGATGCTCATGTGTTTGTCCTATTTATTTATTCAAAAGCTCATTGAAATGCAAAATTTCCAAATTAAAATTCATTCTGATATTTTTTGGGGGACATTAAGATGTCAGGGTGGTGCAACTGTCCTGATATCATAATGGAAAAAGACTCATTAAATGAATGAAAGTCTTGAAAGGAAAACCTTTTAAACATAGTGTGGCAAGATCTTTCATTATTATTTCTTAGAATTTTTTTTTTTTACTTCACTGCTTATTTAATATCTGAAAAACATTTGTCAATCAAATCGAAGACTTGTGGTGCAACCAACATGCAAAAAACTAACAACAAAACCTGTGTCAAGGTCAGTAAGTCTAATCAGATAATTTGACAATTTTGTAACAAGTCAAGGTTAGTTCGGTTTGAAAATGTCATGTGGTTCAACTGCCCAAAAAGGCAACGAATATATAGGCCAATATATACAGTATTTAAAAAAAAAAAACATTTGAAAAAATGATTAGATGTGTACACTCCTATGCATTAAAGGTGTTTTTATATCTTTATGTGTGATTGTACCACATGACATTTGAGTCATTCAATTTAAAGTTTTGTCGCAAATGGTATAAAAAGCCGCTTTTCCACCGTCAGGCAGAACGGTTCTAAGAATGGTAAGGAATAGTTCCATATAATCAATAACACCTGTTTTCCCTATATGTCTTTCCCTTACTAGTTTTGGGATGACCGAGAACTACTTTGTCTTTGTTGAAACACCAGTCAAAATCAACCTATTGAAATTCCTGAGCGCCTGGAGTATTCGAGGATCCAACTATATGGACTGCTTTGAATCTGATGAGGAGAAAGGCGTATGTTCTTGTTTATTTATCACTTAAGGATAATATACGAGTTACAGTACGACAGAACTTTAGGAGGCTTTGAGTCTTTTCCTTAGATCTGTTGTGTCCATTCATACAGACGTGGATACACATTGCAAGGAAGCATCCAGGGGAATACATTGATTATAAATTCAGAACCTCTGCAATGGGTCTTTTCCATCACATCAACTGCTACGAGGACTCAGGGTTCATTGTTTTTGACCTGTGTGCCTGGAAAGGGTAAGTAAAACAGAATTATTTACTTGCATAAAAGTTTGAGTTTTAAAGCCATTCACCACCACTGTAATTTATAATTACTTTTAGTAGCAACATTTATAGGATGTATGCGCATTTATTTTTATTCATCATCACTATTGTGTATAGTCACGTATAACAACAACTGGTTTCAGGTAAGATAAGGTATTATTTTTCCTCTTTAGCTTTGAATTTGTCTACAACTATCTGTGGCTGGCAAACCTCCGTGCCAACTGGGACGAAGTTAAAAGAAATGCCATGATTGCCCCTCAGCCAGAAGTGAGGCGATACGTCATTCCTCTGGATCCCTACAAGGTAAAGAAAAAAAGAAACAAACACTTTACAATAAGGTGCCATTTGCTACCATTAGTTAACAAGAACTAATAATTAAAAACACTTACAAAGCATTTATTAATCTTAGTTAATAATAATTGCAACATTTACTAATACACTATTAAAATAAATGTTTCTGTTAAAGTGCCCCTATTATGCTATTAGAAAGGTTCCTAATTTGGTTTTGGAGTCTCCTACAATAGGTTTACATGCATCCAAGATCAAAAAACACTTAATATAATATAAACATAATATACAGTAAATTGCAGCATAAGCTCTTTCTCAAAGTGTCTTAAACTGTTCGATAAAGGATCCGGTCTGCGCTGATTGGTCAAATGGCTCAGTCTGATGTGATTGGTCTACTCTGCTCAGATGGGTCAGTCTGTTGTGATTGGTCTACTCTGCGCTGATTGGTCAGATTGCCTAGTCTGATGTGCTTGGTCTACTCTGTTCTGATTGGTCAGATGGCTCAGTCTGTTGTGATTGGTCTACTCTGCTCTGATTGGTCAGATGGTTCAGTCTGTTGTGATTGGTCTACTCTGTGCTGATTGGTCAGATTGCCCAGTCTGTTGTGATTGGTCTATTCTGTTCTGATTGGTCAGATGGCTCAGTCTGTTGTGATTGGTCTGCTCTGAGCTGATTGGTCAGATGATCCAGTCTTTTGTGATTGGTCTACTCTGCTCTGATTGGTCAGATAGCCCAGTCTGTTGTGATTGGTCTACTCTGCTCTGATTGGCCAGATGGCTCAGTCTGTTGTGATTGGTTTACTCTGCTCTGATTGGTCAGATGGTTCAGTCTGTTGTGATTAGTCTAGTCTACTCTGCTCTGATTGGTTAGATGGTTCAATCTTTTGTGATTGGTCTACTCTGCTCTAATTGGTCAGATGGCCAAGTCCGTTGTGATTCGTCAGATGGCTCAGTCCGTTGTGATTGGTCTACTCTGCTCTGATTGGTCAGATGGCTCAGTCTGTTGTCACTGGTCACCACGTGTCGGAAACCAAACGTCTATTACCATATCTGAATATTAGCTCCGGAGGCTTCCTCAGCACTATTTTAACAATAGCGTTGTTGTTTGTGGGTAGCCAAAGACCATAGGCTGTCATTATGCAAATTTGTTACAAACCTACTTAGATTCGAGCAGGAAGTATGACTTGAATTACAGGCAAATCGTTTCAGGCAGTTCAGAACAGCTTCTTTCTTTTGGGAGACTTCTCTTCTTTAGTGCTGCCTAATGGCGTATGCGACTTCATGATGATATTGGTCTCGGTCTAGCACGGCGTGTAGAGTTTGTGCTATTGTTAATTGTAGCCATGTTTTGATGTTACTGAACCATGTCGTTTTTGGCCGTCCTGGTAGTTTTTTCCCTTCGATTTTTCCTTGCAGGATTTGCTTTAATAGCTGGTATTTGTGGTCATTTCAGGCAATGTGGCCTAAGTAGTGACACTTCCTGCTAATGATGGTCTTCAGCAGTTGCCTGTCAGTGCCCATGTCTTGCAGAACTTGTGTATTGGTGATTTTGGCTGTCCATGGGATTTTCAGCATTCTTCGATACAGCCACATTTCGAAAGCTTCGAGCCTTTTTGTTGCTGTTGTTGTTAGTGTGCACGTCTCTACTCCGTACAGCAAAATTGACCAGATGTAACATTTCAGTGTGCACAGTTTCAGTGGTGTACTCAAGTTGCGGTCTGCAAGGAGTGTTTTCCATTTAATAAATGCTTGCCTTTCAATTCTGCTCTTAATTTCGACTTCATGGTTCAGCTGATCGTTTTTGGGAGACACAAACTCCTTTCATGTATACTTTGATGTTTGAAATTTTACCTTTTATATTCACAAACAGCTATATTATATTACACTACATATAATAATATTTAAAAAAGCATAGTAGGGGGCACTTTAATATTATTTATTGGACCTGAGCAATGAACAGTTGTATTTTTATTAACTAACGTTAATAGGACCTTATTGTAAAGTGTTACCAAGCCACATAGGATTAATATTTTTGTGAGAAAAATACTGATTCTTCAGGATTGATGACCCTTTAACACTGATTTCTTATAGGAGGAGCAGGGCAAAAATCTGATCTCTCTGCCATACACCACAGCCACAGCCACAATGCGTGTTGATGGGACCATTTGGCTTGAGCCTGAGGTGCTTTTCTCTGGTCCACGACAAGGTACGACAAACTTAATTTATAGTTGTTATGGCAACTTTTGCTTCCTTTTTGTTTAAGGTACAACTTAATTTCTCAAATAACATTATTTTTTTTTCCTGAAAGCTTACTAAACATGCTGGACATAAAAAATTGAGGTAAAGTTTTATTACATGTTTTATCATGTGTTTGAATCTCAAAGCTTTCGAGTTTCCCCAAATCAACTACAAAATGAACAACGCAAAGAATTACACCTATGCCTATGGACTGGGCCTCAACCACTTTGTCCCTGACAGGGTATGAATAATCACACATCATCTGTTCAGTGTTTTATAACAAGTGTTGAAGAATGTGCTTTTTTAGGCTGTCTTTGATGATTCATAGATTTGCAAGCTGAATGTGAGGACTAAGGAGACCTGGGTATGGCAGGAGCCAGACTCGTACCCTTCAGAGCCTCTCTTTGTGCAAAACCCCGATGCGGTGGATGAGGATGATGGTGGGTGAGACATGCCATATTGCCAAATATTATGTCTTGTCAAGTGTGTATTTTGTAATGCTTTGATGCTTAACAGGTATCCTAATGACAATTGTGGTGGCGCCTGGAGCCCAGAGACCAACATATTGCCTGATCTTGAATGCCAAGGACCTGTCTGAGGTTGCAAGGGCAGAAGTTGAAATCATCACTCCGGTCACTTTCCATGGAATGTATAAGCCATAGAGTGGTTGGTCCCACTGAACACAGTGCTGATAAAGTTACTGTAAACACCATGATATTGTAAACAATAAAACTATGATATTGCATATTTCTGATTTGCTTGGAATCTGTTCTTTGCAAATGCACAAAGAACTATTTTTTACTATAATATCAAGAGATATTTTACACAAAATAGCCCATCCATTGCATCAAGGGTTTTTTCTTTCTCCTTTTCTGATGGGGTTTGGGTTCCTTGCCACTGTCCTCTCTGGCTTGCTTATTTGGGGACTCTTAATTTTCAGCAATATTACTAATTAACTGCATTAACACTACTGGATAAGAACAAGAACTGAACTGAGCCTATTGTCTTCTGTTCTATAGCTGAATCTTTTTTTTTTCTTCAAAACGGATAAAGTTTGCAGCATCGACTCTGTTATTGAAATGAATTGAATCAACATTGAACTGACTCAAAATAAAAAAATAAAAATTGGTGGCGTGCGTAGCTTTTTTTTTTTGAACAACCATGTAGGAAGACACATCATGGTCATTTTCCAGGATGACAATGTTAAGATTCATCAGGTTCAAATTGTAAAATAAATGTTGTGATATTATTTCCATCAAGAGGTGCATTAATGATCTTGAATTGACAATCCAAGAGTCCAGCACTCTGTAAAGTCTCCTCCAGCACATTCCCAAAGCCATTTAAGGTCTGGACTCAGAGTGTCAGTTCATGTGTGTAAAATCTACTTAATCTTAATCTATTTATGTACAGGATGAAATTAGTTTCAATAATTAACACTGTGGCGAGCAGAACGAGGCCGAGGGACATGAGAGAACGGCGCGAGGCCGGTGGCGTGAGTGATAATGAATGTCACCTGTGAGACGCACCGGTCTCGCATCTCTCACGGAGGAGCGGAAGCATAAAAGGAGGAGCGACGACGCTGAAGATCGAGAGAGGAACAGGCCTGAACCTGTATTTTGTTTGTTTGTGTTTTATTATATGACAGCAGTCGTCCGTGAGGGACTTCTGTCTTTTACTTTCATTTTGTATTTGTTTATTTTATTATTAAAAGTGTTGAATGTTTGCCAGTTCCCACCTCCTTCTTTCCATAACAACGAACCTCATTACAAACACTTATGCCATATAGCTGCTTAACTAGCTAATAAAAATCACTTGGAGCTGTAAAGCTGCAATAGGTAATGTGAGGATTTTTTTAAGATTTTAAGAAGGTGAGTAAAAAAGACCTTTACTGTGATTAATACTTTTTATTTATCAAGTGATGACTATGATTAATTTCTAAACAAAAGCAAAAGGGGTATTCAGTAAAGTATATAGTTCTATTTTACATAGTTACTTTATACAGTGATACTTGTGGATTATAGAGAAATACTATTGCCTACATGGGTTCTTTTTAAACTAGCCACAATTGTTTTTGTGCATAAAATAGAAGTGAAAAACTAGATAAAAATATTCAGCAGAGAAGTGAAATGAATGTTTATTGCTAAAATACAATACAATACAATACAATAAAATACAATATGACAAAAAAATGCAGCATTCAAAATAAATGCGTCTACTCTGCTGTTTTATAAACCAATGTAATTGGTTGTAATGTGTCACCCCACCCCATCGTCCAGACTGCACTCTGGTTACTCGCCGTCTTTAGCTCCGGCTTGTTTTGTGGGGCATATATTCTCACCTGTGCTGTTGTCTTCATGCACCTGTTAGCTTGATCAGAAACACACTTTTAAATCCCTCTAGAGATGTGCTTTTTTAAGGTGATTTATCTTCTAGACCTAGATTTTGTCCACATTGTCTGAAATAATTTCAAATTCTGTGTGCAAAATGTATATATAATTCAGAATGAAAATGAGGATACAGTATTTATTTTATTACTTTTAGTATTACTTTTTTATTACTTACAAGTTATACATTTTCCAAGCTTGTCATGTGATCAAATTTGCAACAGCTAGTTGCATTATATTTATATTATGACATGTAAACAGACATTTAGTGCCATAACACACTTTTCTTTCAATTAGTATTTTTTAAAAATCGGTTAATTCAGTAAGAAACCATCCATCTCTCTTCTAAACCTGCTTTGTCCTCTGTAGGGAATCAAGTGTACACACGTGCCATGGACGAAGTCAGAAGACGCTAGACAGTATGTCACTTGCATCTATAAAATGGTGCCTGAATACGGCATTACCAGATTCAATTGTCTGAAGAAGCCGCGTATGGCAACACGATGCCGCATCTCGTTCCCACCTCAGGGAACCTGAGACATTCCCTATTGAGGGAACACTGCGTCATTGCGTTGATGCTTTAGGAACATTATAACCCACACCGCCATACTCACATAGTAGCCCCTGAGATCTGGGAGGAAGTGTCTCAATTTCAACAACACAGCCCTCATTTCCAGGCACTTGATTTGCCACATGAGATGACAGCCTTTACAGCATCCCATCAGAGATGTCCGTCGTTATTGTTTTGCGACAGCAACAAGCCCCGAGAGAGGGAGCCATGGTGAGAAACCGGGGATTCCTCCAAATACAAAGGGCACAAAGCCCTCGCCGCATAACCCTTATTATACACATAGGACTGCATAAGGGGTGAAAACCCTTGTTCCTGAGCCACCACTGAATGGGCCTCATGTGTAGCAATCCCAATGGTATTATTTTGGTGGCTGCAGCCATCAGACACAACAGTTTCTGGCACTGACGGATGTAAATCTCCTGACCTAGACTTAAGCTTCCCACCATGGCAAGAAAGGACTTGGTAATTGATGTAGTCACAGAAGTCCTCTCGATTGGTGACAGAACACTTTTTTTGTGGTTTATTCTTAGATCCAAGCACCTTAGATGAGCAAGGATGACATCTTAGATGAGCAAGGATGACATCTTGATGTCAAACCTGCAACTCCTCCGACTGAGCCAATATTAACCAGTCGTCGATATAATTTAGAACACGATTGCCCTGGAGTCGCAACAGAGCCAGAGCTGCATCCACGCACTTGCTGAAAGCTTGGCCGAAGGGAAGAATACTGGTAAGCTTTTCCCCCGAAAGCTAACCTCTGTCACGATACGCACACACAAACAGGTAAGATCCAAGTGCATTTATTGGGCAATCCGTAAACGTAAATCCAGGCAGGCAAAAGGTCAAAGTCCATAAAAAGCAATCCAAAACAAGAAACAAACATGAAACAGACCTCCGAAGTGCAGTGACAATAAACAAGGAATCCACAATGAACACAGAAACAGACAGGGTATAAATACACACAGAAACTAACAAGGTGACGGGAAACAGCTGTGTGCAATAATCAATGAGTGACAAACAGGATGATGGGAATTGTAGTCTGAGTGAAGGACACCGTGGTGGAAAAGGACCTCTGGTGGAAACCCAGGGAAACACAAACCAGACACTGTGACATAACCCCCCCTCTATGGAGCGGCTACCAGACGCTCCAAAACACCACTACAAACAAAACAAGAGTCCAGGAGGGAGGTGGAATGGTGGAGGACCAGGGGGAGGGATGGTGGGCCAGGTCCATGAAGGGGAACAGGAACAAGGGGTGACGGCTTAGCTGGCAGCCAGGGCGAAACAGAGAGTCCATCGGGCGGCCAGGGCGGAGAAGACAGTCCATCGGGCGGCCAGGGCGGAGCAGACGACAGTCCATCGGGCGGCCAGGGCGGAGCAGACGACAGTCCATCGGGCGGCCAGGGCGGAGCAGACGACAGTCCATCGGGCGGCCAGGGCGGAGCAGACGACAGTCCATCGGGCGGCCAGGGCGGAGCAGACGACAGTCCATCGGGCGGCCAGGGCGGAGCAGACGACAGTCCATCGGGCGGCCAGGGCGGAGCAGACGACAGTCCATCGGGCGGCCAGGGCGGAGCAGACGACAGTCCATCGGGCGGCCAGGGCGAAGCAGACGACAGTCAATCGGGCGGCCAGGGCGGAGCAGACGACAGTCCTTCGGGGGGCCAGGGCGATGAAGACCCTTCGGGCGGCCAGGGCGGTGAAGACCCTTCGGGCGGCCAGGGCGGTGAAGACCCTTCGGGCGGCCAGGGCGGTGAAGACCCTTCGGGCGGCCAGGGCGGTGAAGACCCTTCGGGCGGCCAGGGCGGTGAAGACCCTTCGGGCGACCGTGGCGGTAGAACAGGAACAGACCCTGGCTCAGGAACAGGCACAGGAACAGACACCGGCTCAGGCACAGGAACAGACACCGGCTCCGAAGACGTGACGTGAACAGTCTCTGGATCGGCAGACGCAACGTGAACAGTTTCAGGATCGGCAGACGTGACGTGGACAGTCTCTGGAACGGTAGATGTGACGTGCTTGGGTGGTGAAGGCAAGGCAAGGAGCTTGGGCTGCGCCGAAAAGGCGAGACGCTTTGGTGGTGCCGTTAGGGCGAGACGCTTGGGTGGCGCCGGCAGGGCCAGGAGCTTGGGCGGCGCCGGCAGGGCCAGGAGCTTGGAGACGGCCTCTGGGCTAACCTCCGGGCACTGTGGGGTGCAGGAAGTCCTCTTCCTTCTTCTCCGTTTCCGAGAGCGAGAGGGCGGAGGACTGGACGGGACCAGCGGCGAGGGCTCTGGGCTGGACGGGAACAGCAGCGGGCGAAGGCTCTGGGCTGGGCGGGACCAGCGGCGAAGGCTCTGGGCTGGGCGGGACCAGCGGCGAAGGCTCTGGGCTGGGCGGGACCAGCGGCGAAGGCTCTGTCCTCCTGTTAGGAGACACAGGTGTGACTGGTGTATCCCACTGGCTCCGATGATGAAGGTATCTGGTGAACCCCCAAAAGTCCAGAACCTCCAGCCCCTTTATCTCCCACTCAGGTAATGGGTCATGAAGACAGACATTAAAAAAATCTTTCAATGCTGCATCATTGTAGTCCATACCTCTAGAGAGAGTCCAAAAAGTCTGAGCCAGACAACCCACCGTCTGGCCCTGCTGGCGTAGGTCCATCAAATTTTGGACTCGTCCCCTCCTCTCCCTCTCCGTGTTAGGGGGAAGGATATGAAACCCCATAATGCTGGATCTTTATATTGGTGGATTCCTTCTGTCACGATACGCACACACAAACAGGTAAGATCCAAGTGCATTTATTGGGCAATCCGTAAACGTAAATCCAGGCAGGCAAAAGGTCAAAGTCCATAAAAAGCAATCCAAAACAAGAAACAAACATGAAACAGACCTCCGAAGTGCAGTGACAATAAACAAGGAATCCACAATGAACACAGAAACAGACAGGGTATAAATACACACAGAAACTAACAAGGTGACGGGAAACAGCTGTGTGCAATAATCAATGAGTGACAAACAGGATGATGGGAAATGTAGTCTGAGTGAAGGACACCGTGGTGGAAAAGGACCTCTGGTGGAAACCCAGGGAAAAACAAACCAGACACTGTGACAACCTCAGGGACTTCCTGTGCACAGGCAATATCGCTATGTGGAAGTATTCGTCCTTTAAGTCTGTCGCGAAAAACCAATCCTCAGATAAAATTTGAGACACGATAAGCTTGTCAATGTCAACATCTTGAACCTGTATGTCTGCAGAGAATGGTTAAAAAGACGTAGATTGAGAATGGGACGCAAATCCCTGTTCTACTTGGGTACCAGCAAGTACAGGCTGTAAAAATCTGATTCTCTCATTGGCAGGGGAAAATGCTCTGTGACCCCTTTGTCCAAGAGAGACACAGGGTACTCCTGCTTAAGAAATGTAATCTGCTTTTGCTTTACCATAGTGGAGAGCACCTTCTGCTTCTCCCTCCTAAAGGTTGACTCGGGACGGGAGGCAGAGGCCGTAGGCCGTTGGACCAGACGAGGGATTAACTGATGGAATCCCTCTGATAACTTTGCCACCTGGAACCTATCGATAACAGTGTTGACCACGTAACCGAAAAGGTCACAGCGAGGCAAGGGCATCCAGCAAGAATGTTTTCTCTCTCTACTTAATCC
Organism: Gila orcuttii; assembly: GCA_026230005.1. Lineage (NCBI taxonomy): Eukaryota > Metazoa > Chordata > Actinopteri > Cypriniformes > Leuciscidae > Gila > Gila orcuttii. Next base: position 46,736,402 of record JAPDVR010000008.1, on the reverse strand, counting down.
TTGAAAAATTCAGCCACACGTGCCTCTCCGTAGCTACCATGGCTGCCATAGAATGGCAGATGGCATGGACAGTCTGTTTGGTAGCCCGAATAGACAGGTCTGTGGCTGTGCAAAGTTCTTAACAGCTTCATGGTCTAAAGCCTGCTTAGGGCAGAATTCACTTTTGCTAGTGCAAAGATGGGAAAAATAGTTGGCGTGTCCGGTGCATGGTCTAAAAGGGTTGTCCCTATTCTCTAAATGAGTAATGGGTGTGTTTTGGGCGTAACGTGCAATAAACCAATCAGTCTCTCATCTCCCATTCCCTTTAAAAGCCAGTTGTGCTCGCGCCATGGCGGATTCGCTTTTACATGGCAGAATTTGCAAGTGGAAAAACTGAATGCTTCTCTAGCGAGGAAACAGATGCAATTAACCTCGCGCACGAACAGACCATCAACAGGACAAAGTGTATGCGCGTTGTGGACCCGCCTATAGGCACATATTACAAACACGCTCTAAATAACAAAAAAATATATATTGCGCCATTGACTTTAGACAAGGTTACAGTTGGTCAATGGCGCAATCTATTCCAGTTGCCTCAAAATAGCAACGCCAACAATGCACCTGAAAACACTTCGTTTTCAGACCAGCACACCAAGGGGCTCAGAAATGGGGGCAAATGCATTTGCTGTTCAAACAACATGAAAATGATAACTGCGTCGGGCTGAAACTAGCAAAAAACACTTGGGCTGAAACTAGCAAAAAACACTCTATATATAAAAAAGTTGCCTGGCACCGCATTGTGCCGGGTATGATAGGGCCCTAATACTTAATGTTATAAAAATATCTTCTTTCAATTTTATTTGGAGTTATGTCAGGACAATCATCCACAACATCAAAAAAGAGAACTCTCTATATAAAAAAGTTGATTAGAAACATGGAAGTTGAAAGAAAATATTAAGTGGTTGAAAATTGCTAAAACAAATTTTACTATGCATACAAATGCAAATTTATAAAGAATACATATGTGATTTCAGGCTTGAGACAAAAACATTGAACAAGGTTTAAAACATTCAAATAAATGAAGTAGTATAACATGTATGATTAAGTATTTTAGTTGATATTACTCTTGTCAAAGCTCTGATTTCTGATCGACACACAACAGCAATGCGGATCTCATTATAAAGGTCAGGAAAGAAGAGGAGGTTCCGCTTTGTTGGCTGTGCATGACCACTTGTAAGGAAGAGCTCCTCTAGTTTACAATGAGGGGCCTCGCTTTTCTGATCGGACCAAACAATGTTTAACTTAGCCTAACATCGGCTGCCCGCCAGCTGCACCTGAACTAGAACCTCCCTCAACATCTAGCTCCTCAAAACGGGACCCCATAGAAGGCAGGTCCTTGTCCAGACCGGAAGAAATCACAAAGCGAACTTCCAAGTCCAGAACGGGTCCCTCTGAGTCTATGGAAAGAGCAAGGGAAAGGGCAGTGCCTGTCTCAGGCTCATCCAGCAGCTCCATCAGCAAACCCTATGATCTGAGTCACCATGCTGCCTCAAACCCAAACCCACAGGACCCAAAACATGGGGTGCGTATAGTGTCACTTGACTTTATCTGTGGCCAAAGGGATTGGCATGTGTGCACACGTGATTCAGACAAGACGTTACCATAGAGTTAACGTAATGACGCAGTGTTGAAGTTCCCTCAAAATGGAAACTTTTGTTCCTCATCTGTCCGTTTACTAAGCATGCCATGGGAAATTCATGTTGAATGGACATGACTCCAAAGTCCAGCAGAGGACGTTAAAATGTTAAATATTTATTATGCTACATATCAGCAGTTAGTATTTGATTATTATTGGTATTTGAAAAAATAAATAAATAAACAAATAATATAATGTAAACACTACATAACTGTAACTAAACAGAAATTAGAAATGTAGCTACAAAAGTGAGACACATGAGGTTGACCACCAATTTGCAGTCCAAGGTTAGACATTTTCACATTTACAAACACATTTACACATTTTTTTGACTGGATATAACTATGATAAAGTCAAATGTAAATGCAACTGTGATTTAATTAGATTGATTAAAGCACATGGTGAGTGAAAACTAACAACTGTGTTGCTGCTTTTCAAAATCCCAGGGGTAAAAGCTTGAGGTGTCCGGATCCGAGCCAAATAACATCTCAGCAACACTTTGTTGAACAGAATCAGATGAACTTGAGGATACCATTTTACTGAGCTCAGTACAGAAATAGTCAATTTCAGTAAGGTCAGCCTTTTTAGTGACTTTTCCAGCACAATGTGTAGCCTCTTCAGCTTCTTGGCTTATGTTGGTCACAAATGAGCCAACATCAGTTGTATTAAAATCAAAAAAGTTGTTTTTCATTGGGTCAAACACCTCAGAGTTGGGAAAGCTCATTTCAGAGGTACTCCATTCAGAACCGCAGTGGATTACTTGATTAAAATGACTAGCATTTGACACCATGGAGCTAGGTTTGTATTCTCCAGAAACATCAGATCCATCTCGGATGGGTCCAGTAATTACATTGTCCTCACTACTATAAGCATAGCTCTCATTAGATGCGCAAGAACCAAAGGGGTAACAATCATCAAGTTCAGATCCACTGAGATGATCACTTAGCATATCACAGGACACAGTATTGATGAAAGACATCTGCTTGTCCTCTGGATTATTTAAATATGTGTAAACTTGTTGAGGACTGAAGAAGTGACACTTTGTAATAATATTACCAGACTCACAGTTTTCTGTTTCTGAGTCAAATATCCCTGTATCGACTGATTCAGGACTGAATGGATCAGGGACATGGATTTCAGAGTTGCTCAGCTTACTGGTTTCCAAACCTTGGCCTTGAAGGTCAATGCTACATTTGCTTATGTAAGTAGGCTCTGGACTAAAAGGGGCAGAGGTATCAACTTCATGATAACCAGAATCTAGTCTTGGAGCTTCATGAACACCAGTGTTAATTTCTTCTAATTCAGATACACAATCGACTGGCTCAGCAGGTATGGGACTGAATGGGTCAAAATACTGGAGTTCAAATTTACTCATGGCCAAGGTTTCAGAGCAAGACGGGCTGTGCTGTTGTGAACTACTGGATTCGGGGACGAGTTGCTCACAGACATAAACCTGCTCAGTAGCTGATGCATCTGTCTTACTTTGCAGACAAAAGAGGTCTTGAACTGGAGAATTTGGTGTACTACTATCTGTATCCAGGAATGATGAATCAGGAACATGTTCAGCTGCAATGAGATTTGCCTTCCATTGGTCATTCCACTCTGAATTAGACAGGCTTTGGCAAGCATCTGAATCCTCAAATGTAAGACATGGAATATGTAAATCCACCCTCTCAGAATCAGACCCTAATACTTCATTACATTTAGGAGGGTCACTGTTTGTCATGATCTCCTGCTCTACATTCTCAAAATTGTTCTGGTCATTCTGTTCTGTAATCTGGCTGTGTTGTTCTTTGTCTTCAGGCTTTGGACTGCAACATTCAAATTCATCTATATCATTGAATTCAGGGCTCAAAGCAGGATCCTTCCAAGGCAACTGCTCGTGGGACTCATCTTTCTTCATTTCATTTGGCTCAGGACAAACTGGACTATGATTATGTAGTTCAGGGCTACCAGGATCTAATCTCACAGTAAAAAAGAACATATCTCCATATTTGTAGTCATTTACATCTAAAGCAGAGGGTTGAGAAGCACAAATGGAAGGAGAAGTAGAGGCATTACTATTTATATCATGCGACTGTTCACACGGAGGACCTGGACTATGATCGCTGGAGAAACTCTCAGTATTTCCAAGTTCTGAATGAGAACAATCTTTGTCATTTACAGCATTTTGGTCAGAAGAGATATGATGTTCAAAAATCTTCTCAATATCACTTATGCCTGGGAGCGGCTCTGGGTCACATGGACTTAGAGGAAACCCAGTATAGGACCCTGCAATGATTCTCTGTAGACCACACAGTGAGTTAGCTCTTTTAATAAAACTGGATCCATCCTGAACTTCAACTCTGTCCTCCAACTCTTCAGCTTCAGCAAAAATACTGGAATCAGCATCAAAAGAATTAAACACCGTAGAACTGTGACTAGAGCCAGATTCATGGACACACTCTTCATTGAACTGAGCTTCTTTTGATATATCTGGTTGCACAGCATCGTGATTTTGGTCTTGTTTGGCATTTATTTGTACACCAGAATTGTGTTCACTGCAAGATTCAAGACTCCTATTTTCAGTGGACATGGACACACAATCAAGCTCTCCAGTGGACTGTTTGAAGTCAGCAACTAGTGGCATGTTGATGGGAGTATTAAAGGTGCCATAGTCTTTTACAGAGGACTGGAAAGGGTAGTGTACAGTGTCTGGAAGACTGTTCTCTGCAGTGATGAAGTCATCCTGACAATGCTTTTCCTCTGGCATATTAACCAGGAGAGTGTCAGAGGCAAAAGGGTCTGTGCCTTTAAACGGGTCCCTTGGTAATTGCTCTGAGAAAAACAGCACCATATTAGTCACTGTCTGAGAATGGATTGACTCTCTTATTCTCTGCAATTAGTGCATTTCTGTGTTGGGAAATAGCTAAGTAAAAGTAGCAGTGCAACAAACTCATATCCATTTATCATCAGCTAAATTCTTTTCAAAGCAGTGTAACTTTTACAGTAACTAGCACATTTTTTAAACAAGTATCTGTGATTTCTAAGTTAAATTGTATTGCACATGCAGTTATACAGCAGAGCAAACAAAGGTGATAATCAAACCTGCTCTCATGTAGATATGCCTGTGCAGAATTTGGGCTTTTCACACTTAAAATCGGGTTTTTCTAAAAACACTAACCTTGGGTTTTTCTAAAATCATACGTTAACGGAATCCTGAGTTATCCTTTTCCACTCTATTCAGTCTTTTCCCTGGGATAGTAATTAATCCTGGGAATTCAAGTTTTGCACGGTACATTTGTAAACTCCTGGGTTAACATTTTTATTTGCATGTTTACATGCTCATTGTGCTGAGCAGGACAAGGCCGAGGGCCGTGAGAGAACATCTCTGCATGATTGCTGATGAGCGACACCTACGCGACGCACCGGTCTCGTATCTCTCACGGAGGAGCGGAAGCATAAAAGGAGGAGCGACGACAGTAAAGAACGAGAGAGGACAGGCCTGGATTTATGTTGTGTTTTGTTTCTGTTTTATTGTATGTGGCAGCAGTAGTCCGCGAGAGACTGCTGCCTTTACTTTCGTTTTGCTATTTATTAAAGTCTTTTGAACGTTCGCCGGTTCCCGCCTCCTTCTTCCCATTACAACATACTGTTACACTCATCATTTGGGCTCTTATATTCCTGTCTATACACAGTTTGTAAGTTTTCACCATAAATGTAAGAATCTTCACACCATACTGTTTACCTTTGGAACTGCAATGTGGAGCTATCTCACAAAAGCAGTGTTAGGGCCCCGATATACTCAAGGCGAAGTTCTGGCGAAAAAAAACAAAAAAAACTGACCAATGGTAGTACAAAGGTGTTTACCAGCCGTAGCGAACTTTTCCGGAAAGTTCGCTTTGGCAAACTGTTTCGAACTCCCAAATCAAACTGCAAACGAAGTTAGTTTTGGCCTGATTTGGTTTAAAATTACGTCACATCAGTTCATACTTCGATTTTACTTGGAAGTATATCAGGGAGCAGGATTTCGTAACGGTTCTAACCCCCTTTTAAAATTACAAATGTGATTTTTTTTTCTTCCCTAAAAGATAACTCATGGTTAAAGTAGTGTGAAAAGCCCTACTATTATCCATTGTAGTGATATATTTGGCATACTGAACTTGATTCTGTTACATAGATTACACTGTTACTCTTTTTGTATTAGAAATTTTGAGTAAATTAGTTTGTTCTAGTTTAATGCTCTCATCCTAATTGAGTTCCTTATTGTTTTGTACCTTATAAAAAACTGTTCTGCATTCGATTGCAAAAATGACTAGTTAAGTAACTGCAGTGTAACTATATTAGCTACTTAAATTAGTAGTTGGTAGCATTGGAAGATAGCTTTAAAGAAGATTCCCTAACACTAATGCATTTTTGTTATAGTGCAGTTCGAATAAAACTTACTCAAAACTTTGTTTTAAATATGTACACATCATCACAGGAAGAAAAGTCAGGTTTTAAACCAAGTTACCAACCTGTCACATCAACCTTTGGAAAATGGTCTTCTCCAAATACATCACCTGAAAAACATTAAAAAAAATAAGTTGTGAGACACATGTAAATGTACAATCCAGAAACAATCACGCCATAACAATCACTCACCATAAGTGAAGGGGTTTGGATGGAAGAAGTCAAATTGTCTGTTTGTTGCTTGACTGGGTTGAATAATCTCAAAGTCTTCCTTCTCCATATCAGAAGAATCAGACTGTTTCAAGAGAGAAACCATAAGCTGTTGAGTGCCCAGTATCAGAAAAAAACATTTCTTGTTCAGTTTTACAATTGATTTCGTAAAAACAGATTTTTTTCATAGATTGTTTTACAGTGGATTTTATAGTTACTCGCTGTTTTTTACACTTTGTTTTTCCTTAATCTGAGCATTGCTGAACATAGTGGTTGTGAATAATCTCACACACAAAAAAAGTATCTATTTATATTTCACAGTTTGTACCTCTTGCAGTAGAGAATGACAAAGCTGCGGGATACCAGTGAACAAGCTTTACTGTGTAAAATAACTAGACACCAGTTCTACGTCCTCCTGTTTGGACTGTATCCTCACACATTTACAAAATGCATGGATGCACCTTTGTATGCGATGGTCGAGGGCCGATTGAAGATTCAAAGGACATGGTAAATGACATCTGGAAATGGAAGCAACGCATCTGGCACTCAAGATTCCTCCTCCCAGATATTCAGGGCCAGCACGTCCTGATATGGAAGGACAACACCCCAGTGATGTCCTATTTAAACCATCAGGGGGGTATGCGGTCACCCCATGGTGATTATTTAACGATTTGTTCTTTTGAGTATGAGTAACCAGTTGAGCCAGTTAATCAAACTGATCTGAATCGGATGTAAGATGCAATATCTGAAGCTTATAAGGCATGTAGGTTACCTTGGGCTCTGGTTATTCGAGCCCACTCTGCCAGGAGTGTGGTGTCTTTATGGGTCTAGTTCTATGGTGACTGGTTGCTTTGTTTTATAACCTGGTTTGGCTCCTGCTAAGGAGTTTTTATCTGCAGTTTCTCATACAAATAGCATGTTAGTGCACATTTAGGGTGCAGCTCCTTATGGTGGTGCTTTAGCTCCATCAGCCAATGATTTGGCAAGTTCCTGTAGGGCTTCAGGCTATGCTTCAGACTTTTGAGCAAGAGTAACCACTGAACCGGTTCATGAAATCGAACTGTATCTAACTTTAAGACTTTAACAGAGCCAAACACGTATCTACAGTGGATGCTTCGATTTGCCGAGAGAAAAAGAGATAAAACTATTGGAAGGAGGTCTTGAGGCGTGTAGTAGCTGTTGTCAAATATTTGGGAGAGAAGGGCCATTCTGAGGGCATGACGAAAAACTGGGATCACCACACAACGGGAATTATCTTGGTGTGCTTGAACTGATTGCAGAGTTTGACCCCTTTTTACAAGAACATTTAAAGAAGCATCGGCAGAAGGGCAAAGATAAGCCCTCTTACTTGTCGAATCTGTGAAGAGTTTATCTCATTAAAGGATAACTAAACCCCTGGTCAGAGCCTGACTCCACCCTCTGGCAATATTTGAAAAATGCTGGAAAAGTGGGCAGAGCCCAGCGGAGGGGGGTGTGCACCTGAGACGCATCTCTCTGTAGGCAAGGGCGTGGTTAGCTGGTACCCTCAGAGGGTACCACAACTTCCAATAGGAAAATTCAACTGCAGTAGCCACCGTTCAACCTGAAGAGGGCAGCACTCAGACATTTTTACACCATATATTGTAGAATTAAAACACTTTAAACCCAACTGTCAAAAAATGTACTCGAATCAATGAACAGCATTTATGAAGCTCCATTCTTACAGATCATTAACCAAAAAAAAGTTGTTTTAGTGTTTAGTTACCCTTTAATGGGCGAGAAAACTAAGAACATAATAGCAGCTGAAATCCAACAGGCCAAATATTTCTCTGTAATTGTAGATTCAACACCAGATCTTTCTCATGTCTTTCAATGACCAGTTGACATTTATTTTTTGATTTGTTAGTGCTGAGGGCAAAGTAGTTGAAAGATTTCTTGGATTTGAGTCCGTCCATAGCCACACAGGTGAAAACCTTGCTGAGTGTGTACTAAAAATTGTGCGAGACTTGGGGTTGGACTTGTCAAATTGCTGTGGACAAAGCTATGATAATGCCAGCAATATGTCTGGTATATATAACGGACTTGGCAAGCGCAGCTGAAAATGCAAAACCCTTAAATTCACTACATGCCCTGTGCTGGTCATTCTTTGAATCTCGTTGGTGTCAACAGCATAGATGATTGCTGTGAGGAGATCACATCCTTTTTCGATCTTTTACAATCCCTTTATACCTTTTGCAGCGAATCCACTCATCGCTGGATTCGGATATTCATGACAGTGGCATTCACATTAGTTTGACTTTTAAATCTCTGTGTGCCACAAAATGGAGCTGTAGGGCCGACTCCACCAAAGCTGTCATGATCCACACTCAGGAAACACAAAAGATCCAATAATGCAGTAAGTTTTAATGGGGAAATCTGTACTCACAAAACATTCCAGGCAGGGGTCAATATCCATATAAGCAATCCAAACACAAGTAACAATAATAGACAGAACAGACCTCAGACGTGGTGTGATAAAAGACAAGGACTCCGTAACAAACACTAAACAAGCAGGGTACTTATACACACAGACTAACAATCATGATGGGTGACAGCTGGGTGCAATGAACAATGATGAGAACAGACAAGGATTGTGGGTAATGCAGTTTCTAATGTCACTGACACCGTGGGGGAAGAGGACCTCCATTGGTGAACCAGGGAAACACACCTATACTGTGACATAACCCCCCCTCTACGGAGTGGCTACCAGACGCTCCAAGACACAACTACACAACAAGACAAAACCAGAGTCCAGGAGGGAGGTGGAACGGTGGAGGACCAGGGGGAGGGATGGGGGGCCAGGTCCATGAAGGGGAACAGGAACAGGGGGTGACGGTTTAGCCGGCGGCCAGGGCGAAGCAGACAGTCCATCGGGCGGCCAGGGCGAAGCAGACGACCCAGCGGGCGACCAGGGCGAAGCAGATGACCCAGCGGGCGACCAGGGCGGAGACGTCAGTCCATCGGGCGGCTAGGGTGAAGACTTTCCCTCTGGCGCCGGCGGAGAAGACCCCTCGGGCGGCCACGGCGGTGGAACAGGAACAGACCCTGGCTTAGGAACAGGCACAGACACTGGCTCAGGCACCGACAGCAGCTCGGGCACAGGAACAGACAGCGGCTCGGGCACAGGAACAGACACCGGCTCTGGCACAGGAACAGACACAAGCTCGGCGGCGGCCATCTTGTCCGGAGACACTGGCTCGGCAGGCGTGGTGTGAACAGTCTCTGGATCGGCAGACGTGACGTGAACGGTTTCTGGATCGGGAGACGTGACGTGAACAGTCTCTGGATCGGCAGACGTGACGTGAACAGTCTCTGGATCGGCAGAAACCTTGTGCTTCCTCCATGCATGCAGGACAGCAAATGCATAAAAGGTGAAGACAGCCCTCTTGGCCGTGACAGGACTGATAGTGGACAGCTCTGGATCGGCAGACGTGACGTGAACAATCTCTGGATCAGCAGACGTGATGTGAACAATCTCTGGAACGGCAAACGTGACGTGAACAGTCTCTGAATCAGCAGAAACCTTGTGTCTCCTCCATGCATGCAGAACGGCCACTGCATAGAACGTGAAAACCGCTCTCTTAGCCATGGCAGGACTGATGATGGGAACGGTAGGCTCCAGGATAGTCTTCCTCCTCCTCCGCCATTTACGAGGTCGCGGTGGTACTGCAGCCTCTTTGGCCACCACCAGACTTGAGACCCCCGAAGTAGAGTCCTCCTGGACCACCGGGCTAGGGACCACCGAAGTCGGGTCCTCCGGGACCACCGGGCTTGGGACCACCGAAGTCGGGTCCTCCGGGACCACTGGGCTTGGGACCACCGAAATCGGGTCCTCCGGGACCACCAGGCTTGGGACCACCGAAATCGGGTCCAACCGGCTCACCAGACTTGTGACCCCCGACTCAAGCCCCTTTCACACACAGATTCCGGAAAATACACGGATAAAGTGACCCGGGATTTGACCCGGGTTCGTTTGATTTTGGTTCATTCACACTGCCAGTGATTTGCCGGGATCTGTGAGTGCGTTCACACACAACCCGTTAATGTCCCGGAAAGCCACGTGACGTCAGGATTAGACGTGTAACGTACGCGTCGAAAACATGTGCACGCGCGCACCTTTCCACAGAGCTGGCGAACGATAGCAGCTTCAGCGCGGATTGTGAGGAGCTCCTGTCTCTGCTTCATTCCAGTTTGCAGACATTTTTTCGTTCTTTCTTTGTTGATGACGAACACAAACTTTCTTCTAAGAGCAACAGAGTCGCGCGATGGCACATGCGTCATCACTATGACACACCCCTTACGGCATTGGTTCTAGCTTTTGTTCACACAGCGCGCGTTCCGGGTCTGAACACGACAATGTTACTAGGTCCCCAACCCGGGATCGATCCCGGCATCAATCCCGGGTCGTGTTTGCGTTCACACAGAAGGCACTCTGGCAATTTGCCAGGTTCAAAGTGCTGTGTGAAAGGGGCTTCAGACTCGGAACCGCTGGACCTCACGGGTTCATGGCTGAAAAGAGGTTGTAGTGGGGAATGGCGTCGGGGTCCATCTCGACCACGTCCTCTCCTGGGCCTCCACGAGTCCCGGAGAATCTGACTAGACGGGTTCCCTCAAAGGATTGACGGCTGGATGCTATCCTCTCCTCAGTGCTCTGAGCACACATGGCGAAGATCTGGAATAAAGTCATCTGAGACCCTGACTCTCCTCCAGTGTTGGGGGAATGGAACGGCTTCTAAGGCTTCCTCGCGCTGTGTAATTCTGACCAGCGCTGACGCCATTCATGGTAAATACCCTTACACGTTAAAAGGATGATAGCCCACGACAAATATTTCGCTTTCCTTGGAAATGGCAACCTTTTCACGAATATACATGACTTGACTTCAAAGACAGACGCAGGTAATCGCACGCGCTCAGTCGATCTCATTCACTGTCTGTTTAGGCTTAAGTCCAAATCCACGAATCCTCTGTACAAATCACCATGATAAACAGTCTTGTTATCATTATTAACTTATTTAACATTCAATACCCATGGTACGAACTACGAAGGGTGGCCTTATGAAAAAAGAAAACGCGGTTCGCGGTTGCTGCGGTTACTTGCATTCCCCTGCGGTTGGCCTGTCAGTAGCGCGGTACTGCAATATTACGGTTATCGCGACAGCCCTACTCCGTAACAAACACTAAACAAGCAGGGTACTTATACACACAGACTAACAATCATAATGGGTGACAGCTGGGTGCAATGAACAATGATGAGAACAGACAAGGATGGTGGGAAATGCAGTTTCTAATGTGACTGACACCGTGGGGGAAGAGGACCTCTAGTGGTGAACCAGGGAAACACAAACCCATACTGTGACAAAAGCTCTCTATAACAGAGTTTTTTGTGATTTTTTTGTTATATTCTACAAAAAAGTGTCATGTTAATTTTGAGTTTCATTCTTACAAAATTGTATAAATTGATAAGAAATTGCACTTGTGGGCCAGTTGCCCAGGGGCACCATGAGGTCTTAATACGCTATGAGTGATGCAGGTAAATGTTCTGTACTAGTTATTTTAGATATTACTGCTGCTTTTGAAAATGTTGATCACTGTATATAAGTTGAGAGGCTCACAGTGTGTTGGCATCTCTGAAACAGCCTTGAAATGGTTCTCTTCATACTCATCAGACAGGTCTTTTTCAGTCAGAGTTCATTATTATGCCTCATCAACACCATCTCTGTCCTGTGGTGTTCCCCAGGGTTCTGTTTTAGGCCCCATTGCTTTTTGCACTATATTTGCTGCCTCTTGGGCTATTAATAAGTGCATTTAAGGGTTGTTCGTTATCATTGTTATGCAGATGATATTCAATTATATATTTATTTTAAGCCTCGTGAAATTTCAAAATTGTCTGTTCTTCTAAATTGCATAAACTCTATAAAAGGTTGAATGGCAGATAATTTGTTCTCCCAAAGGTGATGGACAGTCTTGGCCCTTTATCTTATTCTGTTAAACATTACTTCTTGTCTTAGTAATTCATCCGTAAAACAATTACAAATGGTTAAAAAAAAACTGCCAACAAGCTTTTAACTAAGTCATCAAAGAGATCACATGTAACACCAATTTAAATTTCTTTACACTGGCTCCCAGTTAAATTTAGAATTCAATTTAAAATTCTTGTGATAGTGTTTAGAGCATTGCATGGTCAAGCTCCTGATTATATAAAAGAGTTGTTGCAACCTTATAACTCCAGCAGGAATCTGAGATCCTCTGAACAGGTTTTGTAAGCCGTCCTTTGTTCTAGACCAAAGACAATATTCCAGTTCAGACCAAGGACGATAACCAAGGATAACAATAAAGGTATAGTTCTTAAAATTGTTCTCAAAATTAAAGAATAGCAGAGTTCAAACCACAGCTGTAACGGTAACGGCACAGAGAAACAATATCGTTGGAACGATTTTGTTCAGCTAATGAACAATAAAAACATTGACAGCCAATCAGAATCCATCCTGCTTTAAAGAGCATTTAAAGTGACAGACAACCGTGTGCTTATAATAAATAGAACAATAACGTCCGCTGGTGTGGACGCTAATATAGTTATCTTTATAGTTATCGTTCTTGGTGTGAACGGACCTTAAAGATGACTGTGCCTTTGAGGTTGTTGCTCCCAAATTGTGTAATGCTCTCCCTATAGACTTGGGCAGATCTGTGGACACTTTTAAAAAGAAGCTAAAAACCCACTTGTTTAAACTTGCTTTTATCTAAATAGTTTTGTATTACTCAGTTTTTTTTTTATCTGATTGTTTGTTTTTAAAATATATGTCATTCTTCTTTTGTTTTCTTTTTTATATTTGGATGTACAGTACAGCACTTTGTAAAGTTTGTTCTAGAAATGTGCTATAGAAATACTTACATTGTGTTAATGCGAAACTGCAGTTTAAAAACAATTAAACAAGCAATGCACTTCAATCAACAGATCTGAATATGAATTAAATAGCAAAAGTAAAACTGACTGAACACATCCAACAACAATTCAAAACAGCAGGTACAAGCTCAGTGTATGTGTGTCCTACCTGTGGAGTGGTTGACCTGAACATAACATCCTCCTCTTTTACCTCCGTCAATGTGATCTCAGTAAAAGATGACGAGCCACTGCTCTTCTGTAATCAATAATAGATCATGAGTTCAACAAACTTATAAACAACTAGGAGCACATTGAATTCCAATGGACATACCAAGTTCTCCGTTGAATACTGCATTTTATCAAGCTCCTCTGGGGTGCTTTCCTGCTCAACATAATCTACTTCCTCTCTCTCCTGTTTGGACACGATCTTCTCACAGTAGACATGATCACACTCGCTTTCTACAACATCCACTTTTCCAACAAACTTCTGGTCCAAACCCATACAATCAGCATCTTCTGTCATCTCAGTCATTGCACTTTCACCTGTTATGAGGCCAGCAACCAGCTCACCCAGCTTATTTTTAACCTATAAAAAAAAAAAAAAAAGTAAATAAAAAAAGAAAACATCACATTAAGTTTACACATTTTAAACAAGAGATTGCACATGGAGAATCATGAGCAATATCAATGATGGGTCAATCCATCTCAAGTGGTCCAATAATGTTTCGAATAATTTCGATTCATAAAATGTGTTGTACATACAATTTCTGTTAAATGGAGGGTGTTCCATTGCAAATTAGTTTTTGCTGTGGTATTGAAATTGGTTTGTGAAATTTCACAGGTATTAGTACAGACTACTGAAACTTTGATATTATGTCTAATGCATTTTTGAGACTTTGTGCCAATTTAGCTCAGTTTACTGTAGTTATTTCAATTAAAAAACACACTAACTGTACACAATTTGTGATATTCAAGATTTCATTAATGGACTTTGAAGGAATTCAGTATTTGCTTTGACAAGAGCGGAAGAGTTCAGGACCAACTCATTGCCATCTGGCGGTTTGAAAACAGTTATACACGTGTAATCGAGAGGGGTGTTTTATTTTTGTATTTTTTTGTACACCAATTATAATAGTGGCCTAGGCATTGAAGTCACAAAGACAATAGGGCTCAAATCAGGAGATCACAGACAGGATGTAAAACAGTCATGTATTGTTATTATTATTATTTAGTTATTTTACAGAAAAACTCCACAAACATTGTAAGTGAACCTCAAATAAAATAGCATACTAGTTTTTACAACCAAGAATCGTGAAATTTCACTGCTATATATGTTTTTTTTTTTTTTTAAATATGTGCAGTATGGATATATATTTATATAAATAAAGTATGTTTTTATCCAGCCTATGATTGAAATAGCAGGTGAAAATGTATTACTGTGTCCGAAGGGACTCTTCTCAATATTATATGAGTTAATTTGCTCTTACTTTATCAAATAGTTAATTAAAACATTTAAATACTGTTTTTACTTTCTCTTTTGCCTTGGTAAGTCGAGGAGTTAGAGAAATATTGTATTTTTTGTGCCCTCATTTCTATTAATTTTAGTTTCTGTAGGAAGTTTTTATGGATTGTCTTCTCATCCCACTCCTAAAAACTACAAAAACTCTAAAAACTCCTAAAAAATACAGTATATACATATATTTGCTGTGTTCCTGTTTATTTTGGGTCCACACCACACCTTAGATGTAGAAAAGAGATGTAGCAAAGCTAGAATCTAAATTTATAAAACTGTACACCAAAGCATAATTTCACTTAGTTAATTATGTGAAGTGTCTATTTGAACTGGTACCAAAAATATGCAAAAGACTAAGACCATGGTGACTGAACTGTGACCTGTACGATCTCCTCGAATACGTCCTGCAGTGGAGAGATCTGTTCATGCAGGCTTTCTGCATGTGCTTTGGCATACGCCACTTCCCGCTGGATCTGGAGCAGGTCTTGAGCCGCAGCACACAGCTCGGTATCGTACTGCTGTACTGTCTGCTCCAAGTCCTGCTGCTCCTCCTGCAGGCACTGCAGCTGCACACACACACACACACACAGAAACACAAGGTCAAACACACATACAGATGGCAGCGACATAACACCATATTTTAGTGACATGTATTATTTGTACCCCAAACTTGGTGTAAATTGTGGTAAACTATATTTGTATTCCAATTCTAATACTAACATACAGTGTGAGTATATGAATTGACTTCAATAAATTCAAATTCCTTTATATTGCTCAGTGCCTTCCTTTATCCTCCAAAAATATTCAAAGACACACAACCACTGTCCTATTGTCATCACTTCTTCAAACAAGGTCCAGCATGTACACACAAAACATGAATACAACCAGGTGTCCAACATCACCTTCTCTGTACTGCCACCCAAAGGTAATTGTTACCTTTCAAAACTTCCCAGTTACTAACTCCAACCAACATGCTACTTATCTCCATGCCTATATGGTCAATAACAACACTGTAACAATAACAATGGCAACAGTCATACAGGTCCACAAATCAGACCCTTCCTGTCAGGACATGCGGTAAAGCTCCTCGTCCAAGCTCTTGTAATTTCAAGACTGGACTACTGCAATGTTCTACAGCCAGCACGACTAAACCTCTGCAGATGATCCAGAACGTGGCAGTATGTCTGGTCTCCAATCAGCCGAAGAGAACCCATGTAACACCCATCCTGACTTCACCCCACTGGCTCCCAGTTGTGGCCAGAATCAAATTTAAGGCTTTGCCTCTGGCTTTCAGAACTACCACTGGAACAACACCTCCTTACCTCAATTCACTCCGACAACTATATGCTCCCTCTCACCAGCTATGCTCAGAGAATGAGCAACACCTTGTTGTTCATTCACAATTAGGGTTGGGAAACGAAAATTGATTCCAATTCTGGAATTGGATACTTAAGTTCAGGAATCGGATACTTGTTATAAAATAAAATTTTTGATTTCGCTTATCGATTCCTGTGTGTGTGTTTTAATGTGGTTTTAAACCATTCAAGCGTAATAAGACATGAAAGAGAACTCAATTCGCACAAAATATGTCAAAATATCCTCGTAAACACAGTCGGTTTTGTTTTAAATGAACGTAAACAGTTAAGAAAGAAAACGCACGTGTAACAGTATATTGGATCCGTTGTTAGGTCTTAAAGTGACAGCAGCCTAATAAACCTGCTGCCGTCTATATCATTAATGTTAATCAAAGAACAAAAGAAAATCTCTCAATGATCTTGACAGCATAACTTTAATAACTTTGATAAAATTTTTATTTAAAAAGAAAACTATGCAGTTGTCATGTTTAGTGTCTGTGTTCATGTTGTGTTTGTCTGTGGCACACCCAGTTTGTCCATAGTTTCATTGATGTTATCCCTGTCACCTGTTGTCTTGTTAATTAGTCATTATGAGTTCATTTGTCCCAGCTGTGTCTCGTTTCCCTGATCTGTTCTGTGTATTTAAGCCCTCCGTTTCAATCTGTTCCTTGTCTGTCGTCGTCGTGTTATGTTTGGTTGTTCTGTTCTTGTGTCTTGTTATCCAGTTTATGAGTGTTAGAGTTTGTTTAAATAAAAGCTGCTGCAAGTAGATCTTGCATCATTCCCTGCTTCAACCTGCATTGTGACAGCAGTGTTATTTTACATTTGATTTAAATTTTTGAACTTTGTTAAGTATTTATTTTATGCTATAGCTAATTTGATTATTTCAAAACTGGGAATCAATGAGAATTGGAATCAATAAGCAGAATCGGCACTGGAATTGTAAACGCTAAAATTCAAACGATACACAACCCTATTCACAATGGCAACTTAAAAAAAAATCGCTGAAGAGGAAAGAGTTAACTATAAAGTTTTTACTTCAGTAAAAAAAGGAAATAAAAAACACCTATAGATAATTTGTTTTGTTCGAAACAGACTTAATTTGTTACAATGTTTTCAAGAAGCAGCTGAAGACACAGCAATTCTCCTCTTCCCTAGATTGCTTCCTAATCTAGTTGTCTAATAAACCTTGCATTGTTATTTTTGTCTCTCTGACATATTGCTTTTGTTCCTCTTTTGTAAGTCGCATTGAAAAAAGCACTTGCTGAATGCATCAATGTAAATACAAACGATGCATTAAATAACTAACTTTACCTGTGAGCACACTGTGCTGTAATGACATTTTTATGCTATTAGAGACCACCAGATGTCCCCAGTAAAAAAGTGTATCAATTGTGTAATCGGTCAATCTCTAATCATATAGCTTCAGAAAACTGGAGTTCTGCATTGAGCGAAACATTAACAAAAACGTCTTAGTCTGCCTTCCTTTTTAAGTACACTTGCATCTTATTCATCCAAGCTCTTACAATTTCAAGACTGGACTACTGCAGTGCTCTTTTGGCCGGCCTTCCAGCCAGCATGACTCCGCCAATGGTTCAGAACGCAGTAATGTTTCTGTCTTTAATCAACCAAGAAGAGCTGACATCACACCCCTCCTGGGCTGCGTTTACACGGCAAGTCTTAATGGACAGATCTGATCTTATAATTGGATCATGTCCAATGTTTTGTCCTGCCAGTCCTACACTCACGTTAGACACGACTGGTATCTGATATCTGTGTTAACATTAATCCATGCCCAAAATGATTCTGTTGTTGATCGCTTTATTATGCGACATGGTTGACCCTCCTGTTTTGAATGGCTTTACTAAAATTATTTTATGATTCAATCATGGCCAATCGGGTGGCCATGATTATTTGCCAGCATGGATCAGTTCAAATCTGTCATGGATGTTTGCAGTGCAAAGTCTGACTGAACAGATATAGACTGGAAAATAGTGGTAATGTTTATTTGTTGGTTTAGAAGCCAAGTAAGATTTCATTTTTTTGGAATGAATTCGAAGGAATTAACGCGAGAGAGAGAGAGAGAGAGAGAGAGAGAGAGAGAGAGAGAGAGAGAGAGAGAGAGATTGTGAGTTTGAATTACCTGCGTGCGTCAGTATGTAATATTGAAGCTGTTTGTTTATGTACAAAAACAGCTGGTTTTTTTGTAGCCTATAATAAGGCTTTCAGTAGCAAAGCTTATTTTTTTTAAACCAGAGGCTCCATACTTTCTTTTTATATATTGCATGTTCAGATATTTATACAACAAAATATTCTGGGGGCCATGGAAATTTGGTGAAAAATATCAAAATTGCTGGCGGTGGCTGGCAACTTTTTAAAAAACCGCATGACATTAAAAAGTATGTCGCTGTCGCCTTGCGGTGGCTTGGAATTCCGAGGGGAATCAGATATACAGGTTTAGACGCAGGTCAGATGTCCAGATATCGGATGTGTATCTGATTTAAAAAAACATTTGGAAGTGGTTCAGTGAGTAAAAATTTGATTGTTTTGTACCAGTGTGAACGCAGCCTTAGTTTCACTACACTGGCCTGTAATCCGGGGATGTCAAACACTGTTAGTAATAATAATAATTCGTTACATTTATATAGCGCTTTTCTGGGTACTCAAAGCGCTTTACATGGAAGGGGGGGAATCTCCTCAACCACCACCAATGTGCAGCACCACCTGGATGATGCGACGGCAGCCATATTGTGCCAGAACGCCCACCACACACCAGCTTACTGGTGGAGAGGAGACAGTGATGAAGCCAATCAGTATATGGGGATGATTAGGAGGCCATGATGGACAGAGGCCAAGGGACAAATTTGGCCAGGATGCCCGGGTTAAACTCCTACTCTTTTTCCGAAGGACATCCTGGGATTAAGGACCACAGAGACCTCGGTTTAACGTCTCATCCGAAGGACGGTGCTCTTTGACAGTATAGTGTCCCCATCACTGCACTGGGGTGTTAGGACCCACATAGACCACAGGGTGAGCGCCCCCTGCTGGCCTCACTAACACCTCTTCCAGCAGAAACCTAGTTTTCTCAGGATGTCTCCCAACCAGGCTCAGCCCTGCTCAGCTTCAGTGGGCAACCAGTCTGTTCTGCAGAGTTCTGCTCCAACCCTAATTAAACACAGCTAATCCAGGTCTTTAGGTGTTGTTAAAACTTGGAGTTAGCTAGAGCTAAACTCTGCAGGACAGTGGCTTTCCAGGAACGGAGTTTGACACATGTGCTGTAGATTGACAATGAAAATGATTTGAGGGGTGAGTAGAATGACTTTCTGTGGTAACTGACAGTAGGATACAGATCCATATAGAGCTTGAGTTGTATTTAATCTGAAATATTCCTCTAAACAGGAACCTTTCTCCAGAAATCATTTAAACATTTGCTTACCACTTCCCTCTCCTGTTTCTGGAGTTCATAGATCACCTTCAGCTCTTCCTTCAGCTGTGTCTTCCTCTCTTCCAGCTTCTCCATGTTCTCCTGTGTGTTACGGCACAAAGCCTTGACCGTCTGAAGAGTCTCCTCTTCCATATGCACCTCATCCTTCAGACCCTGAGAATATATTCATGAGGATATGTTAACCTGATCTAAATGACTAACTCATATCATTGATAACAGCCGTACTCTATGTCATCTTCTATCACATAAATCCTATGACTGTTTGTGCAGTTTATGAGAGAAAGTTTTTCCAACTTCCTACAACTTTTCAAAAAACTCGGGTGTACCCAAAGTCTAGCGCAAAACAAGTTACACTTTATTTTAAGGTGTCTGTGTTAAAGTGTAATTATACATGAAGTACTGAGTATTAATAATTAACAACATGTACTTCCTATAGAATTAGGTCAAGGATTATGGTTTGGGTTAGGGTAATTGCATGTAATTATGCATTATTTGTTGTTATTACTACAGTAACTACTACATGTAACGTGTAACAAGGAGTAACAACGTGTAAAATAAGGTGTTACCACAAGTTGAAATTTTTTCTCCCTAAAAGTGCTGTGAAAACCGGTCTGAATTATACACAGAATTATATTACAAACAGAGTGTTTTTAAACACAATTCTCAAATAACTGACAAACACACATTCTCTGAGAGCGTGTTTGCATTTTTAATAGCGTGCTAACAGTCAGCATGGTGAAACGTAGGCCCATGATTTAAACTTTTTAATGCATAAGGTTGGTTATTAGGGGTGTAACGGTACACAAAAATAATGGTTTGATACACAGTTTGATTTTGAAGTCATTTGATTTTAAGTCATCATGTATATATATATTATTTTTGTTAAAATATTGTATTTAGTGTTAGTACTGTAATTCAATATTAAATTATTATGGGATCGCTGTTCTGCAATATAAAAAGCTTCCAGAACCTTTATTTTGTTTAATTACTTTTTACTGTATTTTAAAAATGTATTTACCGTATAACCTATTTTAATGATAGTGGTGGCAATAAAACACTTATTTTATTAGGCCTACGTGTGTACTTTTCGAATGAATATTTATTATTTTATTTGTCAAAATAAAACAACTGTTGCTGATATATTTTGAAAAAAAAAAAACATAAACCTAATTGCTCAAAATATATTATTTTAGGTAAAGCATTTGAATCACTACCAGGGGCTCTTTACCTCAGCCGGTATCAATGTGCCACATATCATATCATATATGGCGCATTTTTCTTAAGGGCTGTCTTTAGCCCCGTTACAACATTCATTTATGATCTCTATGGTATCACATGTTGCTGCTGATCTCCAACACTAACACACGAATAAATAAGACTGGTATGGAACTTGTATTTTGAGAAAATCACGGTAAAATTTTTTTAAAAAATAGAATCATGACGATAAAGTCAATTTCACATCAAATGCTATGCAAAACAAATAGCGACGAATGACTATTCACCTAGCGCTGAATAGATGTGCGCTTTACCGACGCAGAGAAAGAAAGCACTAAGTGGCAGTAATTTATAGTGCTCATCAGTGCAGCTACCTTTACAGTGTCTGTGTATATAGTGCAGAAAATAACACAGTACCTTGATTTCGTTATCGTCAGAAGGGTCTTTACCCTGAGCCTGAAGCTCCGTGTCCCTGAAACAATAAATCACGTAATAAAGCAAACTGAAATGCCAATACTTCCGCAAGATTTCAGTATGATTTCCATGGCTCCGATTTAAGCGCATATAAACACAAGATCACTGCAGACATACGTTCAAGATTATGCAATCCATACGTGTCAGATGATGTCAGGATGATGAATCATACAGTACATGCAAAAATTATGGCATTATTATTTCAGTGCATAATTAACCTCGACGTGCAAGGTGATGTTTTTTGAAGAATGTCGGTTAAATCGCATTTAAAGAATAAGACTGCGTGCAGCTGCTTATGTATAAAGATAAGGATCATGCATTCGTGTACCTGGCAGCGGCTGCAGCGCGCGCTCGAGCCGGCCGCAGGCAGTCTAGAATAAAGCGCATCATATTCATACGCGACACATCATCTGCAGCACACACGTCACACGAGCAGGTTAATGCATAGCTTTGGAAATATTTTTTCGACTCTCTATGAAGTGCATGCTGTCAAATAAAGACGTGTGAATGAGACGTTCTCCTTGAATCGCTGTCCGCTCTCCTTCAGCTGCGGCGGGGATCACGTGATAGCGGGTTCTGCACGAGACCGACGACCCGAGCCAGAACCGACCGGCCCCATATGGCACGTGTCCACTTGCGTAGAAGAAACCCGCTAAACACACACACACACACACACACACACCACTATAGTGTGCTGCCGCTGTGGGGGCGTGTCTGTAAAACCTACACCATCATTAAAAGCATAGTAGCCTTTGGAAAATCTAAAGTTAAAATTAAAGTCTGAGATCTCTGAGTTACGGTCTCAGACACTTATGGGCAGAAAATTAAATACAAATCCATGCTTGGACACCAAAATATAATTTATTTATGCAAAGTGCTTTTAATCAGGTTGTAGTTTAGGCTTCTTTTTTTTAAAATAAACACTTTTTGTTATGTAGGTTGGAACTATCTTAACATCCTGATAGCAATCAACAACAAGCGGTCTAAATATTAAAGGTGCAGTGTGTAAATCTTAGTGGCATCTAGTGGTGAGGTTGTGGATTGCAACCAACAGAAGTTACGGTGTCCGTCAGGAAAAGACGTCGTTGTCTGTGACGGCAGAGAGTAGCCAGTTCAGCAGAACAACACAGTGACGAAATGCGCTCTGTAGAGCAGTTTGTTCGTTCAGGGCTCCTGTAGAAACATGGCGGCGCAAAATGGCTATGGCTCAATGTAATGGGACCCACGGTGTATGTAGATCGAAATGGCTCATTCTAAACTAATAAAAAACATAACGGTTTATTATGTAAGGTCTTAATACACCACTGAAAACATAGTTATACTATATTGCATTTCTGTCAAAGATCTTCCTAAATATTACTCTCTGAACCTTTAAATATCTTCTTTGGAAGTCTCAGGACCAAAAAAAAATGCTCGTCCAACAATTGCATTCGGTCCGAATGCAATTGACTTGTTCGGTGTTTAGTCATAGCGTGGGGAAAAACCATCCTTGACTGGAAAAGCATGGTGTTAACCCAGTATGTCCTACGAAGAATCAATTATTCCGCTCAACAGAGCAAGATACATAGAAACACAAACACTGATCCGTATTGGGTCGCATTGACTGTACAGTATCTGTAACTGGACAAACGACCCGACAGAAAGGCCAGATGTCTCATTTCCCCACTTTTTTTGTTACCTGATTGAGTCTCCAGGAAAGAGACAGCTAATCGTAGATTATTCAATCTGACTGTATTATCAGTATCACCGTGTCATCCAACAGTCTATATATTGTTATCCCATGTTCATAAAAGGCACAATATGTAAGATTTTTTGGATACAAATATCCAAAAACCACTAGAACAATGTTATATATTTTGTTGATTTGTGTAGTTACATTATCCCAAATGTTTCTAAGAATGTTTCAATCCAGAGAAATAAGCAATTTTAACAAGGACCACCGTCGCCTACCAGTGACATCATACCCGCATAATCCTCGGTTTCCAGTTTTATTTTGTAGAAACCATGGAAACACTAAAGACATTTTAATATATTATGTGTTTTAGTAGACAGGTGAGCAACTGTTTGGATACATTTATCTAATCAATAGACAGAAGACTAATCATTAGCTGCGTTTACATGGACCCTAATAATCGGATTGACGGCTCAATCGGACTAAAAAACCTTCATGTAAACACCTTAATCGATCTGATTGAGCTCGATCCGATTAGAATTTCGATCGGATTGAAATGGGTGGTTTATTCCTTTTGTAATCCGATCGAGAGAACATGTAAACACTTGATCGGATTGAAAAACGAAACTGAAAGGATTGCGCATGTGCAGTGACGTTGAAATAGCGTAATGACGTATGACGCACGGAACGACAGTTCTTCCTGTTGAATAAAGTGTTGTATAAATGAGTGTCCCGTTATTATAAAATCCTCATTTCACTCAGCGTGTGTGAAGTGGAGCAGGACAACGGCCCACCAGTGCTTGTTTTAGACTCTCATCCACAGACGACTGGTTTTGGGCGCGGGGTTTTACTGTGTGATAAATATAAGCAGCGGCAAAACGGTTCATATGCTCATTGTCTCCAAATCATGACCAGAGACGGATAAATATTAAGTCTGCTGTTTAAAAAAAATAAAGAACCAATAGAGGAGAATAGTTATGCGTGAACAGCGGCGGTATTCCTGCAGTGTGCGCATGTCAAAAAATCAATTCCGATTTGAAGCTTGTGACATGTAAACGCGCACATCAACCCGATTACTTTATTTATCGTTCATGTAAACACCGTGTTCGGATTCATCAATCGGATTGATTTCATTCCGACTGAACCAAAAGGTGCCCATGTAAACGTAGCTAGTGTTATACAGCTCAACACAGTTAGTCTTTTTGTTTAAATCTCATTTTCTTGACCACATTTTACCATGCCTAATATCGATCTAGCTCACTACAGTGTGAAACAAGTGTCTCACATAGTAGCCGCCGAGCGAACGCACAGAGTAGCATTATAACAACTTTCAACACACTCAAATGTATCTAAACTGTTACACCTCTAATATGACCGGAAGAAGCTCCACTGCTCTTGAGCCGAAATCACGGCGTCATCAAGCTACACTTTTGTTTTGAATAAGTGACCTCTAGCGGCTAAACATTACATAGTGTGCCTTTAAAGCTATGATATAAAATACTAGTATGTCTTAGCATGTTAAATGAATACATTTCATGCACAGTTTCAACTAGCAGTGACGTTACTCAGCACTATTAGCCTATATTAGTGAAGTGCTATATCACACAGGAATCTACTCGCAGAGCAACATGATGAATTACAGGTCCCTGGAGGCTCACAATTTTTTCACTAGTGGCTTTGTGGGAGTGGTTTAACATCACAAAATATCAGGGAGTGACATTTATTTATTCAGACCTGGGTTGCTGCGCAGGGGGATGGGACTGTCATGACAGGTTATTGTAAGTTGTTTAGTCTATCTGGAGTGCATATGAATATTAACCTCGATATGTTTCATACATTGTGTTTCCATAACTATTATTCTTTCTTTCAGAAACGGGCATTTGCTGATTTCATCACCTGGACTCCTCAGGCATCAGTAATGCAGTCTGTGCAATAGAAAGGTTTTGGTCATTCCACAGGTAGGTGGTTTTATTTTGTATCAGATTGTAAATCATTATGACTACACTGTAAAAAATGTAAAGTTGTCTCAACAGATTATTTTTTAGTAACTAGTTCCACAGATTGTTTACGTTCACTCAATTGATCTCTTCAAAGTGCTGATTCAATTGTTATATTTTAGTTGACTAACTTAAAAAAGTATGTTTGCTCAACTATTTTTATAGTTCACTCAACTAAAATGTTTTAATCAGGATTTATTATTTGGACATAACTTGGAATTGCTGTACTAAATGTTATACTGAGGTTAACAAAATTATTTACTGGTGTGTATTAATCACATCAAAACACAAATGAAAACACACATTAGCCTTCATTTCATAATCTGCATTTATAACATTTGTTATACAAACTAAACATACAGACACAGACACAATATACGTATATATATATATATATATATATATATATATATATATATATATATATATATATATATATATATATTGCCAAAAGTATTGGGACACCCCTCCAAATCATTGAATTTAGGCCTTGACTGGACGGCATGCAGACTGCTTATACAAACATTTGTGAAAGAATGGGTCGCTCTCAGGAGCTCAGTGAATTCAAGCGTGGTACCATAATAGGTTGCAACCTGTGCAATAAGTCCATTTGTATAATTTCCTCACTACTAATAGTGTCACCTAGAACTGATGTTAACTCAATCTCCCAAAACACTTTAATAGTGGCTTTGTCATCAGGCAGTTGTCATTCAGATTACAGAGTTGAATGTCAAAAGCAGGGTCTTCAAATCGAAGTGTGATGCCACGTGTAATTTCAAGTTTGTGACAGATCATATCCTTCAACTCTTCCAGTGATGATGGCTTTCCAGGAAGGTCAAGCCTCTGAATTTTGTCTGGGTCCAGTATAACACAAAGCAACATTGTTCTAATTGATACCTGAACAAAAATATAAGAGACAATGACAGAATGAAATCAATCAGATCATCATATAGTTATATAAAATATTAGTGTGTGTAGGTGTGCACATTACTTACTAGCAATGAATATACCTCTTGAGACACACCAGATGCCTTCCTCCAACTTTGTACACTATAAGAGGGTAGAAATCATTCAGTTCTTTGAGAAGCTTTACGTGTTGTTCTCCAAAGGCACTTCCAACAACTTCATAAGCACGAAGATGTCCAATGTACCACGAAGCCAGGCTTTTCAGGATCAAAGAAACCTCACCATCAGTGATCAAAATATTCTGGATGATGCTGAACTCTGGTAATCCTGAACATGAACCAACAGAGACAGCCATACCCTTTGAGTAAGTTGTTCCATGAACAGCAACTGTTGTAGCAAAAGAAAGAGTGTTACGACACCCAAGCTTTCTTTCAATGGCAGTCTTCAGGTCTGGTTCTAGTGAAGCTGCTCTGATGGTTTTGACCTTGCTGACTTGTAGCACTGGTTTAAAAAAACTAGATGACTCTAGGACATATGCCTGCATCAGTTGATGTCGATTTGCTAACGTTTTCTGGATGTTTTTGGTATTCTTGCTGTCACGAATGATTCTTTTGAAAAAGCTATGCTTTGATTCAAATCTCATAGTCCACAGGTCAAGCACGGGGCCAAAGCAGCGGATAAGATGAGTGTTATGCTCAAAAAAGTGGTGTTTGGGTTTAAGCTTTTTATTTGCAAAAACCTGCCTGAACTACTGCCTATGATCAGACATTTTTGAGTCCAAATAGCAAAAAAAACAAAACAAAAAAAAGTTGGGGAGGTTACAAGCTCAACTATGTCCTTAAGGTCCATTAAAACTTGCCATACCTTTTCTTCTTTAGGTACTAGGGCACCAATCATAAATGGAAGAAGTCTCAACAGTGTCCAATTCTAATGGCCGTTACCACCAATACTTTTCTTTTTGTCAGATGCAAATGTTTTTAGAATTTTTTGTGGCTTATTTACCTTATCAGTATGGTCATATGGAAATAACTCGATGTTGTTAAGCTGGTCCAGTGTGAGAGTATTTTCAGAAATCAGCTTCCGCGAACAGAGCAATTTCAAAAGGGACAATCCCTTCAAAAAAATCATGGAGTAAATCCGGAGGGAATCCAGTTACTGGATGAAATTAAGACAGGTGCTCTCGCAAAACACAGCCTTGCTTCACACCATTAACATCTGTCAATTTTTCATTTGATTTTAGCTGCTCCAAATTAGAATCATGCAATTCTGGTGTCCTTAACTGAAAGTTTCCTTCTTGTACTTCAGTTGTTTGAGGCTCACTCTTGGAGGCTAGACAAAAGCCACCAGAAAGTTTTTATAAAACCCTGCCAGACCATAGGCACCAAAATTATCAGCTGAAATTACAAAAATGGTTCCTTTGATATTTTCACCCAGCTGCTACACAAAAAAATGTCTTCTCTCTCAAGAATCTTTAAATCATTGAGTAGAGAACCAAAGAATCTCTCATAACCAAATTCTTTGACATTGTCACTTCAAAAGGACCAACTGAATGGAATCAAGGCTCGACCAAAAATGTGTTGGCCAATTGAGTATAACCCAGTAAACAGCTGTTAGCTTATTTTTTTTTTTTTTACACAAAGTCCCCAGTGGGTTGGCAGTTTCAAAATCATCAATGTACAAGCCTAGGCTCAAATGTAAATCTTCATTTTGAAAAAGATTGTTTCCTTTATAATAGTGTCCATCTCTGAATGAAGTATATAATCCAGTTGTTTCCGCTGAAGAATTGAAAGTGTTTTCAAAAACTTAAGATCGACTCAATAAAGTCTTTAAAAGATTTAGAATATTAACATAGACAAATTACTTTTTGTGTGGTCTTTCAAAAAAATATTCCACAGGTTCAACTACGGTAAAGTTGTTTTTGAAATATGCTATTTGTTTGTGGTGTTGCCAGTGACCCTTTGCCACTAGTGACAAGTAAAGGGTTAGATTTATGTATGAATTCAGATATTTCTGAAATTACAGTTTCATTAACAGTATAATTGTTTCTTTGCAAAATGTCCTTAATAACACTAGCATTAACTTTTTTTTTTTTAAAGGCAGCCAGGTTACTTTTTCAAGAATAGTTCATTTTAGTTGGAATGTTAAGTTCATTCAACAGACTGAACTGCGTAATTTGCCCACACAACTTAAGTTTCTATTTACTAATAGTACTACATATAAATGATTCATTGGCATAGAAGAACATGCAGAATGCTATTTTATTTGATTTCAAAGCTTCTTAGTATTAATGTACTTAAATATACTGTAATGTACTGTATGTTAAAACACCTTACCATTAAAACATATAGCTAAACGTTGACATTTCATATTAATGTTTCTGTAAACATGAACATTTATCTAAAAAATGTATGCAAACTCTGGTACATAAAACTGTAAATATAGAAATAAAATCTTACAGCCTTGAAGTTGAAAATTGACATTTCATAACATGTTACATGAACATTTATCTTAAATAAAAATTCAAACTCTGGTACATAAAACTCTAAATAAAATATTGCAGCCTTTAAGTTATGAAATATAAAAGCTTACTGGCTAAAAAGTGATGTAGTTAATTGCAAGCTGAAAATTGACATTTCATAACATGTTACATGAATATTTATCTAAAAAAAAGTATGCAAAGAGCTCTAGTACACAAAAGAACAATAAATATAGAAATATAAAAATCTGCCTTGAAGTTGTGAAATATAAAAGCTTACTGGCTTAAAAGTTCTGTAGTTAAATTGCACAAACATTTTGGTAACAGGTTATCTCTGAGCAGATTAACTGAACACAATGTCATTCTACTAACATTTTTAGAACCTCTGCTTTAAACTTTCGTCTGTAAATTATACAGGCCTCTTTGTTTTTGTTTAGTTTTCTAACCATGTAATACGTATATGAAAATGGTGGTGTGATGTAGTCTTTAGTGAACACTGCTCCTATTAACTTGGCCAACTTGCCAGTACACTTTGCCTTGAAGCAACTTGTTGCGGAGTCCATGAACTTTCGCAGAACAATTGCCACTGCCGATGCCCATGAAAACTCTTTGTATCATCTCGAATGTGTACTTCAGTCCCTTGGGATAGTCTATGTCAAGACAGTAAAGAAGACCCATGACTGAGGAAAAGACATTGGCAACATCTCCTAGCTCACGTATAATGATGATGTTCTCTTCCAGCTCAACTGCAATATCTCCTTTGCCAGTAGTGCTTGGCTGCTTCCGCCTTCTTCAGTAACAATGAGAAGGCCAACGTCAACTTCTTCTGTAGCCTCTTTTTCGGAACTGGTAGTCTAAAGAACATAATGAAGTATTTAGTAAATTTTTTTGTATTTAGCATATACTGTTAAAATACCAAACTTGAAAGGGTTAGTTCACCCAAAATTAAAATTTAGTCATTAATTCCGCACCCTCATTTCATTCCAAACCCGTAAGACTTTGGAACAAAAATGAAGATATATTTGATGAAATCCGAGAGCTTTCTGACATAGACAGCAACGGTATTACCACTTTCAAGGCCCAGAAAGGCAGTAAAGACATCGTTAAAATAGTCCATGTGACTCCAGTGGTTCAACCTTAATGTTACTCACATTCATAAAAGTAGGCCTAAAGTTACATGGGCTATAATGAGAAAGACCGTACTAACTCTTCACATTACGGAAACACAAAAAATATCTTACCACATGCCGAAATTAAACCTATTTTCGAGCTTGTCTTTGCGTCATTACGTTACATCTGTACACATAAAGAAAGAGTCTCGGCTAGTAGGCTATATTGCGTGTGAGGATGTTGGAGGTGGAGATTTATAGCCTTTTCTCACAGCACTTGATATAATTAAACTTGTCAATTTGATGGCGGATCCAGAAAGGTTCAAACGACAATCACCAGTGACAATTGGAGATTTACCCGTTGTAAAATACTAAAGACTTCAGAGTGACTACAGAAAAAAAGAGATTGCAACCGGGCCCATGCAAAAACAAGAATACATATCGGAAGGGCATTAAATGTAGTCACGCAATGATGATGTTGTTAAGATGAACAATTTGAAAACAAAGTATAATTAGCACGGTTTGATGTGATATGATAAGCGATCGTTAGATTTAATCAGTGCGATTTACTGCAATGCTTTTTTCCCCTTAGTTGGTCAGAACAAAAGTGGATGTTACTTACTTGTTCAGATGACATTTTTTGGTGAAAATTCGTATGTTGGTCATACTTCCAAAAAGTAGAATCTGTGATTGCGAATGCCAGTATCCACACCGGCCCGGCGACTGACAGCCGCACATTCTCCTAAAAACATTGGATTCATCCGCTGTGCCGAGGCACAACCCACGTAAAGATGATAATTCCGCGAATAACTGCAATTGCAGATTTCGAACAGAGATGGCGACAAAGAGGAAAAACTACGGACTGCAGCTTTAAATAATCCCAAGCATGAATATTAGTTCAACTTAAATATTTTTGCTCTTCCAACATTTTATTAATTGGCGTTTTTACAGTGTAAGTTACATATTTTTTGTTTTAAATTGGGTTATAAAAAACATCGTCCCACCGAGATCGTCCAGCCAGAGTCTCGTCCCGCCGAGACCGTCCAGCCAGAGTCTCGTCCAGCCGAGACCGTCCAGCCAGAGTCTCGTCCAGCCGAGACCGTCCAGCCAGAGTCTCGTCCCGCCGAGACCGTCCTGCCAGAGTCTCGTCCCGCCGAGACCGTCCAGCCAGAGTCTCGTCCCGCCGAGACCGTCCTGCCAGAGTCTCGTCCCGCCGAGACCGTCCAGCCAGAGTCTCGTCCCGCCGAGACCGTCTCGTCCCGCCGAGACCGTCCTGCCAGAGTCTCGTCCCGCCGAGACCGTCCAGCCAGAGTCTCGTCCCGCCGAGACCGTCCAGTCAGAGTCTTGTCCCGCTAGGACCGTCATGCCAGAGTCTCTTCCCGCCGAGACCGTCCTGCCTGAGTCTCTTCCCACCGAGCCTATGATCCACGGCAGCCCTACCAAGCCTGTGCTCCCCGTCAGCCCTGCCGAGCCTGAGTTTCTTCACGTTGGTCCTGCTGAGCCTGCACTTCACGTCAGTCCAGCCGGCCGAGCCAGAGACCGTTCACGTCAGGTACGCCGAGCCAGAGACTTTTCATGTCATGGCCGCCGAGCCAGAGACCATTAATGTCATGCTTCCTGAGCCTGTCCCGGTCCCAGAGCCTGTCCCTGAGCCTGTCCCGGTCCCAGAGCCTGTCCCAGAGGCTATCCCTGAGTCTGTCACTCCTCCCAAGAAAATTTTGGCGGGGGGGCTGTGGGTCCCCGGCCGTTGGGGACCAGTCTGAGCCCCATGGGAAGGCCGCCTGCACAGCCTGCTCCACCCTGCAAAGACAGGCGACAATGGATGACTTCAGACAGAAGCACTGCACATAGATACCACAACTAAGAACAAACTTACTGCCAATCCACTTTTCCATGTTGATAAGAGCATTAAAATGAGAAAAAATAATGGGACAAAGAGAAATCAAGGGACATTTAGAATAGATAAAAATGTGCGATTAATCACGAGTTAACTACGACATTAATGCGATTAAAATATTTTAAAATATTTTAATCGTTTGACAGCACTAATATATATATATATATATATATAGGCTATATGTGGTGAGGCGCCGCTTTAAGCATGACTCCGCCCCATGATTATTTACCGGGCCTTATTTAGAGTATAAAAAGGGTATCCCCAGAGTAGCGGGATATCACGTCATTGCGTCATCTGGGCGTTATGGTTGCCGGTGCTCGATTGCTCTGTGTGTGTGTGTGTGTGTGTGTGTGTGTGTGTGTGTGTGTGTGTGTGTGTGTGTGTGTGTGTGTGTGTGTGTGTGTGTGTGTGTGTGTGAGGTGAGTGTTTGTTTGCCATAGCTATGGTTCAGCGTCTAGATTGGTGTTTATTAACTTTTCTGCTCAGCTGGCCTCTGTTTGGAGGTACTGATCGTACTGCTCGAGAGGGCGTTTCCACTACATTGCTGCTGTAGTTCCAGTTTAGAAAAGTGAATCGATCGCACGTACAACACGGCGTGCTGTGAGTGACTGCTGCTCGTCTGCTCGGTAGGTCCATTGTATTGTGTATCTTCGGGTGTAGGACTGTGTTTATGTTGTGATTTTTTTTTTTTTCTGTGTAGTAAATGGTATGAGGGAATGGTCTGCCGGATAATTTTGAACGGAAGTCCAGCCGATCGGTAGGTAAACCCACTCATGTCTTTGTCCACGTTAAACTAAAAGTATGTTCTTTTAATTTTGTTCTTGTGTATTTTAGGCCGTTAAAGTGGGCGTTTGATCGCGACACTGATTAGCCGCGACGCTGCTGTTTTGCTTAGGGTCGTTTTGCTTAGGCCTGTTTTGTTCGTTGCTGTTTTGTTTTGTTTTTCTTTTTTTTTATTGCTTTTGATGATTTGATTTTCTTTGTTTTGGTGTTCGTCATCTCATATTAGAAGGTATGACTCACCTAGTCCAGTAATCCTTTTCTGAATTTGTTTTGGTTTAGTAATATATTTTTTTAATAGTCTCTTTTGGTTTATTTTGTTTTGTTTTCCTGCTTTCAATATTTGATTTGTATTTAGATTTGGGAGATTAATTGATTATTAGTTTTTTGTGCTGGTTGCCTTTATTGAAGGTAAGCGACAGTACGTTATTTTCTTGTATGTATTTTGTGTTGGTTGACAACATTAACCATTAAGGCTTTTCTTTCGTTTGATTTTCTTTCTTTCTCTTTCCAGGAGCAGGGTGACCCAAAAGCGGGCAGGCTAGCCGTCCTGTGCATGGTGAACGGAAACTATGCTTTTAAAGAGTGCGGTGTAGGTTTTCTTGCAGCGGATTTCACTGGAGTGTGTGTGTGTGCTTTGGACGTTTTGGGCACGGTGTACTCATTGCGGGCTGATTTGAGGTCCACTGCTCCGCCTGCCCTGCTGATGGTGCACCCCAGCTCAGTGACGAGAGCCTGCATTTTTTTTCTTGTCGGATCTAGTTGCTCATATACAAATCAGTGGCCTTGTTGCATTACAATTGTTTTATTGACCGTAGTGGCCTTTTAAACTATTTATGATCATCGAATAAAGAGCTAGTTGTTTGTACGTATTCACGTCTCAGTGTTTTGTGATTTTGGTGAAGGAGAACGAACTTGTGTGCCCTTTTATGGGTATTTCCCCAGCTGGTTTAATTCTGGGGTGGCGTAGTCGTTATTTATTATAGCTCTGTATAGGAGAGTGCCCCCCTTTATCGCCACATATACAGGTCCTTCTCAAAAAATTAGCATATTGGGATAAAGTTAATTATTTTCCATAATGTAATGATAAAAATTAAACTTTCATATATTTTAGATTCATTGCACACCAACTGAAATATTTCAGGTCTTTTATTGTTTTAATACTGATGATTTTGGCATACAGCTCATGAAAACCCAAAATTCCTATCTCAAAAAATTAGCATATCATGAAAAGGTTCTCTAAACGAGCTATTAACCTAATCATCTGAATCAACTAATTAACTCTAAACACCTGCAAAAGATTCCTGAGGCTTTTAAAAACTCCCAGCCTGTTTCATTACTCAATATATATATATATATATATATATTATCAAAAGCATGGCGAATCAACAAGTAAACTACAAGCGGCGTGTGCATCCCTGCCCTCGTTTCATCACGGGTGGGGACAAACACCAATTGTGCGTTCATTTTTTGATAGCGCAGCACGCTCAAGTAGCTCTCGAGGGAGCTGCTTGTGTGGATTGCACTGCCGATCCGAGTGTTGCGCTCCTGCCTGACCTGAGGCGGTGCGGCGGCACACATCATGGGGTTCGCATGTTAATGTGAATCAACCAATTGTGGAGGGCATCCCTGGGTCCAGCTCTTCCTTAGACCAATAGCCAGGGACCAGTAGCAGCAACACCTTCATTACTGGTAAATTGGTTTTAAATTCTCTTACACTGTAAAATAATTTCTTGCTGTGTTAAATTAATTAGGCCTATAATCCAAATGGCTGGTACAGTCATTTCAACTGTTAAATATTGAGTAGTGATCAATTGCTTTGACTTCTGAAGGTGAAAACTGCTGAACTTAATGTAAATATTTTGCCATGAGTTATTGATCACATTTTTTTCCTAGGTTAGTTCATTGTAATGCCATTGTGTTTTCCTCTTTTGTGCAGTTTTACACAATACACCAACACTTTTACCTGTTCCCAAGAAAGTAGTAGCTGAAATGTGTGCAGTAAGTGGACTTTTTCTAACTTTACATCAAAAGGGAAGAAAGTGCAACACTTTCCACTTGTTTCCATTGTACAGGGCAGTGAAAAAACCCTCTCAGATTACTGTCCTTTGGAGGAAGTACATGTAAGTGCATAAATAACTTTACTTAATTTATAGTTGTGTACATATTATTTCTAACTGCAATCTTGAGTTGCAGGAAGAAAGGCCTACTGCACAAAGTGATACAGAGGTGGGAAGTGTAGTACTTTTCCTTTTTATTTTTGTTGCATGAGGCATGTGTTGACAGTTCTTTTAAATTCTTTTTATCCAAAAATGGCACAGGGTGATATCCGTACCCTATATAAACTATATAAACTGAGTCTAAAACAGACAATTTGGTATTTTGACCTGAAAAAAACAAAAAATAAGGGGAGAAATAGAACTTGACACCTTAAAGAAGAAAAAACTGGCACTAGAGATTGAGTTGCTTTATAAGAAACTTCAGAGTAAGTGCTAATACACTATTTGACACAGAGTACTATTGCTGACCTTGCATAAAAATATCTCTTATTGCAGGCAAAAAAAGACTATCACTGGCTTTTCTTGACAAAGAATAATTGAAATAAAACTCAAGGAACTAAGCATATTGTCTTGGTTTTTGTTTTTTTGTAAAAATAAATAAATAAATAATAATAAAAAAAAAGATCAAAAATGGTGTTCCACAATTCTGTCCCGTGCAGCTCTGCCACTAGGTTGTTCCAAGTGCACTGGCTGGAGGTCATCATCAGGCTGCACCTCCACCACAGGGGTCCTCTCCTTTCTGATGTTGTGGAGTATGGCACATGCAAAAAATAATGTCATAGGTGCAACCCTCAGACTTTTCAGACACTGAAATCTTCCCTTTAGTTGCCCAAAGGTCAATTCAATGCATGCCCTTGTCCTGGCTAGAGCTGCATTGAAACAGGTTTGTGGTCCAGGGTTTGGGTCAGGAAATGGTGTCATGTAATACTGCCTGCAGGCATAGCCCCTGTCACCAAGCAGGATCCCGTCGTAAGCACCTGTATAATGGAAAAATGCAGTTTTGTTAGGCTCAGAATACATTTTATGTAATACAGTGAGCTTGATAGGCACCTATTATGGCATTTAAAATGTTCCTAAAATTGTTTTGGGAGTCCCCAACAACAGTTTTACATGCATGCAATGACAAAAAAACACTTTTGTTGTCTTATAATATGCATTTATTTTTACCTGATTTGCTCACCGACTCCCAAATGATTCGTTCAAAGACTCATTTTTCCAAACCACTCCTTTGCGTGACGCTAATCTGCAGTGATTGGTCAGATGACCAAATCAATTATTGTTTGCGTTACCCCAACGCATAAACATATTGATAAAGCACAGCAGTACTACAAGGTATTGGTCTATTCTTTATGACAACTCCAATAACAACGACAAACATTTCACATATTTCAAAAAAATGTACATTGGAGACCTAGAAGCTGCGCTGAGCGTAACTTAGACAACACACACAAATACTTATTGAGCATGCTACAAAACGCATAAAAGCAACAATTATTAATAACACTTACAGGTTGTGATTCGGAGGAGGAAGCTGATCCAAATAAAATTGATACTGAACCTTCCTTCAGTATCAACCGGCTCGCGAATCCACACTTGAAAGCATTTATGTTTGTAAAGCAATCGTCATTAAAATGACGCGAACACAGCACAAGGTTCGCCCTATACTTGTGTGGTATAGTTGTAAATATAAACTCTAGCCACTGATTCTTCACATGCTCGTCCCTGGACAGTGAAAAAAGGTCGCTTTTGATTCGCACTTCAGAACACAGCGTCTTGTTGTCGACATGTTTTCAAGTTTACCCTGGTGTCTGTGCGCGCAATGAGTGGGCGCGGCCAATTTGATCATTTTTCGTCTTGACGTCACAACGAAAAGGAAAATGACTCATTGGAAAAACGATTCATTAAATTGACTCAGTCGACTCATACTTTTGAGAGACAATAACTTTTTTTATGGTGAACTTTCATATATAAAACTTTGCAGGATGTTTTTGTTCACTTAGATCTATGTTACACACTACATGAAAGGTAATTTTCAAAATTCCATAATAGGTGCCCTTTAAATTTTTTCCCTTACCATGTTCAAATAATGTGCATAAATGTGACTCTCTGAAAATTCTGTAGTCATGCACAGATCCAGGCCATTTTGCTTCCACATTTGTAATATAGGACATGGAATCATACTAAGATATTTAGAATGGAGTCATACTAAGATGGAGTCAGTCTAAAATATATCTTAGACTGACTCAAATATTTTTAGTCAGTCAACTGCATACTTTTTGATTACTTTTTTTTTTTTTTTTGATATGTTACTAATCTGAAATATTAAGAATCGTAATAGTAACTTACCTGCACATTTACACTGTGAAATCCCCTGGTGGGGCCTTGATGGGGACGTGTGTGCAGTCTATGGCACCAATCACGTTAGGGAAGCCTGAGGAACAAATACTGCAAGTCCTACTTTTTGGCATGGTCATGGTTGCATGATCTTCATTAACAATTATAATGTGCCTACAATGGCGAAACAAATCTGCTTCACAACCTGGGGTCTTAAGTGGCCTGGAAATACCACAAAACCCCCTAAAAACTGCTTGAGCGCCATGGTAAACTTTGCGAATGGCACCACAGACACTTTCACTTTTCCCCAAGTTTTCTGCATCTCCAATAGTGTAAAGGAAAGAGCTACTCGCAAAGAATAAGGTCCACCCATGCAATGGATAAATTAACAGCTTAAGCATGTAAAGGCAACCTCACTACTTTAATATTAATGACAAATAAAGTGACTCTTACAATAAATCTCCTTGTTTGTTTCTATACTCACTATTATTACACTGCTTACATCACATTACTCGCTTAATACACTGCTTACTTATACTGAAATTTTGCTCTTCTCTCTTTCAAAGTAGCAAAGTGATCAATTACTCTCTCATTGAAAGCAGGCATGTTCCTGACTAGTTCCCTCTCCATGGAAAGCATAGCCAGTGCATTCAGACGTTCCTGTCCCATTACATTTCTCAGGAATGTCTTGATTCTCAGCTTCAGCAGTTGTCATGGGAGTGGTTATCAGGATGTTCAACAGAGCAACAGTCTCTGAAAAAGTATCCTGGAGGTTGTACTTCAGCAAAACCTGGGACAGCGCCAGTGCACCACAGCAGCCCTTGAATTCTGGACTCTCATAAATGAGAGACTCTTCAGTCTTCAGCTTCGCCTTATTTAACATAGGGTATGCCCTGACAGTGATGTTCAGAGCCTCAACAGGGAATGTATGGCCATGCTGTTGAAACATCTCTCCTTGCAGCAGCGTGGCACTTACAAGGTGGTCGGTAAAGGATAATCTTTCTTTGGTGTGGACCAAGATGTCGCAGACCTGACAAAATAAATACATTTATTTTAGTTATAAAATAAATTATTTATCATAATATAAATATGGAGATACAAGGTTTCCGTCCCGACAACAACAATGTATCAGGCAGAATCCATATTTTATATCTCCATATTTTTTCAGAAATGAATGCTATTGGTCACCCTTTACATCTGTCAATGTGTTTTACAAATATTTAATCAATGAAAAGCATTAAAAGAGCTTGGAAATTATTTTGGGGAAAAAACAGGTTTTCTTTCGTTTCCTGAAAAGTAACAGTTTTGGACATACAAGGCTTCCGTCCGACAGTGATGATTTGTTTGTGTGTGTGTGTGTGTGTGTGTGTTATTACGTTAATGAACATTTTACCAAAATTCAAGCTCAAATGGAGTTTGACAAGGGTTTTTGACCAGTAAATGTATTTTCAATCCACTCAGATAGTTTCTTTTATTAAAGATTCCACTAGGTGGCGACAAATAATATTGTTGACTGAATCGTTGACGTGTAGGATAAAGATTGTGTTGGTGTTCGAATGGAATGTACAAATTTCAAAATACAATGAGTAAAAAGACTGCTACCATCCTTTCCTAAACTGATTGTAAAAACAAAGTGAGATTTTCCAACACTCGAGTATTTAAATGGTCAGCAATAAATACCTCTTTAGACAGCCTCTGCTTGTCTTCTTCTCCCAAGGCCCTCCTAGATCTTGTTGTTCCTGTTGCTACTTGCTCCTGCTCCTGAAATGAGCTATGGTCCCTGAACACAGATAGATCAACAGTGTTTTTATGAATAAAACATATTTTATGAATAATCTCATGTCATTGACAATACTTATTCATGTCTTAGAAAAACAGAAGCAACACAAATAGTCTGTTTTAGATATATTTTCTGAGAATTAGGGCTGGGTATCGTTCAAACAATTTCGGTACCGATACCTTGATTTCGATACCGGTTCCTGAACAATACTTTTTTCGATACCAATTTTATGAAATCCAGATCCAAGATTACATAACACATTACCTTAGAAAAACTTTGGTTTTATTTTTTTAGTTTGACTCATGCTCCTCCTTAGCCAGTGCACAAAGAAACAAAGAAAGCACTAAGGAACAAAATGTAACCAACATACATCAGTGCAAATAGATTTAATAAAGTTTCAGGGCAAAATTAACAGTTTTGTGAGGCTCAAGACTGCTGCTTACATAAGATCTTTTAAATCACTTAGCAGTTCTTCTTCCAAAAAATTAGCATGTCTGCTTTTTCAGGAGACAGACAAGCCCGCTCCTCACTGATAATGTCCCCAGCGGTAGAAAATGTACGCTCCGATGGTGTGGATGATGCTTTCACACAGAGATACCTTGTTGCCAAATCAGAAAGCATTGGCAGAGTGTCCTTCATATCCCACCACCAGGTTACTGGACTCACTGAGGATAGCGTAGATGTAAGTGATCTGTAGTTATTTAACTCTGCCTGTATCTTCTCTGTAGTGCTGCTGACAGTGGTCTCTTTTCTTATTTCAATTTCCATGTCCTCCATAGCAAATAGCTCCTCAAGGGCAGAGAGCTTTGGCCTCTTCTGTGAACAAATAAGTAAAGAAATAAAGAATCATATAAAACACTATCAAGGTAAATGTGAACAAGATAATTTTCTTCTGAAGTTAATTTTCTTACCAGTGTTGCTACTGAAGATGCACTATCTTCATCAGATGAGCTGTCAGCTTGGTCACCTGCTCCTGCTCTCTCTTCGAGCCCCTGTTCCATCTGCTGGTACTGAATCTGTATTCAATAGAATAAGAAAAAATATATATATAGATCTACAATTAAGGAGAAGTAGATTACCAATAAAAAAAAAAACACCTGTCCTCCTGGGGTCCTTCTCATCAGCTCCTCATTTAGTCTGGTCCACACTTCATCTTTCACTTTTGACTTGAATCTGGGATCCAAGGCTGTGCCCTCCTCCAAGAACTGTCTGATGCTGTCATCCTGCAAGGCAAAAACATAGTATGATAAGAGTCCCTCAATAATCCAAATGAAAACAAGTGAGAAATCAATAGGATTACACTACACACCTGGTATCTTTTTGAGAGGTCATTCCAGATAGTTTTCTTGATGGTCTTTGTAAAGGAGGAGTCCTCATCATCATTAACTGTGAAGTGGTGCTGGAGTTTATCCAAGATGGGCAGAATCTGACCCAGCGTTGGGCTCCTTTCAGCAGAGACGCAGAGGGTTGAAGTGTAAAGGATCTTTGTAACTTTGACAAACTCTTCTGCTTTTCTGAAATCCTCATCAGAAACTCTCTGCAGTCTGAAAAATATAATTTCATAGCTGGACTATAGTTTTATGAGCACAATGATTCACACTGAAAATGGCTGAAATTAAATTAAGCTAATGACAAATTTCTTTACCTGTCCTTCTCCATTGATTTCTTAAGCCTAGGGTCTATTGAGGCAGCCTGGATGGCAGGGAACTGCTCCAGGAATCGCTCCACCATCAGGAACAGGCTATTCCACCTTGTCCTCACATCCAGGATGACAGCATGTTCTGCAAGGCCTAGAGAGAGAGAGAGAAATAGAAAAAAAGGAAATTGGTGTGTGTGTGTGTGTGTGTGTGTATATACATGTGTGGTTACAAAAGTGATTGTTCCTTTGCAGAGATTTTTTACTAAATTATTTAGCAAAGGATTTTTTCTAACTATTTAGCCAAAGAGTTAGATTGACCTATTTTGATTTCTACTTACCGAGAAGACGCTGCTTCTCTTTAAAGACAGGTTTAGCCAGGCTGGACCTTTTCAGCCACACCACCATTGCTCTGATCCTTCCTGCCCACTGTGAGACTGAGGGTATAGTGTAAAGCTTTTGTGCAGCAATATTGAGAGTATGAGAAAAGCAGCCAATCTTTTTAATACTCATCTTTTTTATTGCTACATCCATGTTAGCTGCATTATCTACTGTGACTGCAACTACTCTGTCCTTTATATTGAATTCATCAAGAATATCTCCTATCTCTTCTGCAACAATTTCCCCTGTCTAGGATGTGTATACTGCCCTTGTATGTAGGACTTTCTCTTTCATGGAGCCCTCTCTCACATAGTGGACTGACACTGTCAGGTAGTGGTCTTGTGCAATGCTGGTCCACCCATCAGCAGTCACAGCCACATCCCTCACATCTTGTAACTCTTTCTTGATGTTTTCTTTTTCTACTGCATACCATGCAGGTATGAGGGTATTTGAGAGCATGTCTCGACTGAGGGACTGATATCTGGGATTTAAGGCCCTTATCATCTCCCTATAATTTACATAATCAGGAAACAAAACATAAAAATAGCAATCTTAAAAAAATAAATAAAATTAAAATTAAAAACATTATCTACCTAAAAACACCTGGCCAACAACCTACAACACCACCACCACTTACAGCTTTCTTACCTCCACCATGGAGCCTCCACTGTAGAAAAAGGCAGCAAACCTTTCACAATGAAGTTTGTGACTGCCCTGTGGCACTCATCTTGCCTTTCCTTAATCATTTTCCCTTTTTCTGCCAGTGTAAAAGGATTGACACTTGATGATGGTCTCCTCATGCCAGGGTCGGCAGGGGCAGAGGCTATAATAACATTAATGTGAAGAGGGGAAAAAAACAAGAAAGCTAACCTGTTAATGCAGCCAACCGTAAGGATAAGAACACTTTAATAGTATCAGTATAGTTTTATTTAATGCCATGTCAGCATCTGTGACTATTTCATGGCAAAAATGTATTACAAAAATACAATTACATACAATAAAAACCAAGCAAACAGAAAAAAATACAGCAACTAATATTATACAAGATTTTTAACATTGCACACTTTAACAAGATAACTAGTTTTATGTTACTGTCAACCTTAAAGCATTTTTAGCATTGATTTAGCTAGCCATCTATAGCCATACAGCCTAACAATATCTAATGTTACGTAGGTCCCAGTTATTAGGACTTATGCTGCCTTCACGTGCTATGAGAAATATGGTATTTCCCACTCCTGAAGTCGTGATTACGAGCTCATTGCATTCAAATGTTGACTTGAAAGGGCGTTCATGTCCAATTGTTTTAAACTAGAAAATTAGTATTTACGTTAATTCTGAGAGCACCAGAAGGCAGCATAAGTCACCATGCAGGCATGCACAGAAACGTTAACTTAAATAGTAACTACATAAGCATGTACCACTACTAGTTAGCCTATTTTTTTTTTTTTTTAAATGCTAATATTACCTGTTGGAGTCCCACTCGTAGCGCTGCCTTCATCTATAGTTTTGGAGGAGGAAGACTCATGTGGTGAACAAGTTGAAGGCTCTGTAGCACTAGCAGGAGGATGGGATGACTGCACAGGGTTGGTCTTCTTGCAGTCGAAGACGGAACAACTTTCTGCTCTTAGGTTTACTCCGTGTTTACTGACGTTGACGAGTTAACCCCTTAGGTATCGAAATCTGGTACCGAACAAGAAGTCATTTTTCGATACTCGGTAGTACCGAGGCAATTCTGTCGGTACCTAAAAAGTACCGAACTCGGTACCCAGCCCTACTGAGAATAGCTCAAAAGATATAAAAATTGCTGGCTAAACTTTGTTACAGACAAAGATGCAGATGATTAAATTAGTTCCCCACTTTTAAGTGTCTAAATCTTGTTACCATATAGCATACATTTTTAAATGACATGGTCCTATATTGAGAAGGTATGAACAATATTATATGATCTTACCTGATGGACTTCACTATCATTGTGAAGTTCTGGAGGGCTTGTTTGATGAAGACTGCATCAATGTTCTTCTTCTGCAGCTGCTGGTACATCACGTCAACGTGAGGCATGATTTGATGAAACAGATGCAGAAAAAACTGAAAGTCTTCATCTTGCAGCATCCTCAGGAAGCCAGATGCCTCCCTCACCGTGTTGCTATCAAAATTAATGAGCTGTCAGTCGCAATAGATCTGAAATACTCTATAAGGTCATCTAGGTTCTCATATACAGTGTTCACGATTCTGCTATTAAAGTTCCATCTTGTGGATGAGGCTCTTGGCAGCCTTCGTGCAACAATCTCGTCGAGAATAGTAGTGCGTTTTGTTGAGCGGGTAAAAAAGCTGGTAATGCCACTCAGATCAGAAAAGAATACTCTAACTGCTGGAGTTTGAGATGTAGCTTGCTGCATGATCAAATTCAGCTGGTGTGCATAGCAATGCACATAATGTGCTTTTTCATAATGTTCACGCACCTTTTGCTGCACACCAGCCCGCTCTCCCCCATCACACTTGCCCCGTCGTATGCTTGCGCGATGAGTTTAGCTTTGTCATCATCAGTGAAAAGACTGTTCAGCCTCTCCAGAATCACACTGGCAATCGGCTCGGCTGTTGTATTCAAGATAGGGATGAACTCATAGAAACGTTCTTGCACAGCATGGTCCGTGTCAATGTATCTGAACACAAGCACTAACTGAGTCTGTGTAGAAACGTCAGTAGTCTCATCTGCTTGAATTGCTACGAATCTAGCTGACTTCACCTCTTCCATTATATGCTCCCTGGTGACTGATAGCATGCAATCCAACAGCTCATTTTGTACAGTCTTTGATGTACCTTTAAAGACTGTGGCAGTTTTCAAGTGCTCCTCAGACACTTCGTCTAGCGATGCTACCAAGTTGACCAGTCCACGAAAAATGCCAGCGTGGCTTGAGCCTTCGCTCTCATCTTTGCCCCTCAATGCTAATTCGAACAGGCCACAAAACTTCACACAGTCGATAAGACGGCCTAGAATGTGGCGGTTCTTACTAACCTCGTCATTGTGACGACGTACAGCTATCCGGTAACTGTCGTCCAACTGTGTGGCAATATTGACCGTCCCGAAAGCCGCCATTTTTAGGCAACTGTCCATATGCATCTTCGCCGTTTCATGCTTTTTCACCTTCTCTGAGAGATGATGCCAATCGGTGACACCTGTAGTTGTCCATGCAATGTCCGTCCCATTCTCGGGATGGAAGAGAATGCAGGGGTAGCAGAATAAAGCATTAGCTACTTCGCAACCTGCTAGCCATTTTATCCGCTTGTACCAGTTTCTCCAGAATCCTCTATTATATGATTTCCCGCCCTTTGTAGATACTTGTTTTATTTTTAAATTTGGTCTTGGTGGCCCTAACTCTTCAATTGACAATTTATCCTGATTACTACGACGGCCGAATAGTATTTCTTTTAATGACACGATAGAATTAACTGCATTCGCCATGACATTGTTCAAGTTCAACTGGCCTCAACTCGCGAGATGTCCCAACAGTCTCTCTCGCTCTCGTTCTTTTTTTTATTTTTATTTTTTTAATCACATTTGATAAAGATATTAAAGTAGTGTTTCATTTTTTCTTGTTGTTCAAATTCAAAATTGTTTTCAAATATTATTTGTCACTTAATCTTAAAGATTTTTAATAGTGTATGTTTGTTCCCACCAACCGCTGCACAAGTAAAGGATACGTATGATGACGTAAGCACGTTAGTGCGAGCCCTCCTGGAACCCATAGAGAATGCATTGCAGTGCCTGCAGTTCGAAAAAAAACGTCTTTGAATGTAAGTTTATGGGAACACTTTGGGCGATTCTCAGCCAGAGTGAAATCGCCCAAAAAGAGGCGGTACTCCACAGAACGTGACATGACGCTGATTGGACTATATCCAGAGGCACAGTGACGGCTAGCGTAACTCTGTGGTTGAATGAGATTGTGAATGTGATTGAAAAAGTCCCTTTCACACTTTGGTGGTGCGTCGCCCAATCGCCCTAATGAAGAAACCGCCCCTGGAGCCCGACTCCGACGAGTTGAACATTTAACATGTGGTTCCAACAAATGAATGATGTATCCGACGAGTTGAACATTTAACATGTGGTTCCAACAAATTAATGATGTATATGACACCCTC
Source organism: Gila orcuttii (assembly GCA_026230005.1). Lineage (NCBI taxonomy): Eukaryota > Metazoa > Chordata > Actinopteri > Cypriniformes > Leuciscidae > Gila > Gila orcuttii. The sequence goes on along the minus strand of JAPDVR010000008.1, from coordinate 46,692,021 downwards.
ACGAGAAAAACGATATCTCTCAATAAGTAGAATATTGCGCTGCGCTAAAGGATCCTGTCTATCTCGCAATACGCGATTAATTCGAAAAGCTCTGGGACAGCAACAGGTTCCTGTCGTAAAAACGGACTAGACATGGCTGCGAAAGACTTCCCGTATCACCTCCACTTACAAAGCCGCGATCTAATCCTGTTAACATGAAATAAGCCTGCTCGCGAGCAGGTTTAAGCTTACGCACCTGTTGCTATGACAGCAAGTCCAAACTTGAGCGTCGAAGAACCAAAAAATCCAAGATCAAGCCAAATCGCCAACAATCAAATCCCGCGATGTGAGTTAATTAGCGACGGAACCCTGGTTGTGGACAGGCCCAATCGTTCACCGCGTCTCAGACAAACACCAACGCGCAAGGTGGAAGGAGTAGAAAGCATGGTCCCAGCAGTTGCGTTCATCCGTCACAGGCCGGTACAATAGTTCGATACCCACACACTAACATTTTACTGATATAGTATGAAGCGAAATGAGTGTTTGAATGAACAGTCTCATCTGTCATTTTTAACTGTGTTTGTGATTACTGAGTCAAAAGGAAACTGAATCATACTATAAATTAACTCATAAGATAAGAATAATTTGAGTGAAGTTAAGAAGGTTTTTTATTTAAAAAGGGGTAATTTGAAATGGGTTATTTGAAGTGAGTTAGTTATTTGAAGTGAATTACTTGGATTGAACTATAAGAGTCATCAACAAAAGTCAGAGTTTTAAAACATCCAGTGTTGTTTGTAAATCAGTTTGTGTCCTAATATTGAAATTCATTTTGGGGAAACTTAAATATGATTAAAAAAAGGTGTTTTGAAAGTGTTAAACATTTGAAGGTTTATCAAGAAATCTCAAAGAACAGTTTATTTTAATTTTTTTGTTACTTTTGTTATTTTATCCTTTTGAAATAGATAATTGAAGGGAAGAAAAATAAATTACTAATTGTTAAAATTAATATATCTAACAGTTATTTTTGAAACTTACTTTGGGGTAAGGGGTTGAACTTACTCACTTGCACTATTAGGATTAGGAGGGTGGGGATGTGAATTTCAGTTCATTTTACATCACATGTATACACTTCAGGAACCCACCGTATTGACATACTCACCTGAAGCCTACACTACCTATTCCTGTAGTATATCATATAATAGTGTAAGGTAAAACATATACACATAATGTGCATATTGAGGCTCAAAGCACTGGAGTGGGGACTAAAATCCTTTCACATAAGTCTTCCAGGGTAATGTTTTAATTTCCCCCTACGAGGCAAGATTTACAGTCCAGTTACATAAGCAAATGCCCTTTGAATAGCATAAGCCCTTAATTTCAAGATTGGAAATAATAGTAATACATTTAATAATAATACATTTTATTTAATTCGCTAACAGAGTAAAAGACAAAAAGACAAAAAAAAACTCAAGTAATACTATAAGTTGTACAATAATGTTTCAAAGCACTGGAGTGGGGACTAAAATCCTTTCACATAAGTCTTCCAGGGTAATGTTTTAATTTCCCCCTACGAGGCAAGATTTACAGTCCAGTTACATAAGCAAATGCCCTTTGAATAGCATAAGCCCTTAATTTCAAGATTGGAAATAATAGTAATACATTTAATAATAATACATTTTATTTAATTCGCTAACAGAGTAAAAGACAAAAAGACAAAAAGACAAAAAAAAACTCAAGTAATACTATAAGTTGTACAATAATGTTTCAATCAATATTGTGACAAGTAGAACACATATATAAGTTACCAACATAAAAATTGTATCCAAATATTTCAAAAGGTTTTTGAGTAGGGGTGGTGATGGCACAGTGGATAAGACACATGCCTTTGGTGTGAGAGACCCGGGTTCGAATCCACTGTGAGACACCAACGTGTCCCTGAGCAAGACACTTAACCCCTGTCATGTTTGATCAATTCACTTTTTCTCTCTCGTCGTGTGTGTGGGCGAGGTCACTGATCACTTCTGATCAGCAGCGCCAGCTGGTTTCAATTTGTATGTGGCTTTATATGTTCAGTAACTGGTGTCTCATGTTGTCAGATCATTGTTCGTCTCCGATGTGTTCCTGTTCTTCGTGTCGTGCTGTCGTTCCCGGTTGGATTGTTATCGTTATGTGTTTCTGGATTGCCTTCACTGGACTTCCACACGCTGTCACGGATACTCACCACGGGATCACCGAGCACCTTCACCGAGGATATCACCAGCACTGCACCACCTGCTCACCTGGGTCCCTGCGCCAGTGTTCCATCTGTGTTGTGCCGTCTCGACCCCAGTGTGTCTGTTCTGACCGTTCTGCTATCTGTTCTTCAATAAAGCGTTTATTGCAATTGCATCCGGTGTCGTTCTAATATGTCACAGAATGATTTGACCTCAACGGATGCAGCAAGCGCATCAGGCTGGGACAACTTCGCTGCCAACAGTATCGCCAGGATGGACCAACAAGAGGAGGGCATCATGAACATGGGTTGAGCGGTTCAAGCACTTGTGGCGCAGGTGTCCGAGCTCACCCAACAACTACAACTTCTCAGAGTTCCCACTGCGCCGCCCACACCGCCCGTTCAACCCACACCTCCAGAAGGATGGAATCGTCGTGAGCCACGCTTACCCACACCTGAGGGTTATGCAGGTGAGCCGGAGTTCTGCAGAGCATTTTTAACCAGATGCTCTATGCACTTTTCGTTACAGCCGCAGACATTCGCCCAAGAACCATCCAAGGTGGCATTCGTGCTAACCTTATTGTCTGGCAAGGCTGCACTTTGGGGAACGGCGGTGTGGGAGAACCAAGATCCATGCTGCGCCTCGTTCCTGGCACTCTCGGAGGAAATGAAGAGAGTCTTCGATCGGGCTGTGGCGGGTAGGGAGGTGGCCAGACTACTCGCCGATCTGCGCCAGGGAGACCGCTCGGTGTCAGAATATTCCATCCAATTCCGCACCCTGGCCGCAGAGTGCCAACGGAACGAGGAGGCGCAGTGGGACCGTTTCCTGCATGGGCTGGCTGACCGTGTCCAAGATGAGATTTACATGTTGGAGTTACCCGCGAGACTTAACGGACTCATTGAGTTGGCTCTTCGGGTCGATGCTCGGCTGAGCAGGAGGAGTCGGGTCGTCCAGAATCGTCATTTCTTCAGCACAGAGGGTGCACGCACCGTCAGCGAGGACACGGTCAGCCCCGTCACCGATCACGAGCCCATGCAGGTGGGCAGAGCTCGGCTTTCCCGGGAGGAGAGAGAAAGGCGGAGATCCCAAAGACTTTGTTTATACTGTGGTAAACCGGGGCATTTCGTCAATTCATGCCCGGTAAAAGAGCAAGCCCGATAGTATCTGTGAGGCTACTATCGGGTGGGATCTCCGCCGAGAAGACCTCATCATCTACTCTCCTTCCGGTAAGGCTCAGGTGGGCAACTCACTTTCACGACACCAAGGCTTTACTGGACTCTGGGGCAGAAGGTAATTTTCTGGACATTAGACTCGCTAAACAACTTCTTATCCCCTTTTCTCCCCTCAACCGCAAGATCTCCGTCAACGCCCTTACTGGTCAAGAACTTCCTAACATTTCGCACGTTTCTGAACCCATCACACTCACTACATCTGGCAACCACACTGAAACTATAAAAATTTTTCTCATTGATTCACCCATTGCACCAGTAGTACTCGGACATCCCTGGCTTACACTTCACAACCCCAGAATTGATTGGGGTCAGAATTCTGTGTCTGCATGGAGTAATAAGTGTCATGAGTCTTGTCTCATATCTGCGTGTTCGTCTGTACCTGTTTCTGTGTTTCAGGAGGAGGAGGTGAATTTGTCTAACGTGCCCAAGGAGTACCAGGATCTGAGAGAAGTGTTCAGTAAGTCTCGTGCGGGAGGTTCTCTACCTCCGCATCGTCCTTACGACTGTGCCATAGATTTAGTGCCAGGTGAGTCTCCGCCTAAAGGCAAGTTATATTCACTTTCTATACCAGAAAGGGAGGCTATGGAGAAATATATTTCTGATTCTCTAGCATCCAAGTTCATTCGCCCTTCCTCATCTCCAGCGGGGGCGGGGTTCTTTTTTTTGGGGAAGAAGGATGGATCTTTGCGACCTTGTATTGATTACCGGGGGTTGAACAACATCACGGTAAAGAACACTTACTCTTTGCCGTTGATGTCTTCAGCCTTCGAGAGGTTGCAGGGAGCATCCATCTTCACAAAATTGGATTTACGTAACGCTTATCATTTGGTCTGCATAAGGAGGGGCGATGAGTGGAAGACCGCATTTAATACCCCTAGGGGGCACTTTGAATATTTGGTCATGCCGTTCGGGCTGTCCATCTCCCCAGCGGTCTTCCAGGCACTCGTCAATGACGTGCTGAGAGATATGGTTGACCAGTTCATATATGTTTATCTGGATGACATATTGATTTTTTCATCTTCTCTCCAGGAGCATGTTCAGCAGGTCAGACGAGTGCTTCAGAGGTTGCTAGAGAATGGGCTTTTTGTCAAGGCGGAGAAATGCGTTTTTCATGCACAGTCGGTTCCCTTCTTAGGTCACATCGTCTCGTCTGAGGGAATGCGTATGGATCCTGACAAGGTTAAGGCTGTGATAGATTGGCCAAGTCCAGATTCCCGTAAGGCCCTACTGAGGTTTCTGGGTTTTGCCAATTTTTATCGGCGTTTTATTCGCAACTACAGCCAACTAGCCACGCCTCTGACTGCCTTGACCTCCCCCAGAACGACGTTCAGGTGGTCCGATGCAGCCGAGGCTGTATTCGTCAAACTCAAGAGCCGCTTCGTTTCAGCTCCCATTCTTGTCGCCCCTGATCCATCACGTCAGTTCGTGGTGGAGGTCGACGCGTCAGAGGTGGGGGTAGGAGCAGTTCTTTCTCAACGCTCTTCCTCAGACGACAAGATGCATCCTTGCGCGTTTTTATCCCATCGTTTATCTCCTGCCGAACGCAATTATGACATAGGTAACAGAGAGTTGTTGGCAGTCAAGTTAGCGCTGGAGGAGTGGCGTCACTGGTTAGAAGGTTCAGGGGTACCTTTTATTGTTTGGACTGATCACAAAAATCTAGAATACATTAGAACTGCTAAAAGACTCAACTCTAGGCAGGCTCGCTGGGCACTGTTTTTCGGACGTTTTGACTTTTCTCTCTCGTACCGCCGGGTTCCAAAAACATCAAACCCGACTCATTATCTCGTATTTTTGATCAGACCGAACGCCCGTCTACTCCCGAGCGTATTTTACCAGAGACTATTGTTGTCTCCGCTCTCAGGTGGGAGATCGAATCGAGGGTCATGTCGGCCTTAGAAGGTGTAACGCCTCCGCCTGAGTGCCCACCGAACCGTTTATTCGTGCCAGAGGGGAATCGGTCCGAAGTTATTCAGTGGGGACATTCTTCCAGCATAGCGTGTCATCCAGGAGTTAACCGCACCAGTTTTTTGGTAAGACAACGATTCTGGTGGCCCATGATGGCTCGTGACATCCGCAATTTTGTATTGGCTTGCTCGGTTTGCGCCACTGGTAAGACTTCCAATCGACCTCCAGATGGGTTACTCCAACCGTTGTCAGTCCCTTCGAGACCCTGGTCCCACATCGCTCTAGATTTTGTTACCGCCCTCCCGCCCTCCCAGGGCAAGACAGTCGTTTTGACTGTCGTGGACCGGTTCTCGAAGGCGGCTCATTTCATTCCCTTGCCCAAATTACCCTCAGCCAAGGAGACAGCGGTAACAGTCATAGATCACGTCTTTCGACTTCATGGCCTCCTGATAGACGTGGTCTCTGACAGGGGTCCCCAGTTTGTGTCCAAATTTTGGCAAGAATTCTGTAGATTACTGGGGGCGACTGTCAGTCTATCTTCGGGGTTTCATCCCCAGAGCAATGGACAAACCGAGAGAGCCAACCAAGACTTGGAGAGAGTGTTGCGATGTTTGGTGTCCAAGAATCCTTCCTCCTGGAGCCAACAACTCTCGATAGTGGAGTACGCCCACAATTCGTTGCCAGTGTCATCCACGGGCCTCTCGCCGTTTGAATGTAGTTTAGGTTACCAGCCACCAGTTTTTACTAGTATGGAGTCCGAAGTCGCGGTCCCCTCCGCTCATGCGTATGTCCAGAGGTGTCACCACACCTGGAATAGAGCCCGTGAGACTCTCCTCCAGGCGGGGAAGCGCACCAAGGCCAAGGCCGATCGCCACAGGTCAAAGCCCCCCGTATACGTCGTAGGTCAAAAAGTGTGGCTTTCTACTAAGAATATTCCTCTCCGATCCGTGTCTAATAAACTTGCCCCCAAATTCATTGGTCCGTTCCCTGTCACCAAGATCATTAGTCCGGTGACAGTCCGCCTCAAACTTCCTCCGGCGTACAGGAGAATTCATCCCGCCTTCCATGTTTCCAAAATAAAAACCTGTGTTTTACGCACGTATTAATCCGCCAGTCCCGGTTCCCCCACCGCCGCGTCTCGTAGACGGGGAACCAACGTATTCGGTAAATCGTATTCTGGACTCGAGAAGGAGGGGACGCGGATTTCAATACCTGGTGGACTGGGAAGGTTAAGGTCCGGAGGAGAGAAGTTGGGTACCTGCTAGAGACATCCTGGATCACTCTCTGATCGATGATTACAATCGACAGGTAAGGCGTCCTGGGGACGCCAGGAGGCGTCCCTAGGGGAGGGGGTACTGTCACGTTTGATCAATTCACTTTCTCTCTCTCGTCTTGTGTGCTGTGTGTGTGTGTTTAGTGTGGGCGCGGTCACTGTTCACTTCTGATCAGCAGCGCCAGCTGGTTTCAATTTGTATGTGGCTTTATATGTTCAGTAACTGGTGTCTCATGTTGTCAGATCATTGTTCGTCTCCGGTGTGTTCCTGTTCTTCGTGTCGTGCTGAGTGGATTACCTGTTCGTCGTGCTGTCGTTCCCTGTTGGATTGTTATCGTTATGTGTTTCTGGATTGCCTTCACTGGACTTCCACACGCTGTCACGGATACTCACCACGGGATCACCGAGCACCTTCACAGAGGATATCACCAGCACTGCACCACCTGCTCACCTGGGTCCCTGCGCCACTGTTCCATCTGTGTTGTGCCGTCTCGACCCCAGTGTGTCTGTTCTGACCGTTCTGCTATCTGTTCTTCAATAAAACGTTTATTGCAATTGCATCCGGTGTCGTTCTAATATGTCACAACCCCTAATTGCTCCAGAGGCGTGCAACCTCTGACATATATAGCAATTGTAAGTCGCTTTGGATAAAAGCGTCAGCTAAATTAATAAATGTAATGTAAATGAGTAATGACAACATGACCAAAATTTGTTACAATTGCCTCCGGTCTCCCCTACAACAAACAATATAAAACAAAACAATACCCTGATTATCATCATTAGACATGATAATCAATTTTAAAAAGGTGGGTTTTCAACTGTTTCTTAAAAGACCTTGAAGTGGAAGCACTACGAATAATAAAAGGTAACGGAAGATAATCAGCAGAGGGAAGAGGACGAGAAGGCATGTAAGGGGTAACTGAATCACACACATAAGAAGGAGCCATTTCATGGACAGCTTTCTAAGTTAAAGTGTTTTAAATTTAAATACTCCATTGGCCTGGAAGCCAGTGCAGATCACAAAGGACACCCCTGATGTGCTGACGTGAGGCTGTGTGAGTAAGAACTCATGCTGCCGAATTCTGAATGTATTGCAACCGTTTAATAGATTTTACTGGTAGACCGATGTAAAGTGAATTGCAGTAGTCAATTCTTGATGTGATAAATGCATGGATGAGCCTTTCCGCATCAGATGTAGAAAGAAAAGGCCTAATAATCCTTGTAATATTTCTAAAATGATGAAATGCTGATCTTGAAACACCCAAAATGTGAGCCTCCAGTGTCAAGTGAACGTCAAATATCACACCAAGGTTACAAGTTTGAAAAGACGGCTGTACAGAGCTGTTATCTAGTATCAAGTTAAAGTTCCTACATTTGTGGAAGAAACTCAGTATTAGAACTATTCAATTTTAGAAGTTATGATGCATCCATAATTTAATGTCCTGCAAACATCCAGAAAGGATAGCAGAACTAACTCTAACATCAGACTTTGAACCGATGTAGATTTGGGTGTCGTCAGCATAGAAATAAAGCCCAAGCCCTTGTTTCCTGATGATTTGGCGCAAAGGAAGTATATAAATACTAAAAAGTATAGGACTCTGTTAGAATATCTTTCTCCTTCAGCATACAATATAACAGTCTATACAATAGAGATTCTTTTGTTCAGCATAACTGCTACGTCTGCATATTTTTCCTCTTGTGTAAGTTAAACATCTGGTATTCATTAATAGAGGGGTGCTCACTCCTCCTCTCTCTATGTTCGTTCCATTTCTATACATTGTGTGTTTGAGAGAGCTTCTAGGATCCCCTGGATATGTTGGAAATCTAACAGGATACTGCCCATATTAAGAAGCTGTTATATAACGTCTATATGATATCTATGATGTAATGTTTGATTTTATTGGTTAGACTTGTACTCTTTTCTTTGAGACTTTCACTATATAAACCCTAGACAAAGGATATTGGGTTGAGCTTCTACTCCAGCCGGTGCCGGTGTATTGTATTGTCTGTTCATAATAAAGGACCAAGATTTGGGGCACTTTTCGTTTGGACCATTTCATTTCCATTTCTTACAATTTGGTTGCTCGTTCGGGATTTCTCCAGACAGGTAAGAATTAAATTTTTTTTTAAAAGGAAAAGGTTGATTCTTCCTGTCTGCTGAGAAAATTGTACCTATAGTGCCGTGATTTTTACCATATTTGGTGAAATTTGTTTGTTTGTCCGTCGTATATGCGGGACGTTTGTCCGTCGTATATGCGGGACGTCTGTCCGTCGCATAAATAAATGCGGGACGTCTGTCCGTCGTATGAATAAATACGGGACGTTATCCTCGTGTTTGTGATTGAACGCGGGAAGAACGGAAGGAAAATTGATCACTTTCCTCTGTTTGGAAATAGATTTGACAGAGACATTCGGTTTTTCTCTTGCAAAGTCTATTTCGATTTACCCTTGGTCTTGGTTATGGATAGATAATACATTACTTTACTTTTTTTTCTCTCTTCTTTTTTTTAAAATGATTTTTCTCTCTTTATTGGCCAATTTACTAACACTCTTAATTTTAAATTGCATGTTTTTCTTTGTTTTCTATTTGGCCATACTGTAATTTGTTGCCTTGAGGAGAAATTTTTGTGTGTTGATAATGGGGAATAAAATTAGTCCACCGTTAGAAGATGAATCTCCGAAAGATTTTATGATTAGAAATAATCAAGCATTTTTTACGGAGCCATATTTGTCAAATTTAGCTGGCTGGTCAACTGGCAAAACACAATTAGATCCGTTTCCTCGAGACGGCTCATTTAAAGAAAATGACATGCTCGCTGCGAAAGACATGATTTTTGGAAATTGGGGCGACCCTGATTGGGATTATTCTTACATGAAACAGTCTTATAAAGTCTGGAAGGAAATGCAATGCTATTGGAACAAAGGTCCACGAAGAGTTGACAATATGAGTAACAATGTGATTTCAAAAACTGAATTGGCTGTGAGAGAGAGTGTAGTTTCTGCCGTCCTTTCTTCTCCGGCCGAGAGAGACAGAAATTCTCTGTTGAGGGAGGGGCGGCCCTCGCAGCCTATGGAACAGGAAAAAAGGCTGTCACAGTCTGTGGAACAGTCCGTTGTTCCGAAGACTGTTGCAGAACAAAAACCCTTACCTCCAAAATATGAGTGTATTCCAACTCTTTCTGAACCACGCAAAAACAGATTATACCCTGATCTCACGACCGCGACTTTGTGTCCTTTTGTTGAAACTTCAGAAGGATTCAAAGTTCATCCGTTACAGATTTCTGAAGTGATGGCAATTTCTAAGGAATTGCCTGATCCAGCACGGTCGCCACATCAATTTGTTTCGATGCTTAAACGGTTAACGGCGTACAGCCAACTTACTGGTCGAGACTATCGCTTTATTTTGACTAAAACATTGCCTGCTGATATTACAGAGGAAGAATTAATTGATGAGGTTGATCTGTTAGACCCAGTGAATGACGCACCACCCGTCCGGAGTATTGTGTTTAAAGATTCGGAACCTGTTGATTTGTCTGACCCCACGAGCACATTTAGAATCGCTGATTATGGAGATTATAATCCCGATTGGATTTGGGCCAGTCCTGGTAAGGTGAAACTATTTTTCAAACAACTGACTGCATTTTTAGTGAAGTTGTCTTCTGCTAAACAGGACATTTCGCACGCAGCGAACACAAAACAGAAGGTGGGAGAAACGCCTCTTGCATTTTTTAATCGATTTCGAAATGCTTGGATTCACGAATCTGCGATTCCTATTGATGAGGATAATTGTTTGTTGTTTGTGAACACGTTTTTGAATAACATGCACAACGAGACTGCACAAATGATTCGAATCACTACCACTAACATTAGTAACATTTCTGTTGATGAATTGGGAAGACGCTTGCGTGAACTTTCGTCTGCTGGGGCATTTGACAACTCCAGAGGCAAAGTTCCCGCAATGTTTCAAGTTGGTTCCGCTGTCCAAAATCGCCCGCCACCCTATGACACAAGGGACATAAAATGCTTTTTCTGTGGTTGTCGCCGACACACGCAACGCTTTTGCAAGAAAAAAGCTGAGAGATTTCAGCGCAATAATGATAAACAGATGTTCAGGCGCTCTGATGGCCCGATGCCAAAAACCCCTCCCTCCCTTACTCCCTCTGCACGACAGAGGCCGATGTACCCGACTTCATGGACACAGCAATGACTGTGCCAGGAAGATGGGGATTTTCTATCTGATAACTTTTCACAGATTTCAATGAGTTATGCAAACAAGTCAAATGTTTTGCCCTTTATTGAATTGAATGTTGACTGCAAACCATATGTTTTTTTAATTGACAGTGGCGCCTCCATCTCCTCGCTGTCTTCTAATGTCTATGAGGGCCCCGTCACGGGTAGAAAATTAAATTCAATAGGAATAGACAATGTTCCAGTGGTTTGTAATTTGACACCAACTTTACCGGTTACTTCTAATGATGTACCATCATTGTTCAAAATGCATGAGTTTGCAATAATTCCTGATTCTCCATTCTGTTTGTTAGGAAGAGATTTAATGCATAAGATGGGTGTTAAATTGGAATTTGACTCTGACTCTTTGCAACTTATGTTTCCATCAGCCTTTTCTCTTACAACCGACACAGGAAGTGCTCCCTTCGAGGATGTGTCTGCAACTGAGCTCGGACAGGAAGTTGCTGGGGTAAACCCGAAACTGTGGGCGGCGCATAAGGATGACGTAGGCCTACTTGACATTCAACCTTATGTGGCCAATTTGACAACGAATAGGCCTGTGTTTCAAAAACAATATCCGCTTTCAAAGGAAAAAGAGGAGGGAATTCAACTTCTCATTTCTCAATTTCTGGCTCAAGGCATTCTGGTTCCCACTCATTCACCTTACAACACACCAATTAATCCAATTAAGAAAGCAAATGGTTCTTGGCGCTTGACGCAAGATTTGAGAAAAATTTATGATTTGATAAAACCACTTGCTCCTATTGTGCCAGATGTACAGACTATTATTAATTCTATCCCTTTGGAACATGCATTCTTTTCTGTTATTGATTTATGTTCCGCCTTCTTCAGCATTCCTGTTGACCAACAAACTCAGCCACTTTTTGCTTTCTGTTTTCAGAATTGCCAATACGCCTGGACGCGTTTACCTCAGGGATTTCGTGACTCTCCGGCCGTTTTCTCCGCTGTAGTGCACGCAACGCTAAAGGATGTCAGACTCCCTCCTGACACCTGTCTGCTACAATATGCTGATGACATTCTCGTCACTGGTGCCTCTGCGGACATGTGTGCTGCTGCCACTACAATTGTCTGCAACGTTTTAGCAGAGGCTGGTTTCAAGGCATCTAAAGAGAAACTTCAGTGGGTGCAGAGGAAAGTCAATTACCTCGGCCATGAACTGTCACAAGGCCAAGTTCGCCTGTCGGCGGACAGAGTCAAAGCCATCGCTTCGTTCAAGCACCCTTCGACACGGAAGCAAATGCAAAGCTTTCTGGGACTGGTCAATTACTGTCGATTATGGGTGCCGAATTGTTCCATGTATGACAAAATCCTGCGAGACGCTACGCTGGATGACAAAGAGGACATTACATGGACAAGTGAAATGGACCAAGCGTTCAGACATTTGAAATCCTCTCTGTTAAGGCCTCCCGCCCTTGGCCTCCCATGCTACAAACGAGATTTCCATCTGTACGTGCACGAAGGTGGGGGCACGGCCGCGGGAATCCTAGCCCAAGAGCATGGGGGTACTTTCCGTCCAGTAGCTTATTTGTCTAAAACTCTTGATGCAGTGGCTCGGGGACTCCCGGCCTGTTTACGTGCAGTGGCTGCTGCAGCGATCATGGTACAGGATGCTGAAAATGTTGTTTTATCACATCCACTCACAGTTCACACATCACACCAAGTGGGTACGATTATGCAAAATATCTCTACTCAACACATGTCTGCTCAACGCCGTTCTGGCTATGAAGCTATATTATTAGCAACTGCTAATTTAACGTTGAAAGTCACTTCTGTTATTCATGGTCCGACTGTACATCTGCACAGGTTGTTGACGGATGGTGAATTTGAGAGTGATGACCACGACTGCCTGACCAGACTCCAAACTTCGACTGCCTGCAGGCCAGATGTGGCTACATCTGTCCTGGAGGAGGGAGATAATTGGTATATAGACGGATCCTGTTTCAAGCCAAATGACAATTTATACTTGTGTGGATATGCTATTGTTGAATTACCTGATCGTGTAATTGAGGCATATTCGTTGCCATATAAATCAGCACAAGTAGCAGAATTAATTGCTTTAACGAGAGCTTGTCAATTGGCAAAAGGTCAGTGCATTAATATATACACTGACTCCAAATACGCGTACGGCGTTGTCCATGATTTTGCTAAATTGTGGGAAGAAAGAAATTTTAAAACCTCCGACGGAAAACCAATTTCCCATCACAATATCGTGGCCGAGCTCATCAGTGCAGCACAGCAACCATCGAAACTTGCTGTCATTAAAGTACCTGGTCATAAAACAGGTGAATCAGATGAGGCTAAGGGAAACAGGTTTGCAGATGAAGTCGCGAAATGGGCTGCTAAAGAAGTAATACTTAGTCCATACGTAAGTGAACAGAGCACTGAAGTGCCTATGATGAATTTGTCACTGATTAATGATTTGGACATTAAAGTACTACAAGCTAATCCTACGCAAGCCGACCTGATTCATTGGGCCGCGAATGAAGTAAAACCAGATCAAGCTGGTATTCTAAGAGACAAGAAGGGTAGAATCGCTCTACCAGCATCCACCGTTGTAATGCTGTGCAGGCATTATCACGGGGTATCACACGTGTCAAAAGAAAAAGTGATCCAAAATTTGAATCAATCATACTGCATAGCAAATGTTCGGAAGAATACTTTGTTGATATTGGATGCTTGCTTAGTGTGTGCACAAACAAACAGGCACAAGGCAACCCGCCATGACGCTTTACCGCATCCTGAGCTTCCTTTTCAATATTTACAGATCGATTTTACACACATGCCTCCATGTGGAAATCACAAATATTTTCTCGTGATTGTTGATCGATTTTCGAAGTGGCCAGAAGCTTTTCCGTGTGGTAAAGAAAACGCGCAGACGGTTGTAAAGGTTCTTGCAAAAGAAATTATACCGCGCTTCGGTATTCCAACCGTTATCGCAAGTGATAATGGAACTCTGTTTGTTTCAAAAGTCACACAATTATTAGCCAAAGAGCTTAATATTAATTGGCACTTTCACATTCCCTATCATCCGCAATCATCGAGCAACGTAGAGAGATTTAACAAGACGATAAAAGAACGTCTGAATAAGGCGTGTCTAGATACGGGCAGAAATTGGGTTGATTTGCTGCCTGCCGTACTGACGGAAATGAGAATGTCTCCATCAGCAACCACAAAAATGTCTCCATTTGAAATTCTGATGGGTAGACCTTTCCCGACCCCTTGGGTCAGAGGTCGCGCTGGCAATCTCTCCACAGGTGACACGGAAGTGATCATCGCGGACTACGTGGATTCCCTAGTTAGAACGTTAAATGGCATAAATGGTGATGTTTCTCTCTCTCTCCCTCTTCCTTCAGAAAAGCCGACTCATCCTTTTGTTCCAGGACAGCAGGTGCTGATAAGATGTCTGAAGCCCACGAAACTCGGTGAGCCGAACTACTTAGGACCATCCACTGTTATCGCTGTGACGAGGACAGGTGTTCTGACTGACCTCCAGCCCCAGTGGATCCATGCCAGCCGAGTGAAAGCAGCTCCATCCCAGGGGAACGCATAAGCCTATGCGGAAGCTGTGATCGAAAGGAGAACGAGGAAGAGAAGTAGACGAAGAACGAGATTGCTGATTGAGATTAGCAATAATTATAACTGAATCCATTAAGATTCATCGTGCTATGAATACTGTTGTGTTTTTGCAAGTATGCTTTGATGAACAGAACTGTTAAGTACTGATGATGATGAAGGATATTTCCTGTATTATTGTACCATAATGAGTATGCTGAATGATGTGATATGATAATTCTATTATATGATAATCATCGTATCAAAGTGGCCATTGTTAGAATATCTTTCTCCTTCACCATACAATATAACAGTCTATACAATAGAGATTCTTTTGTTCAGCATAACTGCTACGTCTGCATATTTTTCCTCTTGTGTAAGTTAAACATCTGGTATTCATTAATAGAGGGGTGCTCACTCCTCCTCTCTCTATGTTCGTTCCATTTCTATACATTGTGTGTTTGAGAGAGCTTCTAGGATCCCCTGGATATGTTGGAAATCTAACAGGATAGTGCCCATATTAAGAAGCTGTTATATAACGTCTATATGATATCTATGATGTAATGTTTGATTTTATTGGTTAGACTTGTACTCTTTTCTTTGAGACTTTCACTATATAAACCCTAGACAAAGGATATTGGGTTGAGCTTCTACTCCAGCCGGTGCCGGTGTATTGTATTGTCTGTTCATAATAAAGGACCAAGATTTGGGGCACTTTTCGTTTGGACCATTTCAATTCCATTTCTTACAGACTCAAAACAGATCCCTGAGGTACATCACATTGGACCTGGCTAGTATCAGATTTGTTATTTCCCAGAACAACACACTGTGATCTATTTGTAAGGTAGGATCTGAACCATTCAAACACAGTGCCAGAAATACTGAGCCATCTCTACAAACTTTCGAGCAATATAGAGTGACACACCATGACAAACGCTGCACTCAGGTCTAACAAAACCAAAATGGTTGAGGAACCAGAATCAGCAGAGAAAAGGAGTTCATTCATGACTCGAACCAAGGTAGTCTCAGTACTATTTCCTGATCTAAACCCAGATTGGAAAGGTTCTAAAAGGTTGTGGAGTGACAGATAAGAATGTAATTGTGCCACAACAAACACGTTGCAGGACCTTAGCCAAAAAAGGTAGATTTGAAATTGGCCTGTTGTTTGTAAGATCAAATGTATCACACCCAGGCCTCTTCAGGACTAGTGTGACAGTTGCAACCTTAAGTTCACACGGAACAATCCCAGTAATAAGAGTGTTCACAAGATTTAATATGAGGGGACTGATTGTGAACAGACACCCCTTAAGAACAGCAGTTCGAAGAGGTTCAAGAATATAAGTTGTTGAGTTCATTGGCAACACTAGTTTTGAGAACTGTTGCAAAACTGGAAAACAAAGTCTAAGGAATAGTAAGTGGGAGAACCTCAGGGAGCACAGCCAGAGGAACAGAACCAATGGACATATAAATGTTCTCAATTTTATCCACAAACATTGAGAAACTTATTACAGTGCTGAACAAGAACATGTGGGTGACTTATTTGGTTTTAGAATTTTGTTGATAATCTTAAAAACCTTGTTTGGATTTCCAGAACCATCCCTTATAATGCACCAATAATATTCAGTTCTTGTCACCTTAAGAGCTTAACTGTACTGAATGAAGTGTTCGTCATACATGAGCTTATGGACAATTAAGCCTGATTTTTTTGTGTTGCCGCTCAAGTTGCCTGTTTTTAACCTTGAGAGCCCTAAGCTCATTAATGTACCAAGGGGATGATTTCAGGAATGTGACAACACGTTTCTTCCTAGGAGCAAGGATATCCAGAGAGGATGTTGAGATGGAATTATACTATTCCACAGTAT
Organism: Gila orcuttii; assembly: GCA_026230005.1. Classification (NCBI taxonomy): domain Eukaryota; kingdom Metazoa; phylum Chordata; class Actinopteri; order Cypriniformes; family Leuciscidae; genus Gila; species Gila orcuttii. Next base: position 46,675,754 of record JAPDVR010000008.1, on the reverse strand, counting down.
TACTTATTGGATGTTCTGAAATCATACATGAAAAACGATCAAGATCTTAACATTTCTAAAAATGATTACTCTCTTCTGAGAGGATGATCTTGAAGAAGGGAAAAGTAAATTAAAAGTAAGCAGCTTATGGTCACTTATACATATAGCTCTCAAGGTGGTTGATGTCAACACCAAGGGTTCTTCGTACGTTGCTTAATAGATCCGAGATCAAATGACACATCCAAGATGATACCATCGTGCTAATCATGATCTGGCTAATTAGGTTCTTCGAACACACCTGTTGTTTATGATTTGTACGTTCTCTCACGGCCCTCGGCCTCGTCCTGCTCAACACATACCCTCCATCGCCCCTCGCAGGCCCACGAAACAGTCATTTCAATTGTTAAATCTTGAGTAGAGATGAATTACTTTGACTTGTGAAAGTGAAAACTGATAAACCTATGTTGATGTAAGTTTTTGATCACATTTTTCCCCCCAGTGTAGCTCATTGTAATGCCATTGTGTTTTGTTCTTTTGTGCAGTTTTACACAATACACCAACACTTGTATCTGTTCCCAAGCAAGTGGTGGATGAAGCATGTTCAGTAAGTGGACTTTTTCTAACTTTTTACAATCCAAGGGAACAAAATGCAACACTTTTTAATCCCCATTTGTTTTCATTGCACAGGACAGTTAAGAAACCTTCTCAGATGACTGTCTTTTGGAGGAAGTATATATATGTGCATAAATAACTTTACTTAATTTATAATTGTGTACCTATTATTTCTGACTGTAATATGAGTTGCAGGAGTCCACATCTACAGAAAGGCCTACAGAAGAGTCTGCACATTTTTTCATTTTTCATTTATTCATTTAGCTGACGCTTTTATCCAAAGCGACTTACAATTGCTATATATGTCAGAGGTCGCACGCCTCTGGAGCAACTAGGGGTTAAGTGTCTTGCTCAGGGACACATTGGTGTCTCACAGTGGATTCGAACCCGGGTCTCTCACACCAAAGGCATGCGTCTTATCCACTGCGCCATCACCACCCTTGCACCCATGCACATAGACGTGATACAGAGGTGGGCAGTGATGTACTTTCCCTTTTTATTTGATGCATGAGGCATGTGTTGGTAGTTCTTCAACAGAAAATAGAGTATTTTGATCTGAAAAAACTAAAAAAATAAGGGGAGAAATGGAACTTGATAGTTTAAAGAAAAATGGCACTAGAGATAGAGTTGCTTCAGAAGGATCTTCAGAGTAAGTGCTAATACACTATTTCACACAGAGTACTATTGCTGACCTTGCATAACAATATCTCTTATTGCAGGCAAAAGGTGACTTGATCACTGGCTTTTCTTTACAAAGAATAATTAAAAATAAGTGCCAATATATTTACTAATATCTCATAATGTTAATTCAGTTATACACTTCATAATATATAAATGTATATGTGATCAGATATTGTAATGTATGTGTAATATATTGCAGATATATTTTCTCATGCAGCATAAACACACATATAGAGAGATATATAGTGTAATACAAATCTTATAGTTTTAGATTATTTACATTATAAATGTTTCATATTTTCAAGCTAGTTAACAAAAGCACAACTACTTGTACTAAAGTATTTAGCAAATAGAATATCAATATGCTGATGAGTACACAACCATTACATAAATATAGTCATTACAGTCTTAAAGGTGCTCTAAGCGATGTCACGCGTTTTTTAGGCCAAAACATTTTTTGTCACATACAGCAAATATCTCCTCACTATCCGCTAGCTGCGTGTCCCCTGAACACACTGTAAAAAAAACGCGGACTCTGCAGACACCCCAGGCTCCACAAACAGCAACAAAAACAAACTGGGCTTACCCGCACCACGAAACATAACAAACTGTTTCAGCCAATAACCGACAAGAAGGGTTTGGGGGGTTAGTGCACGGATGAGGAGGAGGGAGGGTCTAGCTAGCCTCCATTTTGTTTGACAATAGTTCGAACGTCAACAAGAAGTGACGTCACCCAGGAACGCTTAGAGAACCTTTAATAGTGTTTGGCCAATCATCAATCGAACCACAGGCTCTACTCTTCAGAACAATGGAAACCCCAAAAACTCAAGACATACCAGAAAACCTTTTAAATTCCAAAATAATAGAACATTAAACACTTACAGATCTTCCCCTATATTAATATTGAGCAAAACACATTAAATAACCTTTAACAGTCAGAAGCAAAGCTATGAAGGTAAAAGAGTAGCAAAACTCGAGAGCACGTAGATGTGAGTTTGAAAACGTGTACAATAAATATGCGTTCTTGCTGGGGCGCAACTACCCAGTGTTAGAGGGGTATGCAGCAACAATTTTGGCGCCCCCTCCCCCCCCAATATATATATATATATATATATTATAAACAATGTTAACAAATAATAAAAAGTTACAAACAGAATAAACAGTTACAAACATACAAATATACACATACATAGCACAGATCTAGAGAGAGATGTGACCCTAATTACAGCTTCCATGTCACCCAGCAGATATGACACCTATGACAGATATGACACCTATGACAACTATAGTTGTATGTCTGATAGCACAGCTAACATGAACAGCTAATGGTAAAACAAAATCTATTTGTTTCCATGATAAACCAGCCTTATGGCATAAGTAATGTTTTCCAGCTTCTAGTCATTTATTGTGCATGCTACCTTATATTTACCAGTTGTTATTTTACTTTAATAAAATTGAGATATGTCATGCATGGGATTGGTACCATAGGGTTTAACCAAATCTAAATGTAGATATCAGCAATGTTATTTTGCATTAAGTTAGCAAACACTTGCCAGTCTGTTAACATTAATATTTGCAAGCCTCCAAGTTTGGTAGCAAATCTATGCATGATTCCATGGTAAACCAGAGATATTGCATTAGTTGTTTTCCAGATTCTTGTCATTTATTGTACATGCTACCTTATATTTTTCAGTTTTAAGCTCAGCAACCTCGGTTTTGCATATTCTAAGCTAGCTAGCTACATATTCTGGCTGCTACATTCCCAGTGTTAGCAAACGTTAGTCTGTTAACATGAATATTTGCAAGCCTCCTCCAAGCACAGACGTCACACTTTAAATCCTACCTGTTGCCTTTCACCATCCACTTATTTAGCTGCTGTCGCATCCCTTGACATGCCATCTCCTTTTCCCTCTTTCTTTTTCTATTTTTAGCCCCCGACAGCTTTTTTGCTTTATCCATCTTTTTCGAGTTTCAACGACAACTCACTCCTGTGCTGCTCACTCAGCGCTCACGCTCCCCCGCCCGCTGGTGATATTACTCTTCTATGTCATAATACATTCTATGAAGGAATCTTATTTACATTTTACATTTATTCATTTAGCTGACGCTTTTATCCAAAGCGACTTACAATTGCTATATATGTCAGAGGTCGCATATATGTCAGAGGTCGCACGCCTCTGGAGCAACTAGGGGTTAAGTGTCTTGCTCAGGGACACATTGGTGTCTCACAGTGGATTCGAACCCGGGTCTCTCACACCAAAGGCATGTGTCTTATCCACTGCGCCATCACCACCCCATCTTATGAGGGCGCCGGCGCCTACTCTAGCCTGTTAGTCCTCTAAAATTTATATAACTTTTTTATATTTAACTTATATAACTTAATACAACTTAATAATTTAGTTTTTTTTTACCATCGCTTTGGCGCCCCCATGATGCAGCGCCCCTATGCGCCGCATATAGCGCATACCCACTTTTTGTTCATCGCTAAAATGCTGCGTGCTCGCCTCAGCTACTTCCAAACCACACCTACATTACCATCGTGGGGCTCCGGCATAAATCTGGCTGACGAGCAAGAGACGGGTCCTATCCCTATTGCTTGCTCGATCACCATATCCACTGTCCCTTTGCGCGCTCCGATGCTTCTTCGGTTTAGCGGGAGACGATGACGAATCTCTTGGGTCTGCGGACCACAAGCAGCCTACCTCTGAACATTCCTCTCACAATGATAAATCCCTCTAGGAATTGCTCGAGGTGGTTACTCGCGGCGTGGCCAGATTACAGTTTGACTGGCCACGCGAACAAGAGACCCCCAAACATTCTGAGCTTGAGGATAGGTTTCTGTCCGGTGACAGGGGGAGGGACCACAACACCAGTCTCTCCCTTTCTTCGAGGACCTCCATAACGAACTATCAAAGTCATGGAGTAAACCATATACTTCTCGTGTCTTTGAGGCTTCGACATCGACTTTTTCGACTATCGTGGGTGCGAAGTCAGGCTGGTGCTGCGCTGCACACTATGGCAATGTTACAGTCGTGCCAGGCTGACCTGTTGAAGGACTTGATTGCGGGAATTACGATCGACGAGGAGGCATTCACAGAGCTTCGTCGAGCCACAGACCTGTCTCTCCATGCCACTAAGCAAACGTGCCATCGGCCGTTCAATGTCCGCTTTAGTCAGCACGGAGAGCCACCTTTAGCTCAACCTCACGGGGATTAAAGATAAAGACCGCCTTTTTCTTCTTGATTCCCCTATCTCACCCTCTGGCCTGTTTGGCGACTCCATAAATACAGTCGACACCAGGTTCAGAGAGGTGAAAAAACACGAAGAAGCGTTTGTGCAATTCCTTGATGTTACGCTCCGTGGCTCAAAAAGGGCGCAACAAAATTGGGACACACGAGAAAACCGAACTTTTAAAGAAAGTTATTTATTAACACAAGGAAAATTATACAAAAACTGTGTAATGTAGCAGTCAGGAGTCAGTAGTATCATGCTAGGTGACTGTGTGGAAATGTAATGTGCTGAAGTGTCGTGATGCATGCAAAAGAAACATAACCAAACGCAAATCAAATCAAATAGGTCGCCCGCCGTGTGCCATCCGTCTTGCTTCTTTTAAAGGGGGAAAAGGGAAGTTGGCAGCAGGTGTCACTGATGCAATCAGGTAGAGGGCGGAGAAATCCATCCAATACTGGGGAAAACCCCATTAAAGACACAGGTCGTCACACTGCTCCCCTTTAAACAGGGGTCTGTCAAGAATCCCTGCAAACAGACAAGACAATTGAGCCAAAAAGCAAGCCCCATAACTTCCAAGAAGCTAAGGACCAAGAACAGCAGCCAGGGCAAGACAAAGAAAAAAAAAAAAAAGTTACGCTACACATTAAACATCAATCATAAGGCACGTGACAGGGCATCTGCCACAACATTTTCAGACCCTCTGATGTGTCGAATGTCAAGGCAATAAGCCTGGAGAAACAAGGACCAACGTATGAGCCTTTGGTTCGGGCAGTGAAGAGAATTTAAAAACGTCAGTGGGTTATGGTCGGTATAAATGACAACGGGTTGACTTGATCCAACATAGATGTCAAAATGCTGTAATGCCCAAATCAAAGCCAAAGCCTCTTTTTCCACCACAGAATAATTTAGTTGGTATGAATTAAACTTGCGCGAAAAGAAACTGACAGGCCGAACCACCCCCTGCTCATCAGCCTGTTGGAGGACAGCTCCAGCTCCAACCTGACTCGCATCAACCTGCAAAGAGAATGACCTTTCAAAGCAAGGAGCAGCAAGGACAGAAGATGAACACAATAGAGATTTAACATTTTCAAAAGCTAGCACACAATTTGAAGACCATATGAACTTTGTCTTGGCTTTTAAAAGATCGGTAAGTGGTGCGACAACTGATGAAAAGTTACGACAAAAAGAACGGTAGTAACCCACTAAACCCAAAAAGCGCATAAGCTCTTTTTTGGTAGTAGGGGCAGGATACTCTTGTAAAGCCTGGATTTTTGCATTCAACGGTCGGACTTCACCATTTCCGACCACTTTACCAAGGTATGTCACAGTGGCCTGAGCAAAGTTGCACTTTGCCAAATTCACAGTCAAACTGGCTTCCGACAGACGACTCAAAACTGCACGCAAACGTTTTAAATGCAAGTCCCAACTGTCACTGAACACAACAAGATCGTCCAAATACACAGCACACCCGTCAAGGCCTGATACCACACGGTTCATCAGACGTTGAAAGGTGGCAGGCGCATTTCGCAGTCCAAAACTCATGACTTTGTAAGAATAAAGGCCTGATGGAGTGACAAAGGAGGAGATTTCTTGAGCTCACCGTGTCAAAGGCACTTGCCAGTAACCTCTTAGCAAGTCAAGTTTAGTCACATACTTAGCTGAACCTACCTGGTCAACGCAGTCTTCCACCCGAGGGAGTGGAAAACAATCAGGTCTTGTCACAGTATTGACTTTTCTAAAATCTGTACAAAACCTTACGGACCCATCAGGTTTTCCGACTAACAGACAAGGAGATGCCCATTCTGAACATGAAGGAAAAGCAGTCTCATTTTCCTGCATATACTTAATTTCTGCTTCCATCAACTCTCGTTTTTCTGGTGACACACGATAATAACGCTGCTTGATAGGGGAAGCATTACCCACATCAATATCGTGCTCAGCCCAGTCCGTTCGAGACGGCGTATCTCCAAATAACTCAGGGAAACTCTGCAAAAGGGTACTCAACTCTGCTAGCTGCAAAGGAGACAAATGGGCAAGAGTAACATTTAGTTTTTCCAGAGATTCAGAATTATTTAAATGTCCACGTAAAATACCATCATCTGGTTCTTTACCCTCACTCTCCCTTTGCCCGGAACAAAGGCCATCTTTAACATCTGAAACCGCAAAAAGAGCAGAATGAACAGGGTTGACCTCTGCACTAGACTTCTCATAATATGGTTTCATTAAGTTCACATGATATAACTGGGTTGACTTTCTCCAATGTGGAGTTGCAACCTCATAATTTTCGTCACTCAATTTATGTTTTACGACATACGGGCCTTCAAATTTAGCTTCGAAAGGAGAAGAAAGCAAAAGACGTGACAAGAACCTGGTCTCCTGGCTCAAAAAAACGACGTTCCACTTTGCGGTCATACAACCGCTTCATGCCTTCCTGTTTTTTTTTTCAAGTTTATTTCTGGCCAGTGTTCTAGCCTGAATCAACCTCTGTCTAAATCCATAGACGTACGACAACAAATTTTTCGGCGAGTCAAACTTTGACCTCATTTTGTAGCACAGCCAAAAGCCCACGAACTTTGTGAACAAAAACTAAATCGTTAGGACTAAATCCAGTGCTTTCTTGCACAACCTCACGTGCAGCCAGTAGTAACCAGGGCAAACCATCCTCCCTATCTCTATCCAACTGTACACAATAAGCACGAAGGAGAGACTTCAAAGTTTGATGAAATCTCTCTAATGCTCCTTGGCTTTGTGGATGATACACACTAGCAAAATTATGCTTGATCTTTAGCTGTTTTAGAACTTGTTGGAAGAGATGAGAGGTAAGATTAGTACCCTGATCACTCTGAAAGATTTTTGGAATGCCGAAAAGTGACATAAATTGTGACAAAGCTCTTACAATTGATCGTGACGTAATTGTACGCAACGGATAGGCCGAAGGGAAACGTGTGGCTAGACACATGACAGTAAGCAAGTATTTGCTTCCCGACTTTGAACACGGCAGAGGACCTACGCAATCCACAATAATGTGTTCAAAGGGGTCGCAATTTGCAGAAATTGGATGTAACGGAGCCGGTTTCAGTTTTTGATTCGGCTTACTAGTTACCTGACAAACGTGACATGATTTGATGTATGCTGAAACGTCGCGTTTTAAACGTGGCCAAAAAAAATATTGCAAAACACGATCATAGGTCTTACGCACCCCAGAATGACCCGACTTTTCGTGTGCGACTTCTAACACAGCGTGCCGAAATTTTGTGGGAACCACTACCTGAACAATAGGATCCCCAACAAAATTCTCACCATGAGGACTCCATTTCCTCAACAACAAACCATCTTGTACAAAATAGCCTCTAGCCATATCTGGTACATCACTGTCATGAAGTGCAGAGGTAATCAGCTCAACCAAGGAGGAATCTGAGTGTTGTTCTTTACTCAGCTCATCTGCAGACAGAGGAAAAGACAGAGCAGACAAATCAGGTATAGGCAAAAAAGTACCTAACGTATTTAACTCTTTTCCTTGAGCCTCCAAATGCTCAACATTTTTAGTCATAGCGCGAGTTACAACACCCACAGGGTCTACAACCATTTTCTGCTGAATCAGCTCTCCACTGAGCATTTGCCCACACCCGGTCTCCTGCTAATTTATTTCCCAAGATTAGATGAACACCCTCAATTGGTAAAGCAGGACGCAATCCCACTACTACTTCACCAGTCACTAAATCAGAGTGAAGATTGACTTTATGAATAGGAACTGTTAACGTATTTAAGCCCATTCCTCGAACTAAAACACTATCACCCGTTTCAGATTGCGCTGAAAACGGTAAAATGGATTCCAAAATGAAAGAATCCATAGCTCCCGTATCATGCAGAATTCTAACTGGAACTTCAACTCCATCCGACAATGACACTCGGCCTTCTGTAATGAAAGGAGCATAAGTGGACAAATAATCATTAGACAGTTGAATTTCATTAGTCTCAGCATCACTCAAATTGACAGAATTTGCAACTGCAGCAGGCTTAAACTTATTCACATCAGTACGTTTATTTTTATCCTTAAGAATAGGGCAGTCCCCTTTCCAATGCCCTTTTCCCCGACAGTAGTTACACGTTTTAGACGGATCAAACTTCCCTAAAGAAATGCGACCACTCTGTGTAGTATCTGTAAAGCGATTTGTGCTCACTTCACATGCTCTCCAACCAATAGCAACATTTTTGTGAGTGAGCACAAAATCATCCGCCAACGACGCTGCCTCCTCCGGAGACTGAACTTTATGCTCACTGATATACGTCGCAATTTGATCAGAAACGGAAACTTTAAACTGTTCAACTATGACCAATTCAAGCAAATCCTCAAATGTACTAGCATCAAGCGAAGCACACCAACGTGTAACATGTCGTCTTAAATCTCGCACAAACTCTAAATGAGTCTGCCCCTGACTCTTTTTACACGACCTAAATCGTTGTCGATAGGTTTCAGGTACACACTCGTATACTTTCAACACTGCGGACTTAATGGTTTCATAGTCTCTACACTCCTCTGTACTTAAAGCAGAAAAAGCTAACTGCGCTTTACCAACCAATACACTTTGCAACAACAAAACACAGTTTGCTTTAGACCAACCTTGTATCTCAGCGACACGTTCAAGCATAGTAAAAAAAACATCCGGATCAGCATCATTAAATTTAGGAACAAGTTTTAGACTTTGATTTAGCGGAAAATTCCCACACGCACCAACAGTTGAATCGCTATCAACCTTACCTTCATTAATGAGCTTCAGTTTTAAATACTCCAAGTCCATTTTTGCTTTTTCCAATTCAATTCTACCCTGCTCAGACCTTTGCTTTATTTTCTCATGTTCCATTTGTAACAATAATAACTCTTTTTGTTGGTCAAAAGTTAAAGCAGACTGTACAGTCAAACTTTGTTCGTGCTCATCAGTTTCACTCATTTCAGCGACCAAAATTCTCTTGTCAATCAATTTATTTTTTAACTCAGTTCTAATACTACTTTCTTTTATTCTCTTATCGCTAAGTTTTATTTCGTAATATTCCGCGATTTTTAAAAGTTGATCTTTTGTACATTTATTTATCAGAACGTGACAAGGCGATTCAACAAATTTTTCAACATCAGCCATAAGCAAATAACCCACAGACTGAAAGAAACCAGATGTGCAATAAAAATACTTGGAATTTTACCCACTATCTAACTCTTCAGAATAAGTCTATCTACCTACCTAAAGCCTAGTCTTCATGCGGATACTGGCGGGGGGAAATTAAGCACGTAAGCCCAGTGGGTGGAACTGCAACTGGTTAAACCAGCGACAATTCTCAACACCATGGATGTGCTCCCGAGACAACAGCTACTACCCACGTTCACCACAACACTACAAAAATAACAAAACCCGACATGTCTCAAAGGAAACACATCGCTAATCCTAGCAGGACAAAACTCCAAGTCAAAACAAACAATATTGCAGAAAGGCAACTTACCAGTCGATGAATTCAAACGACGACCAAACAACCGCACCAAATGCTTTCAGGTGTCCCAAAACGCACTTATTGTGACGTCTAATTATTCAAATTGGGTTTCCCCAAACGTCACAACTAAACAACCAATCAAATCGTGTTCAAAGGAATCGGAAACAAAACACGATGAAATGAACAAAATCAAATATTTTCAAACCACCGACGAAATATCAAACAAAGGCAAAACATTACTAAGTCGAGGACGAAGACGAGCCCCCATTTGTTACGCCCCGTGGCTCAAAAGGGACGCAACAAAATTGGAACACACGAGAAAACCGAACTTTTAAAGAAAGTTATTTATTAACACAAGGAAAATTATACAAAAACTGTGTAATGTAGCAGTCAAGAGTCAGTAGTATCATGCTAGGTGACTGTGTGGAAATGTAATGTGCTGTAGTGTCGTGATGCATGCAAAAGAAACATAACCAAACGCAAATCAAATCAAATAGGTCGCCCGCCGTCTGCCATCCGTCTTGCTTCTTTTAAAGGGGGAAAAGGGAAGTTGGCAGCAGGTGTCACTGATGCAATCAGGTAGAGGGCGGAGAAATCCATCCAATACTGGGGAAAACCCCATTAAAGACACAGGTCGTCACACTTGACTTATCAACAACTTATGTCGGGATCGTTTAGGATTCGATTACGATGCGGGCACAACTATCTCCCACTCGAATCAAGACCATTCTGCATACCCTGAGCAAAGTCAGGCTAGGCCAAGATTGCACTGTTCGTCAGTACCAAAGAATGTTTGGTTTCATGGCTTCAGCATCCACGGTGATTCCTCTGGGACTGTTGCACATGAGACAGTTTCAGTTGTGGCTAAAAGCCAGGGGATTTCATCCAAGGGCCAATCCTCAAAGGCAAATAACTGCCAGATTGCCTCAGGTCTGGACTTCCTGAAGGAAAAGTTGTCGACAGGCACATGCCCCTTCACTCGCAGGGTTTATGTGGCTGCTCTTTTGGCTTGCCTTGGTTGACGGGGTGCCACTCGGGAGACATCCTCTGCTCGCTTGCTTTATTCGTGGGGCCAGACGACTCAGGACGCCTGTAAGAACCAAGATCTCTTCATGTGACTTAGCTATAGTCCTCGAGGGTCTGGTTGAGACCCCCTTTGAACCTCTAGAGTCAGTGTCTGACAATGTGAGCCTGAGTCAGTGTCGGGGATATGCAGGCTCTGTCGATTTCGTCATCCTGCTTAGACTTTGCCCCAGGAATGGTGAATGTGATTTTGCATCCTTATCCTGATTACCTGCCTAAGGTACCTTTCTCGGCTGTACATCCGGACACTCTAGAGGCCTGCTCCCCTCCACCGTTCACAACGCTGGAGCAGGAGAGATCTCACAGACTGTGTCCAGTCCGTGCTCTTCAGACCTACGTCCACCACACTAGCCAGTGGTGTAAGTCAGAGCAATTGTTCGTCTGTTATGGGGGCAGTAACAGATTTTATAGTTTGGATGTTCATGCCACTCCGGGCTCTCACGTCCTTGAGTCAACATCAAAAGCTAATGTTTGAGGCCTTCTTGCGTTCTTGTGAGCACACCTACACAACCGTAAGAGGTCCAGACACCTCCAAGCACGGCGGCGTGGGTGTCCTCATTCCCAATTAACTAAGCAGCGCAGCATCGATTGTAGCTTTTGAAAGTTACTTGACTGTAACCCTGTTCCCTGAAAAAGGGGAACGAGATGCTGTGCTGCATTGTCGTGCTGAAGATGTCCCAGGACTGCTCTTCAGACAAAATATCCTGACGATGCAGCTGTGGCTCATCTATTTATAGCCTCGTGTCGCAGGTGCGCGCTGGTGACGTCACCGACCGAGGCTATAATACCTCCGGGTCAATTCTATTGACGTGTTACACACAATATTCACAGCTGTTCACGATTAAAGACGTTCCCAATGCACTAAGCAGCGCAGCATCTCGTTCCCATTTTTAGGGAACAGGGTTACAGTCAAGTAACCTGGGTTGTTATCCTGTGCCAAGCCTGCCAGTCTGTGCTGCTGTATCTGCCAAGTGGAGTCAGTGCTCATCATCTTCAGTGTGCACTTCCTGACAGCTACTACCTGTGCTTTTCAGCCTGCCTGGTTGCAGCCTGGTCCTTTTCAGTTTCATTGTCCTGTTCTACTGCGGTCAAGCCAGCCGCAGTTTGAAAATACACGGTCAAGCCAGCTGCCAAAAAAAAACGTGTGCACCTTTTACTATGATTACTGTAATTTCAGGAACAGCAGCGAGAGAATGCACTATATCTATCTATCTATCTATCTATCTATCTATCTATCTATCTTTTTTATCTATTTTTTCTTTCTTTCTTTAATATTTCTATCTATCTGTGAGAGACGATATAACAAGATGCCATGTTTCGAGAGTTTTTGTTCTTTACTCTGTTATCCTTTAAATTTACACTTACGTTGTCTTTGCAAGTTGTGTATTTCTTTGACTGTTTTTTTTTCTTTATAGGTCACATCTCAAGAATTTTTATGTAGAGGTTTACAGCATAATTATTTGCAAAAAGCAGTAAAATAAAGTATAGACTCTTTCTAAACACTTCTTTTATTTGTTTTCATTTATTTTTTTACAATATTAAAAGTTTCTGGAATTCAATGTCCCACACAGTATGCACACTATGGCTGGGAATCGCTGGGTACTTCATGATACGATATGATACGATACGCGATACATTGTTCACGATACCGATAATATCACGATATGGCGATACTGTGATTATCGATATATTATCAGTAATAACTCACAATATATCATGTTTTAAGAAATACAAATATTTTTTTTTTAATTAGGAAAATTAATCTCCATTTATTTTTTTGGATGAAACACAATAACAAAAACAGCTTGTGTCTTATCAGTTGCAACAGAACAGTCACTGACACTATTTTAGTGAAACATTGCTGCAATCAGTATTAACACTATGTCTTCGACAAACGGTGACACCATTTGGGTGCAAAATAGCTGTAAGGCTGAGGACAGATTCAGTGTAAACAATACTATATGATTGTCCTTCATAAACATGAACAGTGACACTATTAAGTGCAAGAAACATAAACTTTGGGCTACTGCTTTCAAATAAAAAATATCAGGGATAAAGTACATCTAAAATGTACCCAACTTAAAGTGCATCCAAAAATAAACATTTTCTCACTTTCTCACAGAGCTCCGGGTGATGCCGCATGAGGTGGCTGTGCATGTTGGTCGTGTTTCCCGTGTAGCGGACTTTTGCAAAGCAGTTCTTGCATATTGCGTAGTCCTTTTCTAGCTTTGCCCCGTCCGCACTGCTATAAAATCCAAAGTGAGCCCACACTTTGGATTTAAATGTTGCTGGACCGTCCTTTAACTTCTTGCTCTCACTTCTACTTTCCTCGCTTGACCCTGTGGTCTGTGTGGGTCCTAACGCCCCAGTGTAGTGATGGGGACACTATACTGTCAAAAAGCACCGTCCTTCGGATGAGACGTTAAATCGAGGTCCTGATTCTCTGTGGTCATAAAAAATCCCAGGATGTCCTTCGAAAAAGAGTAGGGGTGTAACCCCGGCATCCTGGCCAAATTTGCCCCTTGGCCTCTGTCCATCATGGCCTCCTAATCATCCCCATATACTGATTGGCTTCATCACTGTCTCCTCTCCACCAGTAAGCTGGTGTGTGGTGGGCGTTCTGGCGCAATATGGCTGCCGTCGCATCATCCAGGTGGTGCTGCACATTGGAGGTGGTTGAGAAGATTCCCCCCTCCTATGTAAAGCGCTTTGAGGTCCCAGAAAAAGCGCTATATAAATGTAACTAATTAAATTCATTAAATTAATTAATTAATTATTTGTCAATTTAAGTCTTTAAATTGATAAACATTTAACAACAGTAAACTTCGGTTCAACTTTTGTTTTGTTTTTGAAGGGGCAAGTGAAAGAGAATTTTACTTGCCCGAATGCCCGGCCAGACAAGTAGCTTAAAAATAGAAGAATAGAATAAGTTGAGAATGATTCTGGTTGTATTAGCTACATTCAGTGTAAAGCGCGATTGATAATGGATAGTGTAAGCCTATTCCTGGTAAAAAGGTAGTGATGCCTGTCTCTTTGCGAGAGAGACTTTCTTTTGTGGAGAAATCTAAACAAATGAGCGCAACAGCACACAATCTTACAGAAGATCACACTGAGGTAAAAATTCTAATGTTGAGTTTAAAAAAAAGGAGAAAATTATAACGTCTGATATAGGCTAGTACATAACACGACTAAGGGAGCTGTAGTCACAAAGTAGCCTATTTAATTATCATAAATTATTATTATCATAAACAAGTAACCTATATATTAAGTTACTTACATTTTAGACACATTATTGACTGTTTTAGTTATATTTCACCGACGAAAATAGTTCCAAAGGCCTGGTAAATAACGCCCTGGGGTAAATATAACAAATATCCAGATTTAAGTGGCCTATGTAAAAGCTGATAGAACACTGATGAGAATATTGCTTCAGAATTATTCATATATAATGTATCATATTTATACCCAAAAAATACTGTTATTTTACATTTGATTATTCAATATCTGTACGTGAATACTGTGAGACCTACCTAAAAATCTTAAAGCTGGGTTTATTTAATTTCATCTTTGTTCTATTTAATTTGCTTTGGCCATTGCTTATAATTACATTTATTTGTTCTTTTTTCTTTTTTGTTAAGTTTATTTGTTCTTTTTTTAATAACATTTGAACTTTATAGTTGACTATAGTACTCTTAGAAAACTATAGTTTTCCAAAAGTGTTCCACCAATAAGTGCCTGTGCCGTTGTACTTTGAAGATCAGGAGCAAATTGATGCAATCCACACTCACCTGACATCAATTCTGGCCAGCACACCCACACATTGACAAGAACAAATGGATGTCCAGTTTAATTAAATCTACGGGAGTCATCATAATTCATAAATGGTGTTAATAAATATATTTTTTTGTGAACAACAATATTGTCTCTTTCTTCTAAACAGCCCTTGGAATTTTAGAAAAGGAATAAATTGTGTTTGTCTTAATAAAATGCTATGTAGGACACTGTTTTGTAGCTGTTGACGACCAATAGAGAATGGTACAGCAGATATTTCATCGAGGATCCATAAGATTACGGTACTGTATGTCTAATGGGCTAAATTATATAATATATAATATATATATATATATATATATATATATATATATATATATATATATATATATATATATATATATATATATATATATATAATATTATAAATATATATTTCCCCACAGTGAATATAACTATTCTACTGTAGGTCATATATTATTACTTGTCATCTGATTCAACTTTGTAGCCTATTATTCATTTTTTAATTCACAAAAATGAATGAAGTGAAGAGAGAGAAGCCAACTGAATATCTACAGATATTTGAATCCGTAGTGCAGATCTACAATTTAACGTTTATATTTAAATGAACAAAAACCACAAAATTGGTCAAAGTCTATGGACGGGACGGTTATTAAGGTGTAAGTTTCGACTGCCGATTTAATGATGTTATTTTGCAGTATATCCCCCTACTGGACACATCAGGAACAACAGGGGCAGGCTGGATTAATCACGATTCGATATTTTAATCGATTAACAGCCCTAATATATATATATATATAATATATATATATATAACTAAATTACAAAATGAGTATCACTAATATATATGTATACAGGTCCTTCTAAAAAAATTAGCATATTGTGATAAAGTTCATTATTTTCCATAATGTAATGATAAAAATTAAACTTTCATATATTTTAGATTCATTGCACACCAACTGAAATATTTCAGGTCTTTTATTGTTTTAATACTGATGATTTTGGCATACAGCTCATGAAAACCCAAAATTCCTATCTCAAAAAATTAGCATTTTCCTTTCAGGGAACTCGAGCTGCGTGAAACGCTGTGGGAACGCCCCTGCGTGAGTGCGTCATGAAGCACGTATGAAATCAATCCAATGGCGAGACGGAACGTCATAGGCGGGTGACGTCATCGACCAAGAAACTATAAAGCACTCCCAAAACACAAGCGCATCAGCTTCTGTTACTTCAGCAAGCGCTCTGTGTGTGTGAAATCATTCAATACTGTGTTTTGTCTGTCATTAGTTGTCACTAGGCAGGAGTTTTCACTTATATATTCTCATATATATATAAAAAACTATATATCATTATGGCGAGCGAGCAACAGTTTAGGAAGTGTGTTTTTCCCTGCACTCACTTCATTACTGGCGGGGATACACATCTACTATGTGTTGCTTGTTTAGGAGTGCAGCATGCACAGTCAGCTCTCGAGGGGGCTGATTGTGAGCATTGCGAGCGTCTACCTCTACGGACGCTGCGCTCCCGCCGATCGCTCTTTGAGGAGAGCGGTTCGGTGCGCGCTCCCCGTGGATCGGGTCCCGCTTTTGCTGAGGCTGAGCGGCGACGCCTGTCGTGGGGATCGCAGTTGGATCTAACAGAGGGGTTTGAGACGGCCTCTGCCTTATCTCAGCCTTTACCTGTTAGATCCAGTGCCTCAGTCCCGGGTTTGGAAGCACGCGCTGCGGTTTCTTCCGCCCAGGCTGAGGCACCTGTTCTTCAACTATCCAGTTCTGAGGAGCTGGATGTTGAAAGTATTGATAACACACTAGAGACTGGGGACTCGTCACTTCAGTCTCCTGCCAGTGGGGAGCTTATGGAGGTGCTCACTCGAGCTGTAGAAAAATTAAGCATTGAGTGGCCAGCTGATAGGCAGGAGTCTAAATTAAAATCTAAACTGGATGAAAGATTTTTGCCTTCTCGCGCTATGCCTCCGCGCCGGTGTCTTCCTTTCTTTCCAGACCTCCACACTGAGGTGTCGAGGGCCTGGAAAAGACCTGTATCTTCTCGTATTTTTAGTCAACAGACCTCCACTTATTCCAATATATCTGGGGCTAAGTTTTATGGGTATGGGGCGATGCCGAAGGCTGAGGAGACTCTCGCTAGCCATCTCTCTCCCGATTCGGCGTCGTCTTTTAAGACACCGGCATTGCCCACCAAGCCCTTAAGAAATACTTCGGCTTTGGTGGGCAAAGCTTATTCAGCGGTGGGTCAAGCAGCATCATGCCTTCACACCGCACGCAACAGAAACAGAGCGTTGCATCTCGTGCTCCTCCTCAGCAAAACTGGGACGAGACGCGGCGCTCTCAGACGAAGTCTTCGAGGGGTAAGGCTGATCTGAGGACAGTCATTATGGCCAAGAAAGCTTCGTCAAAGAAGTCCTGACGTCTCTGGCCGTGAGAGAAGTAGTCCCCACCGTGAGAGAAAGGAGTTCACCGCATTACACGGTGCCCATTCTCTCTCGGTGCCCTCAGGGGTCCGTTCTGCCAACCCCGCCTTCATGCCGGGGCGTAGACGGTCCCAGCGATTGTTTCCCCGAGGGGCGCTCGCTCCCTCTGAGGAGGGGTCCAGAGCTGTCAGACCAGTTGTTCCCTGCCGGTGCGCTGTTACAGGGCACTGTGTCTGCAGCTCCAAATATTCCAAAGGCCAGCCTTGAGAGGCTGGTACCCTTAGTAGATTTTTTGGCAGAGTGGAAAAACCTTCCAAATGTATCTCATTGGGTCCTGCAGACAATCGAAAAGGGTTACGCTATTCAGTTCAGGTCTCGTCCGCCTCGATTCAGGGGAGTCCTACCTACAGTGGTGGGCCCCGAGCAGGCTCTGGTTATGGAACAGGAGGTAAAAACTCTTCTGCTGAAGGGAGCTATAGAACAAGTTCTTCCTCCCAGCAGGGAGTCAGGTTATTACAGCCGGTACTTCATCGTTCCGAAAAAGGATGGGGGGTTACGTCCAATTTTAGATCTGCGTCTGTAAAATCTTACAGTAGGGAAGTTCAAGTTCAAGATGCTTACGCTCAAACAGATCGTGTCACAAATCAGATCCGAGGACTGGTTTGTCACGATAGATCTAAAGGATGCATACTTCCATATCTCCATCCTTCCACAACACAGGAAGTTCCTGAGGTTCGCTTTCGGGGGCGAAGCGTATCAATATCGGATTCTTCCATTCGGCCTAGCACTGTCTCCCCGGACTTTCACGAAATGTATGGATGCAGCTCTGGCTCCGCTGCGACTCCAGGGCATCCGCATTTTAAATTATATCGACGATTGGTTGATTCTAGCTCAATCGGAGCATCAGGCGGCTCGGCATCGAGATGTCGTTCTCGCTCATATCAAGAAACTGGGGTTGAGGCTCAATGCCAAGAAAAGTGTGCTATCTCCGCTGCAGAGGACCACTTTTCTGGGTGTAATTTGGGATTCGACGACGATGCAGGCACGTCTGTCTCCTGCTCGTATCACTTCCATCCTTATGGCTGTCAAACAAGCAAAGCTAGGCCAGTCACTCACTGTCAAACAGTTTCAGAGATTGTTGGGTCTGATGGCAGCAGCGTCCAACGTTATTCCTTGCGGCCTGTTGTACATGAGACCGTTGCAGTGGTGGCTCAAGACCAAGGGGTTCTCCCCGAGGGGAAACCCGTTCCGCATGATCAGGGTCACGCGACGTTGTCTTCGCGCCCTGACCATGTGGAAAGAACCTTGGTTCCTATCTCATGGGCCCGTGCTGGGAGCTCCTTGTCGTCGTGTAACGCTAACGACGGATGCCTCCCTCACGGGCTGGGGGGCGATCATGAGTGGTGGCCCTGCTCAGGGTCTGTGGCAGGACCATCATCTCTCTTGGCATATAAACTGTCTAGAAATGTTGGCTGTGTTTCAGGCTCTGAAACACTTCCTCCCAGACCTGAGGGGTCATCATGTTCTTGTCCGGTCAGACAACACATCGGTGATCTCCTACATAAATCACCAGGGAGGTCTGCGTTCGCGCCCGCTATACAAGCTGGCTCGCCAGATCCTTCTATGGTCCCAGGGGAAGCTTCTTTCATTGAGGGCGATTTATATCCCAGGGTATCTAAATCAAGGGGCAGACATCCTGTCGAGGCAGGGGCAGAGGCCCGGGGAGTGGAGACTCCACCCCGAGGTTGTGGAGCTCCTGTGGAAACATTTCGGTCATGCCGAGGTAGACCTGTTTGCATCCAAAGAGACATCACACTGCCCACTGTGGTTCTCTCTAAGCCATCCAGCCCCTCTGGGGTTGGACGCTATGGTACAGGCGTGGCCGAGGTCACGTCTGTACGCATTTCCCCTGATTACTCTGCTCCCAGGAGTTCTGGAAAGGGTTCGCCGGGACGGGGTCAGTCTACTGTTGGCAGCCCCGTACTGGCCGGCCCGAGTATGGTTTGCGGACCTGGTATCTCTCCTTGTCGGCTCTCCTCTGGAGATTCCGATCAGGAGGGGCCTTCTCTCTCAGGCGAGTGGGTCGCTTCTTCACCCCCGACCAGAGCTGTGGAAGTTGTGGGCTTGGCCTCTGAGGGGGCCCAGCTCAATGAATCTGGTCTCTCGACTGAGGTCGTTGAGACCATCCTCCAATCCAGAGCTCCGACCACGAGGAAATTATATGCTTTGAGGTGGAAACTTTTCACGTCCTGGTGTGGGCAACACCGGCTGGACCCAGTTAACTTCCCGGTGGGTGCAGTGCTGGAATTCCTGCAGGAGCGTTTCTCCACAGGGTTATCCCACTCCACACTGAAGGTGTACGTGGCGGCCTTATCTGCTCACCACGTCCCTTTAAGTGGAGCCTCTCTCGGGAGACACCCACTTGTAACCCGTTTCCTTCGTGACATTTTGAGGCTGAGGCCAGCAGTTCGCACGAGGGTGCCGACCTGGGACCTTGCGGTTGTTCTAGAAGGTATCTCTCTAGCACCGTTCGAGCCCATCGAAGAAGTTTCTGAGAAATTCATTACTCTAAAAACTATTTTTCTTCTTGCTATCTCTTCTTTAAAAAGGATAGGAGATATTCAAGCTCTATCGGTCTCTCCCTCGTGCTTTGAATTCTCGCCCGGCATGGTAAAAGCCTTTCTCCTTCCTAGACCGGGCTATGTTCCTAAGGTCCCAACTAATACTGTTAGGCCTATTGTACTGCAAGCCTTCTGTCCTCCTCCTTTTCTGACGTCGGACCAGGAGAAGCTTAATCTGCTCTGCCCAGTTAGGGCTTTAGATGCTTACGTCCACAGAGCTGCCCTGTGGAGGAAATCTGAACAGTTGTTTGTTTGCGTTGGACCACCCAAAAAGGGGTGTCCCGCGTCTAAGCAGAGGATGAGCAAGTGGGTGGTTGAGGCCATCACACTTGCCTACGAGTCGGCTGGTCAGCCTTCACCCTTGGCTGTCCAAGCTCACTCTACTAGGAGTATGGCTGCTTCTAAAGCTCTTTTGTCAGGAGTCTCTCTTCAGGACGTTTGTGATGCGGCAGGCTGGTCCTCACCGCATACATTCGTCAGGTTTTACCACCTTGACTTCAGCTCCACTCCAGGGGCGCAGGTGCTTTCGTCCGAATGTGCGCCATGACTACACACGATGGACACTTGCTCGTATGGCGACGTTGGTATTAGCGTTCCCACAGCGTTTCACGCAGCTCGAGTTCCCTGAAAGGGAACGTCTCTGGTTACGTA
The DNA here is from genome assembly GCA_026230005.1 of Gila orcuttii. Lineage (NCBI taxonomy): Eukaryota > Metazoa > Chordata > Actinopteri > Cypriniformes > Leuciscidae > Gila > Gila orcuttii. The sequence continues at coordinate 46,655,198 of JAPDVR010000008.1, read as the reverse complement.
TGTAACCTTAGTTCCCTGAAGGGAACGAGACGCTGCGTGTCTGTGCCATACTCCCGGCATGCCCGTGAGCACTTGCTTCAATTTTATCAGAAGCTGATGCGCTTGTGTTTTGGGAGTGCTTTATAGTTTCCTGGTCGATGACGTCACCCGCCTATGACGTTCCGTCTCGCCATTGGATTGATTTCATACGTGCTTCATGACGCACTCACGCAGGGGCGTTCCCACAGCGTTTCACGCAGCGTCTAGTTCCCTTCAGGGAACTAAGGTTACATACGTAACCAGAGACGATTTCATCCGACCAATAAAAGAAGTGTTTTTAATACAAAAAAAGTCAACCTTCAAATAATTATGTTCAGTTATGCACTCAATACTTGGTCGGGAATCCTTTTGCAGAAATGACTGCTTCAATGCGGCGTGGCATGGAGGCAATCAGCCTGTGGCACTGCTGAGGTGTTATGGAGGCCCAGGATGCTTCGATAGCGGCCTTAAGCTCATCCAGAGTGTTGGGTCTTGCGTCTCTCAACTTTCTCTTCACAATATCCCACAGATTCTCTATGGGGTTCAGGTCAGGAGAGTTGGCAGGCCAATTGAGCACAGTAATACCATGGTCAGTAAACCATTTACCAGTGGTTTTGGCACTGTGAGCAGGTGCCAGGTCGTGCTGAAAAATGAAATCAGATGGAAGCATGAAGTGCTCCAAAATCTCCTGATAGCTAGCTGCATTGACCCTACCCTTGATAAAACACAGTAGACCAACACCAGCAGCTGACATGGCACCCCAGACCATCACTGACTGTGGGTACTTGACACTGGACTTCAGGCATTTTGGCATTTCCTTCTCCCCAGTCTTCCTCCAGACTCTGGCACCTTGATTTCCGAATGACATGCAAAATTTTCTTTCATCCGAAAAAAGTACTTTGGACCACTGAGCAACAGTCCAGTGCTGCTTCTCTGTAGCCCAGGTCAGGCGCTTCTGCTGCTGTTTCTGGTTCAAAAGTGGCTTGACCTGGGGAATGCAGCACCTGTAGCCCATTTCCTGCACACGCCTGTGCACAGTGGCTCTGGATGTTTCTACTCCAGACTCAGTCCACTGCTTCCGCAGGTCCCCCAAGGTCTGGAATCGGTCCTTCTCCACAATCTTCCTCAGGGTCCGGTCACCTCTTCTCGTTGTGCAGCGTTTTTTGCCACACTTTTTCCTTCCCACAGACTTCCCACTGAGGTGCCTTGATACAGCACTCTGGGAACAGCCTATTTGTTCAGAAATGTCTTTCTGTGTCTTACCCTCTTGCTTGAGGGTGTCAATGATGGCCTTCTGGACAGCAGTCAGGTCGGCAGTCTTACCCATGATTGCGGTTTTGAGTAATGAAACAGGCTGGGAGTTTTTAAAAGCCTCAGGAATCTTTTGCAGGGGTTTAGAGTTAATTAGTTGATTCAGATGATTAGGTTAATAGCTCGTTTAGAGAACCTTTTCATGATATGCTAATTTTTTGAGATAGGAATTTTGGGTTCCCTTTCAAGGGAACGAGACGCTGCGTTTGAGACGCGGTGGGAACGCTCTGCGTGATTACGTCGTGAAGCGCGTGTAAAATCAGTCCAATGGAAGCCCACTACGACATAGGTGACGTCATAGACCAGGAAACTATAAAGCAGCCCTGAAATCAGACCGCGACAGCTTCTGTACCTTCAGCAAGCGCTCTCTGTATATCTGTCCTTGTCTATTTATTGTTGTCTGTCAAGCCCAATATATCTATCATTATTATAGCGAGCAAGCAAGATTATAGACGGTGTGTCGTTCCCTGCCCTCGTTATATTACGGGTGGGGACACACATCAGCTTTGTGTTGCTTGTTTGGGAGTGGAGCATGCCCAGTCAGTCCTCGAGGGGGCTGATTGTGAGCATTGAATGAGTCTATCTATAAAGACGCTCCGCTCTCGCCGATCGTTCTTTGAGGAGGACGGTTCGGTTCGCGCTCCCCGCGCGGGTCCCGCTGTTGCCTAGACACGGCGGCGACTCGCATTTTGGGGTTCGAAAACGGATCTGATAGCCTGGGTTGGGACGGGCCCCGCCCTATCTCAGCTTTCACCTGCAGATCCAGTGTGCTGCGATTTCCAGTTCCGAGGAATTGGTATCGTTAGTGTTTTGTTAAGAAAAAGTGAACAAAACAAATAAAAATATGAAGAAAAAGGCAGATGTTTGATTTTTCAATAAATAGGCAGCTCATAACTCTGTTGAATAAAGAGGAGCTTTTAAAAGGAGGTTTTTCTAATGCTGTTGCTAGTTAAATATTTACTGGACAGCTGAACATTATGAGAGTGAAAATAAAAAGAGTTTGTTAGATGAAATATATCTAAAAAAACAGGAAAACTCTGTATCTCAGCCTCCTCGTCGGGGACTACTGGTTTTTCCCTATCTCCACACTGAGGTGTCGAGATCGTGGAATAAACCGGTTTTTATTTTATGTGTAACTTAATACCCAAACGTCTAACTAGAGTAATGTTATGGGTATTAAGTATCATGGTATGACAGTGCCTTGGATTATAGAGACGCTTGCGAGCTTTCTCTCTCCCGAGTCGGAGTCATCATTTTTAACCCCGACGTTACCCACCAGCCATCTTTAATAATAAATAAATTTTATTAGGCAGTACTGATGGGTAAAGTATTTAAGGACATAGATGAATGTGAGGATGTCAGCATTGACTCTATTCGAGAATATATTTGAGAATATATATATATATATATGTATATATGTTTATATGTATACGTTTTTCTGATATAAAAACAAAGAAAAAGAAAGATAAAAATGTCTGTTCTTCTGGACGCTCCGCTTTCAAGAAAACTAAATCTTTCAGTGGCGTTCCAGAGGTTTCTTCCTCACCAATCTATGTTCCTGAAACTGTTTCCCATCCCAATCCCATTTGTTGAACACTTGAAAGACACTTTTTAAACTTTTAATATTACAGTGATCATTATTAAAATATATACATAGTATAAGAAACCTCCCAAAATACAATAGTAGTTAAAACACACACACACACACACACACACACACACACACACACACACACACACACACACACACACACACACACACACACACACACACACACTGTCACAGTGTCTGGTTGTGTTCCCTTGTCTATCACTAGAGGTCCTCGTTCTCACAGTGTCCTTCACATTTGACTTCAATTCCCAGCATTCTGTCTGTCACTGTCACTCATCAGTTCGTTGCACTCAGCTGTTCCCCTTAATCATTGTTCCCAGCTGTTCTGTGTTAGTCTTGTTAGATATGTGTATATATTCCCTGTCTGTGTTAGTATGTGTACGGAGTCGTTGTTTTATGTCCACACTTCCAATCTGTGTCTGCCCGTTCTTGTTTTGTCTTGTGCCTTGAATTGCCTATGTGGATTTTGACCCCATGCCTGAATTACTACGAGTTTGGATTACCCTTTATTTAATAAATTACTGCACTTGGATTTTTCCGCCTCCTGTGTATGTTCCGTCTCTCTCTCTCTCTCTCTCTCTCTCTCTCTCTCTCTCTCTCTCTCTCTCTCTCTCTCTCTCTCTCTCTCTCTCTCTCTCTCTCTCTCTCTCTCTCTCTCACACACACACACACACACACACAAAAAAAGAAAACTCTGATCACTATAATGGCGACTTCAAACTAAACATTTTCAACAAAAACCAAGAGTCTGACTTACAAGAACAGCCCTCATTTACAGGAAACGGTGTGTCACTTGCACTGGGAGTGTTTGTTTGTTCATTGTAATCTACAGAGAGGGAAGGAAATGTAACTCTTTATTCCCTTTTAGACTGATATATTCACATGTACATTCTTTCTTATCACACAGCAGCACATCTTGCTCAGACAACAGGTCAGAGATTACCTGCAGTTTATAACCAAATCATCATCAAGTAAGTTTTCTAATTTATCCTTAGGAAAAGGGGAAAAGGTGCTTACATTTTAATGGTGAATTAAAAAAAAAAAAGTATTATGAATGGATGTGTTTCTAAAAATTATATTCCTTATTAGTGATACTCATTTTGTAATTTAGTTATGGAGATAAAAATAAATAATCACTGTGTGAAATATTATTCAATCCCATTTGTGTTGAACACTTGAAAGGCACTTTTTAAACTTTTAATATTACAGTGATCATTATTAAAGTACATAGTATAAGAAACCTCCCAAAATACAATAATAGTTAAAACACACACACAACTAAAGAAAACTCTGATCACTATAATGGCGACTTCAAATGAAACATTTTCAACAAAACACCAAGAGTCTGACTTACAGCCTTCATTTACAGGAAACGCTGTGTCACTTGCATTGGGCGTATTTGTTTGTTCATTGTAATCTACAGAGAGGGAGGGAAATGAAACTCTTTATTTCCTTTTAGACTGATATATTCACATGTACATTCTTTCTTATCACACAGCAGCACATCTTGCTCAGACAACAGGTCAAAGATTACCTGCAGTTTATAACCAAATCATCATCAAGTAAGTTTTCTAATTTATCCTTATGAAAAGGGGAAAAGGTGCTTAAATTTTAATGGTGAATTAAAAAAAAAAAAGTATTGTGAATGGATGTGTTTCTAATGTTATATTCTTTATTAGTGGTAGTACTCATTTTGCAATTTAGTTTAGGTGATAAAAAGAAATAATAACCAATGTGTGAAATATTATTCTGAGATAGCAACAGTAACTAAGGGGGGTGGGGTTACTGATAGGTCAATTTGACCATTCGCAAAGACCCGCCCCCTTTAGTTACTGTTGCTATCTCAGACAAACAAACAGAGTTGCTAACTGTCGGTGTGAAAACCTTTTCCCAAGATGTTTTTGATACAGTTTGGACACAGAAGTAATAAAGTTATTGTCCAGCTAAAGTTAGTTTTGATTGATTCACTTCCGTTGCTATTATTGTCCGTTGCAACCAAATCCGTTGCTAATTTATTAACTTAGAGGCCGCTAAAGCCCAATTTATTCTTCTGCGTCGGACCTACGGCGGAGCCTCTACGTGTTGGTTTTCATTTATACTTCTGCGTCGTTGTCCGCGTTGACGCGCATTTACACATGCAGAGTGAACATGCGAAACCCGAGGGAGGGGTTCTAGCAGACCAATCACAGCGCTTGCGTCCGTGTAGAATTGACGCGTTGTTAAATTTTTGGAGAGGTGCATGTCAGGATACGCCGAAGGGTGTACGCGCGCTACACACAGCCTACGACGTAGCTACGGCGTGAGTTCGACGCGGAAGCATAACTGTACGTTCACACCGCCGCTGACTTGAGCGACAAAGAAGCTTTGGCCGCCCTGCCAAGGACGTTTGTCAAAAAGTACGGGGAAGCTTGTTGACGCTTTGGCCGCTCTGACGTAGCAGGGAGAAGAGAAGTGTCACAACATTAAATGTAATAAACAGAAAAAACAAGCAATACATTGAAGAAACCTTTTATAATGACAGCATTTTTATAACCGTTTTGGTCACATTTGATCAGGGGGAAAAAAGAACAATTAGCTATTATTATTATTATTTGCATTATTATTTGCATTAGTGCAATTGGTCAAATCAGTGTTACCGTGAGCAAATGAATTGCATTCCCGCTTGAAACGAGCGTTCGTAAATATTTCAAATAAAAGTTGCGCTCATTCTCAAACGTGTATCACTGGATCATGGATATATCCCGAAGTTGTTGTGTTTGCTGCTGCTGTATTGTATCTGCGGAGAAGACGTCGGACTCTGAGATTTTGGGTTCATGACCTATATGCAAACAACGTGATATCATAAATGATAGGAAACCCAGCAACGATGATGATTAGCTTCTCCTCCATTTTCTCGGAACTAAAGTTTACATGGTATGCTTCTCCGGAATCAGCCAGCGCGAAGGACGTCTATATTCCCATTGGTTGCTGGCTTTTGCCGCTGCTTGCCGCTGAACCGCGTCATAGCTCATTACCATAAAGTTGAGCTACTTTCAACTTTCTGATTGATCCTCAAAACGTGATGCCGATGGATTTGACGCTCCTTGCAGCTGAGAGAAGCCAGCTTCCATTGAGAATGAATGACTTCCTGTAGCTTTGGAAGCTCAAGTCGGCGGCGGTGTGAACGTACAGTAAATTGGGCTTAACACAACACCGTTCTAACAGAAAAACCCTTAACACCCTCCGGCCGCCCATCCGCATAAAACAGTGCCTGGTGTCTTGAGAACACACTCCCTGAAATAGGTTCGAAGGTGAAAACCATGGGCAGGGCTAGGGCTGGGCTAAGGGGGCTTAAGCCCCGAATGTTTTTAGTAAAGCCCCGAATATTTTGCTACCTTGTCTTTCTCATAGAGCAAAACAATTAATCAGAAAAACAAATGTGAATAAGATTACAGCTGCCGTGATTACCTAATCATGAAAAGTGCATATTACAGTTTTATTTATATTTTTCCCTTTGCATTAAAGAAACTTACAACGTGCTTTTGCAGCGTTGAGCATTGTAGCCATTCACAGACATGTCTGTTGAAAGCATCGCCAATCAGAGGCGTTTAAACAAGTCGCTGTGCTGAAGATCACTACACTTTTCGCAAACTTGTCATTATTATTTGCAATAAACTTAAGATGCAAATAAGAGATTCACTGCAATGTATTTGATATTCTTGATGCTGCTCTGATGCACTCCATTACGCACCGCTCTGTTTGTTAGGATGACTAAAAGTTCAGCGGTCTAGCTCATCAATGTCAAAATGATTAAAGAAGGCGGGGCTTACCGTTCACAGAAGGATGTTAACAGTGAACGAATGCCTGGTAAAATGTAAGTAGATAAAGATTTAATATTTGACAACTCTTTTACAATAGAAATGTTGAACTACCGACAGTATCCGGTGACGCCAATTACTTAACTTTTATTTTTTTTATTTAATTTTGCCTTTTTTAATTGAAAATATGCTATAATTTCCTTGATTCATGTAGAGAGATTGTATGCATTCTTAAAAATAAAAGATTATTTGCAAATACTTTAAATTATTTCACTAATACAATAAGCCTTTCTTTTTCTTTATTCCCTTAAATCGCTTTTATAATTAATTCATTAATTTAAATAAAAATACCCAATTTTAGTTTGGGCTAAAGCCCCGAATATCCACTGACCTTAGAACAGACAGGTAGGTATACGCGTTTGAATATATATGCGTGTAGTTCTTCACAAATCAACCCTCAACAAACTACTTGTCTGGCCTAAAAATGTATAATACATACATTTTTGTCGCGTCTGCGTAACCATGCGAGCCGGAATTATCCCGATAACATTTTATCAGTACAGAATTAAAGGAATGAGGCCTTCACAGGGGAGAGACTAGTTGTCACTTCAGGGATGCGTTGTCGTCGTGTCCAGGCGCAGGTCCTTCATCAGATCCGGATCCGGCGGACTGCGGGAAACCTCGGGGTTTCAGAGACTAATATCAACCTCTGCTTATTGTATAGTATTATTCTAACTAAGTGTACGTGGAAAACCATGGCATGATTATACAAAGTTAGCATTAGAATCTTGTGAAAAGCGGTATATTAGGTCTCCTTTAACACGCTGCTGGTGGTACCCATATAAACACCAAACAGTGTTGATTCAACACCAGGGATTTTGCTGTGTTCGTTTTCTGAATCACATGTAAGCACATTTGAGGAAATTACCTTAGATCAAATGCGATGGTTTCTACTCAACAGTCTATAAATGAGGCCCATGGTCTTGACTACATCTGTTCTGTACTGAAACACTGATATACAGCCAACACTTAGAACAATTGTGTTTTATACTACTTAATACAAGGTAAGTTTATTATAGTCTTTGTTTCACAGTGTCTGATCTGAGGATTGTCCTGCTGGGTAAAAGTGGATCAGGAAAGAGTTCAACAGGAAACACCATCCTGGGCAGAAATGCGTTTAAAGTGGGTTTCTCTTCTGAATCTACAACTCAACAGTGTGAGAAACATGAGGGAAAAGTGGACGGTAGAAACATCACAGTGATCGACACACCTGGACTGTTTCACACATCCATCACGAGTGAAGAAGATCTGAAGGCTGAGATTGAGAGGAACCTGCAGATGTCTGATCCTGGTCCTCATGTGTTTCTGCTGGTCATCAAACTCGGCAGATTTACAGAGGAAGAGGAGAACACAGTGAAATGGATCCAGAAAAACTTTGGAGAAGATGTTATGAGATTCACCATCCTGCTGTTCACTGGAGTTGATAAATTGGAAAAATCACTAGATGAATTTCTGCAAGAAAGCATCAAGACAAATGAACTCCTAGCTATAGATGAATTGAAGGTGGCATATAATGCCTTTAATAATTCAGAGAAGAATGACCGAACTCAGGTCACTGAGCTGCTGGAGAAAATAAAGGACATGATGAATAAAAATGAAAGAATGAATGAATGCTACACTGCAGAAATGTATCAGAAGGCTCAGAGTAAGATCAGAAAAGAAGAGGAGAGAAAAAGACAAGAGGAAGAAAAAAGGAACCAAGAGAAGGAAGAAGAGATAGCAAAAGAAGATGGAGTTGGTGGAAGAACAATGCAATTTGCAAAAGCAGTTGTAATATCAATAGGAATAGTTGCAATATCAATTGGAATATTTGTAATAGCATCAAAACTATATGCAAGATCTCGTCTGAGCAGAAATGATTCATATATCGGTATGAATCACAGGTCCTGATCTGCATGAAAAAAAAAATGAAATGCATGATTACCCACATTTTGGGATTTTTATGCGTTTAGTTTTAACCATTCATATAATAAATCACAACATGAAGAGTCACATAAAGAGCTACTTTTTCGTAAATGTGATAACATGGCAATGTAAGCTGGAATGGCCTTGTTGTAAGAATTATACATTAAAATAAACAATAATAAAATGTATAAATGAATCCAATTTGACAAGCTAATGTTTTTTTCTTCCTTTTCCTCTATTAAATAAATTATTTAATGTGACCTATTGAATCTATTCAAAAGGCAGGATTTGACACACACACACACACACACACACACACTCATACATATATTTATATACTGTAGAAGTGTTTCATTTGTAGAATTTGTTAATGTGTGTAACTGCAAACTATAATTTTGTGTCACAGATTTACCTGACGCCTTAAAACGACTGCAGAGATGGGTGAGTACTGATCTGTATGTTTGTTGGCATTATGTGAAAGGCTGTTAAAAGATTTGCCAAATCAAAGTAATATGGCACAATGGGCTGTGTACAAGCTCGAGACAAGAGGTGCTCTACAGTGAAGGACTACACCGCTCTACAGTAATTTGAAAGTGATTGCAGTACCAGTTTTGGCCACGATCTTACATACGGCTCCTTTAAGATTTTTACAAATGTTTATTAAGTTAATTCAGTATTATTTAATATAACTAATATCTTGCATAAGAAATTTTGTTTTATGTATTTTGTTTTATTTTAGATCTTATCAACAGAATAGATAATCTCCGGATCGTTCTGCTGGGTAAAACGGGAGCAGGGAAGAGCGCAACAGGAAACACCATCCTGGGCAGAAACGCTTTTGGGGTGAAACATTCCCCAGAGTCTGTCACTAAGACATGTAGTGCACATGATGAGATAGTGGATGGCCAGAGAATCACTGTGATTGACACGCCGGGACTCTATGACACATCAATGAACAAAGGACAGCTTAAACATAAAATAGCAGAGTTGTTCAATTATTCTGGTGATGGTATTCATGTATTTCTGCTGGTGATCAAACTGGGCAATATATTTACAGAGGAGGAAATTAATACTGTGCAGTGGGTCAAGGATAACTTTGGTGAAGAGGCTTCAAAAAACACCATAGTGTTGTTTACGAATGGAGATGAATTAGAGTCCAATGGAATGACAATTGAAGAATATATAAAGGAATCGGAAAAGCTGCAGAGATTAGTTGAGCGGTGTCATAGAAGATATCAGGTTTTTAATAACAGAACTAATGATCGCTCCCAGGTCGCTGAGCTTGTGGAAGAGATAATGATAATGATACAGGAGAATAACAATAATCTTTACACTAAAAAGAAATATGAGGAAACTCAAAGAAAATTGTTCATTGCAAATGCTGTAGGAGTTGCAACAGGAGGAGTATTAGGAGCAGGAGCAGTCGGGGGAACAGCTTATTTAGCAGGAGCTGCTAAAGGTATAGCAACTGTCGCTGCAGTGCTGGGGGGTGCAGGTGTAGCTGCAGTAGCGGGAGTTTTTGGAGTTGGAGCAGCGATATATAAGCATGTAAAACCTGGATCATCAAATAAGGACAAAAAAGCTTGAAATTAGATCATGTATTTTCAAAATGTGGACTAGAAAACTGGGATAGGCTCCAGGACTATGACTTAGAAGGTTGTATAAGGAAAAAGAGAGACAGAGATTTGAAAAATGTGGTATGCCTTTGAGGATACACATCACAACTATGGAAATTAATACAAATTTAAAAACGTTTCTGTGATTTGTTTGATGCAAAAAAATGTAAATGTAAATATGCTAAATATGTTGTGTGCGTGACACGTCTCAGTGTCCTAAAATTAGGGTATATACATTTATTATATTTTTTCACTGCTGAACAGTTTCATCTTCAACCCCAGAGACGGGGAAACTCTAGCCCTCGAGGTCCATTGGCTGCATCCTTAATCAATCATATAATTTGATGTATGATACAACTTATACTTTTCTAAGTATCCCTGAAGACTTTAGTTAGACTTTTCAGGTGTGTTTGATCAGGGTTGGAGCTGAACTCTGCAGGCCGGTGGCCCTCCAGGAGCAGGATTGCAGGACACCCCTGTTTTACCACAAAATGAGATGTGTGAAACTCTGCAAGAAAATATCTTGTTAAAAATGCAAAGATGTAGTCAACTAAATGTAATAATATCAGTTTTATTTGAATATTTATTATATTATATTAAATATCAGAATTTAATATTACCATTTGCACAGTTTTTAACTGAAAATACATAGATTGAGAAGAGGGACTGTGTACAAGGGGCCCTAAGACGAGGAGGATCTTCTCTAAGGGCCCCGGCCCTGGAACGAGATTTCTACTGAAGAAACAATGCTATGACCAGTACATGGCGCCCATTTTACCTTGAGACACCATTCATTGTCAATACTGTGGATAATCCTTTTTTTATACCCTAATCTGGCAAAATATCTCAGGGGATACATACTTTTCAAAATGCGGTAAATAACAGCATGATCAATATATGACTTAATTTTTAATTTCAACATCTTAAGACAATGTTCATAATTAGTATTAGCAGGTGTATTGTATTATTTTTTTTTAAAAAAGTAAGATTAAAGCTCCAGTAGGTAGCTTTTGTAAACAAATATTTGTTAAAACTGTCATTATGTCCTGACAGTAGAATATGAGACAGATAATCTGTGGAAAAAATCGAGCTCCTCTGGCTCCTCCCTGTGGTCCTATTGCCATTTGCAGAAATACACCGCTCCCGGTCAGAAACAACCAATCAGAGCCAGGAGGAATGTCTTAGCAGTGTCAATCACGCTCGTGTACGCGCTGATCACCCCTCTCTTGCACAGCGCGAGCGCGTACCGTCGTTCGTGACTCTCCTGTTCGAACAATGAACAAATCTTTTTTCGAGTCATTTCGTTCATTCAACGAACGAAATGACTCGCAAAAAAGATTCGTTCATTTCGAACGAGTCTTTTTCGGAGTCATTTCGTTCATTCAACGAACGAAATGATTCTAAAAAAGATTTGTTCATTTTGATGAACGAGTTCAAACAGGAGAGCCACGAACGTGCATCACAGAACAGAGCAAGGCGAGCATTTGTGCTTATAAAACTTAAAGTTTTTTTATTTATTTTTGAAATGACCGATCGTTTCGCTAGATAAGTGTCACAGTGTCTGGTTGTGTTTCCCTTGTCTATCACTAGAGGTCCTCGTTCTCACGGTGTCCTTCACATTTGACTTCAATTCCCAGCATTCTGTCTGTCACTGTCACTCATCAGTTCATTGCACTCAGCTGTTCCCCGTAATCATTGTTCCCAGCTGTTCTGTGTTAGTCTTGTTAAATATGTGTATATAACCCTGTCTGTTTCAGTGTGTGTCACGGAGTCCTTGTTTAATGTCACCACACTTCGGATGCCTGTTCTTGCCTGTTTCTTGTTTTGTTTCTTGTGTTGGATTGCCTTATTGGATTTTGACCCCTGCCTGGATAACTACGAGTTTGGATTGCCCTTTAAATAAAAAAGAGATGTTGCAAAACATACCGCTGGATCTCTTAGTGACGGAGTCCTTCTGTCACGTACACACACAGGAGAGAGAGAGATCCAATAGCAGTAGTTTTTATTTAAAGGGCAATCCAAACTCGTAGTTATCCAGGCAGGGGTCAAAATCCAATAAGGCAATCCAACACAAGAAACAAAACAAGAAACAGGCAAGAACAGGCATCCGAAGTGTGGTGACATTAAACAAGGACTCCGTGACACACACTGAAACAGACAGGGTTATATACACATATTTAACAAGACTAACACAGAACAGCTGGGAACAATGATTAAGGGGAACAGCTGAGTGCAATGAACTGATGAGTGACAGTGACAGACAGAATGCTGGGAATTGAAGTCAAATGTGAAGGACACCGTGAGAACGAGGACCTCTAGTGATAGACAAGGGAAACACAACCAGACACTGTGACAATAAGACCCTTATTCATCGTCTGGTATCGTTTAAAGCCCTTTGAAGCTGCACTGAAACTGTCATTTGGTCCTTGAAACGTTTGTGTCCTATTGAAGTCCATTATATGGAGAAAAACCTTAATTTCTTTTCGACTGAAGAAAGAAAGACATGGACATCTTGGATGACATGGGGGTGAGAAAATTATCAGCAAAAGTTTTTTTTAAAAGTGAACTAATCCTTTAACGTTATCTTACTAGCTATTTATAACTTATAGAAAGAGTGCAACGTTATAAAGTTACATGTATTGCAAAATACATAATGATTTGAGGACCAAGTTTGTAGTCAAAGTATGGGCAGGCCATAGTCAATGTAAAGCATATTGTTGATGTTTCGTCCCTATTAGTGAATGTTCCATAACTGTTTATAATCCGCCGTCATCGGTGGTCCTGTTTACTAGCCTGCGCGTTCACGGCAGGCTCCGCTGTGGGGGAGGAGCTGTGGAGGGAGGGCTGTAGCGCAGCAGAGAGCAAGGGGGTTGGACCTGGAAGTTGTGCTTGTTCAAATTTTCAGGCTAAGTCAACATTTTCTCAAAACTCCCTACTGCAACTTTAATATATGCCTACTTTATACAAAGTCAGAATGTCTAGCACTATGGGTGGACATGTTGGCTTTAGGTCAAACTGACTAAACGAACACTTGAACGCACAACAATTTGAAGCAATTCATGTGACCCACATACTCCAAACAGACTCAACTATGATACTGACAACAGTACTGGATGAAAAATACTTTCTCGTGCATCCTATAAGAGACTAAAGAATATGTATCCTGTGGTGCATGTTGACTGTTTTAGGGTTATTTTTATATTTACTTACAATTTTAATATAGCTTAATTGTTAGGCTTTACTGCATGCTTAGAGTTGGTTCATGCCTTGAATAAGTGACTTACACAACAATTTTGATCTTTTTCATTTTGTTTTCTAAAAACTCTCAACATCACCCATCTGTATGATATCTGAATGCTGAAACATTATTTGATATTTGTTGGAAAAATTGTATTCTCTGGACTTCATTGTGCACTCATTATTCTGTTTTACACTTTTACTGTACTGAAATATTATTTGTCCACATGTTTAATTAACTTATGTGCAGTCATATTTTAGCAGTCCCTGATACATTAATGTTTTAGGAGATTGCATTAAAGTATTGTGTTTGCAACCTAAATTATTTCAAATCAATTTTGTCATAATTTCTGCGATAATTTCGGTTACAAATGATCACGGTCCTACCATTGATGACTTTGTAAACTGGTGTGACAGAGCATTCGAGCAAATAAAAGTGGCAAAGACCACCCCTTTTACTCTGAGTTTGAGATTGTACCCTCCAGCTTGTGGTTTAAGTTTTCTCGAGTTAAGAGCAATAGATATAGATACTAATTTATTTCCACAGACATTTCCCTTCTAAGTTTAGGTAATAGAGGTGGTTAGTAGGGTCAGCAGTTTATTCAGGGCCAGTTGGGGGTTGTATTGTTTTCTATTTTTATGGTTTGGTCTGTATGTCTTGCTGTAAAACTAATTGTCCCCTGGGGGACATAAAATAAAGTTGAAGTTGATTTTATTTTGATGGCCCACTTCAGATATGCTTTTGGCTACAAGTTAAATTGCACCTACATGTAAACTAACTCTAATTAGAGTATTAGTAGACTGGTAGGGTTAAGGTTCGTAGAATAAATTGACATGTAGTTGCAAAGTTATTTATAGTCAGTAGAATGTCTGTTGGTGGACCATCAGATTAAGTATTAACAGCTAATAATAATAAGCAGACAGTCTACAAATTTTAAGGTAAAACACTACTTATTGTTATGAAACTGCACAGAGACACAAAGGCTGAGGATCCACATCCAGTAATTTATTTAGAGGGTAATCCACAATCGAAAATCCAAACACAGGCTAAGGTCAAATAGCTACCAGCAAGACAGTCCAAACAATGAGAGAGTCCAGGAAACACAAGCAAAGAGTAATCCAGAGCAAAGGGCAGAATGTATCAAGACATGGGAAAACAGCAAACAATGGCTGAGAATGGCAGACATTACACACACAAGACCTTTTATAGTCCCTCTCCTAACTTTTCATCGGCATGAAACAGTGTGAAATTGAAGTTGTACTGGTCTTTTCTATCTTATTGTGACATATATACAAGGCCTCTGGAACGAGTAATGTAGAGCGGGGCTTGATTTTGTGTGTGGGGAACTGATTGGATGGTGGTGGTTTGCTATTGGTGGATCTCATGTGAGTGACAGGTTGCTCCGCCCACATCATCAGAGAAGAGATGAGCTGGAAGAGGGAGGGGAAGTTATTCTGATTCAAGATTACCATGAACATGAATTTAAAACAATAATGATTATCATTACTGATAAATCATTTAGAATTAACAATTTAATATTCCATAAAATAATTATAATGGTTAATTTCATAGTGACTTCAACCCCCAGGGGTCGGCCGCTGCGACCACCTCACTTTTTTTCTTATCCGTGCGAAAGAGACTTAAATAAATCTGTCAATTTTTGTCATACAGATAAGTGTTATACCATTCAAAACTGTTAAGTATCTACATTTATTTGTGTTTTTATACTCACTGAAAAAACAAAATGTTGTGCTTATCGTAAAATAAAGAAAACAAAAATGATGCACATTCTGCTGTCTCTCTCTCCATTCTTGAAGTTCATTCCAAAATGCTTCTATATAAACTGTAACTCAGCGAATACATGCCACACAGACATGAGAGATATGTTTTTAGAAAGATGAAATATCAAAAACAAATATTCTCTGATTATGTAAACCAATGCGAGTTTTAGTTTTTCAAGGCATGCTCACTATCTTTAATGTGACCACACACCCATGCGCTGCGCAGGCTTTGACACGCAAATCATCCATGTGAGAAGAAAATATAATGGACTCTATGTCAACAATTATTTATGACCCAGCAGGAGTTCGGTTCTCAGCTTTTGACCTCCGCTTCCGGTCTGTCTATGTTTGTGCTCTTTTATGATACCATTGTGACAAACTAGAAGTTGTCACCAAAAATGGTTGTGATGTCCATGGGAGGGCAATGTTGTCACAGAGAGTTGCGAGTATAAAAGCAAAGAAATAAAATGGAAAGGGGGTAGCTAGAGAGAGCACACACTACCGCCACACTCTCAGAAAAAAAAGTACAAAACGGTACTTTTAAGGAACAAAAGCTTGTCACTGGGGTGGTACCTTCAAATGTACATTATTGTACCTGAAGTCAGAGGAGCAAATTTGTACCTTACTTGTTTGTTCCTTCTAAGGGCCAGTACTGTACCTTTGAGGATCAATAATGTACCTTAGACAAAGGTACAATAAAGTACCTCTGGAAAAAGGTAAAATTTTGTCCCATTAAGGTACCGCCCCATTGACAAAGCCATTTTGTACCTTTAGGTGGCAAAAAAGTTCCTTTTTATTCCTTAAGGAGTGAAAGAAAATAAAGACAAACAACAACTAACTGAATTTAGTCCTTAAATGGAAAACAGTTTAATTCACAGATTCAATAATAATTCATCTCACAACCATACAATGTAACATCCCAAAATAAAATGCCACAATGTTTAGGATGTCATGTCTGATATAAAAAACATTAAAAAAAAAATTAAATACATTTTTTAAGAAGCATTTCATTGACCAACTGACAACTTCATACTGCCACTCCAAAAACAAAATGAACAGCGATATCAGAGAATAGATGCATGGAAGGGAATAAATACAATGGAACCATTTATCTTTTCCTTCTTTCAATTTCATGAACATCACTAATAAGAACAGCAATATAGTGCAGAAAAACACAAGTTTATTATCAAAGACCAAGCAAAACACTTTAGCACCACACCAAAGTAAAGAGAGTCACTTAACGGATAAACTACATGACACTTGATGTGTTCTGGATTAAAAAACACAAGCTTTGAGCTCATCCACAACACTCTATAACCCTCCCAACACAGCTTAACATAAATGCCGCATACTAACAAACAGTTTATCATCGACACAGTATGTATCCAAAGCATGAAAATCCATCACCTCAAAAGGGTCAAGGACAGTCCAGTCCTGTTCATATTTCACCAAGTAGGCGTAATATTGATGACAGAAAGAAAGGAATTAATAGTTTTCCACATAACGCCCAATCTGTGTGTATGTTTAGAATATATTTGACCTGAAAAAACAAAGGTATTTTTTCACAGTGCAAATGACCCACAACAAAGACATCCCCCACACAGTATTTAACACTGTTAATCACAACCTCTGTTACTCGGTTGAGTGTAATGTCCTGAAAATTGACATATTTGTACCGCTCACTAACAGTTATGGAATGCCTAAGAGCTGAAGGAAGAGACTGTAACAGTGTGTTAACACTGCGTCCCATAACCCTCTCATACTCCCCAAACATATTAGTTGAGGAAAATTCCCAACACTGTCTTAACTGATGGCGGCTGCTTAAAGTTGATGTAACATTGACAAAGTTCCTTGAGGAACTAGCAACCCGTTTGAAATACTGATGTTTCCCTTCAAATCTCATGCACCACAAAGACCGTAAAGGACCGTAGGACAACATTAGACGAGAATAATGGATCAAGTAATGACATTTGGGAGTTATCACATTTCCAAACTCTTTTTCCATGCCATGCAAAAACTCAGAAACTAATTGGTCAAGAAGAAGAAGGGACTCTTTTTTTACAACCGGTGCCATTAAAATGTCGGCAATTTCACGACACAATAAATAGATCCACCAGTAACTGCAGCCTTCAGGTACCCTGTGTGCCATCAAGAAAGGAAGTAGGCGGAACAAACACCACTTCTGTGAAGCAGATCCAACAACACTGGATCCATGTAAAATATTTTCTGAGAAAGCCACAGGCTTATTTGTCTTATCATTTTGTCCAATGGACATCTTTCTTAGTTCATCATTTATTTATTGTATGGTTATATGTTTTTCTTGATGAGCTTTACATACAACAAGCCTCAATACCAACGGTGCTACACCCTCCAAGAAATCATGCATGACATCTGGAGGAAGAGATGTTGTGACGTCAAAGTAATCTAACTGGTCAAATACACATCCACCACGAACTCCATACTTTCCTTTGTTTTCTGGATTTTGTTTTACACATTCTAAATGGTATCTGTGTACATCAACATTTCTTAAAACAAAATCAGATTCACTGAAGTTCTTTTTCATCCCAGAGTGAGCAGCCATGCAGTATCTACAGATTCGACCAGCACCAAAAGACAAGGCAAATCCACCTATCACATGAGACGACAGATTGTCTCCCAATATTGCAGCTACAGCTCCAAAAACATGCTTCTCCATGCCATTAACAATGATATTAAGTCCCTCTGATGACAGTTTCTTAAGGTCATCAAGTAATGGCTTCAAAATTACATCCAAACCAAACTTTTTTACGTGAACGTAACGAAGAAGCAAAGCTAGATGGATATGTTTTAACTGTGAGCAGTACTTTGAACCTACGTTTCTAACAGTGTAGTAGAATGCACAAAGTTTGTGCTTGTTGCGTTTATTACACACCTCAAATTCATCCTCATATAGGTGTAACCTTAGAGCATCTGGATTATCTGCAAATACCTTGTGGTTCCTGAAATAAAATCCATCTCTATAATCAGTTAGAACATGTTCATCTCTTTCACAGTTTCGCTCTCTCTGCATAGAATCCCAAACATCTTCATGAGAGCAGTATTTCTGAAGTACATCACAAATGGGTACATATGAGTAGCTTCCAACTTTACGACCACTTGGGTCTCTCAGTGCGTAGTCTACAGGTTCAGTCATTTCAAGGTTGGATTTGCAGTAGTTTTTCAACATATGCGGAGAGCTAACAAGTTTTGATGCCTCTGAAAAAAAGTCAGAACACTGCAGAACTTCATAAGGTTCAGGACAAGATTCTACGTTGAAGCCATTTTTTTCAAGATGATATTTTAGAAATGCATCATAGTTTGCTTTAAAGAAGTCAAACAAAAAATTATGTCATCCAGGATTTCTTGTTGAACAGTCTGAGGAAGGTGTTTTTTTCCCCTCGATTTCAGAATAAAGCCAAAAAGATTCTCTCTAAACTGCACTAACAGTTCATTCATCTCAGGGGTTGACAGCATCACTGGGCCCCTGCTCCTCCTCGCCCACGACTGTTTCCCGGATATCATTAGCAGTGGCTCGTCTGGCTATAATGTCTTTATGCTTCCTGTAAATATGTCGTTGGAAGGACTCATATTTAGAAAATGTTGATTGACAGTTGTTAAGGTTACACGTTATGGTAAAATGTGGCTCGTGCATGAACAAGTCCGATGTGCTGGATTAACTTCACCAATGTGAAGGCTCTTCGAGAGCATTTAGGACAGCTGGAAGATGCATAATTGTACCTTAAAGATACATTTTTGTACTTTTGAGGTTACATATGCAAAGTGTGTACCTTAGGGAACAAAAATGGACCTGTATTGTACCTCTTTTTCTAACAGTGCACACCACCCTGAACACGCTAATTTCGTCTGATCTCGGAAGTTAGAGATGGGAAATATGGACTAATACTAGAGGTTTAACACAGCGATTGAGCCCTGACTCATTGCAGTTGACTACGGATCAGCGCGGGCAGATAGAGAGACGGCTAGTTTGAATTTCCCCATTATTTCGCTGGTTATTTTTCTGAGAATGCCTGCTTTTTTCCCGTTGCTGTGGAGCGTGTTGAGTTCGGACATGTACAGTACTTTGGATATTGAATCCGGCTGAATTATGACTGGCTAGGAATTCTAGTTACCTGTGATGAACTTTGGTAGCTTCCTGTACTTGAGCCCCATTCCCAATAACTGAGTCATTGAATCATGGAAGAGTGAGAAAGATCCTGAGCGTTTGAAAATATAAAATTTTACTTATAAGTGGACTTATAAGTTGGCACCCCAGAAAAACCCAGTCAATCCGCTATACCATTTGCTGTGTGATCAGGAAATTATTTTACAGAATTGTTTTTCCTGGCCTACTTTTGTCTCTAGCTGGTTCATGCCCGCAGGTCCTGCCCACTGAATATGATATTTAAATAAGGGTTAGAATACAGTAATTAAAACAAGAAGACACTCTGCAACTCTAGTGGTACAATGGCTGTTCCAAAGACTCCTAAAACTGGTAAAAAGTTGATGTGTATTTCACCAATAAAAATACCAGGTGAAATGGATGAAAAGTTGACTTTTGCATCTAGAAAAAGACCGAATATTAGTCTGACAAAATTTCTCCATGAAGATGTAGACGTGATTTCTCAATGTCTGGTAATCGTGTGGGGAGATATTTGTTTGACAAGGTGATGCGAACTGTTAATCTTAGAGATGATTTCATGTCAAATGACCCCTGCATGATTTTCCATGCCAAAGACTGGTTTATATTTAAACATTTTGTTTGGAGAGATTTGAATGACTGTGGCGACGACATCACAGAGTGAGACGGCGTGATTCCTGAAACAAGGCTTCTTGTGGTTGGGGATCATAGTAAAAAGTTACCAGATTACTGTGCTTATATGTTCCGCTGCAACGACAAGACAAAGCTCTTGGATGAATTTAGCATGGATCTGGGGTATCACAACCTGACCTTCCTCACAACACCATATGGCAGCACCGGTGCAATAGCTGGAGCCGCAGCCCTTGCTGGGATTGACAAAAGATCATAAAAGCTACCATCGTGTAGCAAATTAGATCAAAAAGGGAAATATATATATATATATATATATATATATATATAATCATAACTTATGATCAATTGCCTAA
Organism: Gila orcuttii; assembly: GCA_026230005.1. Taxonomy (NCBI): domain Eukaryota; kingdom Metazoa; phylum Chordata; class Actinopteri; order Cypriniformes; family Leuciscidae; genus Gila; species Gila orcuttii. Next base: position 46,634,718 of record JAPDVR010000008.1, on the reverse strand, counting down.
ATATTTAAATATATATATATGGACAATTAATTACAATAATTACAACAGATTATAATTAATTATGAATATATAGATCGGATGGGTCAGCTTTCAGAATAACTTTTAACAGAATTAATTTTACATTGACTAATCTGTTTGTCCACCGAACCGACAGTACGATCTTCTTATCAACTCTCAAGCAAATATCACAAACAGTTAACCTCTTAAACACATCTAAGTAATACTTGCATGGATCTTTGGTGCTGAGCAAGAATGTGTGTGTGTGTGTGTGTTTGTGTGGATCCTCGGTGTGGTCCGTGAGCTTGAAGCGTTCTTTCAGTTCCACCGGAGAGGAACGTTTAAAAGGTTTACTTGAAAGCAAAGTTGCCGGAAAATTATGAAAGTTCCGTCTCATCCGAAGGAAAGGAAAAATGAGCAGGGAAGAAAGACTGAGCGACAAGAAGGACTGAACAACGATGAGATGACTATTGTCATCGTCCTTAAAGGATAAATCAGCCCACACCTATTTTGGATGAAATGACCAATAGTAGTCAGGAACATTTAGCAGGAGAACGTTTCTTTGTCTCCTTTTTATGACCTAATTAGCATGTTTTATGGTGGGGTCAGAATTGGTAATTTTTACTCCAAAGAGTGGTAAAAATAGTATAATACATTTTATCGTAAGATCCTATATATTGCTAAATAAAGGCGTAACAAACAGATTCTTTCAGTGCCAAGGAAGTTATGGCTGGAAGATATTAAAGTAGAGATACATTATATCACAATTTATTTATTTCGTTGCGATGTGAAGCGATCTTGGAGGGTTACTGAACAGCCCCATGAGACCTGGGTTGCGGTGCAGGGGGACGGTACTGTAATGACAGGTCATTGCAACTGCATGGCAGGGTTAGTGGAGGGCATATGAATATTAAGTTTGATATGTGTCATACATTGTATTTCCATAACTTTCTTTCAGAAAATGGCATTTGCTGATTTCCTCACATGGACTCCTCAGGCATCAGTAATGCAGTCTGTGCAATAGTCAAGTCAAGTCACCTTCATTTATACAGCGCTTTTAACAATATAGGTTGTTTCAAAGCAGCTTTACAGTGATAATAGGAAATTAAAGTAACAGAGATTGTTTTGGCTTTACAGCAGCTCTAGAATAAAGTTATTATCCAGCTAAAGTTAGTTTTGATTGATTCACTTCCATCGCAAAGATCATTAGTTATTAACTTAGGGGCTGCTAACACGACACCCTTCTAACAGAAAACCCTTAATGCGATCCGGCCACTCATTCGCACAAAAACAGTGCCTGGGGCTCGAGATCACAAACCTTGAAATAGGTTCCAAGGTGCAAGCCTTAACATTTTTTGAAAAACAATATCATCTACCCGTAAACTTCAAAAACGCGAATCTGTGAGAATGCCGATGGCGAACACATGTGTATTACGTGTTTAGTCCACAGGTATGTGCGCAGGCGTGTAGTCTTTTTTTTTTTACAAATTGACCTCACCAAATTACTTGTCTGGCCTTAAAAATTCATATTACAGAATTATTTATAACTTCCGCGCATCCATGTGAACTGGAATTATTTTGACGTTTTATAAGTACAGAGGTGAAGGGAAGGAGGTCTTCACAGGGGAGAGTCTAGTTGACACTTCAGGACTGCGTTGTCGTCGTGTCCAGACGCAGGTCCTTCATCAGATCTGGATACGGCTTGGATACGGCGGACTGCGGTAAACCTCGGGATAAACAGAGAGACTGATATTAGCGTAGATGCCATCCTTCTTATGATGTATCAAGTACATCAGGATTTATGGGAAGTGTTCCCGGTTCCGGCTGATCTAAACTATGCATCCTAACATTGAATTATAGAAGTCTATAATGTGTTATGTGTATGCTAAGCCAAAGAGATGTGTTTTTAGTCTAGATTTGAACTGACAGAGTGTGTCTGTTTCCCTGTTTCTGTGCATGTTAGGAAGACTGTTCCAAAGTTTTGGTGCTAAACAGGACCTACCGCCAGCAGTCGATTTTGATATTCTAGGTATTATCAACTGGCCTGAATTTTGAGATTGCAACAGACGTGAAGGACTATAATGCGTTAAGAGCTCGCTCAAGTACTAGTAATAGAATGGTTTTGGTCATTCCACATTTTCCCTAAACTTCAGGAGCTGAAACATGCACAGGTACAGGTGGTTTAATTTGGTATCAAATAGTAAATTATTATGACTAAGTTACATATTTCTTGGTTTTAAATTGGGTTATAAAAAACCAACACTAAACTGGAATTTCTGAATGAAATGCATATAATTATATTCAAGCAATACTTGGCGATTTCTAAGCCAAAACACATGGGTTATATATATATATATGTCTGTGTATATATTTATATAGCCTATATATGCTGAAAAAACATTTTTCATGAGCTGGGCTATTTCTATGTACACAAAAGGCCTATTTCTCTCAAATATTGTTCACAAATCTGTCTAAATCTGTGTTAGTGAGCACTTCTCCTTTGCCAAGATAATCCATCCACCTCACAGGTGTGGCATATCAAGATGCTGATTGGACAGCATGTTTATTGCACAGGTGTGCCTTAGGCTGGCCACAATAAAAGGCCACTGTAAAATGTGCTATCACACAGCACAATACCACAGATGTCGCAAGTTTTGAGGGAGCGTGCAATTGGCATGCTGACTGCAGGAATGTCCACCAGAGCTGTTGCCTGTGAATTGAATGTTCATTTCTCTACCGTAAGTCGTCTTTACCTTCTTTACTTGAGGTAAAGTCAATTCTACTTGTATATCAAGTAAAATGAAGACAAAATGACCGGACACTTGCATGTTCTTTGTTTATTTTATTCAATTATTATTATTGTTTACACATTGTACTGTCAGATCTTAAAGACAATACCAATCTCACCATCATATTTAAAGGCACACTATTCAAGAATTGTACCTTAATATAACAGCTTCAAAGTCATTTCGGTGGTAAACAAACTCATAGTAGGGCAAATCATCCTGGTAGTAAAGCTTGGGGGGACGCCGCTGGAAAAACCAGCAATGCAAGTTTGAGAGGAGCACCCCCGACAAATCTCGCGAGAATCACGACATGCTTTACAGCAACGACGTCACACACATCAACAACAACATATGAAACATGAAGACATTTGCGCGCATTTCAGACGTGATACTCGACGATGGAAAAAGCAAAGAAAACGCGGTCGGAAGAGACTAGGAAAAGGAAAAGAGAATCTGACAGCGCGAGGAACCGGACAAGAGTCCCACTCGTTCAGGCTTTCACTGTTAAAGTTGATTCCTGCGATTATCATGAGAACAGTTGTCAATATCTCACATAATTATCAGGACATAAATAACCCTATCAGTTGTAAATAGTGTAAATGAGCGCAATTTGCAAACTATTATGATAAATTGCAATAATCATGTCTAACGACATCATAACTGACATTGATACGAAATAATGCGACGTACATGTAACTTTATTGATGTCATCTGGCATTTTGTAATGTTTACAATACACTCAAAAACACAAATGAAATTATACAGTAGGCCTATGCTATTTACTTGTAATTTAGCTGCCATCATGTAAAAACTTTATAAGCCATCAAACACGGTAGGCCACTTTATTATTATAAAGTGCAGAGGCCGTGAGTGCAGAGACGCTCTGTGTGAGTGGGATTTATGACAGTAACGTTAAATACAAGTACTCTACAGAGACTCTAGGGGGCGCTGTTTGACAAAAACGGAATTCCTGCATAGTGTGCCTTTAAGAAACATTTTCAGTTCATTGTATTAGTTAAGGATGATTTTCAATGAAAACTCTTACGAACATCCACAGTAAGCAATATACTTTTTAATTCACATGAAAGCATACAAATAAGATATTAATCATTCCCTTTTCTGGTCCTTGAAAAGACCGGAGCTGGCTGTTTGCTGCTTAATAAGATACACCTTGCAAAGTTTTTTTTTAATACCTACAGCATTACATTCTGCAAAGAAATTTACTACATTAATGCTTGGCTGGAAAAAACTACAGTGCAATTCATAACTTTACAGTGTCTATCACTTTACAGTCATTCTGGACAAATTACTTGAATTCCCATTTACGCATGCCATTGATAAAGGTGATTAAACAAACATAGTTTAAATGTGAACTGAAGTATACAGTAGTGGACTATAGCTCATCAACAGCTGTCGTTCATTAAGACACTGACAGACATGAGCTGCTAAATTTGCACAGCATGTGGAAAGGATAAAGCAAATCTTATCCCACAAAATAAAAAAATACATCTCATAAACAATGGTGATTATTCTAGATTTTTCTCTAGATTAGTAAAAAAGAAAACAATCTCACAAACAAAACCCTCACAAACATTATGATGTAATTTGTGCAGCAGTTCATCAACAGATGATCATTACAGCCTTTAGGTGAAGTATTTACATTTATTCATATAACAGATGCTTTTATCCAAAGTAACTAAAATAACAAATAAACAAAAACACAAGCAACAAACTTCATAAAAAACTGTATATTAGCAGTGCTGCGATATAAAATGTGTACACCACCAGAAAAGCACAAAGTTAGTGAAGAAATATAAATGCAACAACAACAGTTGTTTCTTAGTTTGTTTTACTGATAAGAAGAAGTGTTTATTTATGGTTATGAATTAATGCTCATAAAAGAGTTGTGTAATGGCCTCACAAGGTCTGTTGAAGGCTGAAAACTCATTTCACCACAGTGGGAAAGAGTATGACCCTGTTTACACCTGCTATTAAGATGCATTTTGGTCGATCGGATCACAAGTAGACGAGAGACACATTCACGTTTACACCTGGTGTTTTAATCCGTCTCTTTTTCCACTTTCACACACTTCTGTCCTGATTACTTCGAGGGGACGGTCTGCGGGCAGGTAAATATGTGGATTTTTTCAGATCTCTCAATCTAACGGACAAAATAAGCTTGCACAATTTCCATATAAATGTGTTTGGAGACGACGGAAAAACACACGGAGAGCATCAGCTTCAGTTTCTGCTCTGACAGACACAAGACAGCCGAAAGCTGTGAGTGTGTGTTAGAAATATTTAGTGTCGTCCACTTGTGATCCGATTGACCAAAACACATCTTAATACCAGCTGTAAACAGGGCATAAAAGTTTTAGTACAGTAAGTGACTGTATCTGGTTGTGGAGGTAAATCATGCATCATTCGCTCTCTAACCACTGAGGGTCTACAGGAAGGTGCTGATCCACATGCAGTCCAGAATATTGAGTTTGTAGGAGAGAGATACCATCGCACAGTCTTAAGTGCGCTAGCTGGAAGATCAACTTCTTATTTTAGGGGGAAGAAAGCCATTACTACATCAGCCAAGAAATATCTTGTTGAAACCACTATTTTACCATTATTTGACTATGGTGATGTAGTATATAGGAATGCACGTAAAGGTATTTTAGAACAATTAGATGTGTTATATCACGCAGCTATTAGACTGATCACTAATGCACCTTACAGAACGCATCACTGTGAACTGAAATACCTTTTAAATTGGACGTCATTACATATTAGACGGGAAATACACTAGTGTATTTTTATTTGTAAAGTCCTATTAAGTCTATTACCCAAATACCTGCAAGAGTTGCAAGAGACATGTGCAACCACATGTTAGTACATATTCAACCTGATCATCTAATCATATTCTTTGATTATCCCTAGAAAGAAAACTGTTTATGCTCGCTCAGCTTTTGGATTTGCTGCTCCAAATGATTGGAATGTGCAACAAAAGTCATTGACATTACAGTCATTTATTTTAATCTCTGCGTTTAAAAAACTATTAGGGAGTGTTTTAATCACAGCTTGTAAATGTTTTAAATGAATGTATATGTGTGTGTATTGTAATGTATGTTAGTATGTCTTTCAGGAGATTTGAACTCTCCTACAAGGCTGTTGTTGAAAATAAGAACTTGTTCTTAAGTGACTTGCCTGGTTAAATAAATGTTAATCCATCAATCAATCATTATAAATCAGCAGCGAGCGGAGATGAACTTACAGATGTGGGATGGAATTATCAATCCGATATATTATAGATCGTGAGACTGCTTACAGACTCTGAGGAAACCTCATATCCAACGAACCAATAACATCCCTCTCTCTGGCCCCTCCTGACATCACCGTTCTGACCGGATGGATGGCCCGTCTAACCTCATGAGACTCTGTGGACTGCATTACTTCAGTGTTAACAACCTGAATCCCTCCAGAGACACTCCCTTGAGCCTGAACAGACGCTTTAGTCATCGGCTGCTTCTCAACAAGGACTACGCTCTGGTAGTGCTGCATTTCACGCTTGCCAGATCCACGCGAGGCGGCATCAGATCTCTTCTGCTCCTCTACTAGCATATTCTCCTGAATGCCTAGGACTGGGCCGGGCGTCACCAACACAGTAGGATGGGGTTCAACCACATAAATGGGGGTGGCAGAGGAGTAGTACAACGCGGGCTGCTGGACTAACAGAGTTGGGTTAGGAACCATCACCTTCTCATGGACATACACTCCTGTAGAGGACGTGCTGCTTGTCTGTTGTGCTCCTGACATATGAATGGTGGCAGAAGAGCTTGCTTTCTCCTGAGAGTGTAGCAGACTAGCAGTCCCGTGTACGTTGCCATCTTTGTGTGTGGTGGACAGGACCGGTTTGGAGGTCACATGGGTGGTCGTGCTAATTTCATTCTCCATTGTAGAACCACTACAGATCTCAGCCAGGGTTTTGAACCTTATGTCAAGGTCATTGAGAAAAGCAAGGTTATCATCTTCATGCAAGAGACTGCAGATGTCCTCAAATGAGCCCATGCAAGATTCCTGACCCTCGTAGTCATAGACCTTCAGACAGTCTCCCATTTCTTGCTTCTTAGCCACATAGCCTGTTTTCTGTAATAACACAGAAATAACGTTGCATTTACTGACCCATTCATGTACCAAGTTCTGTCATGAAACTCTAGATGGCGCAGGATGATAGATCCTCAACTCAATTTGGTAGTGATCACATCATTATCTACATGGCGCAGCTGATTGGTTGCTGTTGCATCAGCGGCCAATGAGCTGCGGCTCAACGTTCAAAAAAAAAATTTGTGAATGTATTGGCAGTAGCAAGTCTTGGTAGCAGATCTATTCCGCCAATACCAAATACATTAACATTGCCATATTTATTACCATTGCAATCTCTATTACCATAAAAATCTCTCCAAGAATTGTCATGACAGAAATACACCAATGACCCAAAAATACATAGTTCTGACTGTACATACAATATTAAGGAATATTTTCATTTTAAACATTTTCAAAGTTGAAGTTTAAACAGTCACTCTTAAAAGCCTTATGTTTTCGGGTGCTAAAGGCCCGTTCTTCAATCTTTTATTATATCTTAATCTGTAAAGTATTATTATTACTTTCTCAGTTGTATTGCTTCCCTTTAATAGTTTAACTTTATTGCATGTCATGTTACGTTATAATTTCCATTAAGTCTAAACTAATAGTGGTTTCAAGCAAATTTGCATTGCATTAAAATGACACAATCCCATATATTGTGATTCAACACAATATCATAATTGGATTAGAGTTGAAACGGCAAGAGAACAAGAGACCCAGAGTGTGTGTGGAACAGCAGAAGAGAAATTCATGGATGTCCACGAGAGTCTTGTGGATACTCAATGTTTTATTTTACATTCGATTCCTTTATTGAATTTTTGTAGTATTTCTTGAAAACTACTTTTAGATAGGCCTGTCTAAAAAACTTCAAGCACATATTCATTGATGAATTATTGGTACAAAGACCTCTTAAAAGATCAAGGGAAGTTTGATTTCTCATGTCATGACCCCTTTAAACTAAATACGGCATTGATATTTAATTTCTTAAGCTGTGTAAAACTCATACTTACTTGAGAATAGTAGTTGCCTAAGAAAGAGTCAGACAGTGCAAGCCCATCATAGGTGTTAAATCTGCTATATTCGTCTTTCCTTTTTGCATACATGTAGTCCCCATCAGTCTGACTCTTGTGGTGATGATATGTCTTATCATGCAGGTCATATTGGTTGAATGAGTACAAATGTGAGCCTTCTGCTCTCACTCCACCATCTTTTCCATATTTTCCATCACTCCTCTTATTATGAGCCCCTCTTAAAGTATCCACAGTGATGATGCCATCATGCTCTTTTGACATCTGTAAGAGAGGCATTTCCTGTAGGGCAGAGCACAACATATTGTAAAGCCTCTGTTAACAGTGCCTGATACAATATTCACATGTAACCAAAATGCAGGGTTTTAAATTAACACTTGCTTAGTATGAAAATGCGAGTAAAAATCATCTTTGGCAAGTAAATGATATTACCAAATCACTTTAACTTGATAAGAATAATAGTTTGACCCTTCCAGATGTGAAAAAAATCAAAACTTTAGACCATCAGAAACTAAAACATGCCACCAGACGTTTGCTCTAAATTTAATTTAGGACGTCTGATGTTTTTTTCCCCCTTCCTTACATGTGAATTATTCCTCACAAAACCTCTGTAAAGGTAACCGCAGGAACATTATGCTTCTTGAGCCCCTTTAAATTTAGATCAAAAAAAGAAACCACGTTTTGTTCAAAAATTCTCTGAAAATAGATATTTACTTTGGTTAATTATGCTTGCAGGCCAAAAGACAATTGGGTTGTATGAGATGAACCTCAACAGACTGTGGCCGAAAAATACAATCAATTGCATATTTTTGTCATGGCAAGTGCTATTCAGATAAATAAATAAATAATAGGTATGTGTAATTATTAGGTTTATTACAGCGAAGAGCAAACATTTCTGCAGCAGCGCTCTTTACTCATGTAACACAAAACCGTATAATTATTATTTTGAAAAAGAAAGAAAAAAATAGCCACAAGTGGAAATTATTGGGGTCCAAGCAATTTGTAAAATTACTAAAATTACAAATGTCCTTGCATTAATAATGACCATTTTTTATTTTCATTCTTCAAAGAGTGCTTCGAATTAGCTTTTTATAGTGCTATCTTTAGCCGATTATCACAAAATTTGGTTCAAACATTAATATACACATGCTGCAAGTATACACCAAATTTCATAATGACCAGCTATTCAAAATTCAAGTTACTAGGTACATTACCTGCTGAAATTTGATTGGCTGTTGGCAGCCATTTCTATTGTGTGATTGGTTATAACTGGCGATTGATTAGGTTTCCCCTCCACGATTACGTAACCCTAAAGTTTGGGACGATTGAAATGACCCAGGGCTGCATTTCCCAAAAGCATCTTAAGTTAAGTAGATCGTTGAACGATTGCCACCAACGGTCTCTACGATAAACTTAGCTCACGATGGTATTAAGAATTGCAGCCCTGGTCAGTAGCCTAGGGAAGTGATTTCAGTCGAGCGGGAACCCCAAAACGACTTCTCTCACTAATAATATCTGAGTCTGAACTGCCACTATTAGTCTCTGTTTCTATGTTTGCTTATTAATATACAGTGTAGTGTTACAAATTTATTAAATGTTTAATTGAGGTTCCAATACAATAGTATATAAACTGAGACAGTTTCGTATACTGAATTTAGCATTTAAGGTTATGATGGTGATGATATTTGCTGTGAAAGAGTTTTCCAGCAAGAGAGTCCGGCAAATCCTGTTTTCTGTTTCTGTCAGATTACTGCTCTCTATCGAACATGCTATTCCTGTTTTCCTCTATTGTAAGCAGATTACTGAAACTTTGGTAGTCTCACTGTTTGAATATTTATGCTGATTGGATTGGAATTGGTAACACTCCATGTATAGGGCAGGTTCCTAAACCGGTATACATCATTTACATCATCACAATGTTAAGCCCTGCCCCTAAATGTATAATTGCAAGAGAACGTTTCCCTTAGTTTTAAACTCGAGACGAGCTTGGAAGACTACAGCAACGCACAGCTCGTGTTCTCAGTAAAGAAACCATCTTAAGATACAAACCCGAGTCTCCTGGTCTTCACTTCTGAGTTTTCAAACACTTTAGAGGAAAAAAGTTCACAACAACAGTCAAACCAAAAATTATTCAGACACCAGATATCATTTTTTATATTTTTTTCCTAGTGGGTGCAGGACACTATAGTTCATTTATGTAAGTGAGGATAGCAAATTAAAGTAAACTGTGACATATTATACCCAACAATTCTTCATACAGTGGACTATCAGTAAAATGTATAAAAATTTGGGACCAAAAATGATTCAGACACTTTAACCTGACCATGTTTTCTTAAGTGTTTTTTCTTTTGCTAATGTGACATTTTTACACCACAGACTGAACAAAATGAAGCATTGCTTGGTAATTGGTTGCGCTAAACTGGTATTATCTAATTGTGTAGTTAAATTTAACAGCTGACAGATATTCAACATAATTCATGTGTGACAGTCTAACAGAAGGAGGGACAAAACCAGTGAAATATAAACTGATTTAATAACTCTGAGTTCTTGTCATGTTTGATTACCATTTTCTAAACTATAGCGAATAAACTGTGATAATGTGAGAAATGTTGAAGGTGTCTGAATAAATTTTGGTTTGACTGTACACTACTGACACTGCAGAAACAGAAACCATGCAACCGCAAAAAAGTAGTGTTGGTCGTCACGTGTCATCGTCACGGCTGGTTGGGACAAAAACTCTCATTAACATGACAGAAATGCCCTTAATCACGTGTCTCTACTGCACCACGACTGGTGCATGAGTAAAAGTGTAAGCCTGTGTAAGAGTAAAATTCTGCCTTGCACTGTAGTGTCACATACCTTGTCCTCTCCCTGTCCTTCAGTGTTATATGCTATAAGATAATCTTTAGCATCAAATGGGATAGCCTTGAAATCTCCTGCAGCTGCTCCACCTCCACAAAGACAGAACAGCAGCAGAAGAGGAAACACTGCAAACACAGACAACTCAGTATTCATTCAGCTGTAATCATTTTGAAACATATCCACAACTGCACACGATTCTTATATGTAACACTTACATTTGACTAACATGTACGTACAGGTATCCTTTTGATTTCTAAGGGAACCATTCCTAGAACTAACTGGTGCGAAAGCCCCTTATAAGTAACTTTGCAACTCCATGTCAACTTATTCTCCTAACCCTAACCTTAACCTAATAGTCTACTCAGGGTCCCCCCAGGATCCTCCAACTTAAATGCAAGGCTTTTTAAGACCTTTTTAATACCATTTCAAATGAAATTCAATTCCGACAGAAGTATGAGGGGAAAATGACAAATCTGTATACATTTTAAACCCTAGAAAATAATTATGTACAAGTAGGCTACTTGAATTAAATAAACCATTTTCCTTAAATTATCAGTCATATTTAATACATACACCACAGCGTTGTAGCGCGCACGTGTGTGTAGGCCAGTGTTAATTTTGGCAGCCATTTTAGATTTAGTCTTAGTCTTCATCTTCAGACGAAAATGCTTATTGGTCTTAATCACATTTGAGTCATTCTGTTTTTTATAGTTTTAGTTGACAGTTACTTTACTTTTGGTAGTTATTTTATATGTAGTCTTTAGACAGAAAAAGTGTCATAATTATTCTCTCTAGGCCAATTCAATTAAGCTTATGAGAAATGAATGACATTGCACTCTTTAGCGGTAGCACTGGTGCAGTTCTACATATATAACATAAGTCCCGTGGTTCTCCAGGGTTTTAGAGTGCCGTCCCCCTGAACCCCCTCTCTTCCACTTAGACTGCACTCACACCTTTTCCATTAAGTGACAATATTTGCCCCCTTTAATCAATTTTTCCAGTTCATTTTTTACCTTTATAATAATACCTTTAAAAAAAGAAATGATGCTTTAAAGAAAACAATGTTCATTATATATGCAATGTTAAAAACATTAAAATCGCCAGTAGGTGGCGGTAACTCGCTATCTTTATGAGTGAGTCTTTGAGTCATTCATTCATTGAATCACACGATTCGTTCAAAGCCACATATTTCGTTGCAAAATAGAGCAATAAGCCTGACAATGCTGTTTTAAATGTAGTACATCACTTAATGTTACCCTTTTTTTTCTTTTTTTACTGTTGTATAAAATCAATGTCACATTTGAAATCGTGTGGATATTCGGGAAACATTGCATTCTTGCTCGTATAATATGATCAATATTAAAAACACTGGTGGATATATCAGTCTGCATTTTGATCGCAGATTTAGGCCGCGTGTCCACTAAAGCGTTTTTAGCCGGCTGAAAATGCTAGACGCTCTGCTGAAAACGCCTAGCTGTGGGCGCTTGAGAGCGTTTTAGCAGCGCTGCGTTTTTTCAGTTGAGACGATTCGTTGCTATGATACAGAATATCCGCAGCACAGTTTACCTGTAACTGATTTCGCAGATAATTTGTTTCATACTAAAATTTATTTTTCATCCATTTTGTTCGGTTAGCTCTGCTGGTTGATGTCGTTGTTCAGAAAGAATGTTGTGACAGTTGGCCTCCACTGTGATTGGACGGCTGGGTAAAAAGTGACAGTGATGAGCGCTGCGTTTTACCCAAAGTTGAACATTTTTCAACTCTCGGCGACCAGTAAAAAACGGCGAACGCTCAGCGCTTGAGCGTTAAATACACGTTCAGAGCCTCGTTACGCTCATGCCGTTTAAAAAACGTGGCGCTCCCATTGAAAACAATTGGAATTTTACGCCAGCTGCGTGAAAAAACGCTTTGGTGGACACACAGCCTTATTAGTCGCACAAACAGCGCAAGCGGCTCGTGACAGAACACAGACCGACTGAATGACACTTTAATTTAAGTAGAAAATCTCAAATGAAGATGAACTCCAGCTTGTCTGTGTTTTCAGATCATCCGCACTTCTTCAGCAGTGTAGAGAGCGCGCGCATGGTTGCCAAATACTATTGAAAAGCCCGGGTAGAAAATATGTTCTTTTAACAGAAAAGCTCTGATTTGGGGTTTAAATGATTGTATTTGTGGCCACAGCAGATTAAACCGACACTTTCCCATTTCAGACGACAAACTAGGCTAGGTTACTATCTTGTTCTGTACCTCATTTGCCTAGTAACCATAGTAACGAGTGCGCAAGCTTTTTCTTAATCGCTTTTTGCTTATCGGTTTTTCTGCTATGACGTGGAGCGCGAGGTGCACTCAACGCTGCATGCATTTTGAATTAGCCTACATTAGTAACAGTTAATTTTGTTACGATATATGAACTTAATCCTAGGAAAGGCAAAAAAATATATAAGACCTTTGTAACGAAATCCAAGACTTTGTATACCAAATTCAAGGCTTTTAAGGCCTTAATTTGAGATTATAAAATTTAAGACTTTTTCAATGCTTTTAAGACCCGCGGGTACCCTGCTACTAGTACTCTAATGACTGCTAGTTGACATATAGTTGCAAATTTACTTATAGTTAGTAGAATGTGTAGAGTGGACCATCGAAATAAAGTGTAACGAAAAAATGTCATAATAATTGATAATAAAATAATTGATAAAGACAGCTGATTGAGAGCCACTCATTTGCTGCTGATCGCACTTACTGCTCACTCTCACTCGTATCCAAGGTAAATCATCACCACTGTCACCCTATACATGTTGAACTATTGACGTTATCAACGGGTAAAATGCACATTACTTCCTGAACAAGTGCAGACCCAAGTTCGAACACGCCACAGTTCAAGTGCAACCGAAGTCGGACCACTTTCTACAGGTAGTCTCGTGTTGTGTACTGCGGTGCACTCCCGTGTACTCATGACAGCTTTCACATTAACACATTTTCATGAAAACCGTGCTCTGTTTCAAACTAAACTATGGAAGCTTGTTTCCGCCACAGAATAAAACATTTTAAAAGATAATTGCGAGTTTATCCCACAATTGCAAGTTTACATCTCGCAATTCTGACTTTATATCTTAGAATTGTGGGATATAAAGTCGCAATTGCGAGAAATAAACCTGGGAATTTCGAGTTTATATCATGCAATTCTGACTTTATAACTCACAATTGCGACTTTATATCACTCAATTCTAAGATGAAAAGTCAGAATTGCGAGATGTTAACTCCAATTGTGAGATAAAAAGTCGCAATTACCTTTTTTATTTTTTATTATGTGGCGGAAACAAGCTTCCATACTAAACTGTCTGTGTGAAAGCAGTAAAAAAAATGTATTTCTAGGAAAACACATATTTTACTTTAAAATCATGATGCAAGCATTTCTGTTGACAAACAGCGCATCCTTACAGCAAGAGAGAGGTTAAACTCACACAGAAGGAGCAGCAGTCCCAGCAACATTAGAAAAACACCAGATATTCCAAATCTAGAGACCGTTTTTTCTGGCAGGCAAACTTTCGATGCGTCACATGTGCAGACGTCTATGCGAAGCATCTGAGCAGCACAGATCTTCCCCTGCTGGTCCTTCACATCCACAAACACATGGTACACACCGGGCCATAGTGTTGTTTGAGATCTGAAAATCGCTGTAGTGTCTGAAAATATGATGGTAAACAAAAAGACATAAAAAGATTCATACATGATTAATGACCTGTTTTGAGGCAAAAATTCAGTACTAAATTTATATTCTAACATTTTTAAGCTTCATTTACTTTACAGTCTTAGGGTATGTTTACATGACACCGGTTTCAACTGAAAACAGATTTTTTTTTAATGCGTTTTGGCCGTTCATTTACACGGCAACGGCATTTTGGGGGCCTGAAAACAAAAGATTTTGAAAACGGTTTTCAAACTGACGTCATGCACATGCATACTACGTGTTCACCCTGAACGCATGTGTATTACGTGTTCGTGGGGTGTTTCTTAACATCGCCAACTATTGGCCTGGTATGCATAATACAGCCTTTTTGGTCATTTTCGCAGATCTGTGTGAACGGGAATCATTTAGACAACGTTATTGTCTGTTTTTAGTACATCGTTGTCATGTAAACATACTCTGAAGCTCTTCTGATAGGATGTGGGGTAATGTGATAATTACCAGAGCTTCTCCAAGATCCCAGAACGGCCGACACTATGTTGCTGTCTGGGATTTGAATACTGTCCAAAATCAGACTTTTTCTGAACAGTGCATTCTTGTGCTTGTAAAGAAATGTCCTTGAAAATACCCTCAGGCTGCTGATGCACTAGACTGCATCCAGTTATTTATTCACTAGTGTAACATGTTCAAAAGAATGATTTTCTTTTGTTGTGTGGACTTTCAGTTTGTAGTCTGTTCAAGTTTCTCCTCATTAGTCCTTGTTTCCAGGTGTGTCTTAGTCTATTAGTTCTTGTGCATTTAAGCTCTTGTGTTTCAAGTTTTCATTGTCAGGTCTTGTTTATATGGATGTTTAATCTGCATGCTCTGCTCTGTTCCCTGTGTTTCTCAGTTTCTTGGTTTTAATTACAATCAGTTACTTATTGATGGTTTCCATTTTAATGGAAAATCTAAATGCAATGCTTGCATAAACACTTCTGTCATGCATCTGCATCTACAGCATTATTCCCATGAAAGGGGTTTAAAGTGCTATAAAAGAAATATGAAGCAATCCCTATTGCCCTTCATGCTGATTTTAAGTTAGCATTTCTCAGTCTTTCGGTAGGGGGTGATTCATGATGATGTTGACATTTTGTTAGCCCCATAAGAGACAAAGAAAGGACTGTATTTTCTTTTGGTTACGAAAATGAAAAAAGTACCCAGGAATGTAATGTTGTGACTGGAATAGAGTGAAGGGAGGGTGATTACAGGCTCGCTAATGTCAAAAGTTATTTTATGACATATGATCATGTTTTAAAGGGGCATTCGGCAACTATTTCAACTTAATAAAACCGTTTCGAAATCATTTGGATGGTTTAATAATCT
Organism: Gila orcuttii; assembly: GCA_026230005.1. Lineage (NCBI taxonomy): Eukaryota > Metazoa > Chordata > Actinopteri > Cypriniformes > Leuciscidae > Gila > Gila orcuttii. Next base: position 46,618,867 of record JAPDVR010000008.1, on the reverse strand, counting down.
GTTCTGGTGAGAATGGTGACTTTCCCCGCTCCCCCCAGCGTTCCCAGGTGGAAAACCAACCTTGCAACATGGGGACTAACGAGCGAGAAACACAAACTGCTTTACGGCAATTCGACATAAACACACACGCCGCCCTCAATGTGTATGATGTATTACCACCTCGGTAGACACACTCCACACGATAAAGTTGGCCGACTCCGATAATAACAAATGCACATGAGCAGCGGTAGAAAGGGTGAGGAGGGGCCGCAAGTGAGTTCTTTTACGACATTGTTGTGAAATATATACGCCTCACAGCTGTAGGGGGAGCTCGTTGAGAAAACATGCGACAACAAAAGTGAAAATCAGCGAAGAAATAGCTAGAGTTGCCGAATGCCCCTTTAATATTTCCTGCATCATAAATTAGAACAGCTAAATATATTGTGATAGGTCAGAAACAAGTGAGACAAACCCATCTCAGTATCTGTTTCCATCCAAAGTTGGGAATTAAACTTATGCGCGAAATTGGAATATCACACAGAACATTTCCAACACAGTTTCCATCCAGTGAGTCAAAAAGAATAAAATCTTCACTTCCTGATAAACAGGTGCTAAATATAACTAAGAAAAGTAGGAGAAGCCACTGACTGTATATAATAATTTTCGTATATAATGAATTACTTGTGTATCAGAGCACGCAGACGAAATGCAATACACGTGCTGAAAAACACAAAAAATGTAATAATCTTGCATTCAGAGGCGAATGCTGCTGTTTGGGAACGCAGTCGTGTAAGTCAGTTCTGGGTCTTTGTTCAGGCATTTCAGAACGACCAAAACAGCATTTCAGATGCTGTGCTAAAAGATCCGCTGGTTAGTGCAGTTATGCCGTCCCAAAGCGCAAAGTCACATGATTTTTTTGATGCGCATCGAAGACTTTATTCTGTAAACGTGTTTCCATTAGTTTATGCTCATGTTTTCTTATCCGATAAAAAATGTATCCGACTCAAATGAGTGCATAGTTTTTATGTTTATTTTTAGAATCAATGCGCATCTTGGCGTTTCCATCCAGCAGTTTTTGATGCGATATCCCAAAATACGCATAAAAATAGGTGGATGGAAATAGCTAGTGATTTCTACAGACACTGCTTATTAAGTGTGAACAGATGATAAATATGGACGTTTATGACTGAAGAATTAAATTACAGCCTGTTTTCACATCAATCAGTCAATCAATCAATTGCTTTCGTGGTGGGGAACAATGGATAAGACACATGCCTTTGGTGTGAGAGACCCGGGTTCGAATCCACTGTGAGACACCAATGTGTCCCTGAGCAAGACACTTAACCCCTAGTTGCTCCAGAGGCGTGCGACCTCTGACATATAGCAATTGTAAGTCGCTTTGGATAAAAGCGTCAGCTAAATGAATAAATGTAAATGTAAATGCTTTCAAATCACAGCGATCGAATAGATAGACAGTAGAAATAATGCACATGAATAATATGGACTATTTTTATGTGGCGTTTGATTTTGACAGCTACAATCACTATCTTATTATTGTTGAAACACGATTATGATTACAGTAGCTGGAGTAATCTTGGAAAGTATGGTTAATAAAGTATTTTAAAATCTTAAAATGTACATATAAGACAATAAGTTTCAGTCCTAGTTTTTCATTACCGTTGAGATGTTCGACATGCCATGACTCCTTTGTTCTTTTGATGTCCACTTTGAAACCAAAGGGGGCTCCATTGGGGAAATGATCTTCGTCCCTAGCCGTGACATAAACCACGTGCTCTTCATAGCACAGTGTTTGAGACTGATGGATCAGCACAGGACAGTGGTCATTAAAGTCCTTTACTTGAATGGCAATGGTTCCTGTAGCAGTTTTAGCTGAAAGTTCTGTAACAGAAGTGATATATTCCTCCCATGACTTTAAATGCAATTTAAATGTTTGCAACACAACAATATGTTTCACAATATATCGTAATACACAAATGCAACAATATGTATCGTGGATAGTGACAATATTTATCGTGGAGAGTTCACCCAAAGAAAAAAATCTTTAGTGTCAGTACCACATTAAACTACTATATATAATGTCTAATAATGTAATGGGGGGATATTTGTGGGTCCTGATAATGCCAAATGTCTGATGTTACCAGTATAAAGTGGCCAACATTATTTTAAATATATCTAGTCAGTGAAAGAGTGCAAGCATATTCCTCTAATTCTGTATTTTCAGCTTCAGATTCATGAATATTGTTATTCTGGTGTCTCTATTGTCCTGTTCATTGGGTTTCCAGCACCAAGTACAAGCCTATTTATTTACACACACAATGTAATACTAAATTTAGCATTTTAATCAAAAGAAAAAATTGTGTTAACCTTTTATCATATGTCTTGGAGTATAGCAATAATATCGTATTGTGAGTTCAGTATCGTGATATGTATCGAATCGTGACATGAGGGAATCGTTACACCCCTACTATTTATTGCTTCTTTTTTTTTTAAATGCTTGCCAATGCTAACTGTCTCACGTAAGTATCATGAAATGCACACAGACTGACTTACCATTGGTGATGCAGATTATGTGGGCGTAATATGTGCCATTGACTAGAAACTTGGACTCATAATCTGGAATTTTATTGAGTCTTATATCAGCCGTCCTCTCATCTATAATTAGCCAGTTGTCAACGTCTTGTCCTTTTGCATACCTAAAATGAATGAAATGAGAACATTTATTAAAACATCTGAACAAAACCACATTCTTGAGTATGTTGTAAAGGCATGTTAATTTTCACAAAATCTCACCTCACATTAGTAGCAACTAATAGTGTGTCGCTGTCGATTGCTGCGTAGTTGGTTATGACTTTATTTAAAATAATAGTGGTGCTTTCTTCAGATATGGTGATGACTTTGACTGCAGGTTTGAAGCGAGGGCCCTCGGGCTGGTTGACCACACTGACTTGGATGGTGTACGTCTTGCTCTCTGTTATGACCACTGACGAGTGATACTGTGCCTTGTTAGAGACCGACACCTGCAGCCTGATTTCCTTCAGCTCTTCATAGTCCAGTTCCTTCAAAACGAAACAAAGGGTGAAAAGCAGGAAATGGGGGATGCAAGAATGTAGGACACTTCCGATCGAACTGCTTCACATTTATTCCTGTTCCATGAGGTCCACTTATAATGCTGGTTAATTTTTTACATTAAAAGTAATCATAAATTTAAAAATAAATGGCCATTTTCTACCCCACAGCTAATGCAAAACAGAAAAAAAGGACAGTTTGGTCAGTTTACCTTAGTGAGAATCAGGATGCCTTCGTTGGTCTTGTTGTCTGTGGTTATGGAGAAATAACTGGCCTCGTTTCCAGACACGATTGTGAAGACAGCCAGCCAATTCTCAGAATAGATCAGATCAGCATCAATCGCTTGAATTCTCATCACTTCCACATTTTTAGTGTTTTCCTCCACCCTGCACTCATACTACAAATCAAACAAAATGATTACACATACTGTATATTAATAATTAGGGTTAGTTCACCCTAAAAGTAAATTAAGTCATCGTTTACTCACCCTGGTGTTGTTCTAATGCCGTATGCCATTCTTTCTTTTTCGGACCACAAAAAGATAATTTTTTTTAAATGTCCCGCTCGCGCTCTTTCATATAATGGCAGTAAATAGCGACCAGCATCAAGCTTTTTAAAAAACACCGAATGGTCAGATGCTACACATGTCGTATATTCCAAGTGTTCTAGGGTTCACGATAGGGTTTGGTGGGAAAAAATTGAAGTCCCACTGTAGTAAATAATTTTATCCCTTAAAACTCATCTTTGATCACCAAAATTAAATATTTAAAAGTTTTTTCCTTGAAAAATAATTCTTCATACCTCAAACAGGGTGTCTACAGATATAAACAAGTTAAATTTAAGACTTTTTAAGACCTTTTTAATGCCACTTTGAATGAAATTTAAGACCAAACCTGTGATGGAAATACACATTATATTACAAACGTATATGTAATATTTAATGTTTAACCTAAGTAAATTTAATATTAACTACTTGTTTATTGAACTAAAATCAAATGTAACATTTGCAATCGTGAGAATATTCAGCAAAATAGCTCCCGTCATGTTATGTTACTTAACTAGGCTATATCATATGTTATAAATAAAAAACATGTTTTTATGTGTGCAGGGCTCCAGAATAACTTTTTTTACTAGGAGCGTTGTAGCCCCTGACTGAAATTTTTTAGGAGCGCAAGCAGAATATTTAGGGGCACACCTTAAATCAGCCTGCAATGCAATTATTCAAATTTCCCCCAAAATAACTGTAATACTGACAAATTCTTTAATAATAGACTTAACGTACAGATATTACAATGTGCAGTTTTATTTTAAGTTCACAGGCTCCAGACTAACATGAGGGCCGCAGCACCGAGACACAGAGCTCTACAACACAGATCTGGCAGCACTGGGGCGGACAATAAAGCACTGAGCTTAATTTAGGGTGTAGATGAAATAAACTTTAATTATTATTATCATTCATAATGTCTTAATATAAATTAAAAAGCAAAACAAGAAAAAAAATTATATTAGGGAGTGAAAATATCCAATAAGCATCATACTGTTTACAATGGCAATTTATTGTAATTTTAAATAAGTGTTTAAATAACAGTTTTCCTACATCTTAACATTTTTAGTTTTTAGGACAATCTTTAAAGGATGGACAAAAATGTGTTGGCATTAACATTTATGTTATAGTTATGTTATATATTATAGTTTTGAAGTGCTGAAAAAAGATAGTAGTAGTACTTGTAAGCGTTTCACTATTTCTGTCACAATACCATAGTAATGTTTAGAGTTACTACATTAGCATAAATCCATGGTGAATGTTGCTGATTTGTGAACTGAAAGCCTTCTATAAGTGTTTCTCCTGGTTTCCACGTCAGCGCTGTGTTGATCTGATATCGATGGTTTATAACAGAAAACTGAATCACTCTGAATCGGAGTGTTTCTTACTGGATCTCGCAGCGATGATGTTATTAATTCTGAGGCGAAGTCAATGGATTTCTTCACTGGATCTCCTAGTAACAGTGTCGCGTGATCGAGATCGGCCCGCAACTGGCAAGTGCAAGTTCGGGGCGCTGCGCTCTCTATTATTGGTCCGTGAAGCATAAATGAGTAGCGCATTTTCGTTCCGCTTTCATTTTGTTTGCATTCGCTGCTCGGCAACGGTGTGGTCACGCCAGTGCGACCTAAATAAATATTTGGTCGCACCGGCAGGAAAAATGGTCGCAAAATTTCTGGAGTCTGGAGCCCTGGCTGTTATGCTCATTTGTTTTGATTTCTTACTATAAAATCTCTCACAGAGACAGGCAGCGCGAGTCTCAACAGCGCTACCAGAAGTCATTATCATTATCAATCGCTGTTTATGTAATAAAATCAGAATCATTCTCGCGATTCGATGCTTCACTGGTTATTTGACTGGAGAAATTTTAGCGGTAATGTGACCATAAATTTTTAAGACCCATCGAGTCTGAATTTAAGACATTTTAATACTTTTTAAGGCCTTTTATTAGGAAAACTTTATTTAAGACATTTTAAGACTTTTTAAGGACCCGCGGCCACCCTGTCAAAGGTACAATACGGAAGAGGGTTAGGGCCAAGCAATAATAAAAAAATAAAACCATCTCGAGATTAAAGTCATTATAATGCGAAATTAAACTCGTTAAATTTCGAGAAATACAATCTTGAGAATAAACTCATTAAATTTCGAGAATAAAGTCATTGTGTTTCGAGAAAAAAAGTCGAAATGAAATGTAGAGAATAACGCATTCGATCAGTGTTCATTGCATAGCCTATACTGATAGAGGACATGGCAGAGTTGATCACTTAGTCAAGCTATATTTTAGACTTTCTTTCAGTAACAAAGAAATACTATCAACTTTAGCTAATTATGACAGAATAATAACTGTCACACTGGACACCAGTAATAACTGGACACCCTCCTATGCCAGGAACTGTTTTTATGAAGTAACTGGCTATTACTTTAGGATCGTTGTTGGTTGTGTACGCCTCCATCCACAGAATGTAATGACTGTAACCATCTATACAGCCATAAATGGCAATGCCGTACGGTTTTAATTTATCATAGCTGTCCATATATGGACATATCTGGCATGTATGCCAGAGTGCATTTGGGCCAGCGCAAGTGTACTGGCATCTTCTCAAGCGTCTCCTTCGTCGAAATTACACACTTTGAGGATCAACAAGTTTAATAATGCGTCTTATGGTATCCTGGGAAACCACGAAACCCTGATGAATCGCGCGTAGGTGAAGCCAGCGATAACCTTGCATGTGTCCACTGGTTGTCATTTCATGTTGGACAAAAGCGAGTACATCGCGCAAATTGGACTGATTTTTTCTTCTAAAAAGAGCTAGCCGCTTGCAAATTCTCTTTAAAGTTCGTATGCTAGTTATTATTCTGTCATAATTAGCTAAAGTTGATAGTATTTCTTTGTTACTGAAAGTGATCCAACTCTGCCAAGTCCTCTATCAGTATAGCAATGAACACTGATCGAATGCGTTATTCCCTACATTTCATTTTGACTTTTTTTCTCGAAACACAACGACTTTATTCTCGAAATTTAATGAGTTAATTCTCACAATTATTTCGACTTTTTTCTCGAAATTTAACGAGTTTTTTTCTCGAAACACGACTTTATTCTCGAAATTTAATGAGTTTATTCTCAAGATTGTATTTCGACTTTTTTTCTCGAAATTTAACGAGTTTTTTCTCGAATCACAACGACTTTATTCTCGATATTTAATGAGTTTATTCTCAAGATTGTATTTCGAGTTAATTTCTCGAAATTTAACGAGTTTAATTTCGCATTATAATGACTTTAACCTCGAGATGGTTTTATTTTTTTATTATAGCTTGGCCCTAATCCTCTTCCGTAGTACAATATGTACGATTTTTGTAATAAAATATCTAAAAATCACTTCCACAGTGTGATATATTTCCTGCAGTTGTGTACTTACAATATCCCAAAAGTTCCCAAAGTTTTTTAATTTCAGAGAAATTCCAATTTTAAATAATGGCTCGTCCATGTTCATGTTATTACCGTGTTCACATCTGTCAGCTGTCATTCTGACTGTTCCGGTCAGGAGATATTCAACTTGGTGAAGAAAACTACAAAGACATTTTTTTGGTATTTCTAGACGTTGTTTCATGCAGTGTTTTGTGTGCTTTTTCTGGGTGAGTCGGAGCTAATAGAGTGTCATGAACATGTGCCATCCACAGAAGACCAATGCCCGGACAGGATTTTTGTTAAGTATTACATTATATTTTTGTTTATTTTTCATCAAACCCTATTGTGAACCCCAGAACAATTGGAATATATGACATGTCACATGGGATCATTTGCTTTTGCCTCTTTTTGATGCTGGTTGCTATTCACTGCCATTATATGGACGAGCGCGAATGGGACATGGGACATTAAAAACTCTCCTTATGTGGTCAGAAAAGGATGAAGACTTAATTTAAATTTTAGGGTGAACTATCGCAATGTAAATTGAAAAACATTTCCTATCAATTAAATGCCCTGTCCTTTTAATGCTTGTGAAGTGTAATTTAAATATGTAATATAAAATATAATATATGCATTTTACAAGCTCACATCTGCATAAATCTATCATCACATCATGAACTAAAGATTTCATTTTAAGTCATTTGGTATATGTTGCGGCGGCTCTAGCTGGACCTGAGATGCAGTGACACTCAAAAAAAAAAAAAAAAACATCTTACAAAGTGTTTCTCCAAAGTAGGAATGTTGTCATTGACGTCAAGAATTTTGATGATGGCTGTCCCCATCCCTGTATTTCCGTTCGAAGCTCCATCCAGATCGGTTCCTTTAATGGTCAACGTATATGTGTCTTTTTTCTGCGATGAGAAAAGCACAAACTTCAGTCTCACGAGGAGGACAAATGTCAGCAATACAATTAGGATTCATTTTAACAATTTTATTTAACTTCGAAAAACGTTGAATTCTGAAAACTTAATTCAAAACCTTTAGTTAATGTCTGTGGTAAAAAGATCCAGAAAAGTAGACGAAATCAATGTTTTGAATGTCAGTCAATGGGAAATTTTCAATCTTTAATCTAACATTTATTCAAGAATAAATTTGACGTAACACCTAAGTCTAAAATTGACTACAAAATCAGTTTTAAATGAGTCTGTATGCTAAGCAGTTTAATCATTTAAATTCATGTTAGTGACTGTATACCTCTCTGTCTAGCGTACTGTGCATGACGTGTATCCAACCAGTCTTTTGATCAATGTAAAACATGTCAGCGTGACTCTCTTGAACAATGCTGTAGGAAATTTTCGAATTCAGAGATCCTGCTTCATCTGCGTCAGTTGCTGTGATTTTCATTACACGCGTGTCTGAAAAATGACATGCAGAAACAAGGGTAAATATAGCACACCTTAAATACAAATAAACTTGTTCAAAAAAGTGTTCAAACAATCTGTACAAGCTCTTTTTTGAATATATAGTGGGACATGTATTTTGTTTGTTTGTTAGATTTATTTGTCTTTTACTTATTTTAATACTTCAAGTCAAACTAAACAAATAATTTGAATTGTAAATATGTTAGTTTTAGTTAACGATAAAACAGGCCAGTATGCCACACCTCTGAACACTGTATGTGTCCTTGTGGTTATCAGCCAGTCAATGCCATCTTGGCCTATTTTCCTGCAGCTCCAAAGAGATTAGTCACATGGCATTGCATCAAAACAGAACTGAGTGCATTTGAGCAGAGTTTTCATGCTGTCTTTGTGCTTTGAGAGTGCTAAATGTTCCATGAATTCAAGGAAAATAGAAAAAGACATGACAATGCTGGTGCACAAGAACTCGTACAGCCTGATGCCCTTCACTGGGCAGTATCCTGAATACATCCTGGGGTGACAACAAGTTTTATTCATAAGAAAAGAAGGAGGCCGGAACCAGCGAATGGTAAGCATAACTTTAATAATAAAAAATATATATATAAACAACATGAAAGTAAAAGCAAAGTGCTGGTGTTTCGCGTGTGTTCAGCCAGTCAGCGTACATTTACGTCACTGGTAGTTCATATAGTGCTGGTTTAGGCCCTACTCTGAAGTAGGAGCTTATTTAGTTCCCCTAAAAGGAGTTTCTAGAAAAAGTTTTATATTAATTTTTGAACAATACCAATTCTTGTCTTAGGACAACTTTGATTAACTTTTTTGATCCACTTCAAATGTTGACTACTGTATTAAGTCAGAGTAGTCAGTCATTCTAACCCAATCATATGTTTCTGTAAGGATCTTACTTCTGTTTCACCCTGGACACGTAAGCAGAATGGAAGCTGTGTATAAGGTGTGTATATGTAGAGTGGAAGCTCCTGCTACGTCTACGTCTATTGTGAAAGAGGCACCAGGGTTAATGCACCCATCAGTGCATGAACATGTGGGCAAGACTTTATCTGTGTGCCTGTGCTTACATGTCCAAAGCATGAAGATTCCTGACTTAAAAAACTCAAAATTCAGTTAATCATTTTGTTTCACAATGCGCATTCTGATGATTGATGCATAAATATGTGCAGTACAGAATGTGTGATTATTATCTGCTCAGGTAAGTATTTATATGACAATGGTAATTACTGTTCATTAAAAGGAGGATCTGATGTTAAATTAGATTTAGTGTTTATTTAAAGGTCAGTATTTACTTTTTAAAGTGACCTGCATCGCATACACTGATCAGCCACAACTTTAAAAGCACCTGCATACTGGGAACAGCCCACAAGACTAGGCTCTGACCCAGTCATCCTTGTCAAAGATCTTTTCACATGCCCATTTTTCCAGCTTCCAACACATGAAATTCAAGAACTGACTGTTCACTTGCTGCCTAATATATCCCACCCTTTGACAGGTGCCATTATAACGATATGTTATTCACTTCAACTGTCAGTGGTTTTAACGTTGTGGCTGATCAATCATTTACTGATTTGACTGATTTGAAAGACACTGAACTAAGACCAAGTCTTGGCTACCTTGAATAATAAATACCCCCTGCTGACTTTCGAGTATGAGTATGGGATTATACTCTTTGGTCTCACTAACAGCCTGTATCTCACTAACTCCAGAATAATGGCATTCTTGACATGCTTTACTGCTATGTATGTTCTTCCAGAGCTGAATATATTCAACATGTGAAAATAGTGCTACAGCATCTCCAAGCAAACACTACATTTGTGTAGTTAGAGAAGTGTGAATTTCATGTCTCTTCTATTTTTTTCTTTTTCTTAGCTATGTCATTTGAAAAAGCAGAATGGCTATTAATATCCATAGTAACTTTGAATAAGTTCAAGGCAGTCTCTGAAATAGCCAGTTATGAACAAGTTAAGAAGTCGTAACGTTTAAGATCACAAGAATTTGGAGTTCATCAAAGAAGCAAAAATGTTGAATCCTAAACATGCCAGGTAAAACCTGTTTTTAACAGTTCAGTTTTTACAGCATTTCTATGACTACTAACTTGTCTCATGTGCATGACCCTTTCTCTGGATTACTGTTTTTTTGGTTTGTTTGCTTTTGGACTGCTTATTTGGGTTTCTTCATTTCTATCTGGACACTCATTACGATTTCCTGTTTAACTTCTGGTTTGTTTGCCCTGGACTTGCTGATTTGTTTAAGAAACTCCAGTAGTGGATCAATTACAGCGACACTAAAAGATATAAATAAAAATAAAAATATTTGGTAAATATTCAGGCTCCTCCACTGACCAGTTCATAAGACATATGCAAGCAAATTACAAAAAATACACAGGATATTTATTTTTTTCTCAAATTGATGATTCAGGCGTTTACTTCATATTTCTTATACTCATTGGATTATTTCAGGTCTGCACCACTCCTTCCAATCTGATCGAAGGAACGAGCCACCAGGGTGATTCCCCTAGAGCTAATGGTTCCCTCAGGAAAATTTTCCTGGTTGCATTCGCACTGCCAGTAGGAACTCTGAAGTGACGTAAGCCGTGTTTATTATTGTGACTTTTATTTTGATGGCGCTGAGAACGCCAGAGGCTAAGCACAATAGTGCTCCAATTCTCTGTTTCCATTAGTTTACGATCTTTCAGACAGTCCTAATACGTTATTAGATAGAACTGTTATAGATAGTAGACAGTATGGTTTAGAATGGTATAGAAAGTAGACATGTTTGGCTTGGTCCCCTCAAAGTTGCATTGGATTTTCTCCTTAGCGTAAACGTTAAGAGGACCATCTATCACTGTTTTCCATGTTCGTATAGTTAGTTTGTGGAGTAAATATATAGGCTATAATCTGTTTGTTTCAGCTTTTTTAAAAATGCCGTGCATTCTGCATTTCGGCATATGGCAAAATTTTGCGTGCATTCGGCCAATCAGCGTACACTAACGTCACAGATAGTTCCTATAGTGCTGGTTTAGACCCGACTCTGAAGTAGGAGCTAAATTGGTTCCTTCAAAAGGAGTTCAAACAGGGGAATGAAGCTATGGAAATGTAACCACAAACGTAACAGTCTAACCACCTGAACAGAACCATCAGAACCTTGATAACAAAAGGGTTATACCAGTTTATACTAAACCTATGCAATGCCTTAGCCGTTGAACGATCGTCTGGATGCAGTCTCAAGAGAAAGTCTTGATGGGTCAGTAGTTCGATGGTCGTGAAGTTGCAATCAGATTCTTCCGGGTTGAATGAAGAGATGACAAACTTGCGAGGTTAGCCTGACATGGCTGTTGTCAGGACAGAGGAAAGTTACGACAAGTTAACTGTGTTGAGGCCCTGCCCTTCGGGACAACATGAGGTCCAACGTGAACAGCAACCAGAAGAAGGAAGAGAGTGAGGGTTAATGGGACCGTGGTCACACCTCTCCAATTAGCCTTGACCAATGAGAACGAGGACTACTTTAATAGGAAGCATGATACCAACAAGTCGAGTCAAATCAGTCAGGGGTGCCACACGAGCAGAGAATTTTGGTACAAATCTTCTGTACCAACCCGCCATCCCTAAGAATGATCGGATCTGAGTTTTTGTCTTTGGAAGAGGGCAGTTTTGGATAGCCTCAATTTTTTGAAGCTTTACCAATTACATACCCTAGGTACTCCATTTCCTTTTTAGCTAGGGCACACTTGGAAGGGTTAATGGTGAGACCCGCCTCCTGAATACGATGGAGCACCTCGTTCAGATGTTGGAGATGTTGCTCCCAGGATGAACTATACACAATAATGTCATCCAAGTATGCAGCTGCGTAATCAGAAAGGCCAGACAACACATAATACATAAGTCTCTGAAATGTAGCAGAGTGCAAGAGCTGAGTCATCAGTTCTCATTCTGCTAGATATATCTACAGCATTCAACACCATTAATCATCAAATCCTTCTGTCCACCCTCTTATCACTGGGGATAGCTGGAACTCCACTTTGCTGATTTGAGTCTTACCTCACTGGTAGGTCCTTTAAGGTTTCTTGGGGAGAGGAGGTATCCAAATTACATCAACTGGTCACAGGGGTTCCTCCCTCCTACTCTCACTCTCTCTTACAAGTCTAAATCCCCTCCAGAAGCTTGCGATCGGTAAGTGAGCAGCACCTCATGTTTCCATCACAAACCAGCACAAAATCACTCTCAAGGATGTTTTCGTTCACTGTTCCTTGCTGGTGGAATAATTTTCAAGAAACAGCTGAAAACTCATCTCTTCCGTGAGCATTTATCTCATCATCATCATCAGTCCCATGACCTGGTGTGGTCGTCGGGTCGCTGCACTGTTGAACATCTGACCAGGTCCCTCCACTTGACTCGGTCATGTGCTAGTGCCTGTGTCTCTGCAAAGCTTTTCATAGTCCATTCTGTGAATTTATCAGCCCACTTCTTTCTCTGTCTGCCTCGTCTTCTGCCACCTGGGACGCTTACCTTGGAGGTTTGTTGTGGACAGATTTTTGGCTCTGACAACATGTCCATACCATTCCAGCTTTTTCTTTACATTATAACTGCAGTGAGGAGATCTTCATACTGGTCAGCTTCGCGCCTAATGATGTTTCTCTCCGTTTTGTTTGTGATATGGTCCTTGTAAGAGATGGCAAGGATGGTTCTATAGCATCTCATTTCAAGTGCCTGGATTCTTTGTTGCAACTCTACTGTGAGGGGTCAGGACTAGGGATGGGTACCGAAACCCGGTATTAAACGGGCCCCGGGGCTGAATTTTGAAAGACCGCTGTATCAATAAGCTCGGACATTATCGGTTCTGCTGTCAGTACTGGAGAAATTAAGAAAATACACGTACTATTTATTATTGCTATAAAGACGTAATCTTGAACATGTTTATCTCGGCAGCCAGTTCTATATATAATAATATCAAACCATTTGCATGTGATGCAATTTTTCTATTTGCAGTCCAGAAGAGAGAGAGAGCGATCTCTCACCCGGAACCACACCACGCACAACACGACAGCCCTGCTTAATGAGTGACAATGAGGACAGAACTAAACATTCAAACGTGGTTACACTTTAGATCTGGGATATTATTCTAATTTTATTGTAGATTTCGGCTTCCAAAGATTATAAAAAGAAGATATTTGAAATAAAACCATTACAAACTAGACACATTCTGTCTAGCGTAACTTCCTTCCCTTCACAGCGGTGTGCTGTCATTTCTTCCTAAAACCCAAACGTACCGTCAGAATCAGCGCGATTGAATATGCTGATTGAAAATGCAGTCTCTACACTGTAAAATCTAACATTGTTCTTACTAACTATTGTTTAGTTAACTTTAATTAATCTCCAGCAATGTGTTGAACTTACTGAAAAAAAAATAGTAATCTGTACTGTTTGCATGCTATGCCTTCATTACTCAGAAAACCCTTTTAAACATTACTTGACTGGTTTGAGTACCATTTTGCCAAAGCAAAAAAACAAAACAAAAAAAAAAACAGGCGGGGCAAATGGTTTTTGATGCGGGGCAATTCTTAATAGACTTTTCACTATTTCTTCCACTTCTGCAGTCATCATTCTTCTTAGTTGCATACGCTCATTTTCCAGTCTTGTTGAATGTTATTGTCAATACAACTAAACATTTTGGGAGAACTTATGTGACATAAGTTGACTTCATAAATTCATGTTGATTTCCTAAAATCAACCTAAAATTCCTCACCATTATTGTGACTAGTGTTCCCTTTGGTTGGGCACTTGGAACTTCATTTATATCATTCTGATTCTCTTCCAATTGATGCAGTGTTGCAACATGAAATCACAGTTATTTGATTTCAAAGGAAGTGAAGTAATAAATATTATATATATACAGTATTTATACTTAAATTATTTCCATGTTCTTAATGAATGTATTTATGATGTATAACATGATTATGTTAAATAATTATCTTTTTACATTTTAATTGCAAACACTTGTAGCATAAACTTTTAATTGGGTTAATATAATCCCTCTATATTTGTGACAATATCTTGCAATTTTGCTTGAGTCACACACAGACTTCAACATTCAGCATGCAAACCACAACAATGGTAACAAGCTTTTTTTAAATTACTTTAATTAATGAGACCATTGCAATTTTATTTGCTGTCTCTTGTCAGTATAACCCCAATAACGATGGCAAATACAATTTTAATGGTTAAATAAAGCCAAAAATGGTAAAACAAAGCAATTAATTTATTCATGCCGCAATGCACTCTGGGAGTACACTTCCTCAGATCACAGATAGAATTAAGTTGACAGAACTTAAATAGATTAAGTAAGAAGAACTTGATGTAATTAAGTTACGCTTACTTACTTAAATTAAGGCAACGAGTTTGCACAATTCAATTAAGTAAACTGAACTAATTAGTTTTTACGGTGTACTGTTGCTAAATTGTGCACGCGTTTGATCATAAAAAAAGCTATTAAAAGCACAAAAACCTGCGCAAGAGACGCTGTTCACAAGGCTGCGCACGCTCCGAAACGGACTGAAACAAGACAAGAAAATTATACTTAACTTTGGGCTTCGTGTGCGTGTCTAAACGATCAAATATACACAAAAATACCAAAATGACCAGCTCTGAGATTCACTTAAACACAGTTTATTCACTTAAACACAGTTTTTGAATAACTTTAGCTTTAAAAAGCATTAATCTATCTATGATGAACTATGCAGTTTTATTTTACATTTGATTACTAAATTAGATTTATTTTCAGAAACACTTACCTGAAAAGTAAAGTTAGTAGACCTTCCTGAAATTAAAGCACTGTGTATATAATTTGTATCTTTGTTTAATTGTGTTCTTTTTTTGACCATGTGTTTGTACTTGTTTTTGCTTATCGTGTCCTATCTTATGTATATAAAACAAAAAAGCCTGCACACTGCTGCATAACAAATAGATATTTTATTCGTTTTGTTAAACCATTGCTTTTTATTTTGCTAAAAGGATATTTTACTAGGGCAGCACGATTTGGGCAAAATGTCATATTGCGATTATTGAGGTCAATATTGCGATATACATGTAATAAACAAATGGTTTCATGAGTCAACTTGCTTGGTTCTAAAGCAAAATGTACACACAGATTAGTAATAATTCTGAAATGTGTATTTCTCAACTCAAACTAGCAACAACAACTAAATGATTGATAACACCTAATGATCAATAAGCCGTTGATGTCTGGATAAAAATTTCTCTGTTCCCTTTGTTCTTTGATTAACTTTACTGACAGAAAGCTTTATTGGCTGCTGGCCCTTTAAAGCTATGGTAAACGATTTTAAAGATTGTTCATTATTAATATCCTCGTTTAGATGCGATATGATTAATCGTGCAGCACTATATTTTACATTTCAAAATATAAAGCAATGTTAATTATGTTCTTAATTCTTAAAAAAAAGCATTGAAAAGAACAGATCGATAAGCAGTATCGGTAAGAGTAGTAATACCGTTAAAACCTTAACGACACCCATTGCAAGTCAGGACTCAGGCGTATATGAATATTGAGAGGACAAGTGCACGCAGAAGTCTGATTTTTGTTTTTAGAGATATTTTTGTCTCTCCATACAGGTTTCAGCTTTGACATGATAAAACTTCAGTTTTTGACCCCTCTTCACTGATGTTATATTTAGTTAGGTCTTTCACTGCTGTTGTTCTTCTTCAAACTATTCTCTATTTCTAAGCACTGCTGTCCTATCCAATCTTCTTTAGCCTTTTTCATGCTTTTACTGATGTTTTTATTGATTTCATGGTATTCTGCTGCCCCAGTTGTGTGCCTGCAGCTTTTGAGATCTCTCCAGGTATGACACATTTCGAGAATCTCTTCTGTAACCCAAGGTAAGACGCTTTGGATAAAAGTATGTAAATGTACAAGTTACTAAGGTCAAGCATTCACTTACTTTTTTCTTTCTTATGTTTTCTCTTCACTATTTTTTTTTTAAAGTACAACTGTTTGTTTGTTATTAGTTAATTAGTCAGACTGTTGATGATCAGACCACATTTTTGAGTAATCAGTGGAGAAATTCAAGAGGTTCACCAACTTTTTCTTGCAACTGTAAGAGACTTCAGTAAAGTATTTAATCATCATAAGCATTTTCCAAATGACAAATTGGCAAATCTATATTTTTCTAGGTAGTGTTTAAGTTTTTTTTTTTTGTTATGTATTTGTTATATCTTGTTCTAAACATTTGTTATATAAAAAAAAGAAATGGGTAAAAACAACTCTGTCTGTCTACAAATTTTACACCTCCGTAAATTATAGTTAAGAAACTTTTTATACTATTTAGGATATTTACAATTCGAAAAAAGAAATGTAAGACATTTTAAAACTTTTACAGCACCTGCCAGGTCAAGCCATGTTACGGTTCATTTTTGTACTTGGACATTGGAGAATGTCTTTACTTGACTTTTCCAACTGCATAGTCATTCACAGTTTGCACATGCAAGTGTTTATTTTAATCAAGAACTTTTTCATCTCTAGCAAATAATATGATGCAGATATGATCAACTGACATATTCATGTCATTGTTGCTGTTTTACTGAGAGATGAACTGCCCCAAACAATTCAGTGTGTGTGTTTTTGGACCTCTTTAAAAAGAGTAAATTCAAAAGAGTGATTAATTCAACAATTCATTCACCAGTTATCGTTTTAAGCAGCCGACAGAAACAAAACTACTTTGTCAGTGAAAATGTAACATTCTAGTAAATTTAAATGCTAGCCCAATTTCAATAAATAGCTTAACACTGTCCATCGTGTCCACTTGCAGCACAAGCCAATTCATATATATGTTTTTGTTTCTTTGGTCTTTTGACTTTTTCTGCCATATTTATGAGTTGGTTTTTTAAACCCACGTCCCCTCTAAATGAAACTTAAACCACTAGCCTGACAAATCATGAATCTAATATAATGCAACTCTTCATTTAATCAGCTGTACAAACAATTTGAACACTTAAAATGATCGAATCAATTTCATGAGTTTCATGAATGATCCCAGTACCTCTGGCGCTCAGCTCAGGAACAGATCCAGTTGTCAAGTTAAACACAGGAGTACAATCGTTCTCATCCTGCACCACGATTCTTAATTCAATATCCTTCTCAGCTTTACTCCCATTCAGAAACTGTGCCACCCCTCGAAGCTGGAATACAGGAAATCAACAAACATTTCAACATGTTCAAACTAGGGCTGGGCGGTATATCGAGTTTGTACAATATATCGATATTTTTTATCCCCACGATATGTAATGAGGCAATACCGTTTATATCGATACAGTAGTTTTTGATACGAGCACATCTGAAAAATAGCGGAAGACGCAGTGTGAGCTCCTGCGGTGAAAGTACATGGTAGCCTACAATTTGTCCTAAACATGACACAAGCTTATATTAAGCGCTTTAAAATAACTGGTAAGATATAGTTAACCATTTCAAAGCAGCTTGCCCTGTCAGATGCTCTGACAGATACTGTTGCTGACTGACAGATAAATACTTGCGCTGTTTAATGCGTTTGAGATGTGGTGCTTTCCTCAGTGCTTAACTTACATGTCACAGGTATATTCTCCATCTGTAAATGTTAGAAAATCAAACAAATATGTCCATTTCACTGTCAGGAGAGGACGAGCTTCTGCAAGTGAATCTCCGCTAAAATTCAAGCTTCCGTTAATGAGCGCCGCCGCGCGCACGCGCGCCAAACAGACGAGCACAATAGAATAGTAGCGCAATAATTCTGACTAAAATATACATAGGCTATTGCTAAAATATTTGTTGTTGGAGACAATAAATGTGCCATATGTGGAATTTTAAACCTACAAGTATATTTTTATGAAAGTGACCATTATAATGGGGTAATCAAATGTAGGCTAATATAATTAGTTTGTGCTTTTGTTTTTATTTTCATTTTAGCCTTAAGTCATTTTAAAAACAAAAGAATTATATTTGATTTTAGTTTGTAATGTTACAATGTAATGTGATTTTAACCACCTTTTTGCACATAATATATTGCATAGCCTACATTACATTCACTATATTTGTTTCCATATCCTTCAATATCAACATTGTTTGGAAATCATTGAGCAGGATGTGAAATATTTTTTTTTTAAATAAATACAGATTTTCTTTATCCAAATAGAAAAACGTAGAAAGTACCGAGATATATATCGTATATCGCCATTTAACCAAAAAATACCGAGATATGATTTTTTGGCCATATCGCCCAGCCCTAGTTCAAACTGTTTTTTGGTGACATGAAATTGGATATATTCTCACCATCTATTTGGCAACTTAACTTTTATCATCAGCCATTCACTTGACAGGCATTCATATTTCCCCACCCTTACTCCTCACATCATCCTCCCATAACACATATGCTTGAACTGTTCTCCAAAACTGCATTCAATGAGAACAATGTAACACAAATGACATGAAACACCCCTTCAAATGAACTAAAATATGATAGGCAGTCCTGATAGAGAGAATAAACCAGGGTGTGCTAAAAATATCATAAAAGCTCCCCAATCAGAACTCCTCTCATTTATGCTGTTTATCTGCTCGGTTGAGGTGTGTGAACTCTGATCCACAAGCACAAACTCTCTCTCTATCCCTTCACATTAGCTAGCTACACTATGATAAGCAAGTCATTTGTCGCCTAGTGATGATCATGTTCATGTAAGCTGTGTAAATAAACATATTTAACTCACGGCTTAAACCCAAAGTATGCTGGGGTTTTTTAATACCTCGTAATCTTTAATAAGAATAACTTCCCCTCCCTCTTGCAGCCAACCTGTCACTCAAATGAGATCCACCAATAGCAAACCACAACCATTCAATCAATTCCCCATAGACAAAATCAAGCCCCACATTTATTCTTGTTTCATTTCAACTTAAATTTGAACTTATTAATGATTTCTTTGTGATAACAAATACATGCACACGCACAGACTTTACCTCTCTTTAACATGTGCTAAGGCTAAGAAAATACAAGTTGTGTTTTTTTTCAAGTATGAGCCGCACCTCATTTAGTAATCTTGTCATTCAGGCAGAATGCATGACATTCATCACTTCATGACAATGAAGCTCTCCTGTGAAATGTTGCTGTGAGCTGCTATCTTTCATACTGAGTCATCAGTACACTTTCATAGATTACTCAGGGAAGGACAGACACCCATGCAATAAACGTTTATAGCCGTGCATGAAAGATGAAAGGGCTGCTCACGTAATAAATGGGAGTTTTCTCTCTGTCTAACACTCCTGTGATCCTGACCAAGCCGTTCATCCTGTTAACAATGAACAGGTTTTCGGGGGGCTGGTTCGCCCCTGATCCAATCAGTGAATATCGGATACTTGTCCTGGTCTCCTCGTCTGAACGGATCTGAAATCAAATACATGTCATTCTTTAATATGGGTTTAAAAAAGGAGCATCTGAAAAAAATGCTTATCATTTTTTGATCTGGAGAGATTCTCAATATTTCCTGTTGCTCTATTTAATTATTTAATTAAAAAACCCTGAAGTGTTCCCTAGTGAAAAAATAGTATACTTAAAGGGGTGATGAACTGAGAAATCAAATTTTCCTTGAGCTTTTGACATCTAAGAGGTCATCATATTATAAGAATATCCTGTAAATTTTAGAACTGAAAACGTCCTTGTTAGTCCAATAAATGCTTTTATTGACACCAGGCTCAGCAAACGACTCGTTTTTCAAAGTGGGGAACTATGACGTCAAAGAGGATAAAACACCACCCCCGCTGAAGAAGATCAACGCCTACTTCAACACGGCTACTTTAGCCCCGCCCACCGATTCGCGCATTACACGCATAGCTAAATAACATGGGCCTACCTCGTGATGACAACCGGATCGAGCTACCGAGCAATAAACATGACATTTACAAAATATTGTGCAGTGCCTGGTTGTGGAAGAAGACAGTCGCTGCATAAGCTTCCTCTGGATTCCAGTAGGAATGCTTGGTTAAACGTTATTTTTAATGACGTTCCAGCTGATGTGGGTAAAACATTGTCCGTTTGTTCGCTTCATTTCACTGAGGATTGTTTTGTAAACAAGACACAGGTCGAGACTGGATTTGCAGACCGATTAAGATTAGAAAACGGTGCTGTGTCTTCTATATTGGATCCGACAGGAATGGTGCAACACACTTATGTGAGTAAAATTTTTATTTAAAAAATAATAATAATCTGATAGGCTAGTATTGCATTGTTACAGATCGTTTGATATCTAATAATTATGTGTACATGTGTATCAGTCTAATCGTTACTGACGAGTGAGTTGAAACTCCTTATAATATGCAAAACTGTTATCCACTCACAGCAGTGGGCGTTTACTTCCAAGTCTTCAATGCGAGACGCCCATAAAAACCGAGCGTTTTTGAGCTAGGCTCAAAACTAGGGTAGAAAATAGCCTATTACTTATTCATTTTGATGTTTTTGAATGTAAAAACCAAGCGAACGTCATAAGTTGACCTCAGACAACAATATAATATTTTTTAAAAAGCTAGTTCATGACCCCTTTAACCACAATTTATTTGCATATGTACGTAGTATAACTAAATGTATTTGTGGCATGCTATAAGCTAAATTGGCACAACTAATTTTGTATTAAATGCATTTTAGTTGTACAAAAGCAGGTACTGATGTTCAACTAAAGTTTTATTTAATTTACTTGTTTGTGCTAAAGTGGAACTATTCCAAGTATACTTAAGTATACTTTAAATATACTCTTGTTTTTAAGTTTTGAAATGTAGAATTCACTACATAAACTTCAAATGTATTTTGGTGACATTACAATTGCAATTCAATTAGACTGTAAGAGTGTTGAACATACATTACTATTATCAGTGTTGGGAAAGTTCACTTTCTACATGAACTAGTTCAAAGTTCAGTTCACAAATTTTAAAATGAACTAGTTCAGTTCATAGTTCTTACTTTAAAATTTTGAACTATTTCATAGTAGAATTTTGAACATAATTTCATGTTGCTGCGAGCATTTATTTTTCAAAATTATTGCCACAGCCCGAACCACAGACAGCAATTATTTTATCGGCGGGGAAAGTTTGCACAGAAATGTAAGATTTTTTCCCATCCTCACAAACCTTGTCATAAAACTCGTTTAAATGATCATACGATGCCTCCTCGCTGCTTTTTGTTTTGATCACGCATGCGGCGGTGCGACGCTGGTGTTGCCAGATTGAGTGTTTTTTCCACTACATATTAAAGCCTGTTTACGGTGTGTTTTAGCCGGGTTTTCGGCTGGAAGGCTCTATAGAAATCTGGCACTCTATTGAACGAAGTTAAACTGAGAGAGCGCGCCGTTCACAGACACCAGAATGAACGAGTTCACAGTAACGTTCATCAGGCAGTAATACAGTACGTTCAGTTCATGTTCGCCCAAAATATGAACGAGTTCATGAACTATCGATCAATGAACGCGTTCAGGCACAACACTGGCTATTATACTGATAACAAACTTTTAGTGATTTTAAAACACATTGCAATGGCATTCCAAGTAAACTTGAAGTGTGCTAATGGCATCATTATAGTGTGCTTCAAATAGGCAATCTTGATAAATAATGCCACAGCTTAAGAATTTGCCTATTACTGACATCCTCAGTATACCAGTAACTCGCTTATCCAGAGAACATCAGTGAGACAATGGGAACCGATACATGTACATTGATTGTAGGAACCACTTTGGTCTGGAAACGAACCCAGGTCTCTGAAACACAAGCTCTATCTTTTTACCAGTTCTGCAAATCTGCAACACATAATCCCAATAGTGTGCAGTGTGCACTCCAGCGAGTTCGGTTCTTTAGCTAAAGTAAAGCAAAACCGATTGTTGGTGAGTGTGATGGCATTATAACAGTCAGACGTGTCCACTTCTGGTTCAACGTGTGACAAACTCCTGTACACTCACTGCACACTGAACAAGCAAAAGACACCAGATAGAAGTGTTTTATATTTGTCACATTTTTACGCAACGTTTTTGTGTTTATGTGGCTAATCATTTGATGTTTGTGTGTAGACTTAATATGCAAAAACACAATTTTTGAAAGAGTTTTGAATGAAGTGTTTGCTTTTGCAAGAGATGTCTGATGTTTAGCATGTTGTAGAGCTGGGCGATTTTTATAAAAAACTCGATTTACGATTCGATTCGGTTTTTTTTCCCCCTTCCATTTAAAACAAAATAACTGCGAACTGTAAATATATTTTAAAAATATATATTTATTGTATTTAATTAAAGTGCATCAACATAAACAAAATTGCACAGGCAAACCCTTTCTCTAACTGAAAAGTCACTGTGCACAAAGCAACAAAGACAAACATCAATTAAACATCCAAATTATTGGAGAAAAAAAATCTAAAAAATAGATTTTTTGAAAATATGAATCGATTTGACCTACCAACTTGATTTTTAAATCAAATCGATTTTTTTCCCAGCCCTAGCATGTTGTGTGTGTATTTAGTTTCAATAAATAGTTTAGATAAATAGAGCCATAGTTTCAGAAATTGTGTGTAAGCAATTGAAAAAAAACAAAAAAACGTAATATTAAGCCTAAGTGTTTAAGGATAGTATGATCAGTGTATAGTTTAAATGCAAGATATTTAAAGTGTACCTAAAGTAGGCTATACTACCAATAGATCCATTTTAGCACAATCAAATAAACTTAAGTATATCTTTAGTTGGACCTCAGCACAATTTCCAGATAACTAAAGTGCATTAAGCACAAAATTACTTGTTCCAATTATATAGCAGGCTTTAAGTATATACCAATTTAGTATACCAACAGTACAATTGCAGGGTATTTATATTGTTAAGTATATATGTAATGTATTTGTAGTATACTTAGCATAAAATAAATGTATTTCAAATACATTTAAGTATGTATTTTTCACTAGGGTTTATTCCCCCAAAAAACACTGCAGAAAAAACCCATAAAACAATGAAGATCTTACTTTGGCTATGTATTCTTGACTTGTATAATCCTTATTTTCTCTCAGTTTGTGGGGTGGGATTATCCATTCTCTCTTCTGTCTGATTTTCTTCTGCTGTCCTCCAGATGCTGAAGTGTTCAGTATCTGCACAAACACAAAAGCACATCAGTGTCTATTTTACCCAAATGATGTGATAAACTACACTAGATACGCTTTTAGGAGTAAAACAGATGTAAGAATCCAAAATATATGCAATTAAATAATCCTTTTTCACTTTTTTTCTTTTTTTCATTGGACATGATGCACAGTAAAAAATATTCTGCTCAGGCTACATTGTTTGGAATGATGGAAACAAATTCACAACTATGGGACGACTGAAATGCGAAAGTAGCAAATATAAATGATAAAAAAAATAAAAATAAGCTAGTGTAAATGAAGTTTGTGTTAGTTTTAAGAAAATGTTGTAGTGCTGGGCGGTTTACCAGTTCATACCGAATACCGGTGTTTATTTTTGTTATTATGATATGAATTTTTTTATATACCATAATACCGGTGTATGTCTCTTTAACGGGGCGCGGCGCGACACTGTTTGAGAGGGGTCGCACTGTGGTGAGGGTGTGCTGAAGTGCTGGGTCCCAGCTTAGGACCCCAGTAGTATGCCTGATCTAAAGCTGTTCTCGAGATTTTTGATTTAATCAATCAAACCCCTTAATTCATGTAATAATCTTTTCTTTTTATCCTGATTATTTATATAGTTAAAGTGAGAGAAATTGCATTTTTAGGTATGTTTTGCAACATGTTAATTGATATAAAGCAATAAGACGTAATATACATTTTTCATAGCTGAATGCTATGCTACTATAGCTAACAAAATAAAACACTAAGAACGAGAAATGTTTAATTTCGCAATCTATAGCTTTGGTTATATATACTAGTGTATGAAACATATAAGTTAAAAACATTAATGGGCGTTATTTATAGTGCGTTATATAGTGGGCGTTATAGTGATTTTGTCTGATTTGTAACCAGGCACTAAAGCGACGGTGAAGATGGATATGTTAAACCATAATTGATAGTTGTCTAATTATATTACTGTATTTCCCCTACATTGGTTCACAATATCAACACAGCCTTTTGGAAAACATATTTGTGGTTGGCATTGACATCGCTGCATAAACATGAGCACTGTACGTTTCAAAGTCAAAACGCGGCGCGGGTGTTTTTATATGAATGTATCTGAAGTGAACTGATGGTCTTTAGAAAAGTTTCGATGATATTTCAATTTAATCTTTCCTGATAAAGCAGCGTTTATGAGCGCTGCACTGCTTTGTGTTCGCCGTTACCGGGGAAACCGCTGTTTCTGCGTTACCGGGGAAACCGCTGTTTCTGCGTTACCGGGGAAACCGCTGTTTCTGCACAGCACCTCCTGCTGGACCTCTGTAGTGTGGATACTGTCTACTAGTGTGGATTTTTTTCTACAATATTCACTCATGACAGTATTAAAATATGGAATTCTAAGTCAATCTACTGCAGTATTTTCTCTCTCTGTAGATAATGTGGTTAACACCCAGTAATGCTTGAAAAAAAAAAACCGTCATATAGCCTACCGTGAAACCAGTATCATTTTGAAAAATACCGTGATATGGATTTTTGGTCATACCGCCCAGCACTACCTGGTTGCTACATAAAGTGCCAAAGTTGAAGATTCGCCATAAGAAAAAAATCATTATAGCCTAATTTTAAGACGGCCAACATTTTGTTTTGACTTCCTCAAACTCTGTAATTCCCACCTTGAGTAAGATTATGCTCTCTTCCTCTGGAAATCTGGTAATACAATAGTTTAACCTCCATAAAATGTCTGTCTCCATAAAAACAGAATATGAGTGTGACATACAGCCTATACGGTACTTCAGTATATTTCTTTCCTAGAGTTCATTAATAAAACACGCATAAGTAAATCCCCTCTCAGACTAACTTATCACACATCTGTGTAAGAATGACCAGCAGAGAGAACAAACACAAACCCACACACACACACACAAGTTGTGAATATAAACAGAAAACAGCCATTTACGCTCTTAAATCATATATAAAACAATTATCTTATTAGCACTTGATGAAAGAGTGTTGATAGAGTGTTTAGAAAACAATCCAAATGAAACAAACGAAACTTTCAGGATACACACAACAGTTTTAAGATTATATTCATGTCAGTGGAATGAACACTGGAAACAACTTTTGAATCTTTTCGCTTACCGCCAGACTCAGCAGCACCAAGAAGAGTGAGATCCCGTAGAGCTTCGCCATTCTCCGGGCGCGCTCCTTCCGTTACTCGCGGAACTTTGACACGGTCACGGACTGACTAACGGTCAGCGGGGGAGCGGAGCGGGGCGGGGCGGGGCGGGGGCGGGGGTTCGGCCGCGCGCTGAAGAATGCGGGGTATGCGCGAGGCGAGCGCGCGCTCTAGAGGAGACAGTCAGTCCACCGTCACACCCAATAAACACTTATAAAATAATTTTAATCTTCTCACTGGACACTCAGATAATATTAATTAATGTGGGAATTTTGTGTAATAATTATTAGGAGGATCATGTCGGTGCCCTGATAAGTTAAATCGTGTGTTCAAACTTTCTTATTCCTTGGAGGGGTTTGCTTGCATACTTTTTAATGCCTCGCCTCTAAACATTATTATCTTCCTACTTAAGGTGCGTAAACTTCTCTCTCTCTTTTTTTTTTTTTTTTTTTTTTTTTACAAAACTATTGCTATTGCTAAAACTATTTACAAGTAGGGGGGTTGCATAAATCGCTTAGGCTAGTCTTACAAGTTAGTCATCGATTTTTTTTTCTTCAAGACAGTCAATTTAACTTTTTTAAGTAAGTTTCATAAAAACGTATATTGGCCTAATTTGAGACTGAAAAGTAAGACTAAGCGTCCCTTGACTAACTGGTAGTGGGTCATACTCTTGAGACGCTGTCTTAACATAATGGCTAAGTTTATGCAACTGGCCCCTGATTTCTAATTTGTATTCTCAATTTAATACCCACAGAATTAAAATGAACATTTTCTCAGTGTATGGCTATATCAGAATCACCATTAACATGTTGAATAAATTGAGAATATTTTCTGTTGTCAACTATAAATTAACACAAGTGTTAACACTCTGTAATACAAAAACTGCAAGAAATAGCACTTGAATTTTGTAAATTTTAGCACACACAAAAGGAAGTCAATGGACTGATTACATGCTCTTTTTGGCCAGAATGATTGGAAATTAAGGATTTGCAAGTATGTGGCAGGACAAGAGTCACTGCTACAATGTGATGAAAAGGCATTCAACAGAAGTACGGGGTGTGGGGAGGGCAGGGATTTCTATGAAACTGAGTTCAGGTTAAAAAAATGTGCTGGTGCCATCAGACCCAACAGCCTTTGAAACTGATTGACAGTGAGTGACTGGCCAACCTTTAATCGGTTTACTGTTGACAGGATCGACTCGATGCGTGCAGGAGAGAGACGTGCTTGCATAGTGATCGAATCTCATATACCACGCCTAGAAAAGTGGTTCTCTGAACTGGAGAAAGTACACTCTTTTTGATGTTCAACCTCAACCTCATGTGCGCGAGAACGACATCTTGATGCTAACTGATGCGACTGAGCTAAAATCAACCATTCGGCAATGTAGTTCAGAATGCGTCTGCCTTGTAGACGCAGCGGTGCTTGTACTGCATCCACGCATTTGTTTAACAAGTGCGGGTGATAAAGCTAGACCAAATGGAAGAACCCTATAGAGTGCTGAAGTTATGACGTCACGTTGTAGGCCAAAACGCGGAAGTGAGTTAGCATTTTAGCACTTCCGGTTCCCTCGCCCTAAAGTCTATGGGTTTTTTTAATGGGTTTTTGCTAAATCGCCTGAAATAAGGTCTGTGGTTAACAAAGCCTCTAAATATTTTCACGTTTTGATCTATGACATAAAACACACCAGTTATAACCTGCTTGTGTTTTTTTTTAAACTTTATTGTGTCTGCTTGTGGTTTTTTAAACTTTATATAAGCTTCAAAATGTATACATTTTGGATTAACTTGTAAAGATTATCTTGATAGACAAAACGTGTAAGGGTCACAACTCTTTGTTCAACACAGATTTTATTTTTTGCGATTTTCCAAAAGTCTATGGGGAAAATGCATAGCTTTTCGATCGAGGGAACCCATGCGCCGCTAACTTCAGAGTTGTCCTACAAAGTGACGTCATAACTTCGGCACTCTATACTGGTAAGCTTTGTCCCCGAAAGCGAACCTGAGGAACTTCCTGTGTTGCGGAAGGATGGATACGTGGAAGTACGCATCCTTGAGATCTATCGTGACAAACCATAGACAGTAAAAGAAATGGACACAGCGACCCCATTGATTTCAACGGAGAAGACTGAAGCCCGATTATTGCACTTCCTGTCTGATGGCTGAGCGACTGCGCAGGCTCAAACTGAGCGTGACGACACTCTGACAGTTGTAAATCTTCTAGTAGCTGTGGCAAGACAAATCTGAATCACCTAATTCCTCAAAAACGTTGTTGAAATATTTTGTCCTGTTGCTTTTATGGACTCTCTATCTATGGGCTTCTCCCTTGACTTTATGCCTCTATGTCCCCCCGATTGACTCATAGACAGTAAAAGATTGCCTGCGAGCTTCTCCTACTGTCTATACGGTAATGTCTCTATTGCGCGACAGAGAGTCGCGTGGTTATGACGCAATTATTAGCCTATTTTTACAAAAACGGCTTCTACGGGGCCATAACGTAAGATACAAAGTAATGCAACCTTTTATACATTGTCGTGTTTCTTTAGAAATAAATAATTGACAAATGGAGTCTTTGGACGCCTCAGATGTAAAGTTATTCGCTGTCAAAGTGACGCAAAAATGAATGGGAGTCAATGTAATGCTAACAGCAGGTGAAGGTCTGCTACAATGGCGGCTCCTGCGAGGCTTCAGTTTCCGGCTGATGGATTACACCCTTGAGAAAAACCAGTCCTCCAATCTGATGTTTGGTACGATCTGTCTCAAGCAAGCGTCCCGCAAAAGCCCTGAAAAGTGAAGCCAAAGCACCTTGATCGCCCCCCGGTGACCGGTCCTAGTATAGCTCATAAACCCCGCCTCCCCGTGTTATTCAACGGGACGTGAGACCAACTAAACAATTAAATTACACTTCACATATCTTTTTCCAAAGATACTTTCTGTCATTTACTGTAGTTTTTATCACACTGATGTAATTTCAAGTGTTTGTTTTTAAAATAAGTTTGTTTTTAGTTAGTTATTTGATGGTAAAATAATGGTGCTGTGACGTCATGATTGACAGGTTATTGATTGATTATTTTCCCCATATTCTCCATTGTTGCAGCTCCTCTCTTCCCAGTCTGACAGTAACGCCAGAGAATCTCTAATAAGGGGAGAATTGGCACTGTCTGGTTACTTCCGGTTTCTGGACTGGCTGCAGTAACACGTCTCTGTCCATGCGGGGGCGCTCGCAGGCGAATGCAGAATGAATGGGAGTCTATGGGGTTTCACCCCCAGAAATCCACTTTTCTCAGGATGTAATTTTTTGTCAAGTAATTTGAAAGTTGCATTCAAAAGGGGGGGCTAAGATAATACACTCAGCTGAAAATTGCATTTTTAAGTTCACTTATCTGTTCTAAAAATCCGTTCAAAAATGTGATGACGTCACGTAATAGCAGAATGCTAGCGTGTACCGGCCAACAACGACCTAACCTGTAAGAAATCGAAAGGACATAAGTACTCATTCATTCGACTTTTGGTCTATAATCTTTATTGAACTTGCGGAATCAACAATAAAATCTACGTTGATTCAGCGACAAGCAGGAGAAAGGGATACATTTAGCCGTCTAGCTTCATAGACTCCCATTCATTCTGCACTCGCCCGCGATCACCTCCAGTGGAATTATAATGGAACTGCAACCAAGATGATATACAACGGGGCTAATAGGAAGTGCCAAGGCTCTCCGTTAGACGGGCTCTGGTAACGCTCTGTTTACTTCCTGTCTCTATAAAAGCCCCTCCTTCTGAAAAGCACACTGCACTCTGATTCATCGGTGGACCAGTGTGTTGTGATTGGTCAAGTTCTTAGAGGGAAATGGGAATGTTTGGGAACATTTCACACCCAGGACGGTGTGTGCGACCGATAGCACAGGGCATCGCGCCTACAGGCCCTTTTATATAGGCTAGTTTGTCAAATTTTTTATTAGCTACTGTTTTTGATCAAATAAAATGCATAATTGATGCTCACAATTATGCATAATCAAGGCCACATGAAACTTTTTTCCAAATTATTATTTTTATTTTTCTAATTTTGATATTATGTTCTGCGCGCTCGCTCCACTGTGTATTTGCTCTAGCTAACTGCTCATGCGAGGAAGAGGAAGAGGAAAAAAATGTGCGAATGATTTCGTAGACACGAGTCGGGTGGTGAGAAAAGGAAAATAATTAAAAAGAAAAGAATAATTTCAGGTTAATAAAATTTTTAGGCTGCTCTATTATTATTATATTATTTTATTATTACTGTATAATATTATTATGCAGTAGCTCTTACAAATCTTATGACAAGGGAGTGACCGTGGTTCTTGCGTATGCGTGTCAGTGAGCACGGCATCACACGTTAAGATTATATACAGAGCTTTGCTCAGTCCATTTTAAATTCAAATAACTACTATAAAAAGTTACTATACTACTTCCTCGCAACCCTCTTGCAACGGCCTATACTTCTTATAGCCTTTTACTTCCTATAGCAACCCCAAGTTTGTGCAGGGCCTCGCACCCCTCATGCGACGGCCCTGTCAAACCCCTTACCATAACCATGAGTTTCAACACACTGAGTACCTCAACCAGGCCTCACCCCTTTATTCTGTGTGATCCGGGAATCAGTGGCGGCATTCACAAAAAACGTGTCATACTAAAAGAATGCACACAGGCAACAATTTGAAAGCAATACAAATTCTGAAAAAGCCAGCTGCAGTTCCTACCAGCTCCAGCAACAGCTCCACTAAAATTAGACTCTTTATCAAACTAAAGATATCAATACACTTCACAAAACTATCTGCCATTTATACTGTAATGGCAGATAAAACCCCACCAGCCAGACGCTGCCAGCCTCCAACAAAAAGATTTTGAAAATGATTTGATGCCACATTTAAAATATGGACTAAAATATTAGACTGCATGATGCATTATTAATGAATAAACAGAATAAATATCAAAACACGTCTTTTGTTGCTGTTCGGCTTTTATTCCATGAGTGGGTAGCGCCGAGGTCAGAGCAGTGCAAAGTCACTGACTCATTTGAAACATTTCACCAGCTCTTTCTCAGACATGAACAATTGTGACTTTAGCATGTTGACAGCTAATCCAAAAACACACGCAATTGTGACCCAGTTAACAGCGACTGCGCAACAACAGTGTTCCTGAAAGCGCCCCATTTCACGTTCTTGTGTACTATGACGTTTTGTAGTATAAATAGTGTGTTCACACTGAAAATTCCCCCCCAAAAAATTATTTCAGTCTGCGGTTATCTTTGAAACGCCTCTTGGGCATGCAAGTGCAGCTCCTCTCTCTTTGAATGGGGAAACATCAAATTCTCCAAAACTGTTCGCCAAGCTTACGATTAAATTTCATATTTGAAATCACTAATGAAATCTGACAACAACTGTCTCATAAATTTTGTTCTTAAATGCTCGAATCATGACAGAAAACGAACATTTTCAGGCTTGATCAAGCTAATGCGCAGCGGAAGCGCACGTTTGACTGTTTCTATGGGAACCGGAGCTTCTAGCGGCTGCAGTGACGCGATGACTTCACCAATCGGCGTTTGGCTCTTATTTGGAAGACGGGACTTATTCCGCTATTTTGAGCGATGCACTTTTCTCCATTCAAAACAATACGAGTGACACATCTTGTGTTATTCTATAGTCTTTGATTTTCAATTTTCCTCCCTAATCTTATTAAATGTATGCTTCATCTTTCATTCCAAATTCATAAATTTTATCAATATATTTCATTAGAATAATAAGACACTATAGGGCTGTTACCCTAGGTAGGGCGGATCAAATTAAATAATGTACACAGAAAAATGACAACTTTATTAAATAATGTTATGAGATTGTTTTAAATATTTTTGAATATATTTTTGAAATGTTGGAAAGAATGATACTTTTAAACATAACCCTAAACCACCATTAGATGGCGGCTCTTGATTCATTCAAGAGTGAGGCATTTGTTTATGATTGTGTCATTGAATCTTTGACTCAACCGATTCATTCAAAACGCTGAATCAATCAGTAGCCTAATGAAAACATGGTTGATCTTTGTTTGGAACTATTTTCGCTACTGAAACAGTCAGATCTAAAGTGTAAGTGGCTTAATGTTAACTGTTTATTGAATTGTTGTATGAAATCATGTCACATTTTCAATCGTGATCTTATTCAGGAAAACAGCACTCGTCGTGTGAGGTTGCTTAACTGTGTTATGTTAAAAATATATTTAGGCAGTTTTATGTTGTTAACTGCGTTTTCTTTGTGTGAGCTGCGCTCATTTGTTTCCATTTCTCCTCATGAAGCAGCGCGAGCCTCGTTACCGTCAGTAATAGCCTAATTTATTATCCACTATCGATCGTAACTTACAATAAATGTAATAAAATCAGAATCATTCTCACGTTTTGGTGATACCCTAGTAATGTTTTTGTTATTGCCGTTGTAATCAGACCACTTGTCCGGTCGGGCAAGTAAAATTCTCTTTTACTTGTCCCTTCAAAAAATCCACTTGTCCCGGACAAGCAGATCGCGTTAATGTCGAGCTTTTTCAATAATGTAGCCTATAGATCTGGCTTGAGGATGGAGCTTGGGTGAGGTTGTTGTATACAATATAAAAATGTATTTTAATTGCCAAAAACATCGGTAAAGGACTACACTACCCAATCCTGAATCGGGATCCCAAAGGAGAAGTCGCGGTACAGCAGCGCTAATCACGAGAAACCAGAAATGTATCCTATTGGGAACCTACCAATGTTCAGATCTGTTCTTCTAAGAATATTTTGATTATCTTTAACGAACATCATCATGAGCTGTTATTACCCCCAGTTTGGTCTGAATGCCAGGGTATGACAACAGCCAGACGTAAACACCGGGAATTATTTAAATGAGGAATATTGTGACGTGTCGTTCCCAGAAGAAAACTCAAGACTACGATGGAGGCGTTTCAGGGAGCTCAGTTCTTTGCACAAACATCATACAGTCAGTATGTGTCATTTAATAAATGCATTTATTAATGTAGCCTTTTGTAACAGTATTATCATATATTTTGAAATCTTGACGGATGCAATGGGCGACTCGTCATACGCTGGGAGTGGTTAAAACTGGGAAATAACAACATTATAGGGAAAATGAAGAGAGATATCCAGTAGATTTGGCTATTTCTTACAAGAAAATTACAGAATTTTATTTTGACTTAGAATTTTAATTTTGCTGCCACCATTACTGAGATTATTTTAAGTCTTTCTCATCTTTATTCACTGTTTCTATGTTATTTAAAGGAGACATATAGAGGGGAAGTTAATGTTTCAAAGATTAGGCTGCTACGTATTATTAATGTGCATGGATACATTTTGATTTCACAGACAAAGAAGATAAACAAAAGAGAAATTAATGCTACCAGACTATGATCTTGTGAAAGAGTCTCTCATAAAAATTCACCATGTGTTTCTTATCTCTTTAAACAACAAGTTAATAATTCACTCTAATCAACTAGTAAAGATAAAAGCTCCAGCAGGCTTTCAATAGAAGCACTGTTTCACACTCATCTTGACATTGACACTGACTTTATTTTTCTACTGTTACAGTTGACGAGAGTTTCGTTTGTCATTGCGCAAGTCCTGTTACAACAGTCAGATTGCATGGCGTATCATAACAATAAGATGGTGTGTTGGTCATGAAGACCTACGTTCTGTGGAAAAGTAGAGATGTGGGAACTCAGAGGTGTTTTTTACTTTCCGCAATGAGTCAGTGAGGAGTTGCCTACGCCCAGTTCACATTTATCAGACAGATGTCAAGTTTATGAAAGCTGGTCATGTGGTTGTGTATTAGTTTAGTTTTGCATCTCTAGCGCCATCTCTGTTTGAAATATAAAATTGCAAGTTACTTTTTTTCTTTTCTTTTTTTGTATCTGTGTGGTGCGTTTAATATGCTTAAAGACAAACCAAATGCAAATTCATAAGTCGACACCATTGCTGAGTATTTTCTCCTTAAAACTGCAGTGAACCAAAGACAGTCTCAAAAAATCGCTGGTGTTTCTGACATCACAAACTACCTTGTAACCAATCAGATCAACGTGTGATCGCCAACGAGTGGATCTCTGAGTGAGTGAGTGAGTGGAGGCGGGGCTCATTTGCATATTCATATAACCACATACCGAATGAGGCAAGGGTGTCGAGTTACATTCAAGATATTTTAAGGCATGAAGACATTTTTTTCAAGGAAAACAAAACATTTAAATATGTCATTTTGGTGATCAAAGATGAGTTTTAAGGGATACAATGATTTACTACAGGGGGACTTTGAACCTATATTAAAATTATACATTGAACACTATAGTGTTATTTTACATTTAATTATTACATTTCTGTACCTGAAATGAGTACTACAGTTAGATTTTACTTTATTTTTAACTTTGTTATATATTAATTTCTATGCTTGTAATTAGTGTATTTGTTCTTATGTTTTTTACTGACTATTCACTTGCCTTTAATAATTTTTGACCTTTATTAGTTATGCAAGTATGGTATCAGAGTACCTAAACAAAAAATATCCGATTCGTGACCCATATACGGTTATATGATCTGAACCGTGAGTTTTGTGATCTCACTATACCTACTAGGCATACATCCGAAAAAAAATGATCTGACCTAGTTACATATCTGCCACTTTTGTTCTTGACCAAATGAAAACTAAATCACTCACATTCCATGTTTACATCTATCGATTGCTCAGTCAGATCAGATCACACGTCGCATATTATAGCTACATAATGAGCACTGAAATGTCTGTTCAGCAGGAAAATAAGCCATCTCTCTGTCAGTCTTCAATCCCTTCAGATCTCAACAAACCCATATTTACTCTCGTTTTAACACGGGCTCTGTCGCTTTAATTCCTCTTTTTGACTGCAGGCTCTCCGCAGTGTGAGGTTTCTTGGTTTTGACAACAGGTGACTCCCCAGATGATAGACGTCTAGATTAAAAGTAGCCATCTAGATGACGTTTAAACTCGACGCAACTGCATCCTCATCACACGCCATAAAGTAGCCTGGTCTTCTTCTTAGAGACGTGACGTAAGAATGACTTCAAGCTGACATTTCACACCAATTCGGACCCAAAAGCTCAAACTATAAATCAGTTTTATAAGCTTACTGATGTGAATCAGGGTAATGTTGGGTTATTCAAGAACTATTTTTTGTTATTTTTTAACCAAAAAAAAAAAGTTACATACCGAATGACAACATGTATGTGGATTTTATTTGTTAAACTGCATTTGTCATGATCTGATTCCACATATCCTGACCTCTGCTCCCTCTGCTGGTGATCTTTCCCAATGTTGATGAGACCAGGCATTATATTTAGTCCGTTTTCATTTTTCTCCCTCCATCTCCCAGTTTAGCTTTCGGAAGGGAATCAGAAAAGCTGGAAACCAGCTTTATTTTGACTAAAAATATAACGTTAGACCCTTGGGGTAAGATGAGCCAACATAATTGGCACAGAAGGTGCCAAGTGACATGTTGTTATAGTGTTATTTAATAATTATTGTAATTAATGGTGTTATTATTCAGTATTTCCATGAATTAGATGTACATTCCAGACATCTTTGCTTTCATTTTCTATAGGTTAGTTGAGTGAAGTCATTCAATTTGCATTCATAGTGTTGCTACTATGACATATTTTCAATTAAAACATTGGCAATTAAATATGTAAATATTCATATGCTTGTATAGGCTGTAAGTCACATAATAATTTTACCTTTCAAAATGAATATCTTTTACTGGGATTCTGCTCTCTCTGTCATCATTTATTAAATTATTCAACTGCTAAATGTATTGTCCAAAGACAGTTATAAGAATAGTTGATTTAGGATTTTACCTTAATGGCATCTTCTGGTTTAATATAAATGTAATGCTTGTAAATGCTGGTGTAGGGAAATGGAAAATTAAATAAATGAATTATAATTTTCATCTTGCACCATATGTTGCACAAGCTTGCACATACGGGAAATGTAAATTCGAGGAGTATATTTCAATTCCAATGTATTTAAAAAGCACATAATAATACAACAATGTTGACCATAGTGCTGCACAAAGAGCGTATTTTTGTACTTTACATATGACGCTGTTTCACACATTGCATTTTAACTTGAATTGATCAGGGAAACGAACGCCATTTGGAATCCCCCCTCTGTGACCCTCAGGAACAAACCATTATTATCGAAAACAGGTGTGACGCAGCTATTCTAGCACCTGTATTTTGATGTTAACCGGGATACCGTGTTTTACATACACACTGTTGGATAATTTAAAAGCCTAAATACTCTTTCCATACGCCTGGATTCGACACAGTCTTGCTAGTTGTTTGTTTTGTGTGCGATGAGCGGATCGATGCCCCCCGTCGGTCAAGTGAGCAGTGGATCGCTCCGGTCTCGCAGCTCAGCGCGTTTGCTCGCATCGGTCAGTGTGTTTGACTCTCCGTAGCGCTGATCTCAACCGACGGTAAACGAACATGTCTGTGGCTTTCGCACAGCACCGGCAGCGCGCCAAGGGGGATATAACGCCTGCCGGGATACAAAAGGTAATTTTCATGTAATCATGTATCAAGCGGAGCGGAATTGCGCGTGCAGGAACAGTTAACTGTTAGTAACGTTAGGCTCGGCTAGTTAGCCGTGACACCG
Source organism: Gila orcuttii (assembly GCA_026230005.1). Taxonomy (NCBI): domain Eukaryota; kingdom Metazoa; phylum Chordata; class Actinopteri; order Cypriniformes; family Leuciscidae; genus Gila; species Gila orcuttii. Next base: position 46,582,458 of record JAPDVR010000008.1, on the reverse strand, counting down.
CTCCCGCCAACACTCCCACAGCACCGTAAACAAAACATTCAGAGACATGTTTATCGTCGTATTTAACCACTCATACGAGACTGAAACGAGTATGACGCAGAGCTGAAAATCTCTGATATTAATAACATATATTAAAATCTGCTCAGCTCTGCTGTGTCTTTGTTTGCCGCTACGCGCTCGACACTCGGATCATTCACAATAGAGGCTGTTGTGTAACGTTACTAGCATCGCAGAGGACACGTTCAATCGGGGAAAAAACTGTGCCGTCGACGTATTGTTGCTAATAACGTTACTTTACGCCTGATTTAGTTTTTTATCACATATCGTTTCACGCACGTATGCTAATAGCCGAGTTCTCCGTATCGATTACGCACGTCTGATTTGATCTGTCCACCTTAATTCTTCGGTTTTTCGTTATTCATGTCTGATTTGATCAGTGAAACCTTTATTTTGTTGATGTATGTTTTGCGTTTTTTATTCAACACGTCCGATTTATCGATATTTGTGCTTCAGTTTTCATTAATCGGGTCTGATTTGGTCAGTGAAGATTTGTTATTCGGTTTTCTATTACTCATGTCTGATTTAAGTTGTTCTATTTTCTCTAGAGTATTTTTTACCTTCATGTTTTATTACATTAGAAGTTGGTCTTAAATAAAAAATTCACAACAGAACAGCTGTATGGTATATATTTTGTATATTTAAGCACACAATTACACAGAAAATGTAGCCAGCCAAGCTTTTGCTTCTTGTTTTGGTCTTTCTATGAGCTGCTTCTCTAAATCCGTGCTTTTCAATCCTGAAGACTCATATACACAGCATTCACAATATTCACATTCTCCATTATCAGAAATATGACGATCTGAATCCGTATGCAATAAATACACATGCATGCATTAACATTTGTTTGCCCTTTTTTTGTCTTTTGATGTAAACGTAAATATTTTTTCATGTCATATTCATTAATTTGAGTCAGTTTTACTCTGAAATGGCGTGCAATTGTAGATGAGGAAATGATGTGCGAGCAGCTCTGAAAGCATCACACACACATTAGGTGTTTTTCCTCATGTCTCCCGAAGCTTTGTTTATTGTTCCCTCAGTGTAACACGGTGAATTAATGTTTAGGATTATACGTGTTGAATTTTTAGGCAGCAAAATTTATTTAGGTGTCATCCAGCGGCTCATGTAGCACATTTGTTGACCATAAAATGACTGTTGGATTTGTTGTGCTGTATCCATTGATTTAGTAATACTCAGATGTTAAAGCAAATTATGATGTGCAGGGATTTCCCACGTTATAAATGCAGAATTTATTGCACAAATTATTGTAAACCATGATCCGTACGCCTGTAGTCAATCATTGTATCCCTTGAAACTCATCTTTGATCACCAAAATGACACATTTAATTGTTGTTCCACTCGTTGACGATCACACATTGATCTGATTGGTTACAAAGTAGTTTGTGACGTCAGAAACACCAGCGATTTCAAACCGTGTTTTTGAGACTGTCTTTGGTTCACTGCAGTTTTAAGCAGAAAATACTCAGCAATGCTGTCGACTTATGCTTTAAGACAAACCATGTGTAAATAATATTAAAAACACCATATAGACACAACATTAAAAACATCAGGGGGACTTTAACGAATGGGAAACACTGTATAGAGGACCAGCTTATGTGGAACTCCTTAGTTTTTTCTTTTGATGTTATTAGGCTTTTACTCATTTATTTAGTTCTTTTTCTATCTTTAATAATGTTTAATTAACATTGTGACATTTTCAAATGCAGTTACTGGATGAAAACAATCAGCTGATTCAGTGCATCATGGACTTCCAAAGTAAAGGAAAAACAGCTGAATGTTCACAGTAAGTTCTCGTTCATCAAAGATTCACATGCACTTTAGATGTGTGTTTTATATTTGTATGAGCCTCGGGTAAGTCGATGCTACGACGTGATAAAAGGGATCTTTTCCGTGTTAATCAGAGTTACTATTTCATCGTCATCATTTAAAGTATGACTATGATAATCTCAGGTTCTGATTATGTGTTTTATTTAATGTTTAAAGTGTCTAATATCAATTCTGCTTGACCTTTGTAGCCATACTGAAAGCGACGTTGCATATTACATATACGTTGCTCGAAGATGTCCTCGCACAGAGCGAGGCTGAAGCTCAGCTTCGCGGCTGAGACACCAATAGACTATTAACTTAAAGCTTTTACTCTTAAACACACAAGGCACGTCCACTTTAATAAAAAATAAAAAAAGTCGACAATTGACCCTTCGCTAAGCCCCGCCCTCCCTAGTTACTGTTGCTACGCCTGTCAAGCTTTCGCGTCTAGCACGTCTATTACAGTGTGTATGCACCGGTGTCAGACATTCCCAATGAGATAATTAGTAATTTTTGGCGAACATGTGAAATATCTGGGAGAGCAAGACAAAAGGGACTGCAGTAAGTTATGCATTCGAGGGATATATCCACGACATAATAATGCAACCGATTAGAGAATAATTTAATAAAAAATTTAAGCTAAAGCCTTTAGTCCCAGCGCAAACAGCAGCGACTCATACGCTGACCATTCAAATGGAAACACACAAATTGAGGAACAGCAATGTTCGTGCACAGCAGGGTAAGTGAAGTGTGAAAATAATCTAATAATTATAAATCAAACAGTTTATCCATAAATCTTGTGGAATAACACTAACACCGGGAGAGCCGCGATCGGATTGGGTTAAAGTTACTCAGTCAGGGGTAACGTTAGTAGGCCGTCGATGAACAAAATGCTGAAATCTATTTTAAAGTATGTCAGTGAGCCTCCCTCTTGTCTTTAATCGTCTTATTTTACGTTAAAATATATGCATTATGAACAAAGAACCGTCATTATTTCCAACTTCCAAGCAATATGTGTTTTTGTTAATCCTGTCAACATGTAGTTGTGAATGGGGTCTCCAACACTGCTGATCCACGCACATCATTTCTCCCCTTGGCTTTTAGATTTTCGGGAAGGAAAAAAAATCAACTCCGCCGTCCAAACTTTTAGGATACGGGGTATCAGATTTGCACAATCCATACGCAGAACGCTTCGGCATGTTTCCCTCGCTCGAAAGCTTGCCAGACCTCCCACGCCTAGTTACGGTTGCTAAGACACGATTGGCCAATGGCGGTTTTCGGGCGTGGCTTAGCGAAGGGTCAATTCCTACTGTAATATTATTTTTGGGTTCAGATAATAGAGGAGGCTTAACATCCAGCGTGGTCTGGGTTTGTCTGGGGATGCTACCGTCGTTGCGGGCGGGTGCGCCTGCAGTTATAAAACTATTATTAGACTAAAACATTGAATTATGCCAATTCTGATATGTTCATATAGCCTACTCAAAACAGACGGGGCAACCTAACAAGGACACGTTAGCTTACCGTTTTTAGGTGATATGCCATGTTTGTAGTCGAGCTGTGATATGCAAACTTTGCATTTACTTTTTTTCCGTTATCTATTTTTGTAAAATGCTGCCACACTGCCCATGTCTTTGACATGGTAGAGGAGGACTGACTGTAAATTAAACGCTCACAATTAAATAAATATTCAGCAAACCACCAGACCAAGGCCTTCTAGTACTTTCTTCAATCTGTCTCTAGTGGGTTAGGCTAATCTAAAAAAAGTGAAAACAAGGGGGGTGTTCTGAAGACAGACTGTTACCTGTGAAACAGGGGTGCTCTGAAAACACCCCCATTAGCAGTTAGTGCTTTCCACCTGATGAAATTAACACGGCAAAAAAACGACCAATCAGAATTTTAGTCGAGCCCGAACGTATCGACCAATAAATCGACTAGTCGACTGGGAGATTACAGCCCTAGTGTGTACAGACTAATTGCTTGTCACTGGAATATTATCTCATCGCGTCTGGTTAGGACTCTGTGTTTGGTACAATAGTGTTCAAGCACAAATGATCTGGGATGCTGCATAATTCTTTTCCTGATTCAGTCCGTGATCAAAGTGTTTTTCTCGTTTCTCTTTTGACAGCTACCAACAGATGTTACACAGAAATCTGGTGTATCTGGCCACAATAGCAGACTCTAACCAGAACATGCAGTCTCTGCTTCCCGCGGTGAGTATTTATTCTCCGTTTCCCACACATTGGCCACAATTATAATTAAATATTATTATATAAAATATATCTGAAGTATATTACCATTAATATTTACATTTTATTAGCACACCAGGGTGGACTAGGAACATGAAATTGTCCAGCCATGACTTCTTGTTTTTACAAGAGTATAAATATGAGGAAACGGCCTTACAAATTCCCTTAATCATTCATCACAATGAGTAAAACAACAGAATATAGTTCTGATGTGCAGCAAAAGATTTTTGAGCTTCACAAAAAAAGAAAGTAGCAGAAAGAAAATAGCTAAAGCAATGAAATTCCACCATCAGGGCAATAATTGATAAGTTCCATTCAACTAAAGATGTTAATAATCTGCCAGGAAGAGGATGTGTGTCTATATTGTCTTAATACACGGTGAGGAGGAAAGTTTGAGTGGCCAAAGACTCTCCAAGGATCACACATGGAGAATTGCAGAGATTAGTTTTGGGGTCTAAAAAAGCGTAAAAAAATTATCAAACAACCCCTACATCACCACATGGGAGGGTTTCAAGAAAAAAATCCTCCTCGCTCATCCAAAAACAAACTCCAGCATATTCAGCTCTCAGACACGACTGGAACTTTAAAAGGGACTGGATTCTGAACTAGAAAAAGTTCTAGTTTTACGCAGCGCTTGAAAATAGGCTACCTTCCGTCAACTGCGCTGCGTCATATCATTACGCCTGCTGCACTCATGGTACGTCAGTAAAGTTTCTTGATTATTACGCAGGAATGAGAGTATAGTTCCTAGCCATATCAGCCTAGAAAATCGCAACTTTACATTTTCCGTCGTTCTTAGTGCACGATGTAACTACAGAAGAGTCAAGTTTTAAATAGGAAAAATATCGAAGCACTTAGGTCTTTTTTTTTTTTTTGAGAAATGCTAATGGTCTTGTCCACTTCAATGATGTATGCTAAGCTATGCTAAAAGTGGTACCGCCAGAACCGGAGATCAGCTGAATGGATTCAAAAACGGTAAAACTCAACAGTTTAACTCTGGGGGAGTTGTAAAATTAGCCTATTTCCAAAAAAGTGGAGTATCCCTTTAACTGTTATAATTGCCTTATTGTCAACATGTCTAATTGTAATATTTGCTAACATTTTTATTCAAAACCGTGATTTCTCAATTTAAAAATAAAACATTGTGGCAAAACATTAGTCAAATGAATCAGTAAAAAATCAGAAAAATCGCCCATCCCCAGGTGCATTAGGGGTATATGTGCTCCAGAGTGGACTTCAGTGGTTGAGTAAGTGTCTTTCTGTGTTTCTCTACAGCCGCCCACTCAGAACATGCCCATGAATCAAAGTGGCGCGGCGACTCAGCTCCCCCATGGTCACAGTATGCCCCCCGAGGGGCCGCCCGCCCCACACATGCAGAGCCAGATGAACGGACAGATACCAGGTAAATTCAGACACCAAACCTTTCCAGTGCACTCACTGTCAAACTCCCAGAAATAATCGTTTTGGGAGTCTCTTGGGACAAACTACCTGCAAACTACAGTACTGTGAAACGTTTGACCGTTTTGAAAAATGCTATTTTACGCAAGTTTGTATGTTTTCAAAAGAAATGCCATGTATAGTTTTAGTAATAGTTTCATGAATAGTATCAATTAAATTGTATTATCAAGGCTCAAGTTTGTATTTCAACTTACGGTTTTGATTTTCTAGCAATTTTAAAGTCCATATTATTTCTTTTATCCGTTCTTTTATCCGATTTTCAATCACTGGAAGCAATATTGGTATATAATATTGTAATGCAATATTAATGTAATAAGAATGTAGCGGTAGCTAATTTCACCCTCACGCTTCGTTATGAAGAAATGGCTAGACAGCTCTTCACTCAACGAGAAATCTCGTCACATTTTAGTCTTGTGAGATCTCGTGGCACCCCTAGAATGCACGGATCTAATATACAACTTATTTACCAGCTGTCTTCACTTAAGACATAACCAACGGTGTTTAAGCAAACACTCACCAAGCTGGGCATTTTGACACATTTCTGTGTTTTTAACCATTTAGGCGTGAAACCAAAGGTCAAAGTTCAATTTTTTTGTACGTGTCCCACTCCGGCTCGGAAAGAAAGAAAGAAAGCTGGCTTATTCCTAAATAGAAATGCACATAGTTTGCAGGTAGGTAGGATACAATATTATTGCGATACTACAAAGCATATGATAAAAGGTTAACAAAAAATGAACTGTTGATTAAAATGCAAAATTTGGGTTAGATTACAAATTACATTGTGGGTGTTAATAAATAGGCTCGGACTTAATAGGCTGGAAACCCAAAGCACAGGACAATAGAGACACCAGAGTAAAAATATTCATGATTCTGAAGCTGAAAATACAGAATTATTGTAGACGAATATGCTTGCGCACTGTCATGGACGAGATATATTTAAAATAATGTATGCCACTTTTTACTGGTAACATCAGACATTTGGCATTATCTGAACCCACAAATATCCCCCCCATTACATTATTACACATTATATTCAACATTATATATAGTAGTTTAATGTAGTACTGACACTAAATCTCTGAAAACTTGAATTTTTTATCACACAGTAATTTTTATTTTGAGTGAACAATACACGATACATATTGTTGCATTTTTGTATTGTGATATATTGTGACACCCCTAGTCTCTTCGTGTAACCCCAGTCTTGGTGATGTAATATCAGAATGTTTGAAAATCTAAAATGTATATTTCTTACTGGAACATTAAAGCAAAAGATATAAATAACCATCTTACAAACGAGGGTTTTTGTGAAGCATCTAATGTGTATGTATCTTCTTGTTGGTGGCTTTGAGCAATGTTCTTATGATTTTTGGATTGTTAAAGGATTGTGTTTTGGTTGTATTTTCACATTAAATGTTATTAATCTCTGTCTATTTCTGCAGGCCCGAACCACATGTCCATACAGGGCCCCGGACCCAACCAGACGCCCAGCATACCCAGTGGCTCCATGAACATGCCGGCCAGCAACCATGGCTCCATGGGGGCGTATAACCACGCAGTGCCCTCCTCGCAGGGCTTGCAGTCACAGGGGCAAATGAACATGAGCCAGGGGCAGCCCATGGGTAATTACGGCCCTCGGCCCAACATGAACATGCAGCCCAATCAGGGTACATCTGCTCTCTAGTCACTGTCTTATGTCAAAACAAAATATATATATATAGAGATTTTAAATAATAATGTCTATCACATCATAAAAAAAAGTTTCACTTTTAGTGTTTGGGCTTATTTTTTGCTCTAGGGCCCATAATGCACCAGCAGGCTCCTTCCCAACAGTACAACATGCCTCCTTCTGGGGGAGGTGGGCAGCATTACCAGGGGCAGCAGAACCCCATGGGCATGATGGGACAAGGCAATCACGTGATGGGGCAGAGGCCCATGCCCCCCTACAGGCCGCCACATCAAGGTATGCTCAGCTTGTTTTGTTTAAGAATCATGTGAAGGAGGAATTACTCATCATCGTCGGTTGTCTTAAAGAGGACCTATTATGCTTTTGTCCATGTTCAACTTTCTTTAGAGTATAATGTTGCTGTTTGAGCATCAAAAAGCTCTGCAAAGTTCCAAAGCACAAAGTCCCTCCAGCGGGAGTCATTCTCTACATCAGTGTCAGTGTTTCTGAACTCCCTGAAACACCTCCATTGTAGTCTTGAGTTTTCTTTCGGTAACGAACACATCACAATATTCCTCGTTTAAGTAATTCATACGCAGAATAAAGGGGCGGGGCCTGGTTGAGTTAGTTAGTAGTGTGTTGAAACTGGCGGTTATGGAAAGGGGCGGGACATTTCGCCAACATGCTCGAAGCGCTCGACCAATCACAACACACTGATCCAGCCGACCAATCAGAGCACATTGTGCTTTTCAGAGGGAGGGGTTTCATAGAGACAGGAACTAAACAGAGCGTTACTGACAGACTGGGAAGAGAGGAGCTGCAACAATGGGGAAAATGAGGTGTTTTTTGAACATTCAAGCACGAAAATCTGGACTTTGTTTTTGGGCTCTACTAGAACAGACTTCAGAAGAAGGGCACAATAGGTCCTCTTTAATGGTGTCTGTGTGTGTATTTTTAGGACCTCCTCAGCAATATGCTGGTCAAGAGGAATACTACACGGAGCAATACAGTCATGGAGGACAGGGAGCACCAGAGGGTAGGATGCATTGACTTGCAACCTGCTATTTTTTTACCCGTTTTAATGTTTGTCCTAATTTAGACCTGTAGTTAGTGCAGTAAATGTTTGTTTACTCCTTAAGGCGAACCTTGAAGTAGGGGTTGAACGACTTTTATGAACGATTTTTTAAGTCGACATTTATGTGATGAAAGTCGACTAGTCGCTGATGACGTCATTAATGAACAGATAAGCCTGAACCTCGAGCTGAGACTGAACGCGGGTTGTCTTGTGCACAGCTCTTGCATATTGAAACAGCGCTGCCTACACGGTTATTGCTCCTACATCAGTTATTTTGTCTATGGGTTGTTATATTTCTCACAGATTTCTGCTCTTTCTAAATCAGCTACACAGGTTGCACAGTAAAGATAACATTTTTATGATTGCATTAGTGAGACAGTGATTGCGTGTGAATTAATTCTTCCTCTACTAATTGTGCAGCTCTGTGGGTTTTAGTTACTAAGAAATATATGCTGGAACTTTTCTGTTTCTAAGCTATTTCATTGATAAATCACAGAACATCATTGACAGTAAGTTTCTGCGCTACTGAATATTTCTGTGCACGTGATCTGCACGTGGTGTGTGAGCTTCTGTATGTGTGTGTGTTACAATGCAGCAGCGCATTAGTTTAGAACTGTGATTAAATTATGTGTACAAATAGCTGTTTAAAACGTGCATCCACCCGATCAGTTTTGAGCATCCAGACGGTTATCAAACATGTCTTGTGGAGCGCCTGGAGTATCCATTTATTTGTCATTTTAACTGTTGGAAATGGAGTGTAAAAGTGGATGTCAGATTTCTTATCCTGTTGCGCCCTCTATAGGCCATGATCAGCGACTAGTTGACATCAAGCTTAAAGCGTCATGGCAGAGCATTTAAGTCGACAAGTCTATGCAACCCCAACCTTGAAGCCCATCATCCTTGCTATTATAAAACCCGAGTTTTTCCACCCCAAAATCAAACCAAAGAAATAACAAATATATTTTGCTCAAAAGAAAGTTGAAATGTGCTTAAATATCATGAAAATCTATTGTGTATACTAGGGCTGGGTTGACAAGATTGATGAATCGATCTTCATTTTGATGAACCGATATCGATTCTTACATCCCAAGATCAATCTTTGATCTTCAGTTAAGATTAATGCGTCTGCCATCCAATAATTACAATAAGCTTTGTGCTTTGTTGCTTTTTATTAATAAAAAAAAAACCTCTTAGCTTTGTGTTTTGTGCACTTCCCTCCACCCTCCCAGCCTGAATGTAGTAGTGCCGGAGGGCGAACAGTTGTGCATGATGTGCTGGAGTTCCTGCAAACACAGTTCATATTACTTGGCGGATAGCCTTGATAAAGTCTTTGTTAATTGCCTGGTCTTTTTTTCTGTAGGAAACGCACAGTATGGTCAGCAGCAAGAGGCGTATCAGCAGGGTCCACCGCAGCAGCAGGGTTACCCACCGCAGCAGCAGTACACCGGACAGCAGGGATACCCCGGACAACAGCAGGCCTATGGTAGGAATTATATCATCACATTGACAGATTAAGTCTGGGGTAGGGTCTTCATGCTGGGTCTTAAAAAAACGTCCTGCTTTTTTACCCTCACACAATCACATCCCTGAATGAACAAATCAAACAATAGTAATTGAAGTAGCTTAACACAAATAAAAATTTCAAGTGGTTTCCCCAAAACCAACTGAAAATGCAACTTGTAATGACTTCTACAGTCTCAAAATAAATAGAATGGTCCAAAAAGTTAAAAGAAGATCTTATCGCCCCTTACAAACAAGGAACCGGATACAAAAAGATGGCGAAGGAACTAAATCTCCCTAGAGAAACCGTTGGAAGCATAGTTCGCAAGTTCAAAGTTAAAGGAACAATGGTTACACTACCTTGACGGGGCAGAAAAAGGCAGCTATCAACAGCTGCAACCAGATTTCTGAGAAGGCAAGTTCAGATTAACCCTCGAGTGACAGCAAAAGACCTGCAGCAAGACTTAGTGGCAACAGGCGCTGAGGTTTCAGCTCGCACAGTAAAGCTTGTACTAAACGCATACCAAAACTCTTAAGATGTACACCACTACTGACCTAGCCTGGGAAAACCCAGATGAACTTCCGGCAAATTTAGATTTGCTCTGCAAGTTAGTCTGGCGAAGAGCCCATTCAAGCTCATTTCCAATCTTTCCAAATCGAGGCACCAATCACAAACGTTGAGGTGGGCTTTACAAGATGATGATCGATCTGATTGGTTTTAGGTCTATCCAATTGCTCCCTGGGGCATTTGAGCAACGTCCGTTGGTGACGCCCCTTTGGAAGTGAGCTGTGAATGAACCTTCCCCAGACCCTAACTCAGTTACGACTGAGAAGGGTCTGGTTTTAACCAGGCTACCACTGACCCAAAAGCATAAGAAAAGTCGGCTCCAATATGCTTATTCATTTAAACAAGCCAAAAAAGTTTAGAAACAAAACTGGAACTGTTTGGCCCTATGGATCAGCAGTATGTCTGGAGGAAGAAGAATGAAGCATTTGCTGAAAAGAACTCTGTCTACAGTTCAGCATGGTGGGGCTCGGTGATGCTCTGCGGCTGATTTATATCATCTGGCACTGGAAACCTGCAGCGTGTGGAAGGGAAGATGGGTTCATTGAAGTATTTGGAAATCCTAGGAGAAAACGTCATGCCGTCAGTGAGGAAGCTGAAGCTTTGGGAGTCATTGGACCTTCCAACAGGACAATGATCCCAAGCATACCTCAAATTCCACCCAGTCAAAATTTATTTCTATAGCACATTTAAAAGCAACAGAGTTGCACCAAAGTGCTGCACAATAAAACATTCAGCATATACAGAAGAAAGCATAAAAAGAAACCATGCAGCATACAAAATATTAACACATTAAACAAAATACATTAAAAAGTAAAAATAATTAAAGCTGCAAGCAGCATTTAGCGGTGTTCAAGCAGTTAAGGCCTTTAAGGCCGTTAAGCACAAAAGCATCAAAAGACATTAAGTTGTATGTAGCAAGCATGATTTACCATGATATACTACATTTCAGTGTGATTTTTCATGATTTACCATGTTCCAGTATGATTTACCATGAATCTAACATGATTTTCCATAGTTTACCTTGATATACCATGTTATAGGATGATTTACCATGATGTAGCACATTCTAGAATAATTTACCAGGATTCTAGCATGATTTACCTTTTTTACTATGATTTACCATGTTTCTGGCGTTATTTACCATGTTGATAGCAATTATTTGAAGCATCAGAACAATTGAACTGATACACTCTGACAGAATATGAATGTGTTTTAATAGTAATTGTTATATAAGTGATTTTATAGTGTCTATATACATGTGAAAAGACTATTAATAAGAAGAGTGGCCAGCAGAGGGCAGTAGAAGACCACTTATTGGCTCACTTTCATTTTCAACTACTTTATTTCTCCAGTATTCTTCACTGAAGCAAACCATTTTTATCATGTTAAGTCCATAATGCATGCTTACACACACACACACACACACACACATTTTTGGGATATGTTATTGTGAAAATCTGTTTTAATGGTATATGAGCATTTCACATATTTCTTTGCAATGTAATAATATAAAACTAATTAAAGAAAATGCTTTAAGCATTTGTTTGTTAGCCAATGCTGAAAGCTGATATAAAGATTAAAAATGTCTAATGCTGCTGCTCCATCTAGTGGACAACAGTGCTATTACAGCCTACTTATACAATATGCCATGTTTTTCATATCATTTAATCTACACACACTCATTCTGTTGTAGATAGAGACATTTGGAACTTCAGGATCCAATGTGACTCAATTGTCACTTCAATAGATGAATTTTGACTAAATGTTATTGTAAATGTTAAAAGAGTGAATTTATAAAGTCTAAATATTAATTATAGTTGAGTAGTGTGACAAAATGACTTTTTTTAAACAGCAGGGGGCAGTAAAATACCACTTATTGGCTTAATAGGCCATTATGTTCATATCATTTTCACCTTTTTAACTGTTATACAGGCCTATTTTGTCCAATCTGTCCGAAAATTTTCATGATTATTTGGAGTCATGGCCCACATGTTCAGACTTGTTTTTAATAAGATCTGAGCATTCATCGAAGAGATATAGGCTTTCGAGCACACTCGGTCAAGGCTACACATTGAAGTGACCCTATTATAGCCATCAAAATGCAGAAGTTCAACCTTTTCTGATAATTATTGCTCTAGAGAGTCCAGAGAATTGTACTGCACTGGTTTTGAACGTTATTATATGAAAATTATATGATCTTAGATGGAACAAACCATTTACAGTCAATACTGGCAATTTACCATAGGGAATACATGGTTTTTAAGTTTTTTAACAGTTATAGCGCCACCTATTGTCCGATCTCCATGAAACTTTGCATGCTTGTTAATGATGTTATGTCACATATGCTCACCAATTTTTGTGAAGTTTCGAGTTTTTATTTATGATTTATAGACTTTTGAGTGTGTTTTGACACGCCCCTTTTTATAAATGATCCTGTTATAGCAGACCAAAGGGCAAAGTTCAACTTTTTTTCGATAATTATTGATCTAGAGAGTCCAGAGAATTGTCCTAGACTGGTCTGGTTCTGATCGGGCGAAAAACCAGGGACTAGTTTGCAAAAGTAGGTTTTTAACATATTCGTGAATATTTAATGAACGGTTTGATTGACAGCAATGGTTCTAGAGGCAAAGTTGTTCAGCATGAGGAGATCTATCGACTGATATGCATATTGAGGGGATGTGTGCAACACCACGTGATTACAGAGCCGTAAAACTCGTTAGCGCCAACTAGTGGCCGATTTCTTTCAAAACTCTTACAGACCTCTTGGGCCATGAGTTGAACATGCCCATTGAGTTTCGTTCCGATCGGCCTCCGTTAACCTTGTTTAAAAGGTGCTCAAATTTCATTGCCCGATGGCAGCCATGTTTTTTGAGATATGCCAATATCCTTTTACACATTCATGGCACCTTGGACCAAGACACTGCATACCAATTTTCAAGTCAATCGGACTAACGGTCAGGTGGCCACACCCCTTTTTATGTTTTTTTAATCTTATAGCGCCACCTAGCGTTAGATCGACGCGTTTTTTTTACTGTGACCCCAGAATGTCCTCATACACATGTGTGTCAAGTTTGGTGAAGATATCTCATTTACTTCTTGAGTTATAGCCATTTTAGTAAAATAGGCTCCTCCCACAACGTTCATTTTGCGCCCCCTAGCGACCGGAAATCGAAATTTCAACTTTTTTTATAATTATTGATATTCAGACTCCAGAGAACATTTCTGCACTGGTTTGGTTCCGATCGGGCGAAAAACCAGGAACTAGTTCGCAAAAGTAGTTTTTTGACAAAATTCAAAATGGCGGAAAATCTATCATGGCGGAAATGAAATCGGAGATATACGTTTTGTTCGCCAGCTTTCCAATGATATAAGACACTTGAGTCTACGACATACGGTCTAGGAGATATGAGCAGTTTCGCGCAATTGGTTGCTATAGCGCCACCTATGGGCCAATCGGGCTCATAATTTGATAACCTCTCCTCGATTTCTGTGCTACCTTAATCCCAAATATCAAGTCTCTAGCACTTACGGTTTGGGCTGCACGATGCGTTTTACGGCAGAATAATAATAATAATAATAATAAAAATCCTTACAATTACAATAGGTTTTCAGCACTTCGTGCTTGAACACCTAAAAACCTTTAACTAACCTAATCAAAAGACAAGAGAGAACAAAAAAGATTTAAGAGATGATTTAAAACTGGCTAATGAAGGAGCAGACCTCACATTAAAAGGGTTAGTTCGCCCAAAAATGAAAATTAGCCCATGATTTACTCACCCTGAAGCCATTCTAGGTGTATATGATGTTTTTCTTTCAGACGAATACAATCGGAGTTATATTAAAAATGTCCTGGCTCTTCCAAGCTTTATCATGGCAGTGAATGGTTGTTTCTGTTTTGAAGTCCATCAAAGTGCATCCATCCATGATAGAAGTGCTCCACACGGCTCCGCTTCAGAAGACCTTTAACCCCTGCAGAGCAAAGCGATGCATTTCTGTAAGAAAAATATCCATATTTAAAACTTTATCGACTAAAATACCTAGCTTCTGACAGACGGCCGTATGCATTGATTTACGGCGAAAGGAGTAATACTTAACCCGACGCACCACGTAATGACGAACGCGGAAGCGCAGAGGATAGAGCAAAACAAAACACCAGTCACAAATTCAAAGTCTAAAACAAGAATTTTTAAAGAGAAATGTTGGGTGTGGGAAATGAGTTTGTTGCCCAGCCCTGTTTGTTTGAACCGCGAGAGGCGTCAAAGCTTACGATACTCCTACATCCTACGTCATACATGCGTCACGAGTTACTCTTGTGGAGCAAGTCCACTTGCGTAGTATGCGTACGGTCGTCTGCCGTAAAACTGGTAGATAAAAACTGGCAGTTTTAGCTGGAAGATAACATGCTACCAAGTTTCTTTTGCACCAAGGCTTGGTTACAGAAGAAGTCCTGGAAGATACAGTGGCATCAGTCACCTGACTTGAACCCCATAGATAATCTCTGGTGGGGTTTAAAGAAGGCGGTTGCAGTACGCAAACCCAAGTATATCACTGAACTGGAGGCCATTGTTCATGAGGAATTGCTGATAACCAGAAGCTGCTGTCTGGTTATACATCTCGTTTGCAGCAGGTCATAACAGCAAAAGGTGTTCTAAGTACTGAAGATGCTTGCCATGAAGGGGTTGAATAATTTTGAGACTGCAGAAGTCATTAAAAGTTGCAATTTCAGTTGAATTTGGGGAAACCACTTGAAACATTTGTTGTTGAGCTATTTCAATTACTTTGATTTGTTCATTGCAAACAGCTGAAAGTCTGTACATTTTGCCAATAAACCTGATTTGCAATGGAGGTTGAATAATTTAGATTATAACTGTATAGTTAGTAAAATGTCTAAAATAGACAAATCGTAAAGGTCAGCATTATGCTTAATCCGTATTCTTACCAGGAATGTAGACTGAATATAGAGTACAAACTTCAACATTAAATTATTCCCATCAATGAATACACTTCCTTTTATACCAACAGGTCCGTCTCAGGGCGCTCCAAGTCAGTACCCAAACTACCCCCAGAGCCAAGGGCAGCAGTATTCAGCCTACAGACCACCACAGCCTGGACCACCACAGGGACAGCCGCAGCGCCCCTATGCGTTTGACCAGGTGAGAAACCTCTCACAACGCTCATGTAGTCAGAGCATTTTTCCTAGAAATATCCACTTGAGAGCAGTAGCACCAGTGCCACTAAGCTCTACAGATGGTGGAGCCAGCACCGGATGTGCTAGCACTGGGGCAAAATTTATCATAATGTTGATTTAATCATAAAATTACTATTGTTTTGTGTTAAAAAGTGGAGTTACTAACAATATTACATGTTTTTATTTTATTGCAAATTTAACAGTAAAGCAGTGAGCTTGAATTGATATGCAGATAGAATTAACTTTTATTAACAACAGTAATGTGCAAAAACCTCATTTTTATTGGGGAAAAGTTAAATATTCTGCTTTTATGTAACATTGTTGTTCTATAGTGTCATAATGAAGTGACTGACTGCTTTATTGATTATACAATGAGTGCTGTTAAATAGTTTTTTGAGAAGTTTTAGTTTTTCATGAGACTTTGTGACCCTACTTTTTTCTATATGGTAAGGATTGGAAATGGCTGATAAGTGCTCCTCTGCTGCCATCTACTGGTTAGAATGGGCATTTCATTTTTTGTTTGTTTGATTGCCACAGTGTTAGTTTTCCTACATCTTTAAACTTTTTGTTTTAATATCACATGGATATTTAGAGCTTTGAAGTGCTGGAAAAAGTGTGAAGCACTTGAAAGTCCTTGAATTTTACTCTCAAATGGTTGTACTGAGATGAATAATGTAAAAAAAACTTTAGACTATTTCTGCCACAATACCACGGTTACAGTTAGGGTTGCTACATTAAATCCAGGGTGAATGTTGTTGATTTGTGGATTGAAAAGCCTTCTTTAACTTGTTTCTCCTGGTTTCCACGTCAGCGCTGTTTGTTCTGATATCTGTGGTTTATAACAGATTCTCCGCTGAATTTGCTGCAAAATGAATAACATTGCAGCGAGATCTAGTGAGAAGCATTAAAATTCAAACACTTTCTCACTGGATCTCCCAGCACTGTGTAGTAATTGTGTCGTGTGATCAAGATCGGCCCGCGAGTAAACCTGTTCTGAGCTCAAACGAGTGGTGTGATTTTCGGTTTGCTTTCGTTTCATTTGGCATTTGATGTTTCTCATATGCAAGCGAAAATGGCAGCTCTCATCAGTTGGTTAACGTGGCGCGGCAGGGGAAAAGGTCACACAATCAGGGTTCTAAATTAACTTTTTTGATCACCAGCCAATGTGGAAATTATGAGTGCCACTGAATGCATTTGATCATTTTATTAAAGGTACAATATGTAGCTTTTTTTGGCCACAAGAGGGCGCAGTTTCCAACAATAACAAATGCGTATGTTTATGACGCAGTGACGAGCTGAATGATGGGACTTGCTGTCAAGCTGATGGATCTAATAATGTTTATGGATGAGTAAAAAAACACTCATGTTTTTTAACATTACAGTGGTATGAAGCAGGTCGCGATTGCTAAAGAGACAGATATCACACGCGAGTCCCGCAGATATAAAGGAATAAGGACATTTCATTCTACAGAACTACACGCAAGTGCTGGATTACTCACACAGGTCAGTTTATTAGACGAATTAAACTTGTGAGGGAACGCAGCGCTGTTTCACTTGGTCTAACGTTACACTATCACACTAAACGGCATTTACATGTGTGTTGAAAGTTATAATGTTATTCTACGTGTTAGTTCGTTTTCTATACGAAACTAGCAGCTAGATCAAGATTAGAATAACATACTGACGAAATATTCCAACATGTCATCATGTTGAGCTAACGTTAACATTGATTTGTTTTATGTACATTTGCTCACCTGTCTAATAAAGCTGTCAAGTCGTGACACGTGAAGCTCTGTCGAGTCCAAATTAGTCACGGACGTGGAGCTCTCGGCATCTCAAAAACGCCACGCTGATATTGATCCTCGTTTTAGTTCTACTTGTTTGTCCCAAAGTCTGCTTGCCATGGTCTATGTTTGAACGAAACAAGAACTGTGTGCCGCTAAACGTTACGCATTACGCAGTTGTCCATGTCTGTCGCCATGGTTACGTCATGGCTATAGCAGTTCGAGCGGAAACCAAGGATAGCACGGATATTGCGTCATTGACAGGCGACATTTTTTTCCGGGACGGCCACTTATTTAAAATTGGATGTGCACGAATATTCAAATTTTCGATCTGTAATTATTATTCAAAAAATAAAATACTATTCAAATTTTTTATTTTTTTTCGCAGTTATAATTAAATGCACTGGGTGGAGCGTGTTTAACAAGTGGATTGTATTTGATCACAGTCTGCCTCGCCAAGTTTGGAATTATTAGATGAAAATGATAGCCTATTACAAAATGGAATTACTTTTAATCTAATATTAATTAAACTGAGTTATCATAATATCACCCCCACAATATATATGAGAAATGAGAAATCACATGAAATCCAAAGAAACGGCAGTCGACTGAGGAAGCAGCTGTCCACCACTGCATTAACGACTGCAGGTCAGCAGCTGTACCCCGAGGGAATCATGATCCGAGTTGATATCTTCTGGTAGCAAAATGATTTTGAGACATATGCTTCCTTTAAATTTCATTGAGGGAGTCAGGTTTAAGAACAGAAAACGCAAAGTGCTGTTACTTCACTTTGCACACACACACGTGTCTCTGCAATGTCTGTGTCAGCGCAACGCATTTTCTCACTCGAGCATGTGGATATTATTGTTTTTCTCAACATGAACGTGAAACAATATAAACACGATAATCATATGCTGACTCCAGTACGTACGTTCTGTACAATAACTGCGCAGTCTGCTTTTTTTAGCGTTTTTTTCCCCGTTTGCGCTGCTTGAGCTTAAATGCTTTTGCTCTATATTTTTTTTTTGTTTACACATATTGTTCAACTAAAAAGAAAACCTTAAGATATATAGTAAGCTTGTTGTGTATATTGCCTAATGTATGAGCTTGTTCAGAAATAATGACAAAAACCTTAAACTTAAAAAAATAAAGTATCTCTCGTTAAACGACATTTAAATTTAAACCCAGAAGTCTGTCCCAAACACCGCCGCATTTAGTTTAATCTTAACTTTTTACTTTACTTTACTAGCTAACTCCCTCCTCTTTCAGTCTATGCTCCCTGCTCTGGCTCCTATCGTTCTTCATCTTCCTTCATCTTCCTGTTTTCTGGTGGACGCTCCGTTCGTTTCCATGATCATTTCTCGCGCTGGTTTCACTGCAAACTGCGCGCAGCCAATGGGCGTATGAAACGTCATCACGTAGCATTACGGCAGAGTGTTCATGGGAAATGTAGGAAGTACTGCCAGGGGATAAATGACCGAGAACACAGCCTTATGCATCACCGGCCAAACTGGCTAGTAAGTTTTTATTAACACCCGCCAAAATGAATTTGAACCCTGTTAATTTAGAACCCTGCACACAATGCAACCATTTGGTCCCAGTCTGGAGCCCTGACTTGAGATATTTGTTAAAAATGAGAATTTGAGGTGTTTACAGTGTGACTGTAATCTGCTGGTGGCATCATGTTCACTAATTTAGTCATTATTTCTTGGTGTTCTCTTTTAAATCATTACAGCTGTACTCATCTGTGATGACAACTCCTTTTCAAACATGTTTCTCAATGTCTTGGATTTCTTAAATATTTTGGATTAAAGCAAGATTTATTAATCTCATTTATGTCTTTGAAAGAAAAAGACAATTGTGACACGACTCTTTTCAGTAATGCAATGTCAATTGCTGCGTCTGTCTTGCTAGCTGTGTTGTTTCACCGTTGTGTCTTTCGTTACAGGCGCAGTATGGCAACTACCAGCAGTAGATGATGAGGATTTGACTTCCTGCCCTTGCGTCTCCCATTTGGAGCTGTGTGTGATCCGGTGAAGGGCTACTGCGCTCTCCAGACCTATGAAGAGATGAATCTTCCCCGCTAATGTAGACTGAACTCTTCATTCGGCTACAAGCATTTGAACAAACTGAACAATGATTGGCTCGATATCAGCACAGGTGATCTAATTGTGAAACGCCACAAAACTCAATTGACAAAAAAAAGAAAGGTTCATATTTTAAGAATTTCCTGTCGACTCGTATGTGCATTTTTAGGTTTAAAAGTGAAGCAATTTCATAGCAGCAATGCCTTAAGTGAAACAGCTGCCTTATTTACAGCAACTTACAAAATCAGTGAAAATACATAAACATACACACACAGCAATGTTCATAAGCTATGGAACGTGTTTTCTTTTTATAATAAAATTCATTATGTGTTGTTGTTGTTTTCTTCTCCTCTCCCGCAAATGTCAGAGAAGCAATAATGCTGAGGTGCGAATGAAGGCTAGCGGAGAGGTGGAAATGGTTTTAAATTTCAGGTGCAAAACTATGCTATGATGTATAAATGTATTTTATGCTTTATCAAATAGAGCTCAGATTGAGTCCAGGTGTTGAACAGTAGCTCAAAGTGTTGTCCCGTGTGCTTATTGACTGTATTGAATTTTTTTTCTTGTTTTGTTTTTGGAGGTGGGACGTTCCATTTAAAATATGTATGTCTTGCTGAAATTTGATTAAAACGATCTGGTACTGTAGTGATTTGTATTTAAGTCATGTTTGAATTATGGTGCAGTAAAAAAACAAAAAAAAAAACATTGAGTGGACATAAGAGTCTCAATGAAATTGTCAAACTTGCTTTCAAAGCAGCAATTTGTGTTTTTCGGGTCTAGTATCTTGTAGGGCACCTGATTAGAGGTGGTTGCTAATGATGTTTTATCTTCAGGTAGCCTAATATGTATGTTTTTGCTTCTCCAGTTCAGTTTAATATGTGTGTAAGTGTGTAGAAGCTAAATCGAACAAAATCAAGGATGGGCTACACACCAGTTAGGTTTATGCTTTTTTTAATTATATAAATTTTTTTATATATATATATATATATAAAGGTATGCACATACAGCTTTCCCCTTGTACAGTTATTCACTGTTGTTATGCAATTGTGTTATGTATTTGATCATTTTGTTTTTGTACAGTCAAGTGTTTTTTTGCTAATGAGTGAACAGCATATCGTGGAAACAGAAAATGAATTAAACGCTGATATAATTGACATTTCACCAATATATAAAAATAGCACTTAATTCCAATGCAAACTGACATGCAAGTAAAACCAGAGAATATGCGCTCTCCAGCCTGTAGCTCTTTAACTCGTGTTTCTTGAAGAGTATGAAGTGAATGTTGGTCAATGAGAAGACATCAGAAAATGGAGACATTTCATAAATTATTCAGTAAAATAAATAATGTTGGCTTTAGCCTATAGACCCAATGAAATCAAAATAAGAGCTTTATGGGTTTTAGCCTTGTGTTTATCTACAGGTGAAACTCGAAAAATTAGAATATCGTGCAAGAGTTATAATTTTGATGATTATGGGTTACAGCTTATGAAAACCCCAAATTCAAAATCTCCGAAAATTTGAATATTACATGAAATCAATAAAAAAAAGGATTTTAAATACAGAAATGTTTGCCCTCTGAAAAGTATAATCATGCATATGTATATAGTTATATATGCTAAATATATTAGTTTCACCTTTTAATTTGAATTACTGAAATACACAAACTTTTGCACGATATTCAAATTTTTCGAGTTTCACCTGTATATGCACTTATATATGCACTCCTAAGCAGTAACAAAATATGCATTTAGAAGATAAATGCTTAATTTGGAAAACGCTTTTCCACAAATAATGTTAAAAAATGTTGACTCATTCTGAACTTCAAAATATCAGATTTTCTGTCCACTCAAATGCTCTCTACAGGCTAAAGTGTCCCGTCTCCTACATTGTAAAATCACCTTTCCTATGTTGTTGTTGCTGAGTGAGAGAAAACAGCAAGCAATGTGCATTGGCTGAGAAGAAAATGGCTTGATTATACCTGCATCTGACTAAAGATAGTCACTTGTTTACTACACTGCTCAAAAAAGTTAAGGGGTCACTTAAATCTCACATTGGATCTCAATGAACAAAATATTCAAGTTGAACACCTTTACTTGTATACATTGTGTAATTCGTTGAGAACAAAATTATCTGATAATGGTCAATTGAAGACAAAGACAAAATCAACACATTGAGGGCTGGTTTCAATAATCACACCAAAAATCTAAGTAAAAAAATCGAAATTACAGGATTGGTGCTGCTTGCCGGCTTCGGATGCAACGTCCCAGAGGTTCTCAATAGGATTCTGGTCTGGAGAACGTCGATGGCATCAACGTCTTCATCATCCAGAAACTCTGCCTACACACTTTGGCCACATGAGGCCTGGCATTGTCAGAGTTGTAAAGTACTTGAGTAATTTTACTTGATTACTGTACTTAAGTATTATTTTTGGGGATTTTTACTTTACTTGAGTACAATTAAAAATCAATACTTAATTACATTTTTTAAGAAAAAAAAGTACTTTTTACTCCTTACAATTTTATTTAGAGTCAAAAAGTACTACTTTTATGGAGATCAATTCATTCTATTTTCCCTTGCTAAAATGACCAAACCAATTGAATTGCGCTGATGCCCAGTTTAATTTAAGGTACATCATTCAAGGACTTCATCCTTTCAGCACTGTTGATCTGCCATCATTTAAAGAGTTGATTAGTACACTGCAGCCTGGCGGTTCTGTCATTACAAGGCCTACTTTACTCCCCAAGATAGCTGAAGCTGCTCTGATCATGAAACAGAAAGTGACTGCTGCCAGGAGTGAAGTTGAATGGATTGCAACCACAGTGGATTGTTGGACTGCACGTAGAAAGTCATTCCTTGGTGTAACTGCTCACTGGATCAACCCTGAAAGTCTTGAACGACATTTAAAGGGCTCTCAAGGGCTCTCGTACTCATTAAAGGGCTCTCATACTTTTGAGGTACTGGCCAGTGCTATGAATGATATCCACTTGGAGTATGAAATATGTGACAAGGTTGTTTGCACAACCACAGAAAGTGGTTCCAACTTCCTGAAGGCTTTCAGAGTTTTTGGTGCGGAAAACAATGATATCGAGACTAAGGCAAGAAGGTGTGAAAGTGATGAGACTGATAGTGTGGAAATCCAAGACGCCTCTCGTGTCCTGGACCATGACGATGGCTTCGAATTCCAGCTACCAAAACATCAAAAGTGTGTCTGCCACATACTTAACCTAGTCTCAAGCGTTGATGCCCAAAAAGCTCCCTCAAATGAACACTACAAGAAACTCTACAGATCTGTCTTTGGCAAGTGCCAAGCTTTATGGAATAAAAGCAGCCGATCGGCTCTAGCAGCTGAAGCTGTTGAAGCAGAAAGCAGGCTTCAGCTTTTAAGGCCAAACCAAACGTGGTGAAATTCAACTTTCATGGCTGTTGACAGAATTCTTCAAATTTGCAAAGAAGCAGGAGAAGGCGTACTTAGGAATATATGCACCTCTCTTGAGGTTCCAGTGTAAGTGTTTTTCCCCTCTATTGATGTAAACAAATTTGGGTTGTTGTTTAATCCAGCAGAAATGCTGTTCTTGACAGAGTGGGCCAACACAATGTGACTAGTTGCAAAAGTTCTCGACATCTTGCAAGAGGAAACAAATACACAGCTGGGGTGGCTGCTGCCTAGTGTCCATCAGTTAAGCTTGAAACTTCAGCGAATTCACCATTCTCTCAGGCACTGTGGCCCACTTGTGGATGCCCTACAACAAGGAATCCAAACACGATTCAAGCATATGTTTGAAGATCCTGAGACCATCGCCACTGCCATCCTTCTCCCTAAATTTCGGACCTCTTGGACAAATGGTGAAACCATCATAAAACGAGGTAAATTAATGCAAGCAACATACACTTGACTAATTCTAATCTGGGCAACATTTGAGCCATACCAATATTTATACATTTTTTTTGCACTTTTTAGGAATATTATGAGCCGATCTTCGGCTGTGATCTCAATATGAATATTGATGTATAGTATTCAAGCAGCAGGTTGTAGTTATCCCTCAGTGTTTTTTGAAACAGAACTCTCATATCATATGTGGCTTGGAAATGCTGTTAGAATTTATGTAATATAAGGGATAAGGGATAAATAAGGGATTTGCATGATTTTAGACATTTAGATGTAGATGACTGCACGTAAATGTAGTTAATGACAAAACCCATAAAATTTGTTCCCAGAAGCCCCTCAACCAAACCTTTCTCTGTGTCTGCTCACTCATGGACTATATCAGACTGCATCTGGAGCCTTTGGACCACAATAATGAATTGGCCAACAGTTCATCTGATGATGAAGATTTTTTCGCTTCTTTGAAACTGACAACACATGAAGCCAGCAAAGAGTTGGATGGATATCTGGCCTGTGTTTCAGACACCAGGGAGTCTCTGCTCATGTTCCCTGCTATTTGCAGCCTCTCTATCAAGACTAATACACCTCTTCCTGCATCGGCTGCCTGTGAGAGGCTTTTCAGCACTGCAGGATTGCTTTTCAACCCCAAAAGAGCTAGGCTTGACACTAGGGGTGGGCGATATGACGATATTTGATCGTGAACGATTAAAACGTCTCCACGATTCACTTTTTTCGGAAGTATCGTTGTATCGTGCTACAGTGCACATTCTATCAGATGCAGTTCTATGGCTTTTCAACTACGTAACAACATGCGATGCGATATCGTGCTAGATGTCAGCGTGTTAACAGGATCATAAACTTGCCCGTGATATTTAGCAACACAGGGACGATGGATGAAAACACAGAGGAGTTGAGCCCTAAAAAACAATGCAAACTCTTGCAATGATAAGATTCGCACGTCGGATGGCAACACAACAAATCTTTTTAACCACCTCATAAGGAAACACCCTAAAGAATATGCTGACGGTCAAATTGTGAGGGGACCCCGCGCGAGTGCATCAGGTACATCTACGCAGCAGCCAGAGGCTAACGTTACAAGGCTTAAACAAACAACTCTAGCGAAGGGGGTATCCGGTATTTGAGAAAGGAGCTCCGTATGACAGGACAAGTAAGCGCTGGAAAGATGTAACTGATGCAGTGACATTTTACCTGGCCAAGGATATGATCCCCATAAAAACTGTGGAAAACGAGGGCTTCAAAAGACGGCTCAAAGTCGTAGATCTGCGTTACGAGATTCCCAGCCGCAAATATTTTTTCTGCCACGGCCATTCCACGGCTGTGTTCCGAATGCCGCAACAGAATGGAACACAAAGTTCAAAACGTAATTTTTTTTTGCCACAACAGCTGATTTATGGTCTAGCCGCACTTCAGAACCCAATTTAAATCTGACAATTCATTTCATTGATGACTGGAACTGCAGTGCATGTCTAGAAACAACAAACTTCCCGCAAGACCACACGGGAGAGCTCATAGGACAGGGCCTTAGGGAGCCTTAGGGAAGCTAACATGGTGAGGGCCTTGGAGCTCAACAGCTGGACACGTCTGCAGTGCTTTGGGCACAGACTTCACCTAACTATTGGTGAGTGAAACTAAAAATACAATATTGTCACTGGCATTTAGAAGTTTGTTTGTAATCCTAATATACCCTAATTAGTAAATCTTTAGTAACACTGAACAGAGTAAAATGATGAGACTAGTTTACAATATAAATTGGGATATTATATTTAAATGTTTTGTATATGAAAAAAAAGATGGTATTGTAGCACTATTTGTTTGGTTTCAATAAAATATTACAATTGAAAAATATAAACCTTTGTGAATTATTTTTATTAAATCTAATCAATAATTTTTTTATTTTTTTATTTTAGAAAAAAGTGCCAAAGACCCTCGTGTTGAACGCATTACATCTATCTACAAGAAAGTCATAGGTACATTCTCTTTCAGTTGGAAGAAAAAGAGGGAATTAAATAATGCTCAAACTGAGCTGAAACTACCTCAACAGAAACTCATTACTGAATCCCCTACACTATGGGGTTCCAGACTAAACATGATTGAGAGAGTGCTTGACCAGGAAAAGGCCATTTCGCAGGTCCTGAAGGCAGACCGGAAGGCGAGGCATTTGGTCCCATCATGGCAAGACATTGACATGATGGAGTCTGTGAAAAAGGCACTGAGCCCACTGAGAGACTTTACTGATACACTCTCCGGTGAGGACTATGTGAGTGTGTCCTACGTAAAGCCAGTGCTTTACCTTTTGAAAGTCAACATCTTGAGCCTGATTGATGATGACACTGAACTAACAAAAACAATGAAGAAAACAATTCTCGATTACCTCACTGACAAATATCAGGATCCCACCACTGATGACCTGTTGGATATGGCTTTGCTTGTTCATCCCAATACATTGACAGCGACAAGATAGAGGGAATACAAGCCAGAGCTGTATCTGAGCTGGAGTCTTTGCCGACCATACAGTATCTAGCATCAGTTCAACAGCCTACATCTGCCTCCACATCACAGAGCCCTGACGCAGAACCAACACCACACAAGAAAGTAAAGAAATCACTTGCCAGCTTTTTGAAAACCTCAGGTGGTGCAAGTACATCTGCAGTTCCAAGATCATCTTCCTTATCTCTAAAAGAGGCAATAGAAGGGGAATCGAAGGGATACTTGTCCACACCGAATGCAGAAAGTGAGGTGAATCCCTTGGAATGGTGGAAAGTCCATGAGGCAAACCTTCCATGAGTTAGCCAACTTGCTAGAAAGTACTTGTGCATTCCAGCAACAAGTGCTCCCTCAGAAAGAGCTTTTAGCACTGGTGGCAATATTGTCACATGGCAAAGGGCAACTCTCAAGTCAGATAAAGTCAATCAACTGGTTTTCCTCTCTAAAAATTTGTGATTGGGACAATCCAACCGTCTCCATTGACTTTGTATTGCGAGAAACTGCTTGCTTGTCATTTCTGATTTATAACAAAAAACAAAACAATGTCTAAAAGCTGCTATGTGACAAGTTGTACAGCAAACAAGCTTAAAAAAAAAACAGAACTACTTTATAAGCTGTCGACCCCAAAAAACGAGCGTTTAAGGACACAAAAGTGAATACAGGCAATTGAGACGGAGCGCAACGTGTCATATTACTCTTGAGAACTACACCCACTGGAGGGGAACGTAATCAGCGACAGGATAGAATCTATAAAACTGACATTTGTATATTTGACTTACCAGTGACAAAATGTTTACTGCACACGTACTGTAATTTTAGTGCATACTGAGTGTCAGGATCCCACAATTAACACATTCGCTCCAGCCTGTATCCAATTTTGTGTCACCCTCATGGAAATCTTGCTGGATTTCATTTTGTATGACTCTGGCAGAGCAGCTCCTGTTTGCCCAAAGATGCAGATACCGGTCCTGCTGCTGGATTGTTGCCCTTCTACGGCCCTGTCCAGCTCTCCTTGTGTAACGGCCTGTCTCCCGGTATCTTCTCAATGCTCTTGAAACTGGGAGACACCAAATCTCCATGTAACGGCACGTATGGATGTTGTGGTGGAAATTTTAAACTGAATATTAAATTAACCATGTTTTTAACATCTAACCTTATTTAACAACATTCATATGCTTTTGAATTTGAAATGTATGTTTCCCCTTTAGTTGAAAACTTGTGACTTTTTGTGTGCATGTGTATAAATAACAAATATGGGAAATGGAACTAGACGGATGTCTGGGTTTGAAAACTCGTGGTAATGTATCCTGTCATACTATAAAAACTATTGTATTCGTGTTTACTGGTGGGATTCTCAATGGAATTTGTCTGAGATCCACCGGCCTTGCCTCTTCTTGGGAAGTTCTCTGAGTATTGCTCGAGAACTCTCCCGGCCATGATTAAAAGCATTTAAAGGACATTAGCTGAAGTCTGTCTGATATTACTGCTGCGCAGCAGGTCAGTTTAGGGAACCAAGTAAGTTAGAGTTAGGGAACTCAGCCAGTTGTCGACGGAAGACGCAAGGAGCTAGAGTATAAAAGGTTATTAAGTGTCGATTGGAGACGCTAGGTTGAGTGTCGATTGGAGACGCTAGGTTAAGCGTCGATTGGACACGTTTGGGCGTTGACTGGGCGCCCCAGATAAATTTATTTACGAAGATAATTAGGTTCCAGGTACGTAGTTAGGTTTAGGGAAAAATCTACAACAATGTGCCATCCTGGAGGAGCTAGACTACCTGTGCAACCTGATTGGGTTGCAGGTACTACCTCATGCTACAAGTAGTGCAAGGACCCTAACAAAACCCAAAACTAAAGACAAATCAGTCAGTATAAGGTGAGAGCAATTGTCTGTGGCCACCAGCTGCAGAACATTCCCTTTTTGGGGGTTGTCTTGCTGTTGTCTCTCCAGTGCACCTGTTGTCACTTTTCTTTGCACCTAATCAGGTGATACTGATTCACAGTCACTCATGCTTCCTAAATGGACAAATTGATACCCCTGAAGTTCAATGGATTTAGTGTTAGACTGTGATGATTAAGCGGCCGTTTACACAACACCCTACCATTTACACAAATACTATCTCTTGCTTTGGCTACCATGTATAGACCTCCAGGGCCCTATGTTGATTTCCTAAAAGAGTTTGCAGATTTTCTCTCAGACCTATTGGTCAATGTCGATTAAGCATTGATTGTCTGAGATTGTAACATTCACATAGACTAGATAATACAAAAGATGCTCATGGAGACCTGTCTTGCCAGGCTACCTTGAAAGAAAGAACTCAGAAGGACGCGAGGACACAGAATCTTTGTGAGAATTGAGATGTGCTGCGATCTTATTGCTCAACTGACTGTCCCAGCATATTGCAGCAGCCAGTGCTCAAGAAATACAACATAACATCACAAACAAATTTCATATTGTTAAAGACATTATTTTCATAGTATTTTATAACATTTTACCATGTGTATTTGTAAAAATGTTGTTTTATGTTACTTTTGCTTTGTCAATGTCAAGATTCTTTTTAATATGCCAGTTCAAATACGGCTGGCTTTCTCCAGGTCTTCATCACTTTATTAAAATTAGGCAAAACAAAATGACAAATGTTTACTTTCACAAGCCGTCACATATTTGCTAGCTTGCAGACTCTTTCAAATCTGCATTCGATGCATCCTCATTATCAAGAACACATCCAGGTACTTTCATGCATCCAATTTACTTGCAATGTACTTTTATTGGATTTGAACATGAGTGATGATGACGTAGTACGAGTACACAAGGACACAAGATCGCTTAAGAACACATATTGAGAATTGGCCGAGGGTGGAGATGACGGCGAGAGGAGAAAGGGAGGAATCCCCCATCAGGAACAGAAGGATGCAGGCCCACAGCAGTCGAGGGAGGGAGGAGCCATGGTGGAGACATGGCAGGTGTCGACTGACTGAGACAGAGCTGTAGACGGTGGAGACCCAAGCGGAGCTGAAGTGGCGATGAGACCGGGTGACACTGAAGGTCCTGGAGACCAAGGCAGAGCTGCAGGGACGAATGGCCGAGGTGAAACCAGGGTGCAGGATGACTGAGGTGAAGCCGGGGGAAAGAAGAGCCCGACGGAACCAAAGGGGTGAAGGGACGAGTCGCAGACCAAGGCCCTGAAGTCCATGGCGAAGGCAAAGAGACAAGTGACCAAGGCAGTGCCAGGGGGATGAGGAAGCCTGGTGGAGCCATAGGGACGATGGTCCCAGGTGAAGCTGACAGTTTGACTGGCCGAGCTGGAGTTACAGGTTTGGAAGTTCTGGGGGGAGCTAGAGGGTCGACATTCCAGGGTTGAGCTGGCGCACCAGAAGTCCAAGGTGGATCCACAATGCTCTGAACAGGCAGCATAGGAGGACACAAAGGACTGATATGAGACAGGGCTGAAGGACTGCAGTGCGGACAGAGGGTTCAAAATGGCCTACCTGGCCAATACTGGACAAATACACAGTCTAAAAATAAACAGCCTCCTTGGTCGATGCAGGACAGACAGATAATACAGGAACAGCCTCACTGTCTAACATGGGACAGGCAGAGGAGGTGAGAGTGGGATGCAGGACGGGAACATCAAAGACAGCAGTGAACTGTTGCTGGCTGACGAAACAGCCAGTGTGCTAACACTTGCACTCTCCACCAATTTTATCAGGGGTGCTGAGCTCAGTGCACTTACATCCAATTTGGCAGAAGGGACAGGGCTCCACTTCATCCCCACGTATTCCACCAGTACTCCCACAGGGAAGGATGATGTTGCAGGCTCTCACACCTGGTCAGAATCTTTACTGGGCTCGGACTCCGCGACGATCATTGACTCAGCCATCGGCTCTGGTGCTGGCATCGTGGCATGCTCAGGCACCTTGGCTGCGGTGGGCTCTGGCTTTATGTCCACTGGGGTGGTGGCAGCGGGTGCTGTGTGGACTGCAGTCGTGGGTGTGCTGGACGACTCCTCTCTCGCGCAGATGAAAAAGGGGGATCCATTATGTAAAAGCAACCAGTCCACAAACTCCAAAAGCGTGCCGCGAGGACCGTTTTGTGATGGATTTTTGTAATTAATCATAACATTTCTTTTTCTTTTAAAATTAACAATTATGTTCTTTTGAAACCTAAATGTCCCCAAACATTGGGACAAAGTCAGTGTGTCTTGAATTATATCTGAATATAACAAAAGGGGAAATAAAACTTGACAGATGTCTAAATATAAACTCATGAATTTGAATAACAAGGTGAAGTAAATCAAGAAATCAGGATTTGCTTTTACCTAGTGACCGAAGGGTTTGTTGAATTATACATATGAAGAACCAATCATGTTGTAGAAAAATAATGTAATGAACCATGTCACCTTTGCCATGCTCCTATTCTATAAAAACTATTGTATTCTTTTTGCTGGTGGGATTCTCTGAAATTGGTCTGGCATTGTCTGGAGTCTGTTTGATTATTGCTGCGCAGCAGGCTAGACACTAGAGATCTTATGTTCTAAAGTTATAGTGTTTCACGAGTTCACACTTACGAATGATCAGAGAGTAAATGGTTATGCGTATTTGGCGTGCTGTCCGGGGGGAGGGCTCCGAGCTCGGAAATTGGGCCTGAACCCAGAGTACTCCCCCCGTATCTCTGGTTAGGAAGATAACCAGACAAGTGTGAGGAGATGGGGTGGTGGAGGGATGCTGAAAACTGTCGAGGAATAAGGGTGAGTCGACTGCGTATATTTATAGGCCTTACTCATGTTGATTGAGTGGACCTGTTGATTACTGAATGCTGACAGCTGGTTGGAATGACTTGATTGTTTGATCATTAGAACGTGTTCCTCCCGAACCTTTTTAATAAAACATCATTTAGTGGAGCAAGTTAGTGGAACACTAAAGACCTTATTCCCAAGTGATATTGTTCAAAAAGGTCGAGATGTCGACCGACTCGAGGCCAGCTGTTGACTGTAGACGCAGTGCTAGAGTATAAATATTAAGTGTCGACTGTAGATGCTTGGGTGTTCCCTGGAGACACCCCAGATAAACTTAAGTCAGGTGTGAAGGCGAAAATTACTATAGTCTCTAAAACACACACAGGCTGTCTTCATCAAAATAGACACAATGGTTGTGAAAAGGATTTGTTCTATATGTGCACTAGTTCAGGTGGTTGCGTGTTCACACTGGTGTGTCAGTCAGGACACCTGAGGCTGGATTCAGTTTCCAGATTTTAATGAAATTATTCAGAAATGACAGCACAGTCAGACCACAGGGCATTTATTGCTCAAAAGTCTCATATAGTGGACATTTAGGCTATATAGATGTGGTCTGTAAATAACAAAGATAACAATGAGTAGACAGTAATCACAATAACTTTTCACAATTGGCAAGAAACAATCATATTCTCAAACTATATAACATGTACTGAAATAAACATTATTGTAGTACTAGGTGGTGCATGAAGTGCACAGAATAAAAGTAGCTGAAAGGTCATTATATTTGCAAGTTAGTAATGGAAAGTCTGTTTCTTTTCAAAGATTCTGCTTTTTTGGCTCTTATGGCTCCCAAATGGCTCTTCATTTAGTATCACTCGGACTTCTATTTTAGCCTAATTTAGCAACTGGGAATGATTTGTGTGTTGGTAACCAATTTTTTGGTTCATTTTTTGGTATCATAAAAGCCTTATTTTTATGCATTTTTCCACTACAAAAAAATACAGTTACTATTATTTAACATTTCAATAATACTGAAAACTTTTCAATAAAAGCCTCAGCTTGGATGGGCTGATGCGATTTCTCCTTTCTGTGATTATTTGTCCTGTTTTTGAGAAGTCTCCAATATCATTAAAATGCAGCCAGATGCTGCTTCTTTTTCGTTTTTCGCTCATTTTTTCATTTTCTCCCAACGCGCTTGCATTTAAATCCGGCTCCCCCGCCTCTCTTTGGCCTCGTTTACACTGTCAGTGAAATGTGACCCAATTCCGATTTTTTGCTCATATGTGACACAGATTGGATGTGTTCTATGACAATGTAAACAGGAAAAAAACGCATGCATTCGGATATTTCGAGATCGGTTTCAGGCCTCGTTCATATGTGGAAATAAATCAGATATAAATCAGATATGTGCCAATGCGACAGTCATGTAAACAGGCAGATCAGATTTTATGAGGCATTTGGCTACGTCTCTGCAGTTTAATGACGAGAGCAACCCCGACGCGCATCTGCAAAGGGACGGAATGGCCCGATGAAACGTCGTGTCGTTGTAGGAGAGGAATGTGGACAAACGGTGACGCAACATATCAAAGGTTGGCTTGCTCATCCTAAAATTTCGCCCGCAACGATCTCATGAAAGTGTGTATCTATAGCACAAATTTTTTTTCTCGTGCCATTTACGCCAAAAATAGTTTTTTGCGTGCATATGATACACAGTTTGTGCGTGCATATGATATGCACTTTATGGCGTGTAATATGCACGCACTACCCACCCCTAATCCTACCCAAGGGGTATCATGCACGCAAAAACTATTTTTGGCTATAAATGGCACGAGAAATAAAATTATTGGTATGGATAGTAGCAGATACGCACTTTTATGAGATCGTGTTGTATGTTCCCACCAGTCCTGAGATCTCTCTCGCACACAATAACTAAAGCACATGTGCAGGCTGAAATGATTTGCTCTTTTCGTCATCCTCCTCAAAATCATGGTGATGTTTGGCAAACTTCGCATATATCGCAAAGCTAGCATCAAGCATATTTCACGTTCGTTCATCTGTGCAAGAACCCCCTTTAAGCATGCGGGACGTTTTATATAGTATGTCAAGTGTAAACACATGAATCGGATGTGGGTCACAATTGAAAGAACGTGTAAACGAACGGTCCAAAAAATCGGATATAGGCAACAAATTAGAATTGGGCATCAAGACCTGCAGTGTAAATGAGGCCCAAGTCGCTCTATGTACCTGGCCTGTACCACTACACTCGCTATCTTCGGAGTGTGTGTCCCCCTTCCTTCTTTCACATATTGGTATGATCCTAGTCTGTCCGCCCATGTGATTGGCTGCATGGTGTGCCCATCCAAAAAAAAGTCCTCCCCTTCCTGCTGCTGAAGATTCGGCTCTCCCCAGACGACAGTCGGCTCTTCTCGTTCGCTACAAAGAATCGGCTCTTAGAACCGGCTCGTTCGCGAACGACACATCACTATTGCAAGTGGCACGATAAATGTGAACGAACGACATGTAATTAACAATCCACACATATACAATATCAAATACTATAAGTTTACTACCAACAAACATCACTTAAAGCTACTAAATGAAGAATTAAACTTATTAAGAAGGCAATACAGCAGATGAACTTGCCAATTGCTATACTGTGCTCGTGCGAGTAAACAAGCTAATGATAATAGACTAATAAACGCATAAAATCACCTGACTAACATAAATATAGAGTCACCTAGTAAAATACAGCAAATCACACTTACATATTTTCAATTACTTACGAAAAGGGAATGTCCACTTTATGGAAAATTATTGCTATTGTTCAGCCTCAGAAAACGTAATGCTCATCTCTCTTCAGCGGGCACACACTGGTTGATATCAGGCAGTGAAGAGCGCGCTTATTGGCTGTGCCTTGTTAACAATGGTACAGATCCAAGAAGTCCTGTGTGTGCTCCTCGAGAGAGCGATCCCCCTGCGAGAGGCTACTGCCGCTAGATCCATGTTAGGTTTGTTCTTCTGTCATGTACGGTTGTGGCAAAGATGGGAAAAGCTGGATCTACAGTAATTGCTGTCAGTAATGATTTAATTAATTTCACACTCAAAAACAAAACACTCAGGAAAAAACATGAACTGAACAACCGGTAAAATGCAAAGAGAACGAACAATGAATATTTAAATATAAAAAAAAATCAAAAAAAAAAATCAAATGAACAACAGGTGCAAATCATAATCAAATAAAAGAGAAACCATGAAAATGAATACACACACAGGAAACAGAACTAAAACATGTGCAAACCCACACAAAACAATCACACAAACAGAACCCATTGTTACATGTATATTCAAAGAGTTGTGTATGTACAATATCCACTTATTTGAATTTTGAGACTGACAGAGACAGCAGCACAGAACAAAGCCAAGCATACAAGTCTCCTCATAGTCCAGTGTCGAGGTTACACATGGTCATGTTGTGAGACAACATCTGTATTGCAAACCCCTCCGTGTTGCTGTTGTTTTTTGTTGTTCTTGTTGTTTTTTTTGGTGTAGGATTTCCAATGCAATGTCATTACCATAGAAACCAATGCAGACATTTCAGGAAATGAAAGAGTGCCACAGGACACACAAATTGAATCTGAACAGTTGATATACACGGTGTGGACAGTCAATCATTTAGATCAGATTTCAATGAGATAAAAAAATAATCAGATTTGGACCAACAGTGTCTAAGTTAGAGGATATTTAATGTCTGCATTGTGATTCGAGGGTTAGAAACAGCAAAAATAAAGCTCTGTTCACGAACTGTGCTGTCATAAAGATCAACACAGCTTCCCTTCATCTCACTCAATATTCAGACAATTATAATTCACAGCACCTCTCAGGGCAAGACTCAGTGGGAATGACTGCAATCATTGCTGGAAGGCAGAGTATTACCCCTCTCTCTCTCTTCTTTGTGTTTCTGTCTTTCTCTCTTTATGACAGAGAGGAGTGAGGGGGAAATGCAGTTCTCTGCACACTTTAATTGGAGATGTGTCACAATAAACAAATAGTGTGAAAGCAACCAGCAACCAGAGGCTTGAACTGGTGGCCCAGGGGAAGCCAGCAGCTTTATTGGGCCACAGTGCCACAGGCCACGGGCCACAGACGTGAGGCTACGTTAATAGACTTTTTGCCAGTGCTTTGTATATCTGCAATTGCCATAACCAGAACCTTTTTTAACATGTTTATTTTACTTATTATTCTAACTATACATTTACATGGATAAACTTTATATGTGCCAATGTGGGAGAAATGGGCTTGAATATCTACTATACTGTGTATGAACTAGCCTCCCTAGTAAACATTCAAACTTTATTATTGTATTCTAATCTGTTCCGTTTGCAATTTTTAAAAGTACATTGGTTTGTGTAACTGTATTCCAGTAATAGTGACTGATCTGTGGCATCATATCTGGTTCTGATATCATTGCTTCTGGTTTGTAACAAACATGTTCATATTAAAGTAAATGATCTAAGTAATCAATACTTTAAAATGTATCTCTACCCTGACTTTACTGTATCATTAAATTTACATTTTCTATTTATGCAATATAAATATGTAAATAAATATCTTAATGTATATCAATGTTTTTCAAAAAGAATGCAGTAACTCTCTTCATTGAATTGAGTCAGTCTGTCCTGTAGGGGGAGTTAGAGAACTTCAAATGAACCTTATATGAACATGTTTCATGGGTTTCACAAACCTGATCTGTGACAATGACGGCTATCATATCTTATTACTATAAACACAAATGGGCAAGTTAACAATTTTGACTTTAAATTGATAAAAATGCAAAATCCTGTGTTCACGGTGACAAAATCATCAATACGAAACAAAATGCACAGCCAAAGATGTTTTTGTTATAGACTGTTATAGTTATAGACTGACAAACTTGATTGCAAAATTGAATGCGAACTGTACATCAGTGATAGAGTGGTGCAAAGCAGCAAAGACATTTTTTTTTACTTTTGCTGGGTGCATGTTCGTTAAGGCTTAGTAAATGTATTATACATGATATACAGGATGTAGATTTTATGTAAGGTAGTGTTGACACTCTCAATGTTAATAGAAGCATTTTTGGTGCTTGATAAAAAAGGAATATTAAAAATCAATGCTTTTTTAACATTTAAAATTCTCAATGTTTATATAAGTTTATTTGCCGTGAGTGTTTGATGGAGAGACAGAGCATGGGATTGAGTATTAGTTACAGTGTAGTGAAGATGGTGTCCTTGATGTGAATCTCAGAGCCAGAGGATGATGGGATGCGTTACTCTGGTGTGATGTCAGGATCTGATGTGTTGTGTGCAAAAGAGAGTAAGAGAATGTTACAACACCTATAAGCATTGACATAAGCTGCTATTAGTCTATTTAATACACTGCACAGAACTTATAACAGATGACGGTTATCAAGTTACATGTAATCTTGTATGAATCATCATTAGTCTGTTTCATTCAGCATAAAAGCTGCATTTTGAGCTTCACTGAGTGCAAGTTGTGTTCAATACAGTATTTCCCTTTTTTATCACAAATGTCATTTTTACCAATGCCATTTATTTGCATCAAATACCAATTTATATATATATAAAAAAAACATTTGAATGGCACATTTGAACAGAGGAAACATTTTTAATAACTCTGGTCTCATTTTACATTAATATTTTATTCAGTTGCAGCCATGTGTGTATGTTTGCTATAATAAGTATGGATATTGGCCAAGAGCAAAGTTAAATATCCGTTTGAGATGCTTTTGTCCTTGAATCGAGCAGTGAGGGAACTCAGCGTGGAGTGTTGGTGAATCCTCTAAATAGCCCTCGGCAAAAGAAAGCCTGATTAACATGCCAAGAACCACTCCAGCTATCACTTACCAACTGTTTGTATTTATAGTTCTTGTCTGTGTGTGTTTGTGTGAAAGAGAGCTTGAGAATTTTTTGGCTTTTGATAGTGTGTTGTCCTGTTGTGTGTGTTACTGTGGCTCAGTCCTTACAGCTCCCAGCGGACAGGAGGTGTGTATGTTTGTTCTAGAAAGAGCGCGGCTACATCTCACTCAAGGTCGAACAGTAATAAAGGTCAGGATTGGAGAAGAATGCTGTCGACTGCTTTGCTATCCCAAAGGTAAAATGATTGAATATTAAATAAACTTTCCTTTTTATATGTGAATTCATAAGTATTTTTAAAAAATCATGTAGTTGTAGTTAAATTTTTTTTTTTTTAAATCCACATTGAATCCAAAATGGCTGACTTCTGTTGGTGAATCACCACTTTAGTCAGGGAACTACAGAGTTATGCCTAATGGCTGACAACTGATGTCTGTGCCAATATTTTATTTATTTCATTATTATTATTATTATTTTATTTTTTGCCATGTTCAGCATGTTCAGTGCCTCAAAAACAATGAAAGGTAATATATAGTTATAATAATATTCTTAGAACAACAGTAGGGCTCTTCTCACTTTCAATGTCTGGGTCCTAATAAATTAAACATTTTTTTTTAGGTTATCCCATTGTCCTTCCAAGAGTCTTTCATATCCACATTGATATTAAATTAGAACTATAGAGTATATGAGAAATATTGAGTAAACTTTATTCTTGCAAAGCACCTCCCATATTATTGGCACTATGTGCAGCACATTTACTGTGACTGGCTGTAAACAAAGGTTATATCACATAAGCATAAAAATCACCAAGAAACGTCCCACATTATGTAAACACTTCATATAGAACCCATTTACTGCAGCAATTTTGAACAGGTTCATGCAAATTTGTTACAGTTTAAATATACTGAAGGTCGCAATTTTCACCCCGACCCTGATTGGATTGTGAATACAATAGCTCTGGCTTATAGTTCGCAGAATGTGGAGTGTCCTGAAGGTGTTCGAGCCTACTCTATTAGGGGTATGGATTCCTCATGGGCATGGGATGTCTATGGAGGACATTATCTCAGCAGCAGGATGGGCTTCCCCAAACACTTTTGCCAGATTCAAAAATCTGGACGTTTCTTCACTAGCTTCTTGTATACTCTCGGTGCAAGAGAGCTAGTTTTATGTTGTGTATCCTATATAAACTGCTTGTAATCTACAGTTATCTGTTTTCTTCTTAAGCGTTCTTATTGCCTTAGAACAGGGGTCTCCAAACTCGGTCCTGGAGGGCTACTGTCCTGGAGAGTTTAGCTCCAACCACAATTAAACACACCTGAACCAGATAATCAGTGTAGTAAGACTAATGCTGCGTCTCAATTCGCCTAAGCCCTAAAAGTATTTACTTTTTTTGTGAAAAAAAAGTATATACTTTTGAGTGTGTAGCAGAAGAGTAGACAAGCTTGGGACATACTATCACATCATACAATCTACCAGAACTAGTAGACCATCCAGGGACTTTTGACATACTTTTTTCAACATACTATGCTTTGGGACACACTTATTCTCAAATACTATTTAGGATTAGTATTACTATATTATGTTATATTAGTATTACTATTAATTAATAGTATGGACATTGAGACGCAGGGACTGTTTAGCTGGTTCAGGTGTGTTTGAACCAATAAGAACCCCTGCACCGCCCCATTCCGCTGCCACCACCTAGCTAGTCTCGAGTAGCCAGAGTTTCAGACTAACAGCAGAAGGTCTGGACTCTATCGCAGCTTTTCTTGGTCAAGGATCGCCCAAGAGGACAATTGACTGACATGTAACGCAACCAATCACAGTTCGCTTTGTTCTGCGTCATGTTTAGGGGCGTGACGATATAATGTTGATGTCCCTACAATAACAGACCAGCGTGCATCTAATAAATGATTCATTCAAGAACGTTGTGCGAGTTTACTGCAACAATGGAGCCGTGAATTTCACATACTTTTGAAAATCCAGCGTTTATTTGATCCTGGTAAGTGTTTATTGTCACGGCTGTAAACACAACGGCTTTCTTCTTCCTTTGTTTCCAGGCGGACCAATAAAGAACGCGACACACGCGTCTCCCGGACATCCTGTAGAATTCAACCAATCACTTTGAAACTCCTGAAGTGTTTCCAGAAAAGTGTGCCGTATTCATCAGACGTTCAGCCAACGGTCTGTGGGTGTGACGTCTGAGGCTGAGACTACCACATAGCCTGCTTTGTTACTGTGGACTGCTCGTAGTACTCACACTCTTACAGCGGCTGTGTAGACGCCTCCTGGGTGCGGTGTTTTTTAATCAGGTCCCCTAGTGCATAACAAAGGGCACCAGTGCTGCCAGTGCTTACCCAACCCATTGAACACTGGTGTTCAACTAGGTCTGGTAGACATCACTGCTGTGTGTGTAGCACTGGAGAGATACTGTCATTAGATATGTTATGTTATGCAACTTGTTCCAATAGTTGTAACATTAACGTTAGCATGTTATTTCCTACTGTGAGACACCTTGCTTAGGGCCATTAGCTCCACTTTTGCTGTAGCAGCTTTCACAGCAACACGCCGTGATTTGACACATTCCCCATAGCATCAGCTCTGATGCAACATTGAGAGACCAATATTGAAAGGGAATGTCTCCAGTTACTGACGATAGGCAAGACACTATATTTGTGTTCCAGGGACCAGTGTCCCAGCTGAAAGAATTTTCTCCACAGCTGGAGACATTGTTACAGCTCAAAGGAGTTTCCCTAAACTGTTTATAGACTTGCATCCTCCATGTTACAGCTAATGTTTTGAGATTTGAAATGTATATTTTATCTTAAATATAAAACAAACGAACCCTGTTTGAACAAGGCATGCAAATGTTCTGACTTTGAATCAAAATTCTGGGTACTTATGGTATGCATTTGAAGGAGTTTGAAGGAGTGAATGGAGCTGATGCTTCTGAATCACAAAAACATCAACTGGAAGGTTTAATACTCAATTGGCCAATTGTATGCACTGATACTTAAGGACAAACTAAATTTATTCACCATCCAATCAATACCATTGATAAGATTCCCCTTCAGAAGAGGATCTCTCCATTTCTGTCAGCAAGCAAAATTTCATCAATGAGGTAGTAAACAACATGTTGAGCAAAGGCATTATATAACCTTCTGTTTCCTCTTGGGCAGCGCCAGTAGTCCTTGTACCAAAAAGTATGACAGTACCCATACCCTTGTAAGAAGCAACTATCTTCAGCACTCTAGACCTAAAGTCTGCATACTGGCAGGATGGAGTGGATGAAGACAGCTTAATTTGTCACCAGAAACGCTCAATTTGGATTTGTTCACCTTAATAGTAATTAATAGTACAGAACCTTGAATACATGGAAAAAGTTTTAGTACTTATACCGCCGTTCATCTTCTTTTTGGTAACAAAAACAAAGCTGGATTTAGTACAGTGTTTTTGATGCCAAAAAGAAGATGAATACTGGTACTATTATTGGTAGTCACATTTGTACACTCAAGATTGTAAATATGGTTTGTTAGCAGGTTAACACCAAGCACATGTTATTATCTATTTGTTTGTGTGCAAAGTTTTTCATGTGTGTAAGGAAACATCACAACTATAAGCAGGACCAAGACCAAAAGGATTAATTATCTTCATTTGTCGATCCTTTTCATCTATTATTCATCTCCTAAGCTGCCATTGTACATCGTACTTAAGTACTGTTTTGGCTTGCTGGTGGACCGCATTCCAACCTCTATCATCAATGAGTTCTGCTCACGGCTCGCACGTGTAACACCTGTTTAGGACTACAGCATGCACATGTGGCCTTACAGGACCCAGTCTTGGGGGCCGGACTCCTTTTGCTTTGACCTGCAAATTCCCCAGAAGTGGTGTGAGTTATTTTAGGTGAACTTGGAACTGAGTTGCCCTGGTTCAGACCCTCTCTTAGTCATGTGGGAAAAAGATGAGGCTCAAGCAGGTGAATGAAATGCAAAGATGACACTGTCAACACTTGCGCTGCCCTGATCCGAACAGGGTGAGCCTTCTGAGGAAGATCTCAATGAGTCAGAGAAGGGTGGGGAAACCACTCTTCCGAGCACACCGCCAGAAGCCACCCCAGTGGCATTCTGCACAGCAGGAGGTTTGTTTATTGCCGTCTGTCGTCGGGCTACTGCTCGTCTTGGCATTCAATGGCTGGTAGACAGACCGTGTCAAACATCTATCCAACCGGATGGTAATTTTTTTTCCCAAACATCCTCTTTGCCAAAGGTGGTGATTCCAGCATTTCAGGATTGCAACGTGACAAAGACCTGGCATTGGTAAACCTGGCAAGGTGGAACAATCTTTGGCTGCATTCCTGGCCCCAAAGATGAATCTGAGGTTAAACTCTGAAACACGACTGTCGCACAAACAGCCAAGAGTATCAGCACAGATCTTGTACACGGCCTATAAACCCCAGGTACAAGGGGCCAGAGCACAGAATTCAGTTTTGCTTCTGTTGGCTTACGTGGCAGTGCTGGACTTTGTAATGAGAACTACAAAGAGCACTAACTAATTTGGGGGCCACAATATGAGGCTGAGAGTAGCAGCGCAAAGACATTGTCTAGAAACATGGGTAAGGATTTCTGTATTTTCTTGACACACCTATGTCCCCAGACTGACTTTTCGGATCAGTGGTTGGTGCCATACAACCCCCCTTGACTCTAAGAAAAAGGAGGACAAGGCTTTTAATTGACCCCAACCAACAGGCTGCTAGGCGGATCATCCTCATTACACTACAGGGCAGAACACAGCATGGGCCAGGGCACGTCTCACCGTCATTGCTTCCCAGAGCCACAGAGAAGAAGCAAGGGTAGCGATAGGCTCGCCTCACAATGTTCTGAGAGAAGTGGGGCCGGTGATAGCATGCCCTGCCCCCGCTCCTTCAAAATTCACCTCACATCAAGCAAGGGATTTGTTCCACAAAGGACAAAAAAACTGCCTACAATGTGTTATCACAATCCAGGGCATGTTAGCAAAGTCAATGGCGTCTTAAAGGGCACCTATTATGCAAAATTCACTTTTACATGGTTGTGGCGAGGGGGGCGTGGTTCAGCGGACTCTGTAGCAGGAGAGCGAGGGCGGAGCCGAGCGGTGAGTAAGTGGGTCAAGTTCAAATGACGAACACCTGTTTGTGATTTCAGTAATTGGCGTGAGGAGACCGTATATAAGCGGGCTGTGCTGATAACGGGGAGAGAGAGAAAGACTGGAAGCTCGTGCACGCTGACGGTGGGGACGAAGCTGTGTACCCTGGAAAGAGTGCTGTAGTCCGCGGGACGAGTATCGCCGTATATCTGCCGGTTGACTGTTTTTGTTTTGTTTGAATTAATTTTGAGAGCGCACGAAAGCGCTGTGAAAAGAGGACCTTTAATAAAGTGCACGAGCTCCACTACTTGCCGACCCCGAGTCTCCTTCCATCACCCACATACGAACCCTGAGCTACATCACACTGGTGCCGAAACCCGGGATGGAAGGAGAGGCCGCCGCCAGAACCACTCTGTCAACGCCATTTGCGGACATCATCAACGCGCTCGCGGGACTCCACCAACAACACCAGGAGGCTCTGCTGAAGATGGAGGATCAGCAACAGCGCCGTTTTGAGGCACTCCTCCAGACCCAGCATGAGGACCGTGAGCAGTTCCGGAGCTGGCTAGACCGGGAGGCTCGGGCGTCCACTTCGTCGGCCCCGGCCACGGCCCTTCCCCTCCACAAGATGGGTCCACAGGACGACCCGGAGGCCTTCCTGGACCTCTTTGAGAAGTCGGCCGAGGCCGGGTGCTGGCCGCCCGCGGACTGGCCCATGCGTCTGATCCCGCTGCTCTCGGGCGAGGCGCAGATTGCCGCCCAGCAGCTGCCAGTCCGCAACCTCCTGGTCTATGAAGACCTGAAACGCGCCATTCTTCAGCGGGTCGGCCGGTCCCCGGAGCAGAGTCGTCAGCAGTTCCGCTCCATGGAGTTCGGGGAATCCGGCCGGCCCTTTATCTTTGCGCAACAGCTCCGGGACGCGTGCCGCAGATGGCTGATGGCCGAGGCCCGCGACGTCGAGGGAGTCATCGAGGTGGTGGTACTGGAACAGTTCATCGCCCGTCTGCCAAAGAAGACCGCACAGTGGGTCCAGTGCCACCGCCCGACGTCGCTGGACCAGGCCATCCAATTGGCAGAGGACCAGCTGGTGGCGTGCCCAGGGGTCGGCGAACCCCTACCGACATCTCTCTCTCTCTCTCTCCCTTCTCCCTCTCTCTCTCTCTCTCGCCCTGTCCCTGCTCCCAGGTCCCGAGGTGGCTTTCCACCACGCCCGGCGCCCCGCTGGAGGACCAGCCCTGCAGCTGATCCGGCCCCTGCACCACGTGCGCCGCCCCGGGGAACCCCATCGCTGGTTGGCGGTCCGCCAACCCCGGCCCCTGCGGTCTCCTCACGTCAATCACCTGACCCACTTCCCGCCACTGGGATGGCGGGGAGGCCTGGGCCGGCCTGCTGGCGTTGCGGGGACCCTGGGCACTTCCTGGATAGGTGCCCGGTGATGGA
The DNA here is from genome assembly GCA_026230005.1 of Gila orcuttii. Taxonomy (NCBI): domain Eukaryota; kingdom Metazoa; phylum Chordata; class Actinopteri; order Cypriniformes; family Leuciscidae; genus Gila; species Gila orcuttii. The sequence goes on along the minus strand of JAPDVR010000008.1, from coordinate 46,539,409 downwards.
GGTCGGAACGCTGGTCAGGGTCCCCGACGCGCCACAGGTTGCCCCCGATCAAGCTGGGGTGTACCAGATACCAGTAAGTGTAAAGGGGGGTACCTATCAAGCTTTGGTGGATTCAGGTTGTAACCAGACCTCCATCCATCAAAGTTTGATTCATCCAGTTGCATTGGATAGGAGCCGCGTGGTTAAGGTGCGGTGTGTGCACGGTGAGGTGGTGGGTTACCCCTTAGTGCCAGTCACTATCCAATTTCGAGGGAAAAAGCATAGTGTAGAGGTGGCAGTTAACCAGCACCTCCAGCACCCGTTGATTTTGGGAACCAATTGGCCGGGGTTTAAAACATTATTGACCTATTTATGTACGGGTGCTTCTGGGATTAAAAGAAGGCAGGAGAACAGAGCGGTGGTTCAGGTTGGAGAGGCTGTGCCGGGACCCTCGGGGTCTGTATCAGAGGAACGGAGCGCTTCAGAAAGGGAAATCCTTTTTGAACGCGATGATTTTCCTCTGGAACAGTCCCGAGATGATACGCTCAAAAATGCGTTTGATCAGGTCCGCGTGATCGACGGACAGCCTGTCCACCCAGACCAACCGCTCTCGTATCCTTATTTTGCCGTGATAAAAGATAAGTTGTATCGGGTGACCCAGGATACCCAGACAAAACAAGATACAACTCAGTTGTTAGTTCCAAAGAGCCGCCGGGAAATGCTGTTTCAGACGGCTCACTGTAATCCGATGGCTGGGCATTTAGGGCAAGCAGCTACACTGAATCGTCTAATGACCCGATTTTTCTGGCCAGGCATTCACGAGAATGTGCGCAGGTGGTGCGCGTCTTGTCGTGAATGTCAGTTGGTGAATCCACCGGCCAACCGAAAAGCACCTTTGTGCCCCCTTCCATTAATAGAGGTCCCCTTTGAGAGAATTGCCATGGACCTCATCGGGCCATTAGAACGATCCGCACGGGGGCATCGCTTTGCATTAGTTCTGGTGGATTATGCAACGCGATACCCCGAAGCAGTGCCGCTACGCAACATTTCTGCTAAAAGTGTTGCGAGTGCACTGTTTCAACTAATCTCCCGGGTGGGAATCCCGAAAGAGATTCTCACCGATCAGGGCACGGCGTTTATGTCACGCACAATTCGCGAACTGTACGAATTATTGGGTATTAAATCGATTCGTACCAGCGTCTATCACCCACAAACGGACGGCTTGGTAGAACGATTTAATCGCACGTTGAAGTCCATGATTCGTAAGTTCGTACAGGAAGACGCCAAAAATTGGGATAAGTGGTTAGAACCCCTCTTGTTCGCTGTACGCGAGGTCCCCCAAGCCTCCACGGGGTTTTCCCCTTTCGAGCTGCTCTTTGGTCGCCAGCCCCGCGGGGTGCTGGATGTACTTAGGGAAGCTTGGGAGGACGGACCTTCGGATAGCAAAAACGAAATTCAATACGTCCTGGACCTGAGAACAAAACTCCACACGTTGGGGCGGCTCTCTATGGAGAATTTGTTACAGGCCCAGGACAAACAAAGTCGGCTGTACAACAGGGGGGCTAAACTACGTAAATTTGCACCGGGAGATAAAGTGCTTGTATTGCTTCCCACTTCCAGCTCTAAATTACTCGCTAAGTGGCAAGGACCGTTCGTGGTCACACGGCGAGTCGGGGATCTCAACTATGAGGTTCTTCGATCAGATAGGGACGGAGCACATCAGATTTACCACCTCAACCTGTTAAAAAAGTGGAATGAGGCGGAGTCAGCGATGCTGGCGACGGTAGTGAGTGGGGAGGAGGATCTCGGGCCAGAGGCGAATGTAAAGTCTCAATCAGCCGCGCTGGCCATTTGCGGAGATCACCTCTCGCCGTCCCAGATTGCTGACATTCGAAACTTACAAACAGAGTTTGCTGATGTGTTCTCGCCCCTCCCTGGTCGAACAAACCTCATACAGCACCATGTTGAGACCGAACCGGGTGTGGTGGTACGCAGCCGGCCATATAGATTGCCTGAGCATAAAAAGAAAGTAGTTCAGGCTGAATTAGAGGCTATGCTGGATATGGGAGTAATAGAAGAATCCAACAGTGACTGGGCGAGCCCGATAGTTTTAGTGCCTAAAACTGACGGCTCAGTGCGGTTCTGTGTGGATTATCGTAAGGTGAATGCGGTATCGAAGTTCGATGCATATCCAATGCCACGGGTGGACGAATTGCTTGATCGGCTCGGCACGGCTCGATTTTACTCGACACTGGATTTAACAAAGGGTTATTGGCAGATCCCCTTGTCTCCAATGACTAAAGAAAAAACCGCTTTCACGACGCCGTTTGGATTACACCAATTTGTTACCCTTCCTTTCGGTTTGTTCGGGGCACCTGCCACCTTTCAGCGCCTGATGGATAGAATCCTCCGGCCGCATGCTGCATATGCCGCGGCATACTTGGATGATATTATCATCTATAGTAATGACTGGCAGCGGCATATGCAGCACTTGCGAGCTATCCTCAGGACGCTGAGAGGGGCGGGGCTCACGGCCAACCCAAAGAAGTGTGCGATTGGGCGCGTGGAAGTCAGGTATCTGGGCTTTCACTTAGGTCATGGGCAGGTGCGTCCCCAAATTGATAAGACGGCAGCAGTTGCGACCTGTCCAAGACCTAAGACCAAAAAGGGGGTTAGACAGTTCCTGGGGCTAGCAGGATATTACAGAAGGTTTGTACCTAATTATTCGGACCTTGCTAGCCCGCTGACTGATCTAACTAAAAAGGAGGCATCAGATACCGTTCAGTGGACGGAGCAGTGTCAGCAGGCTTTCACCCAGATAAAGGCTGCCCTGTGTGGCGGGCCGCTATTACAGGCTCCTAACTTTTCTCTCCCTTTTTCCCTGCAGACTGACGCGTCGGACAGGGGGCTGGGCGCCGTCTTGTCCCAGGAGATGGGGGGTGAGGAACGGCCGGTGCTGTACATCAGCCGTAAGCTCTCAAAGAGAGAGACTATGTACAGCACCATTGAGAAAGAAGCCCTTGCCATCAAATGGGCCGTCCTCACTCTCCGCTATTATCTCCTGGGGCGAGAGTTCACCCTCTGTTCGGACCACGCTCCCCTGCAGTGGCTCCACCGCATGAAAGATACCAACGCGCGGATCACCCGTTGGTATCTAGCTTTACAGCCTTTTAAATTCAAGGTGATCCACAGGCCGGGTGCACAGATGGCTGTGGCCGATTTCCTCTCCCGCAGGGGCGGGGGGGAGGCTGCAGGCCGGACGGCTCCCCGGCCTGAGACGGGCGGTGGGGGTATGTGGCGAGGGGGGCGTGGTTCAGCGGACTCTGTAGCAGGAGAGCGAGGGCGGAGCCGAGCGGTGAGTAAGTGGGTCAAGTTCAAATGACGAACACCTGTTTGTGATTTCAGTAATTGGCGTGAGGAGACCGTATATAAGCGGGCTGTGCTGATAACGGGGAGAGAGAGAAAGACTGGAAGCTCGTGCACGCTGACGGTGGGGACGAAGCTGTGTACCCTGGAAAGAGTGCTGTAGTCCGCGGGACGAGTATCGCCGTATATCTGCCGGTTGACTGTTTTTGTTTTGTTTGAATTAATTTTGAGAGTGCACGAAAGCGCTGTGAAAAGAGGACCTTTAATAAAGTGCACGAGCTCCACTACTTGCCGACCCCGAGTCTCCTTCCATCACCCACATACGAACCCTGAGCTACATCACAATGGTGTTTGAACATAAATGTGTGATGACAGTGTGTGTACACAACCACCCTATAATAATAAAAATCCACTCAGTGCTTTTTTTAAAATCCCCATAAATCATAAGCACTGCCTCAGAACAAGCCGTTTTCAGATTCGGGGCAATGTGACGTACTTTTGCACAAGCCCCGCCTACGGCTGTTGACTGACATTGCAGTTTTAGCGTAGACCTGCCCTGAGTGAGCTATACACAGTCCGCCATTGTTTCGACAATGGAGCAGCTATAGAACAAGAATGTTTCCTAAGCGATTGAGGTGATTTGTTGTTGGATGTAAGAATGAACATAGCAGACTTCATTTACTCTTATTGTTACTCAAGGATGGATTTATACTGTTCGTGATCCAGCTTACTGTCTCCGGAGATAGGCCTAACGTTACTGGTCGCTGATGAAAATTAAAGTGAGAGTGCGCACTTTATGACAGCTCATCAAGTCGTTTTGCGGATATAAAGTTGATAATAAAAGGGAGAGAGAGAGTTTATGGATAAGACTTTAATGCGCACTTCTTATACAATGTTTATTCAGCTCTTACAGTGATTTTCTGGAGTAAAACTAATACTTCATCTTTTGTGTGATGTACAATAAACTTCATTGAACTCATCAGTATATTTTGGCCATCATTCGGATGGGGTCCGCAACAACAGGCTTGTACTAATAGTGGATAAAAGCAGATAACAAATACGTTATAACAGTAATTAAACTAAACTATACCTGCTCTATTACCATACAGCATATATTCTCTTACTCTGTAGGCATTATTGTCCGACTCCGGGTCGAAATGAACACCGCTACTGAGAGTTTCCATTCTGATATTATCATTACGTGAGATAGATTGCCCTGATTGAGCGCAAGCTCATGAGCTCATGCATGAGCCTCATGCATGAGGCTCCGCCCTATGGGCCGGCAGCAGCTCATTTGCATTTAAAGATACACACTGAAACGGTGCATTTTTCTGAGCCCAAAAAGTGACAATTTAAACATGCTGTAAAAAATTATCTATTGGGTATTTTGAGCTAAAACTTGGCATACACACTCTGGGGACATCAGAGACTTATTTTACATCTTGTGAAAAGGAGCAAAATAGTTTCCCTTTAAATATAAATGCTGTAGAGTGTGTTAGTGTGGGCGTGCATCGTCTACACTGGGCGTACTTGGGCTTGGTCGTAGGTTTAGTTGGTGCAACAGATGTAAATATTTATAGGAAGGCTTGGATGTATCTAAGCCCAGCGTAGAGCTGACTCAACTTTTTTACGTCCAGCTGGTGCAACCGGCCCCTGAATTGCTGGTCAAGCGAGTGGCAATGGATATGATCTCGAGCCTCAAGGTGGTGACCACAGACATGTCTCTATCAGAATGGGGTGGCATACTGTAGGCATGAGCATAATGGGACGACTCTCAAGAGCCACCAGCATGTACATTTACTAGACCTTTTAGTGGTGTTCCAAGCCCTAAAGCAGTTTCCTACATCAATTTAAAATAAGCAAATTTTATTGAGATCAGACAACACTGCAGTGGTATCCTATATAAACAGTTAGGTAGAGACTGCGCTCTCTGCGTCTCTGACTAGCCTACATGATCTTAATGTGGGCAAGCACACGCTGCATTCACTAAGGGCAACGCATGTCCCAGGACATTTAAAAGAGGGGATAGATCTGCTGTGTCGAACTGCAATCTCCAATCAAGAGTGGAGAGTGCATTCTCAGGTAATTCAGTTGATCTGGGCACGGTTTGGCAGGGCTGTCACAGATCTATTTGCATCGCAAGAAAACATGCACTGCAGGCAGTTTTTCTCGATCCGGGACTGAGATGCGCCCAGTGGCCAAGCAGTCTTCTCAACACCTTCCCTCCTATCCACGTCATCCCGCATGTCCTGCTAAGAGTAAGGGAGGAAGTTTTGACAATGATATTAGTGGCTAGACCTTTACTCCACAAAAAAAGATATCATGGAGCATCCAGGTCCCAACACCAGAACCGATACTGAACAAGACAGAAGCGTTAGGACAGACCCCATGCTCCAAACACAAAAGGGACAGAAGAGCACACAGCCAAGGGAATAACCCTAAAGTGCTCACTCAGGCTTCAGATTGGATGACAGGGTGGCAGTCAAGGCAGCAAGGATCTCACCTGCGGTATCAAAGAAGCCATATGCATGCAGAAGAAAAGAGCATTTCGGTAACAATGATCCACAGGGGATATGGAGAAGTATTCAATGTGTCACAGACTACAGGCCAGGCAGAAAAAAACACCTCATCTGTACAAATGATACCCCTCTACCAGACACACTGAACGAGTTCTATGCACAATCTGAAGCAACTAACCCCAGGAAGGTGATCAATACCTATATGTTAGAATGCTGTTTATTTACTTCAGCTCAGGATTACACACAATCAGACACAGACGCTAGTCAGATACACAGAAGCTAACTGAAAAACTGGAAAAGCACATCAATGTGAACTTTCTAAGCAACAGACCACAGGTTGTCAGAATCAACACACTGACCTCTTAACCCATCACACTAAGCAATGGTGCACCACACGGCTGTATATTGAGTCCACTGTAATACACCCTGCTGACACATGTCTGCATTGCAAAACACCAAAGTAGAAGCATCATATTTTCTTTTTTAGAGTGTTTTTTTTTAGAATGATCCAGTCTGGTTTTAAACACTGCACACCGTAACAGACACTGCAAACCATAATATCTATATTTCTCGTTTGTAGCATATGGCAATTAAACACAGGTCAGGAAACTTAACTCATAAAACCAAAACAAAACAGATAATATGTGACACTATTGTTTTAATTTATTACTTACTGAATCCTATTTTCTCACACAAGCGATGCACCAGGTCATCTTCCTCCCTCACAGTTCAAGTTAAGCATGGATGTAGCCCTGGGCTATTGAGACCCCCAAACCCCCCTAAAAGTCTATATTTTATGTTTTTGATCTATTTTTTATTCACACATTTTTGTGATTCACACACAACACTATCCAGAGCTTAGTACAATTCAGAGGATCAAAATAATTTAGTTAACAAAATATTATCATACTAACATACTGTACAATTTTTCCACATAACATTTATTGGTTCCTGAGTCTGACTTATTTCTGCCGGGTGTCCTTTTTTCTTTATGCTCGTTATGCTATAACATAATAATGTAGCTGACAATGATCTGTATGTTGGAACAAGTAAACATGGATTCAAATAATCTTCCTTGAAAATCCACCAATTGCACCTTAGTCACTGATACTAAAAAATCATACAAGTTTTTGCATGAAATTGGGACCAGGATTTAGAAACATCCAACATCGTAAGTGATTTCTGTTTGCAATGTGTCAAATTATGCTTTGACTGACAGCAAACCCAACTTGCATACAATCTAAAATGTTGTATTTTTATATCCATGTGTCTACTTTACTTTGCATGTTGTTGTTTTCCTTCTTCTCATACTTCTATTTTACAGTCACTCACTATTAGCCCATTTGTTTCTGATGGTGAGTTCTACCCACATCTATTTGGTGTAGAGCAGGGTTCCTCAAATCTTGCCCTGGAGGGCCAATGGCCTGTAGAGTTTAGCTCCAACCCTGATCAAACACACCTTAGCAAGCTAATCAAGGTCTTCATGATCACAAGAAAATCACAGGTAGATGAGTTTGATCGGGTTTTGAGCTAAACTCCGCTGGACAGTGGCCCTCCGGGACCGGATTTGTGGAACCCTGGTGTAGAGGTTTACAATGTTAGCTAGGCTTTGCTTTGTTGATTTATTTCCACCGGCACAGATTAAAAATACCTCTTGTATATATGTGGCTGTTCCTCTCTCAGAATCTAAGAGACAGAAAGGGAGAGCTAAAGGAAGAAGGACGAGGGCTGTATGTATGTCATTTAGTGAGAGGAGTTCCATTTTGGAAAAGGGAACTATGCGGATGTAACTTTGCTGTCCGCTGGAGCCGTTGGTCCCTGGGTCTCTCATGTCAGACATACTGACAGCAGAGATGAGACCAGTGCAGAGATCATCCCTCACCAGTGAGGAATATTCCAGTGAGACTATTTGACAGCACTGCTGAACTAGTTTCTCGAAGCAGGTCAAGGGATCTGGGACCGTCTCCATCTCCAGCTGCTTTAAACATGAGTCCTCAAGATAACCAGCACTCCTTTACAGATGAAGGCCCAACCCACTAGTAACCAGGTCCTAAGTATTATAACTGTCATAACTAAGTTTTTCTTTTTCACTTTGCTTTTGAGAGCTCAGTCTATACATTATCATACAGCATAAAGTACAAACCTCACCTTTCCAAGCCATCATTATATTCTCTTTGGCCTCCTCCAAGGACAGCAAGCCAAGTTAGTTTACTATTAACCATTAAGGCTGAATAGGCAGGCAAACAACCCACAAATGACCCACAGCACTACACATTATGTCTTCCTTTTTAAAAACACCAGATTGTTATCATCAGCTCGTTACCAGAGAGCTCCATGAACTGAATCGAGTGCGTCATAAAAGAGAGAAATTATCCATTTATCAATTAGTCTGTACTTGTGTTATTGTGGACTTGTGAAATGCCATCAGTTACTGCACAAGTACGGTTCCAATTCAAAGTTTACGTCTAGCCAAATACAGTTCAAATCCCTGGATGTGTTCTTGCTCTGCCCCTTGTATCGAGGATGCATCAGGAAGTGACTAATGACTAAAGTGACAAATTAGGTCAGCCGGAACCGGGAACACTTCCTATAACACCTGACATCTACCCTAATTTTAGTCTTTCTGTTTATTCCAAGGTTTACTGTAATCATCTGGATCCGGGCCGTATCCAGGTCAGATAGTGGACCTGTGCCTAGACACGACCACAACGCATGATGTAATCAGCCGGATCCGGGCCGTATCCAGATTAGATGGTGGACCTGCGCCTAGACACGGCCATAACGCATCCCTGAAGTGTCAGCAGAGCTTGTGTCAACTAGACTCTCCCCTGTGAAAGCCTCATCGACACGACAGCCATCGGCACTGATCCTCAACAAACTCGTCCCCATAAGCACGTGATGACTCCCATCTTCAACCAGATCAACTGCATAATATAATATAATATAATATAATATAATATAATATAATATAATATAATATAATATAATATAACCTGTAATGCTGCCTGAATCATAATCATACACTGTTCGTTCGTTGGCCAGAGGAGAACTGTCTCCCTGACTGAGCCTGGTTTCTCCCAAGGTTTTTTTCTCCATTCTGTCACCTGATGGAGTTTTGGTTCCTTGCCACTGTCGCCTTTTTCACCTTTCTTCGCCTGTCGCCATTGGCTTTTGTCTTGCTTAGTTGGGGACATTTAAGTTTATTTTTAACAATATTATTACAACATTATTTTCCTGTTATCTCTGTAAAGCTGCTTTGAAACAATCTGCATTGTAAAAAGCGCTATATAAGTTAAGGTGACTTGACTAATGCCTGCAACAGAAGATTTCGGCAACCCTATAAGAACATGGATCTAATAAACTTGGGTATGACATGTATGTAGACTGTATGTTGATGACACCTATTGAATCGTAGGCTACAACACAAGTTAGTATAGAAGGATAAAACATCATCAGCATGTGCTAGTGGTTAACAAATAGAGCAAGATGAAACGCACTTTGGAAATTGTGTTTTTTATGAGTGCTGAAAAAAAGAGGAGGAAGCAAAAGAGGAGAATATGGATGCGGTCATGGTTAGGGAAAAGAGGACAACTTGGCATGCCAATCTTGCAAATGGAGCTTGAGGTAAGTTGTTTTAAATTTTAGTGCCAAGTCGCGTCAATCAATACTCCATTTCATGTTACATTTTATTGGCTAGTCAGTAGATGTAGGTCGTAGCAGCAAACACACTGTGAGATAATCATGCTAAATTTATGACACTGTCAGCGGCAAGACCTGTGACGATACCCGTCTTTGAACCTCTCTCACTGTACGATGTAGGACCACCGTTTAGGAGCCCTGACCACAGAAATCACCACGATTGGCCATCTTTCGTCTGGGACGGATCAAAATTGTACAATATGTATCAGGCATTGAGTGTCCCAAAATGCGTTTCAAGAGGAAAAACGTACATAATTTTCAAAACACTTAAATACAGCTTTAGGTCATAATGTTGTTGTTTAAACTTCAACTGTGCAGTCGATTTATAAAGATTATGCCTATTTTAAAATTTGCTTTGTTTTTGGAGACGTAAGGTCCAGGTGATTACCAAGCTTTATCTCACAGGTCCTTCTGACGTTTGCTGCTGGTTCTGATATCACAAGATCACATGAAATATAATTTTCAGTAAACGGAAAATCTTTGACCTTGTTAATCTATTATTTTATATCTATTATTTTATATCATATTTAATATTGTTATAAATATACATATGGTGAAGATGATATATGCACATGTTGCCTGAACCACATATTAATGTTTAATATATTGTTTTTGTTTTACATTTTATTTCTTTTTGACTATAGGCCTACTATTTTTTTGAATACTGCACGATTTCATTTTCTTAAATGACGGGAATGTTCAACCACCCACAGCAAGCCAACCCCCCACTGGAGTGTGATTTCAATAAAGGAAGGCCCACAGAAACAACCTGCACTGGGGCCCCGGATACCCTAGCTATTGGCCTGACAGTACTACTTATTTCACATTCTTCAGGGGTGCCCAATCCTGCTCCTGGAGGGCCACTGTCCTGCAGAGTTCAGCTCCAACTCCAATTAAACACACCTGAACCAGCTAATCAACGTCTTACTACTGTAGGTATACTGGAAACTTCCAGACAGGTGTGTTGAGGCAAGCTGGAGCTAAACTCTGCAGGACAGCGGCCCTTCAGGACCCCAGTAATAGTGATCCTATTAAAATAGTCTCAAATGAGCTGACTATAGATAATTTGATAATCACACCATTTAAAAATGAACAAACTAACAGCAATCACAAAAACATGACTACTGTATGTCCTTTTACTCACTGGAAATGTGCAAAACAAAACTTCCACAGAAACACTGCTGAGGTGAATGGCTGAACATGTGCTGTGATGAAACAGGATATGAATGAGATGCTGCCAGACGCTGCAGTCATGCTCTGCCAAAAACCCTGATCAAGGGCACAATGTCCCACCACCACCCTCCATCCACAGACCCGATCTGATCTGTGCTGATGAGCCGGTGTCGGCTTCGCTCCGCGGGACGCCTCAGCCTGCACTAATCCAAATTGGAAGGTTACAAATATTAGCGGTCAGTCTTAACCAACACACTGGCAACATGGTGAAGGTGACAAATCATGTGTATTTCAAAAGAATGCATTCCAATGAATAAATTAATGGCCTGTTTTTGTGAAGCACCAAAGCATGCTAAACAGTGCTGTAGTATGAGAGTAATAGCATGAGGAGTTTGGCAGCGTTGAGCTGTTTCATGGCACAAACCCAATACGGCGCTGCTCTGGGTGATGGCATCACATGTATTATAAATATATAAAATATGTGCAACCCCTTTATGCCCTTTTACGAAGTCTTGATTTTGTTTTTGGGGTGTGCTAGAATTTGCTTTCATGCTAGATTGTTCAAAAAAACGCATTATCTTCATTATTTACATTATTACAGCTCCTATCTCCCCAGTCTGGTTGAACACGTCGTTAGTTCCCCTCCTTCCGAAATAGGAAATGTGCTGTGATTGGTTAGCTGGCCCAGTGTGTTGTGATTGGCACGCGTGTTTGGGAAATGTCAAGTCTCTTACCATAACCGCAAGTTTCATCTGCTCAGGTGTAAATATTAAGGATGGCGTCAATTACAAACCAATTCAAGCCTGATTCAGACTTAAGAATGTTAACAAACAAGAGGATCGTGCAGAACGGATTTCATGCACGGACTTTGCAAGCACGGATTTCACAGGACGTTTCAGAGTGGTATGTTTTTTTTTGTAATTTTCTTTTAAGATACAGTTGTTCTGAAGGAAGTGAGCCAGTAGAGGGCGATACTAGCTGTTCCTTTTTGAGCACATGGACATGGTGGAAGCCATTTGAATGGTAGTTGAGGCCTAAGGGCAGTGATGGCCTTGACTGGGTTTTGATACGTGGACTGCGTGCGTGCATCAAGTGTAAGTTTGTATTTTCATATATATTGTTGTTTGTGCAGGATGATTATGTGAACAGATTGTTTGGTGGGTACCTTTTATCTTTATCCATGGATAATATTGATTGTATGTATATGAATGTTGATGTCATATATTGCTTGCAATTGGTCACTTGAAAATTTAGATCTGTTTAACTCTTTTAAACCTGGTAAACCTGCTTGTTATATGCATCAATGTGTTAATGTTTGATGTTTGTCATACTTGTAACTGATGGCAGTGTTGTTATTCTTTTATAGTAACCACACACCTTGATCCACATGTTGAGCCATCAAATAAAAGCAACTAAAGGAACTTGCATTCTCCTCGATGCCCCACAGTGATTATTATTTAAGCAGTACTTAAGAAACTTCAAAACAACATTATTCACCATTTAATCATGATATTTATTGGAAAACTATGATAATACAGACAGTAATCAAACAGAAAATCATGGTTATTAATTTATCTAAGGGGTGGTAAACAGTATTACAAAAGCTACAGTAAGCACTATATCAACACTAATTGTCAGGTTGTGGGTAGGTGAAAGGAGCGAGGACTCAAGTGCAGGACAAGGGGTATTTAATGATAACAAAACAAAACAGACAACAAAAACTACCCCGAGGGGGAAACCAAGACTTGACTACACAGCAGGGAAACATACGGTGTACAAACGACAACGAACCAGCACAGGACTGTGCTGCAAACACAGGAAGAATAAATAGGAAGCAAACAAGGCAGGTAACGAGGGAGGATGACTCAATAATCAATAATCAGGTAACAAGATGGGAAGGGCTAGACAATAGGAGAGCACATGGCACAAGGATACATAGGCTGCGTTTACACTTGGCATTAACATGCGACGGATGTTGTCCACATACACATTGAAAAGACTAGTGTAACGCGTTTCTGATGGGAATGTTATCCGATCCGCGTGTCCTGGTCCAGAGGTAGTCAAGGACGCATTGTGATCGGATCTCAGTGTAATGTAAACGCAATCCAGCCATCGTATCTACATTCAGAGGGCGACGTCATATAAATCCCTACCCAGTCTCCCAGCGTGGCTGTCAGAAAATAATGTCCAGACGCAGTTTAGACCAGAAATGAAACTTATTTGAACCTTACAATAAACGTCAATCTTTAAAACAGTTTATTTAGACTCACATGATACTGTGTGTGTCAGTTTTCATTTTAATTGTGCAACATTATCTGAACGAGGCGATCGCCTGTCATGAGATCTTAATGAAGATCTGCACGCTGCTTTGCCAGAGAAATAATTAGAATACACTTTTTATTTTTTAATGTTTTAAATGTTGAATGTTTTTATGTTTATTAATCTCACATTTCTGTCAATATAGTCATTGCATCCTATAACCTTAAATCCCGATGATCGATGATGTGACTTGTTTAACATGATCAACCCAGTTATTTTGTATGATGAACTCTGGAAGTGGGCCTATTCTTTCGTACAAAAAACTAAATTTGATCTAAGACTGGAGATTGCATAGGAAAGTAAAGTGAGTGAGTGAATGAAAGCAATTGGTACATTGTTTAATTTGTATCATCTTTACTCTTAATCTGGTGTCGTGCCACAGACCTAATTTAAATATTATGCAGGAAACAGTTATCCGATCGGTTATCCTTATCCAGATACAGAGGCTACTTAACGTGAACAAATGTAAACGCGCCATGTCCTGCTAATGATCGGATCACGGTAATCGCATGTTAATGCCAAGTGTAACCGCAGCCATTCATGACAAGCCATGTGCTCACACCAAACATGACTAGAACACAAGCACATGGCCTGTAAAACAAATCACAAGTCATGTGCTCACACCAAACGAGACATGAACACGCAGCTAATGAGAACTCATAAGCCACGTGTTCACACAAAACATGACAACATGAAAGCACACAGCCTGTGTAAAACTCAAGCTGTGCACTACACAGAACACAACAATGGTCTCGGACAGAAGATCGTACGCCCCGAGCGAACTCCAAACCGCACGCTCACACGGCAAAACACACGGAGCGTCAAAACATGTCCGAATCCCGACACTGTACTGAAGCCAAACTAGACGAGATGGTTCTCACTGCGGAACATGAAATCCACGGGGAGGAGTCGGATCCAGATCCGACTCCTCCCACCTTACATACACCTAAACCTACCCAACTCCGCCCCCTGATCCCTAAACCCACCCCTAATCCCTAAACCCAACCCTAATCCTACCCATCTCCACCCCATGGATCTTAATCCGACTCCTCCCCGTGGATCTCATGTACTGCATTGAGGTGCTACTGAACTAGACGGAAGTGCCGGGATCCAAACACCACGCACCGCACATGTAACAAGGTACACAGACAAGAGAGCGCATGACTTGAGCACACTCGAAACCACAAGCTCCGACGAAGACAAGACAAAAACAGGAGTGTCAGAGCTCTGTCACACAACCAAGAAATGAACTAGACAGAAGTGACAGAACACACACACACACACACACACACACACACTCACTAATGTTGGCTAGCAGGCGAGCGCAGTAACAACAACTATAATTGGAACTGTTAATAGAAAACACAACTATGAATAATAAGACATGCTTACAAGTTGTGATCCATTAACAACAGATTGTCCCAACAAAGTAGAAACTGTTTCAGGAGAATCTTTTGTGTGTAGCCTGCATTGTACTCTCTTAGATTCTGGAAACTGTTCTACATGAAATGTACAGCGCCCTTTATTATGTTAGTTAGTAATTAAATTAGTTAACATGAACTATTTTTTTTAATTAACATTAACAAAGATAAATAAATGCTGGAAAATATATTGCTTGTCTATAGTTTATTCATTAAATAATGTTAACAAAAGAGACCTTATTATAAAGTGTTACCATGATTAGATATCCGAATATATGAACATCCGTGACGAGACTTGCCAGTTTCAGGCCATTAAAGTAAGTTTTCCCATTTCACATAATAAACATGATAATGAAAAGTTTCTATGCTGCTAACTACACCAAACTATGTGAAAGAATACAAGTGTTGTTCCTAATGAAAGTTGGAGAAGCCTGTGAGGGTTTGGAGCACTGTTTGTTTGTGTTTGTGAGAAACGGCTGGGGGCTGCAGGTATAAAAGAGTCTCAGATTCGGGGAGAGAGTTTGACAGCGTGTTGGGACCATGCACACAGCTCACATTCAATTGAAAGACAACAGAGACCTCTTGACAGAACGAAACCACATACAAAAAATGTTTACATCCTGCAAACACTATGATTGCAACAAAAAAGCAAATCATATCAATCTTGCGTCTTTTGATCACACTTTGCTTGTGCTTTTGTCAGTTGGTAAGTGGGGAATTTACTTGGGGGTGATTCCAAATATTTAGAGAGAATTCTCAACGTGTAAAGGCTTTATAAATATAGTTAACATGATAAATAATACAAAGTATGGAGGTCACAACATGAGCTGTGCTCATCGGCTAACCCTTCAGCGCCTGTGTCCCAGTGCACTAGAACACAATATCTAGTCTAGTTCCAATAAATACCCTAAAGGATAAACCAGTTTGGGTGCTGTGTTTTGTGCTGAAGAGTTGTTGGCCATGATTTAAGCATTGTTTAGTTCATGAACTGATAGTCTTGGGGACCCAAACCATTGCATTTTTTATGTCTATATTCCAGTACTTTAAAATTAATTTAAATGCATTTTAATTAAAAATATAACCGCAAGCAGTCATTAACAGGGTTCAAGCACTTTAAGGCCTTTAAACACAAGCTTAAAAAGCTATTTTGTTTTATTTAGCAAACCTGTAGCCACCTAGATCATAGATGGAAAAGAACATTTACAGCCAAAACTGGCAATTTACTAAGGAAATATATGATTTAAAGTTTTTTAACAGTTATTGAGGTTGAGCCAAAAACCTTGGACTAGTTTGCAAAAGTATAGGTTTTTTAAATAATCTCCAATATTCAATGAACGGTTCAATTGACAGTGGTTCTCCTAGAGGCAAAACTTCTCAGAATGAGGAGTTCTACCATGCGGTATGAATGTCGTGGGCATGTGTGAAAAATTGCGTGATCTACAATCGTTTAAGCACACGGAAAATGCGAAGGTGCTCCCCCCTAGGTGGACGATTTCTTTCTAATTTCTCACCGGCCTCTAGGCCGTACGTCAGGCCCAGGGAGTTTCATTCCGATCTGCCTCCGGCAACACTGTCTGACAGCCACTCGAACTTCATTGGCCAACGACGGCCGTGTTTTTTGAAATATTCAAATGTCCTTGAAGACAATCATGGCACCTTTGAAAAAGACACTGCGTGGCAGTTTTCAAGTCAATCTGGGGTGTGTTTCCCGAAAGCATCGTTAGCCAACTATGGTCGCAAGTTCCGTCGTTATCAGCATAGTTCAACGAGTCTGTGTTTCCCGAAACCATCATTCCAACGAACATTCGCAAACAGCATCGCAAAGTTGTGTGGTCGAAACGAAAGCTCTCGAGCTGAGGTTAGAAGCATAGTTTCTAGATTGCATGACATGTGGACTTAATAAATCCGTATCTTGAGCAAAATAAGCAAGCTGACATTCAGTACAACCCGTGTATTCTATTTAGAATACATACAAATGTCATTTACATATTTGAGTTTGTCAAGATATTTAAAGTACCGTTTTTGAAGACTGCGCATGTGCGAACGTGCTCTACTATGTAAGAACGAGCCAATGATTAAATCTGGAAATAAAGCGAAATAACTGAGAAAAATGAGAAATAGTCCTCAGATGCCATGTCTGTATTTTATATCAAAACATCTAGCATTAATTCGATCTCAAACAGTTTCATTAAAATAAGTTATTACTCCACCACCGACAATATGGTTTCGGGAAACAGTCGGGACTAGCTAGTTGATTTCTTCAACGATGCATCGTACTATGGTAGTGAAGCATCGAGTTACGTCGTTGTACGGGAAACGCAACCCAGCGCCACCAAGTGGCCAGTCGCTGCGTCATTTTTCACGCGACCACAGACCGAGTCCGTACATACTAACGGAGGGCTAGCTGTAACACACTTGTTTTAAATACTTCCACACATGCCAGCATGACAAAACTTAGGGTATTTACTAGTTACCATATCAACACTACATAGAGAAATTGCACCAAAAATCTGAAATCTTTGGAAGATATCAATGAACATTTAACCATAGCAAAAGTAAATTTAAGTACATTTTTCATCTCTGTTTTTTGTGTTTATTTAAAATATTATATTTTAATCTTATATCTGTTATTTACCAGTTGAGATAGTTCTTTAATGCTTTGCTAAATAGTAGAAGACACTAACCAAATGTGGTCTTTAGGAACTACTATCAGGCTCTTTTACAGCTCTGAATATTTAGAGAGGGCCGCAGAGAGACGAAACGTTTTTCCTGGATGCTCTGGACTTTGGGTCAATGGATTTGGGCTTCATGGTATCCCTCGAAGATGACCTCAAGTCTGAGGAGCTGTATGAGGCCATTATCAGTATGAAAGGAGGGAAGACCCCAGGGCCAGATGGCATACCAATAGAGTTATATAAATTTTCCATCATAAATTAATTCATCCTCTCTTGGAAATGTACCAGGAATTACTTGAACATGGGGCTTTGCTTCCCTCTTTGAATACTGTGGTGATAACTCTGTTGTTAAAACCTGGCAAGTCGCCAACTGATTGTGGTTCATACAGACCAATTTCTCTCCTGAATAATGACTGAAAGATTCTTTGCAAAGCGCTAGAAAAGAGACTAGAAATATATTTGCCCAAGCTTGTTCATATTGATCAAAACGGCTTTGTTTGGGGGAGGCATGGTATGGCATTCCATAATATTTGTAGAGTACTTAATATATGACATGAAAAATTTAATACTCGCGATAATGCACTTCTGTCGTCAGACGCTGAAAAAGCGTTTGACAGAACTGAGTGGAAGAACCTGTTCAGAACTATGGAAAGGATGGGGTTTGGGGATACGTTAATGAAATGGGTCCGGATCCTGTATGCTAACCCTTTAGCTGAGGTATTTAGCTGAATTACCACATCTTTTCACCAGTTTTTGGTAATGAACATATTGTCCTGGTAGATCTGATCCAGGCTTTAAAATCTGGTCAATTCAAGGTATTAGTAAGGTGTCTGATCTTTATAACGAGGGAAAATGTATGTCCTTTGAACAAATTAGGGTACGATTTGGAATTTCGCAAAAGCACTTTTTAAAATATTTACAAGTATCATTCTATTTTACTTCATTCTATCGAGACAAGGCCAAAGTCTGGTTGAGGCTACTCTTTCTACTTGGGAGAATATCACACTTAACTGTTTGAAAGGTAGAGGTCTGTGCCCGGTTGCATAAAGCACCTTAAGTTTTTCCCTTAAGTATGATGCTTAAGGGGCGATTTTCCCTTACCTAAGAGAATAACTTAAGGGTGTTGCATATAATCTCTTAAACGGTTCTCTTAGGTAAGGGAAACATTTAAGTGTTTCACGACAGCGATCCTGGATTGACGTTATAAACGTCTGTTGTTGCCATAGATACGCAAAACACTAACACTAGCAATTTCACAGTTTCATCAAATAAAGTAGGCTAGGATATCGAAATGAATAAAGAAAACAAAAAAAGAAAGCCTAATTGGACAGAGGAGGAGAAATGCATTCTTCTTGATGAATATGATAAAAGAAAAACAATTTTGAAAAGCAAACTAAATCCCAATGTAACTGCTGAAAAAAAAAGAAACAGTGGGAAGAAATAATAATGGAAAAAATCAATGCAATGAATCTTGACGTGAAGAGGACGGTTCAGGAATTTCTTAAAAAATACGAAAACATCTCTTTGGTCGCAAAAAAAGAGCTGAGCGCTTATAAGAAAGAAGCCAACAAAACAGGTAAGATTAAGCAAGACTACGCTTTTAAGAATGAAGAGTGGTGCCGTGGTGAAGAGTTCGCTTTATTGTTGTACAGTGTTAACGATTACAAAACTGACCAACAGCTTGACCGTTGCGTTTAAATTACGGGAAAGAGCACCCGCAACCCGGTGAACCACTCTGCTGACAGACGAAAATTACATAAATTCAGCCATGTCGTCTTATTTTTGTCCACGTTACTCTTAAGGTTACGATTTCCACACCTTAAGTTATACTTAGGGAAATGACCGTTAAGGGGTTTTATGCAACACTTAACGCTTTTTAAGGGATTACTTATGTGAAAAAACAGCATTTAAGGGAAATTCTAAGTGTTTATGACATTTACCTTAAAGAAACGCTTAAGTAACACTTAAGGTTTTTTTTCTGCAACACCCTTAGGTTTAAGGGAAACATAACGGCGAACTTAAGGGAAAATTACACTTAAGGTGCTTTATGCAACCGGGCACAGATTTCTGTGCTATATAAACAGTTTGTAGCCAAATCTAAAGAATAATTTAATGATAGCCTTCAAGCATTGCGGTCTGACCTGCTGGCTGATAATCGAGGACGAGTGGCAAATGGCATGCTTGAAAGACCAAACTCGGACAATGATTCTCCAGTTAAGTTACATCACTTTAACCCGAATATTCCTGATATATGTTACAAACGTAAACAAGAAAAGGGAACTTTATTCCACTGTATGTGGGAATGGACTAAAGTTAATTGCTTTTGGGTTAAAATACTGAATATTATAAGCCAAATCATTAGTAAAGCAATTCCTCTTGATCCAAAGCTGTGTATATTACATGTTTGTCCTCAGAATTCTAAAATCACCAAACATGAAAGATTATTGTTAATTCTCTGTTTGCTAGAAGCTAAACGTGTAATAGCATGTACTTGGAAAAAAGAAGAAAGTCCTGGCGTGTCTCAATGGATAAATGGGATGACCTCATACCTTGCCTTAGAAAAGATTACCTACTTTTTGAAAAACACACTTCTTACCTTTTGGTCCATCTGGAAATTGTTTTATTTTTGGAGACTCTAGATGGTGACTCAATTTGTGGAATTAATGGACATTGAGAGTACAGTAAATAGACAAGTATGTTATTGCTGTATGTTTTTTATTTTTATTTAGTTATTTTTTTAGTTATGATGAGAAATTTAAAATGCTGTTTAAACTTGTGTGATCATTTTTGATAAATAAAATTGTTGTTCAAAAACAAAAGAAAAAAGAAGACACTAACCAGGTTTAAATCCCAGTTGCACAGATGGGGAACGTACTAACACTGCGATAAAACATGCACTTAGAACTGCTATTCCATACAGTTACAAATTCAATTGGCATAATTCACTTTTATGAATTTCTATTGAGAAACAGATGAATAAAGACTGAGAGGAAGAACCAGAAAATTCAGAAATTATTATTTAAGAATTTTACAGCATTCGTACTGGCTCGTCTATAGACCCTTTTACAGCCCACGTGATCAAATAGTTGCGCGTGCATTTTGGCAACGGAAGTGGTGATGTTTCCCACTGGCTCTAACATGTTAGCAACTCCGAAAGCTTATCAAAACGGTTTCCCAGCATCAAAATGTCTGGTTGTTACGTTTACGGTTGCACTAATCAATATTACACCGAGGGGCTTAAGTTTTATAGGATTCCGACAGGATCACGGCCGTTTCAGAAGAACCGGCGCGCCTGTGGCTGCAGGTGATTAAACGTGTTGATTGGAGCGAGGACATCATAAAAAATGCTCGCGTCTGCTGACACGCTGCTGATTCTCGCCATACTTCCGTTGCCAATATGCGCGCGCATACGTTGCCACGTCATCATTGTGTACAAACAGTAAAAGGGTCTATTTGTCTCCTGTTCTGGGATGCTGTGTGTGGAGGGACGGGAGTGTTCAGCTCTGTATTTTTCTGAATGTGTTTCTTCATCTATTTGCCTGTTATTTGACATTTAACTGTTGTTGTTTTGTTTTTTTACCTATCCTGTATAGCTGTGTTTTGCAGTGTATTCATTGTCATACTCATATTATTGTTTTATTTTGAATTTTTAAAAAAAATGCAATTATTTAAAAAAATATTAATTGTCTTTTCTTGACAAAATATTTTAGTTCGTCTTGGATATTCTTTTTATTAGATCAGAAAACATTTGAAACTGTCATATGGTCATGTTAAAACATGCCCCTCACGTTACCCCACCTATGGGGCATGTTGTAACATTTCACTTCCGTTCTTTTGCCGTAAATAATGAAAGAAGTATACACTATTAATGAAACAAGACAACATATTTGTACAAGACGTGTGAAATTAATTTGAAAAAAAAAAGAAACAAAAAAAAACCTCTGAACCCTAAGTAGATTTACACAAACTGAGAAAGTCAAAAAGCGTTAGTTTGCGCCCCAGTCTCCTCTAGAGAGTTTGGTGAAATTATCTCATTAAGTTCAAGAGTTATAGCTGTTTTTGATAAAATGACCACGTTTTGGCATCCTGTCGCGGGCGTGAATTGAATCCAAATTTTGACCTTTTTTAATAATTAACGACAATCAGACTCCAGAGAATCTTTCTGCACTGGTTTAAAAAACCTAAGACTAGTTTGCAAAAGTGGATTTTTCGAAAAATCCCCCCAAAAAAACAAAATCTCGCCAAAAATAACAATTGAATCTGAGACGTGCGTTTTGTTTGTTTTGTGATAAGGATTCCCATGACATAAGACACTTGAGCCTGTGACGAACGGTATAGCCGTTACGAGCCATTAGGTACTCTTCCCCGCTGTAGCGCCCCTGTCAGGCCGATTGAGGCGAGCCTTGGTGACGTTGTAGGTGGTGTGAGTACTACTAGCCAGGGGCGCCGCCAGCAATTTTGGGCCCTATGAAAGAATATGAGGTTGGGCCCTTAGAATTGTCTTAACTTTCACCCCCTTAGTGGTCCCTCTGCTACCAGCCCTCAAAGTTTCAAGTCTCTACGACTTTATTAGTTTATTGTGCAGTAGTTTATTACATTTAGCTGACGCTTTTATCCAAAGCGACTTACAATTGCTATATGTCAGAGGTCACACGCCTCTGGAACAACTAGGGGTTAA
This sequence comes from Gila orcuttii, assembly GCA_026230005.1. Classification (NCBI taxonomy): domain Eukaryota; kingdom Metazoa; phylum Chordata; class Actinopteri; order Cypriniformes; family Leuciscidae; genus Gila; species Gila orcuttii. Next base: position 46,517,580 of record JAPDVR010000008.1, on the reverse strand, counting down.
GTGTCTTGCTCAGGGACACATTGGTGTCTCACAGTGGATTCGAACCCGGGTCTCTCACACCAAAGGCATGTGTCGTATCCACTGCGCCATCACCACCCTACTTCCGGTTTGGTGAAAAATGTAACAATTACAAAAGGGTTTCACCACTTCGTGCTTGTACCCCTGAAAAAAAAAAAAAAAAAAAAAAAAACAAACATTATTATAAAACAGCAAACAAGTTGGAAAAATTATTGAACAAACACAAAAAGCATTTGCTATAAGTATAAATCAACAGCATAACATAAAATGTGTTTATATGTTAATTAACTGGGAACCTTGGAAAGCACAAGAAAACAAATTCTAGGAATTTGTATAAAACCAACCAATCAGATTAGATCTTATAATAAATAGAGAAAGTGCTTTCAAGTTTTGAGTAAAATACGCATCAGATGTTAGTAGGCAGTCAGTGGGCATAACACCGTTTCAGTTTAATGTCTTTGCATGCTGAAAATTCCTATCACAAATTTGTTCCATAAAACAGTTTGGTAACCCAATGGAGTATTAATAGTGGTAGTAGTATTAGTAGCAGTAGTAGTAGTACTTTACTGATCCCAGTTGGGAAATTAACTGGGATCAATAAACTACTACTATTACTACTAGCTAGGCTACTATACTACTCCATTGGGAGGAGGCGCAACCCTTTAATATTCTATTTGAAATGTAATATTCAGCTGAAATATGTAAAATGGTTATGTATTTGAATGGCTATAATGTACTTTTCTCACAGAGCCACGTCTATTGTGCCTTGTCTACCAGAAGGGGGACCAATCCGCCTTCATAAGACGTGACAGAAGTCCAGGGCTCCGGATCCAGCGACTCCGGGATCCAGACGCCAGATCTTGCCGACTTCCCGCGGATTTTAATCATGCCTCTCTGTCAGTGTTTGAGAGCAGCAGGCTGACAATGATTTCCTCCGTGATTACGCACAGGGCGCGTCCCCGCGGGGATGGGGCCCCCTCTGGAGCCGTCCTCATGGCTTTGGGGGCCTCGCTTCCATTTTCCATTATTATGTGGACTACCGGAGCGACAGCGCAGAGCGAGACCTCGCAGGTTGGTGATGAGGAGGGAGCTCGCATGTTCCTCTCTGACTCTCTCTCTTTTTTATTTAAACAAAAAACAAAAAACAGACTCAGTTCTGATTCTCAGATGAAATGAGAAATTTGACAGCCTCAATTAGTCTTTAGTTCGTGCCATTGTGAGGAAATAATTATTTATTTTACTCGTTTTTCGCTTTATTAGTTTTTTCCCCCGATCATTTACAGCGCGTTTGAGGTCTGTCGTGCGCACTTATAACAGATAAAATAAAGCATGTGTATGATATTAGTAGCTGGATATGACATTTTAACTCTTCAGCTGTTTAAACCGATAGGCTAGAACAGGAATTGACCAACAGCACTGTGATTTTTTTTTTTTTACCTCAGTGTGCAGTAATCTGGTGTTAGACTGAATGAGCTTTATGATCATATGGAGGTATAGATCTAGATGTGTGATCTTCAGCGGGTTTCTGTAGGATGTCGCGTCGCAAACAAGCCAAACCAAGAGCTCTGAAAGGTAAGTGATCCTCCTCCTGTATAACGGGCTTTCAAGAAAGGAAAATAGGATGTCAAACATCTTCCCACGGTATATGCATGTGTTATACAACGCCGTTATTTCCAGAGGCAGCGCGCGTGAACGCAAACGATTCAATGCGCGAGATTCATGAACAACTATAAAAGCCAAAGGTTTGCGTTATGAACTATCTGAGTGCCTATTTACAAAGGTCAGAATGAATAGGCAACGGAAAGTAGAATGCCATTCTGCTCTGTGTTTTATGTCAGTGGGTTTCATTGCATATGTGGTGTTAAGTAAGTGATGATATACGATATGGATGTTAAATTGGCATGCAAGTTTGGAGTGACGCATCACGTGACTGGAGCATGAAAGTGGGCGATTACCAGTAGGATAAATATTACGATACATCGTTTTGACCATTCCCGACCATGGACTTGATTTTTACTAAGCCAGATACTTTACCAATGATGATATTATTTTTTATGTCGCAATGAATTTAATAACTTATGCTTGCAAACAAAATCTCACACAATGGAGTGAATCAGAATTTTTTTAATGACTTAATTTATCATTTTAATTAATGAATTAATTGTTATTTATTTATTTATTTATTTTAAGAATAGTTATGCCATATATTTATCTTATTTCAGACAGGCATTCTGTTTTATTAAATTATTTGGACATTTTTTATGAGCACTATAAAGTAATGCTGTCTATGTTATAATTCCACCAAGGAGTCAAAAACAAAAACAAACATTATGCTTGGAACCACTTTATATCAAGTGTCTTTAACTACTAGGGTAAGATGAGGTAACATGGTGATCTGAGTTGAATATCAAAGTTTAGTGTCTATTTGTTAATGAGGGATTTGTGGAGTATTTTTTATCATTATTATTGGCAAAACTATACAGAAGGCCCAGAGTTACTTATTGTTATTAGTGTTATTATATTAAATTGTAAACTTATTGTAATTCATGGGGTTATTATTTAATAATTCCATGATTTAGATGCACATTTCATCTTCGCTATTTATTCAAATCTATAGGCTCATCGAGGGAAATCAATCAATTTGAATTAACAGTGATGCTATTATGACATATCTCTGTAATTCACATATGGGCAATTATAAATGTACCTTTTAAGATGAATCTCTTTGACCTGGATTCTGCTTTGTCTGTCATCGGTTAGGTTCAGTTTTTCAACTGAATTGGCAAAACATTTTAAATGTAATTTAAATAGTCGATTTAAAAGTAAATGCACATTGTTCTTAAAGGGGGGTTCTTCCCTCATCTTACCCCGCTAACAGTTAATGGTAATTGGTTACACTTTATTTTAAAGTGTCAGTAATTAAATGTATAAATACACTGTAATACTGAGTAATACCACTGCATGGACGGAGCGCGGGCGCAAACACTTCCGGTTTCCTTTCAACAGTGGAAACAACTTAAAATACTCATTTCTGGTCATACAGAAAATAACTTATTTATATATAACTTACGTCAATATTTATTTTTTGCGCAGCTTTTGGTGTGCATACAGTTCAAATTAAAATGTTGGTGTTCAACTTTGCGTTTTAAAAATACAACAACCGTTAATTTTTCATTTACGGGTAAAAAAGGAAAAACGAATGGACGCAAAAGCACACGGATCAATGGGTAATTTTAAAGCTTTTTCATTTTAAATGATTAACTTTAAACCTGTTGGTAGCTTTAAGTACTGAAGTAGCCTGCCTGCCTGTATTTTGTCCTGTTTGAATAAAGGGTGGCAGTCTTTCATAATCAACTGTTGTTGTGGACTATATACTGGAGAAGTATTTGTTCTCCATTTGAGTGAGATGTTTTTAGGTTGCTAATTGAGCAAAGTGCTTCCATATATTTTATTAGGCCTAGTATTAGTTCAAGAATAAAATAGAATAAAATAAAAATATCGGATTAATATCGGTATTGCAAATAGCCAAAGCTGCGGCATCGGTATCGGAAGTGAAAAAGTAGTATCGGGACATCCCTAATTTTTATCCAAAACAACTTTGTTGATTTATCCAAATCTACATTTTATCAATACATTAATTCCTTGGTAATTTCATGCAGAGTGTTGGTGTTGCTAGTGCCATGCTCTGCTGTTTGAGCTGTAGAGAAACACTTATACAGTCTTCGTATTTACACTGTTCACATTGTAAACGCTCTGGCACTGGATGAGTGAAGTGTGTGTGTGTGTGTGTGTGTGAGATGGAGGAGAATATGTAGTGTGAAATCTTTTGTCATGGAGACTGAAGGTGGATTCAATACGTATGAGTTATGTGTTTGATCTTGGGGAAGAGAATTCATAGAATTTTTGTTTTGTTTTTTTGTTTTGCAAAAGGCCATTTTAATATATAATGTGCTGAACAAGGGTGACAGCGTTATTGCCTAAGGGAATGCATGTCCACAGGCCAAAGACATACATCATCCGCTCGTATGCAAACACTTTCTCCTCTCATGCTGACATTTACTCAGAGCTGCCCATCTGCATTACACACACACACACACACACACACACACACGCATGCACGCTCACACACACATACTCGCACACACACATACACATACACACACACACACACACGCTCACACACACACACACACACACTCACACACACACACACACACTCACACACACACACACACTCACACACACACGCTCACACACACACACACGCTCACACACACACACACGCTCACACACACACACACACACTCACACACACACACACACTCACACACACACGCTCACACACACACACACGCTCACACACACACACACGCTCACACACACACACACACACTCACACACACACGCTCACACGCTGTGTTGTGCAGTATTCTCTGTGCTTCTGGAGATTTTCTGTGTCTGTGAGACCGGTCTCCTGATGGCCATAAATGAGAGTGCCTTTATTTCTGTACATTAGTTGGATGCTTGTTGAGGAGCATTTTATATAAAAGACCAGCTCTACGATTTTTCACATATCATGCAAATATTTTGACTGTATTAGATTACTGATCAATAGCTTTCTGGCTGATAAATGGACATAATTTGTAATCTTGTTCGGGTGTTGTTCATGACCATGTCTTACTAATAAATGATTTTATGCATGCATTGTATACACAAGAAATAATCCATGGCTAGGTGTGAATTACACAGTTTTTGCAAGAACCACCTGACGCAAAGTGCATTAAAGTCGTGTAATGCACAGCCTGTTTATACCATGATTACTGGCCAACACTGACAAGTTTAAGCTGACATTGATGTTTGCAGTGCAAAATGTGACTTTTATATTGACAATTATTTTTGTCAGCTTTGACTCTTGAGATCTAACATTCTGAATCTGTACCCTTTAAATCTGACACAGAGACAAGTATAGTGCGCTAAGATTACTTTTATTTGAGTTATAGTTTATTTAGCGAGAGAGAGCGAGGTGCATGTGTGAATTACCTGCATCTGTGTAGCGTCTCTTGTTTGTGTGATATGCAATAAACAACCAAGGGCTGAGTCAATGTGCGTCTTTATTTTCCATACTCCATCATGAACTGCCCGCGAACCGGGACCAAGAACGTCACAACAGGATACACACACCACTTCTACTAACATTGAAGCTGTGAGTTGAATTACTTCAAAAACAGCCGTTGCCACCTCGTTGCTAATAAATATAATCTATGAATTTATTTATTAATAATATGTTTTTGTGTATGCACTGCACAATCTCCCATTTCTGTGTGCGAGTGTGTGTGTGTGTGTGTGTGTGTGTGCGCTTCAATAAAAGCAACACATTAATATAGAACAGTGATTAAACTGACTAGAACTACCCATGCATTACATGGTTTTAACGTACCCCTTCCAGCCAATCAGAATCGAGTATTCAGACAGACCATAGTATAATTATATTAAAACTGTGCATATTTTTTTGTTTTGTCTTAGTGGTATAAAATCAGGTTATATATATTTTTTTCTATCGAGCATAAAAAGGTGTGCAGATGATCAGAACACAGATGCATCTTTCTGATTTATTTATTGGCAAAGTCTAACTTACATTCTTCAATTTTGTATTGTGTGTGCATTTCTTTGCCATTTGCCATTGGATAATACAACAGCCAATGGTATTGAAGGCATTCCAGTTGACAAACATAGGGAATGTTCATAGATGTATTTTTTCTGTTAGTGGTCCGTGATGAAGTGCTCATTAACTTTTGATGTTACATTAAAATATGATGATTATCATTAGGAATTATAAGAAGTCATTAAACAGTGGTATCACTGTCCTTGTTGTGTCTAAAGAGTAATGACTTTCTGCTTAACTTCAATGGTCTTTTGCAGTCTAAAATAATATGGAAAATATGATCACATTTTACTTCATAACTTTAAACGATGATGGTCTCGCTTTATAGTTGTGTTGTGCTGTTGTGACCCTCACACATCTATAAACCTAAAAAATATATACTATGAGATTGTTATTCCAGTATTTTTTTTCTCCCTTCAATGAAAATAAATCGCACACATTTATGGATCATATATATTTTAAGAACAGTACTGTGTACATTTTCAGGAGGTTTCGGATTAAGTCGCTGCTCGATTTGACTCTTGTCAAAAGTGATACGATTTAGGTTTTATAGACGCCATCATCTCTGATATGACTTTGGTCGCTGTCGCTATGGTTACTAGTAAGAGAACACAGGCTTGACTCCTGTTGCACGTTCATACAGACAGTATTCGAGATGCTACTGTAATTTGCTGTTTGAACAGGACATTTCGAGACTCACACCTGGTAGCAAATGTTGTAAATCCCCAAAACTGGCTGTAGCCAATATGTCTATAAGTAGAGATCATTATTTTAAAAATGTATTCTAGTACAAATGAACAATTACTTATGGTTTTACACTGCATTTTCGTGCAATATCACAAATTTTACTTGGGAAATATGTAGATTTAAAGCTGGCAGGTGTTAGTCATGTGAAGAGTCAGTGTCAGAAAATAAATGCCTCATTAGACCTCTAGAATTAATGATAAAGTAAATGATTTTTCCTGTCATTTCTAATAGTTTGTGCTGCTGGGTTTACATGGGTCAGGTCAAGAAGGTTTTGTCACAGTCTAGGCAGAAAGGAGTAATTCATCACTTTCTTACATGGATAAAATAGTGTTCACATTTAGGTGAAATTAACATTTTAAAGGTACACTATGTAACTGACAGAGGTTCACTATATGGCAGAGGTCAGTTGCCAGAATGAGTGAGAAAAGTTGACATGGAGCCGCTAAATCTCCAACCTCTGGAGAATCACCCGTTTAAAACAAACGCAGAACAGAGGAAAGTCTGCTGGAGAAAAGAGAATGAGCAGAGCCCATAATAAAACCAGAATCAACATTAGCTTGGCTTTTCAGAGATTGAGAGAATTGAAATGTTGTAAAAGCGATGTGGAGATGGTGTTTTTATTACTCAACAGGCGAGTAAGGTGTTTTATTGAACAGATAAATTGCCATATGTATCTCTCTAACAGAGTTGATTGTAAAGCATTATCTATTGTAAGAGTTATTTCATTGGTTAATGTTGCGCTGTGCTGGAATTTATTTTCAAGGAAGTACCGTGTCCAGGGTTTGAAATTAACACCCGCCAACCCGCCATATGCGGGTAAAAATCAACTGTGGCGGGTAATGCTGTCAAATCACTCACCAATTTGCTGTGTTATGTTCACTCACTTTGCTAGGGAAGTCCGTGTAAGCCAAATCTGCGCAGATTTAGCGAAAATACTGAACTCGTGAGTCATCGTGATCTATTAAATACAGCGTATTGCACAGAATCTGCACATATCTAGCGCACTTGAAAACAAAAAACGGTGCGCTTGCTAATTTGCTTTGAAGCAATAGCTGTGATTAAAAAGCGTTTGGTTAACAGAAAAGACTGTTATCTTCCAACATCCTACATTTTTTTTGGTGTTCTTTGTACTGTATTGATCTGTCCACCTAAAACACATTTTTGGTGATGAGGATGAAAGAGGAAGCTGGAGATGCCTGGATGACAGGATTTTGTTTAAATAAGAAGTTAATGTATGAAATCCCAAACTTTATGACGTGAAATCTATATATATATGCAAGCTGTGACAGTTAATTTCTTTCTCTTTTTTTTTTTTTTTTTTTTGGCTAGAAGAAGTTTTAAATGGCAGGTAACTTAAAAATACAGTAGCCAAATTGGCCGGTGAGTGAAAAAGTTAATTCTAAACCCTGACCGTGTCTATTAATGGGTAAGGCTACAGTGCTGTCTTCAGCTTGTCAGCTTGAGATCCTTTCCATCTAAGCTGGTAATATCTCCTAAGCCTAGTAGTCAATGTTTTATGAGCAGTAGAACCATATTCATCCTCACAGTCACGCAGAGCCAAAGCACAACCAATTTGTTTTTTTGCTGCTAGAGGACCAAAAGTTACCTTTTATTCGCCTTTAAATGTGACACTGCTTTCTTTAACCTGTTAAACTGCAACCCCACTTTTGAAAAATCACCAGAAATGGCATACCCAAACTAAAACAGATACAGTTCATGAACCCTTTCTACTAAAACTACAAGTATGATCTCATTCGAAAGCTGACACCTGGTAGTTTATTGTATATGTAGAATTAATTATTGTCATAATGAAAAAAAAAATGTTATAAATAGCTTCAAAGTTTTGTAAAGTTATTAGAAATGTTTTTTTATGAAACATCTTCATGAAAATAAAATTTATGTTGGCATTGTAGCAATCTAGAAATACACTGCAGCTAAAGCCACATGTCTGACCATGTTATATTTAAAATCTGAAGAGAAGTCTAAAACTCTGTATTTAGTTAAATGTTTTTCAAGATCATGTCATATTACTTTATTTTGATTAGACTCTAAAATGCAAACTGATGTTTATTGTCATGTTCTAAGCATCTATTCAGTCTATTGTCTCTATTGTTTTGTGGTGCAAACGAGTCCCATTCAGTCTCAGTCTCCCCTGCACACATTCACACCTCTCCGGCCCGTTTATGGCTCTAAATATGTTTTTCTTTTGTCTGCATTATAATTACTAACGACTGGCTATTCACGCTGTTTCAATCCCTCATTTCTTTTATCAAAGTTCAAACTTCACATTTGAAACTTTATCAAATGCCCTTCTTGAAAAAAATAAACATTTTAGTAAGCATTCCTATTTAGAAAAAATCATAAAAATAACGTTATGTGGCAGGTGCACCTAGAGCTAGCATGTTAGCTTAGCACACCATCAATAGATGACAATTTATGAGATTAACACCATGTTTGTGCTCCAAACTTACTTTATAGGGCAAGTCGAGTGTTTTAAATAACCTTCTGTGATCTGATTTGGCTTTAGATTAAAAAATCAGACAGAAAATATATTAGTTTATAGTATTCTGCACGATGATAAAGTCTATATCAATTAGCATTACATTATACATATAATCTATTATTATGAAAATACCTGACATGGCTTGAAGAACACAGGTAAATCAAATATCATTGCAATCATGTTTATTGTCTTCGAAACGTCTTTATCTGCATGTTACAGCGATCTCTGGAAGCTTAATTTTGTCAGGGATGTCCTGAATGTCACATGATATGGCTCTTCTTCATGTGATCCATATATGTGCACATATATATATCCTAAATGTGCACAGGGCGCCCTCAGGCTGCCAGTATGGATTGAAAACACAGTACATCTGAGTATCCAGCGCTCATAATGATTACATCGGCCCATTTGGGTATAAATTCAATAAATATTATTCCTGTCTATATAAATCTGACATAAACCTATGAGAATCTATCAATATTTCTCCAAATCTGCACATTTTTGAGCTAAAAGCCCTGAGAGACGTTTTGTCAAGCGCTGTCATGACGACCTCACAGGAGTTTTTTTCTGAATGAGACCGGCTGACGCTCATAAGTCATATTAAAGGTATCGACTCATTTTTTGATTACATAACTCCTGACACAAATTAAGACATAACTGTCACTATAAGTTTCTCAGAATACAATAGTGGTCAAATACTGAAACTTGAGTCTTATATCTTTTTAATGATGTATAGTTTGTCAAGGTAATAACTTTAAATCTGATAGTAACTTTGAACCATTTAAACAAAAAAACGCTTCAGTGCGCCGGCGCTCTGGCAACGGTTAACAGGTTAAAAGCTAGATTAAGGAAGACACTTACAAGTAGGGTATGCAATTTTCGGAGAGGCTAGCAATACAACATAAAGAGCAGTGACCTGTACCACCTGACTGCTGCAGACATAGAAATGTATACATCCAAGTCACAAACCGCTCCGAGTATAACGTCACGGGTTTCCATCTCTTCCTGATTACAGTAGTTATGTCGTGAAAGCAGCATAAGCTGGTTGTTTTGGGTGAGGAGGAACTGTAAAAGGCGGCTTCTGTTTCGTTTGCGGTACTCTGTGACTAACGTCTGTCTAATTCATAGCATGAAACGCGCTCATGACGTGTGATGTCTGTGCGAGCAGGTGCGCGAAGGTATGGAAATACATATCGACAGACAGGTAGGCATTGTATCATTGCATTAGTATGCAATTACTGGATGAACATTTTATGGTCCTACGCCTTCCACAGACAATATATACACATATAAATACTTTTAGATCACTTAACTTAGTGATTGCTCTCAGGGTGTGAAGAGACTTTGAACCAGCATAACAAAACAATTTCTGGAACAAATCGCATACCCTGCCTTTAATACTTAAAGCTCTGGGATGCAAAGGTAGTTTGAAATAAGACTGAGCCAAAGAGCATGAATATAATTCCATCAGCTCTCCAATCTGTCAGTCTGAAATGCACTGCCAGACTCTTCAGTATAACTCCACAGGAAGACTGACTGGTGTTGCTTTTCATCGATATCTGCTAAATGGCAAGCAACTCAGTTAAATTATATTTTTGCATTTAGATGATCTTGGTTTTGGATAATTTGGCTGATGTTCGATGCATCCTTGTGCTTGACCAGAAAGCCTTCATTTTGCTTTCTATTGTGTGTAATGGAGGACTTTTTGTTCTGCACTGTCAGTCAGTGCCAGCGAGCAGCAGGGAGGTCCCGTCAGGCGTCCCGTTCCTCTGTGCCAGGGAATGAAAGTGCAGATAGTGGAGGTATAATGGAGACCGCAGGGGTAGAGCTGAAGTCTCCTTGCAGAAAGCTTCATTTCTCATGAAGCAGGTGGGAGTCTTTGTTCTCCTCGTGCTCGTAAAATCCATTTAGTTCTGTACACCTGGCATACAGGAGGAACATTTTCTGTTTAATGGGTAGAGAATGAGGCTGTAATGAAGTGGCAGACACATTTTGCAGCACAAACTCTGTGGATGGAAGACATTGGTACCTGTAAATTGGCATTTAAAGAAGTTGTTTTAGGTCTTTCAGTGTAGGTTACATATTCGCTGGAAAGTTGCCATTTGTACAAAAAAATTTAAGGATTTGTTTTTAGAAATCATATTAACCCAAAATACTGGAACCATCATAGACATTGCGGAAGCACCAGAGGGGGTTGCGTCTTCATCAATATTAATGGCCAACAAATATGGATTTTTCTGCTTTCTTCTATGGGCTTTAAAGGACATCAGCTAATAGTCAAATTCTCGTTCTCTGTGACAGAAGAGCAACAGAGCCACAGGCAGTCTGCTATTTTAAATGGTAATGCTTTATTCTGTTCTTTCAACATTGAAAACTCTGTGTATTTGTAACATCTATGTGGTGAGTGATTTACATACAGATGGAGGTTTGATATAAAGTAGAATAAGAGTGAAGTTTAAAAAAATCTAAATCAGCTGATGTAAAGGTAAGCGGCGTGTTTAATCGTCAGAGAACTTCCGTAACACTTCAAAGCAATATAAGGAAACTACATGGTTCCATTTAAAGCCAAATAGTCAGTAACCCAATTGCTGGTTAAAATAAAAAGATCAATGTCAAAGAATTGTGCTGTTTTAAATGCTAATAAAGCAGATAACACACACTCAATTGTTGCTGTATGGTTGTTTAAGGTCAAGAAACGTGACATTTTTAATTGCCATTATGGCAAAGCATTTTTATAACATTTCTCTCACAAAGCTGTCATATTCTAGGTCATGGGTGTCCAAACTCGGTCCTGTAGGGCCGCCGTCCTGCAGAGTCTGCTCTAGAAATATGGCATCTTTTTACCCAAATGTTAAAGAAACATAGCAATAAATAAATGTTCCAATGTCGCTTTATGGTTTTTCCCCTTTTTAGGCTTAAACAAACTCCAAACAGAGGAGAGTCTGCTGGTGAAAAGAGAAATGTGACGGAGCTCGTAATAAAACAAGAATCAACATTGGCTTGGCTTTTTTAAAGATGGCGAGAACAGAGATTTGAAATGTTGTATAAGTGGTTATATCTCTTAAGAGCTACACATGAACATTCACTACTAGGCTTGAGTGTGGAGTAAATTAATTTATTTCTCAAAGATCTCTCTTTATCTCAGTTTGCATATTATTTATCTTAAACAGAATGCAAGATAAGAGTGAATGTGTTCCATGTGTCTCTACCAAATTTCAGTAGTCTGTACCAATTACAGTGAAATTTCATACCTATTCCGATACCACAGCAAATTTGCTGTTAAACACACTCCATTTAACTTTTTAACTATTAATAATTAATAATTATAAAGTGCCTTTTAACATTTTTCAATAAAATACACTTTGCTTCAAAAAAGACAAGTAAACCGTAAATAAGAAAATGAAGAAGAAAACAAAAAACAAATTGGAAGCAATAGACAAAAAAGCACTGTAATGTTTTAAGTACATTCACTTTAGATTAAATTAAATAGATTAAAGCTACAATAACAGTGAGTGTTTTTTCCTTTCTTATTAGTTCTGTTTGATTATTTGTAACAACTTAACTGACATTTACACTTCAAGAGTTTTTGAAGTGTGTATCCGCGTGTTTTTTCAGCTAATTGACCTTTTCAGTTGAAAATGCGAGAATGAAGCTAGCAGCAGTTGGTAAATGTATCAGCATTTTACTGAATTTTAATGCAATGAGTTTAACTAGCTCATAAAGTTTAGATATAAGATGCCAGCACTTTTATAAATGTCTCCCAGAGATCACCATCACTTTTCAAATATCCATTATGAGGACACGTTATGGCTTAATATGTCCCTGCTCTTATTTTTTCTTTGTATATGTGTGCTATGAAAGCCAACCCAGATGGATAATGTATTTGTGAATCTGATTTGCACATGGCAGTGCAGCAGAGCTCTTTGTGCTGGCATATGGATGTGAGGTGTGGTGCTTGAGTAGATGAATGCCTCCTGTCATGTGTGTGGCGTTCAGTGGCGCTGAGCAGTATTCAGGTCATGACTGAGTCCAGCGGATCTGCTGCTTCATTTGTCTCATGTAAAGGTCAGCTCTCATGTGTGTTTATTTTAAAGCTCATATGGATGATGGTACCTGGAGCCTGTCAACCGTTAGCGAGCCATGTAGTGCTGGTGTAAAGACATAAATACTGTACTACGGAAGATGAAGGCGTCTGATATTTCAGGCCAAAAATGGCCAAACTGATATTTCATGTTTGAGAGTAGTTACTTTCAAATGTTCACTCTCATCGGAGAGATTTTAGAAAACAGTTCTGACCTTACGTTTACATGCCCCTAGCAGAAAATGCATGCTAATAATTTTAACGAAATAAGAAGGATCATTAAAAGGTCATGTTATTTTGTTTAGTACTGTCCTGAATAAGCTGTTTCACAGATGTTTACATACTGTGTTATCCACAAGACAAAATAATAACTGAATTTACACAAATCAACAAATGTTGCAAAAGTTTACACCCCCTAGCTCTTAATGCCGTTAGGATTATTAAGGCAAGGTACATCTATAGCAGAACTGTAAGTGTCAACAAAAAAGGAGAAATTTACAGAAATGAATAACATTGGGCTAAGGCTATTAGAATTGTAGATTAATTATATTTTTGGTTTATGAAACCCAATGCAGTTTCAGAAAAAAATTTCCCTACATGACATGCTTTTTAATGTGTCGTCCTCTCTAGAGATTTGTATACACAGTATGTATGTTAGTACAGCTTAACATGGATAGTGCGCACGTACTTACGTACAACACGTAAGTTTAAAATCACCGTTAAATCTAATTGGACAATTCTTGATTTTATGACATATTGTAGTGTTTATTGTAAAAGATTTATCCATGCACAAATATTTGGTTAAATTCATGTTCCTGGTAATCTTGAATCAGAATAACTTCCCCTCCCTCTTGCAGCTCATCTCTGATGATGTGGGCGGGGCAACCTGTCACTCACAGGAGATCAGCCAATAGCAAACCACAACCATCCAATCAATTCCCCATGTCAAAATCAAGCCCCGCCCCACATTTGACTCAGAAATACATCACAATAGGGAAGAAAAGACTATCACAACTTTCGTTTCATGCTGACTTTAAAAATAATTGTTATTATTGCTGTCCTGATGTGTGAAACTTTCTGTAATCCCATGTTTTTTTTCTCACATTTACAACCAAAGCGATGGAAATGTTATCAAAGTAAAGAAACCATCAGAAGCAAATTACGGAGGGAGACGGCAGCATCATTAACTGGCTCTACACAGTAATATGTGTCTTCATAAATCAACAAAACGGATAAATTATGGATAGAAAAGTAAAGTTTGCCATTCTTCTCACAAAAAGTATTTATTAATGTTCAGTTGGTGTGCAATATCGTAATCCATGACCTCATTCTGCTCCATCAGGTCACATGCTTATATATATATAAAAAAATAGTGTGAAAAGTAATTTCCTCGAATTGGGAGAACAAGTCCTCTGGTGCTACACCAGATGCCATTGTGCTGACTGTGGAAAAATGCAAAGTGTACATGGAGTTTGGTGATGTGCAATAAGCAACAGTAAATGAGTGAATTGTCTCTAAAGTAACGCGGCTGTATGTTGTGTTGCTGGGATCAGTGTCTTCAGACGTCTCATTACAAACATTTCTCTTGCTGTCTCTCTGTCTTACTCTTATAAAACTGTATTTTTTACTGCTCTGGCCCTTGCTATTCTTTGGATGAGAATATGAGTCGAGGAGTGCATTAGACTGAGTGAGTGTGTGTGTTAGAGAGCTACCACAGTTCAGAGAAAGAAGATCGATATACAGAATGAACTTGTGCTGCTGGAGGAATTAGAGAAAGGAGGGAAAAGAGAAATCACTTCAATTCATGACATTTGCTGTATTGATAAAGCTGCATGCACTTTTCCCGACCTGTCTGTTCACACAGGCAATCTTAGGAATATATATGCATTTTATATTTTCTTGGAAAGATGTCATGTAATGCTCTGCTTTGGGGTCCCTTGTTTATTAGACTGTCACTGGTAATGCCATTTATTCTAGTGTCATACAGTCAACAGTTTCTCCTATCGTCAGGACAGTGTTGTGAAACCTTCATATTTGTTTCTAAAGCAAAGAGACTTTATGGCATGCTATACAAGGAAAAACCAAGGAGATTGTCTAAATACTTTATGATGTTTTCCTGAGTTGTTCAGTAATGCTCTCTTTCTACAGTGCTTTGTGTGGCGGCTCGTGTGTATTCCAGGAGAGCGGTCAAATCCTCAAATGCTGGGTTATTGATCGGTCTCACTGCAGTGCACATCCATGGCAGCATCTCTGGAGAATTCACTTGCACAAGGATTGTTAATGTTCAATATTTAAAATAACAGCTATAGGTGCAGCTCATCTCTCAGTGAGTTCATTCACGGATCGCTTGTGCTTGAAATGCACTGTTATGTATAAATGTAGTGTAGTGTTATGTAGTGGTATAAACTTCCTTAGTCTGATCATGCAACGTGATCACATGAGTATTTGTATGTATTTTACATTAAATATGGTTCCACCACATGCACATTTACTTGCATATACTTGCACACTAAAACATACAATATTAATGTATGACACCATCTAAAATGTAAATCATTTACATATGAACAAATTTACAAATGCAGAAATGTTTACAAATCTATGAATATTTTATTCATGGGATTAATCGGTTGACTTCTGGTGCCAAGTTGTTTTAAATCATTACATAATTTGAAAACCCTTTAAAATCTTAAAATTAATTGAATTTCTGTAATCATTATTTATCACATATTTTGTTTGCCATTGGACACAGCAGCTTTCTGAAAGCTGTAACTAAAAAAAAGAACATAAACCTTAAACGCAGCATAAAATGACAATAAAAGTAATCCAGTTTATTCTTGTGCTGTAATCCAATTTTTTTCTTTATGTAATAAACAAATCCAAATATGTCTTTTAGTAATTGTAACCTTCGAATCTCACACTAATAATGTGTATATATATATATATATATATATATTTTTTTTAAACTATATAAATATGTATATAAATTAACCAGTTTGCAAAGAAAACCTGATGAGATGTCTGCAGAAATACTTGTCTTTCCTCTGTCTGGATGTTGGTTTAGAGTAGGTAACAGCTGTTATATGAGGAAATAAATGCAAAATTAAACCCCATTTCTCAAGGAGTCTACAGTTGAAATCACACCACTTGTTACTTCTTTGTTCTTAGTTGTGGTTTGAGACAATGACCCATTAGATCATGCCACATATTTGGAGAATAAACTGGAGAATAGAAGGTTTTATCAGGTCTGGTGGAGAATGTCACATCTGGGAACCAATAGTAGAAAAGAACCATTGAATCTAATGAAGAAAAAATAAAACAAAACTATTGCTTCTTTCTGAGCTGAATCAGTATTTTACTTTTACCATTATGAAAACTTTTTTAAATGATTTTTTCCTATACTTTACACAGGAACTTAAATAGAACTTTATACTAAGAGCTTGTGACTAAACCTGGTGATTCCAGCGGATCCTAAAACTGTCAGAAAAAACAATATTGCATTATCTCTGCTTCTCTGCAGTGGAAGGGTAAATAAAGAACTGGTTGTTTGAATAAATACAGTGTTTTCTTTACTCAAAAAACACAATGTTTGTAACGGCTGATGTTTTATGTGTTTGAGAAGCAGAGAAGAGATTCTACTAGAAGTCTGGTATTTGCCATCTAGTATTAGCCAATTCATCCTGCAATTCATCTTCCATAAGTTATAAGATTATACAATTTTGGCCAAATGTATTAAAAGACAGTAAAAACTGAGCACCCACATAGCTACCGTTAATGACTGATAAAACACAAATCTCCGACATTCACTGGTGAAAAACCTCTTTACTCATCTTGAGCTTGATTTTGGTAAATTGTTAACAATATAATGATTCATGCGACCATAACTTTATAATCTCCTTTGCGCTAGTGCATACATATAGCCTACAAGGGAAAAGTAACCATAAAGATGTTGAATTAAACGTAAACACAGCTTTTCCGCATATATCCTGCCGATTATAATCATAGCATTTACTTACAGCTTTTCACTCAATTTCTGCAAATCAGTTTTTGTGAATGAATGACTGTCTCTAACTGTTGGTCTGGTCTTCATCAACACGCGCTTGCACCCCCTGCTGGTGAGGCCGACTGCAATGTTGAATTTTCTGTTGAACCCCTGAATTTGTGGAAGTGAATTTGCAAAGCGAAATAAAATGGACCAAAAATGTAAATTTATATTTTTAAATAGACCGAATGTTTTGGAAGTGAAGTCTGGAAGGCGAATAAGGATTATTTAATTTTTTTATAATGAAAGTGTGTGTGAAATGTTTTGAATTGAAATATTTACAGCTTAAATATACAGCCATGTTGAATTTCAGCCCCTAAAAATGCAAGCACTGATAATACAATGCATTTAAATGCAAGCACTGTTGATGCAATGGTTTTTGTTTTATAATTCAATTAAAAAAGCTTTTTTTTGCTTGTTTCAAATACATAATTTTCCTTCCATATCAAAACTAGTAAGTTCGACCTGCTGTGAGTGACCGGGCAAATCTGTTTGGCAGCCATTTACTGGCTGATGCTAGACTGTGCAATTTGTGTTCCTAAGATTCCCACATGCCAGGCAATTTTTCTAAAATGAGCAGTTCTCTGAGGACAAAATGGAGCCCATAAGTTCATCAGAGAACAGTCAGTGGTTTCTCCATTATAGACAAAGCTTTGAGTTACTTGAAATAGGTACATACTTTGAAGTTCCTTGAGGACAATAATTAATCACAGAATAACGTCGAGGAACGGGGTATTCGCATCAGGGTCCTGATTACCTCCTCTTGTTTATTTTGCAGCTGCTAGTACATTATGTCTTAAGTAATCTATATGGTCTATTCAATAGGGGACCATGTCCTGCAGTTTATTTCCAACCATGCTCTTAGAGCTTAAATCTAACCTTAGAGCCAATCAAACACCAGCTTTGTGAACACCCCTCCCTTAATACATTACGTCCATTACTTTAACAAGAATGCATTGTTGTTGTCGAAGGCCAATCCATGATAATTTGTCTGCCACAGTGTTTCTGGTAGATAAAATTACCTTCAATTGCCTGGTTGCAAATGTTAATTTCCTGGTCCTACTGAAAAAGAAACCAATGGGTTTTTTTTTTTTTTGCTAATAAAAAGTAATGCAAGTTATCAATACAATTACTGCTTGAGCAAAAACATCTCTATTATCTCTGAGAATCTCTGCTCGTCTTCTGGAATAATGTGAGAACAGATCTTAAGCTAGCCTTGATGACCATCTCTGGTGTGCTTGATCTCTCAGATTCAGACGCTGTTGCTGAGATTGTGTCGAAGGATGAAGGAGATGGCCATCTGAGGAGCCAGATCTGTCCCGAGGAGGAGGAAGAGGAGGAAGAGCCCCTGAGCACTCTCACGCCACACAAGACTCTTCAGTGCCACCTCACAGGTAAATGAGGACCGCAGTACATCTTTAGACACGCACCATCACTTTAGGCTCTTTAGAATTGCTAATAATAGATAATAATGATGATAAGAGAAAGGGATAACAGACAAAAATGTTTGGAACTGCACAAAAGTACTAATTAATTGCACAAGCTCCTTCAGAATGTGCATTATAAGTGAATTGCATTGTGAACCACTCCCAATCACCTCTAGTTTGCTTTAAAATGGTCAGAATTTCTTTGAAACATTGACTTTGCTTGCTAATAGTGTTGTGTGCAGCTAAACATACAAATATCTTTCTGTTTTACAATTTGAATGCTGATTCTTTGAGAAATACCTTGACATTTGTGCACTGAGCCCATGTGAAGGCATTAGTTGTAGATCCATTCAAAAAAGAAACCTGGAAGTGTACATGATGGAGTTAAACACTGTTGTAGATGACACTCCGGTCTGACTCATGTCTGCCATGTTCAGATGCAGCCGATGTTGCTTCATTATTATTGCTTTTTCTCTAGGTTGGAGATTAGGTTTCTATAAGTCAGTACTCCTACATAATTGATTTGGCTGTATTTGATCAGTGACTTCAGAGCAGCCCCTCATTAAAAATCCCAGTGTCTCTGACAAATACGTCTTAATTGTTCAGTACTTGAGATGGTGGTTTAAATGAGTTCCCTGTGGAGGCCAAGAAGAAGAACGTAGTAGTCATTTGTGAAAGTTGCGTATCTGAAGAAGAGCATAGAAGTGTGCAGGTGAAAACCGGTTTAGAAGTAACTCAGTGTGAACGATTACATACATTTTTACTTCAGATGGGTCTGATATTACAGCCGTGCCGCAATGAGGAGCTTGCATTCACTATTTTTATAACATTTTCACAGATTAAATTCAGCAGAAAAGGCTTGAACTCCGTCATTAAGCTTCATTAGCCTGATTTACTGTAAGCCATGCAAACCTTGAAGTGTAACTTCGCCGATTTTCAACCTACTTTGTGTTACAATGTCGGCAGTATACAGTGCATGCAGAATTATTAGGCACGTTGATTTTCTGATCATATGTTTTTCTAGGCCATTTTACCAATTCCAAACCACATTAATCTTAATAACAACTATTAATTTTGTATTTAATCATTTATAAGTGATATATACTTGTTCATGAAGGCTGGAAATGAAAAAGCCTTATATTCAGGTGTGGAGAATTATTAGGCATGTTTTCTTTTACAGATAAAATAAGCCAAAAAAGAGATTTAACTAAGACTGAAACGTCAAAAATTCTTAAATGCCCATGAGAAGGATGCAATACTAATGCAATACTAGAAATTGCAGTTAAGGCATGACCATTGGACAGTGAAATGCTCATTGGGTCAGCAGGGTCAGACAAATACAGGTGGAGAAGAAAATACACATTTATATCATTTATTAACAATTACAGAACACAAATATAATATAAAATGCAATTAAGACTTAAATTAACTTTAGTCAGACAGAGCTTGCTACATGCAAACTTCCTATATATGGGACTCATATGTCAGAACTGGCACAGTGTAATTGAATTAATTATTATGTGTTAAACAACAAATATTTTTCTCTGCAAGAGGTTTTATCAAGAGGTCACGGTTTAGCTGGTTAGCTTGGTATAGTTAGCCCAGCTAGCACAATACATGCAGTGACTACACCATTCATTCATGGGCAAAAAGCATCTTTCTTCTGTGAGAACTAGTGAAGGTCTTGAGACTGTGCTCGTTCTTGTGCTACTATCAACCAATCGGCACTTTCATGATGTCATTTAGCTGCGGCTGTTGGTTATCAGACACATGACGCTTGTGGCTCAGGTGATTGGCTCAAACCTGATCGCCCATGAGAACAGATGGAAGCAAGCAGGTTGTGTATTTCTGGGAAGTCCTGAGCCAGGTGAGATGATTACACATGCACAGCTTTCTCCAGGTATTACAGCCCCGGAAAAAAACTACACAATACAATATTTGTTGCATTTCTCATATCTCAGGTAGTGTATACAGACAAACCAAAAATTATTCAGACACCAGATATAATTTTATATATATATATTTTACTAGTGGGTGCAGGACACTATAGGTAATATAAGTAAGGGTTAGCAAAATAAAGTAAACTGTGATATATTATACTGAAAAATTCTTCATACAGTGGACTACCAGTAAAATGTATAAAAATTAGGACCAAACATTATTCATGCACTTTGACCTGACCATGTTTTCTTAAGTGTTTTTTCTTTTGCTAATGTGACCTTATTACTCCACAGACTGAACAAAATGAAGCATTGCTTGGTGATTGGTTGAGCTAAACTGGTATTATCTAATTGTGTAGTTAAATTTAACAGCTGACAGATATTCAACATAATTCATGTGTGAGACAGTCTAACAGAAGGAGTTCTTGTCATCATTACCATTTTCTAAACTATAGAGAATAAACCGTGTTAATGTGAGAAATGTTTAAAGTGTCTGAATAAATGTTGGTTTGACTGTATTTGATATACAGTGGTGCAGGGAACACTGACTAAGGGTGTGTGAAGCGATTTTCCAACATAAAACCCAGTAACACACAAAGAGAGAGAGTCTGCAAGAGATGTCACGTGTCACCTGGATCAATGGCTGCCGTCGTCTCGGCCCGGTCCAGAGCAGCTTTAACACCTCTCTGTGCACTTAAGCCATGACCACTGCAGTGCGTTATGGGAATGGGCCGATGGATCCACCCGTGTCCCTGATGTGATTGGACTATTGATCGTGCTAATGCAGAACTGCAGAGAGAGAGAGAGAGAGAGAGAGACAGCTATAGGAATGTCTCCCACAGGACCTGCTGTCTTCCACAGGAACTGGAAAGGAAGAATATCCGCACCCACCCAGCGTTCCTCAAACTAACCCCCAACCCAAGCGCTGCGTCCCCTGGGAGTGTGTCTTCCTGCCGGGGTAGAATGGTATAACGCTCCCCAGAGGGGGATGGGGAGCAGTGTTTACCTCTCAAAGCTCTCAGTGTCGGTGGGGTTCTGGCTCCGGCCCGGCTGAGGATTGAGTTTCTGCGGATGGTTTCTGCATCCTGACGGTTCAGTCCTCAGGGACGCTGGAAATGCAACAGCTGTCCATCTCGCTATAATCGCTCCATAAACGCTCAGTGATACAGCTCCTCAAGGTCAACATCATAGGCATTTGACAGATAGACACACGTATCCAGTTAAACAAAGAATGTTTTTATTAATTTATATGTACAGTATATATAACTGGATTGATCATATGTCCGACAAGCCGTGCAGCTCAAGTTCTCACGCAGTGAAAAAGTCTCAACTTTCAAATTTGGCAATTTTTTAAAGAAATCTAAACAATAAATACCGTTTTGTGTCTGACAGATCGCTGTAGAGTCTCATTTAAAGCTGCACGTGAACCGATCATCTCTTCCTTGTAGTTAATTTATAGCATCAAATAAATATGAATGAAAATCAGAAGGAATGTTGTTTCAACCGTGGAAAGACGGCAGTACACCGTTTTTCAAGTTCAAGTCCACCGGCGTTAGAACTGCTTTGTCGGACAAAAATGGCAGATTCAGCGGATGGCGGATTATGATTTGTCAGATCTCCTGTCAATCAAACTCCCTACGAATGGTGAATTACTGTATACGAGATGACAACATGTGACGTTCTTCTCGGAGTTGCTTATGATCTTGGACTCTTGGAATTATTTGTGACAAGTCAGAATCTCGTAATTACGGCAATTACGACATGGAGTGACCGCACATGTAGAATTATAAACTGCCAGCTGGCAGTGAAGCCACCGGAAGTTTTCGAGCGGTCAAAATCCCAAAAGACGGGGCATTATAGATTGACAGCCAAAAACTTGATCACCTAAAATCACCTGATTTGCAGCTTATCGGTTGCTCAAAATGAGTTTTTATGATAATTGTATCTAAATGAATTGTTACTGTTACAGTATGTGTAATGTTATTGTTTTTTTCAGGCAGGATAATAAAAAAATAAAAAATAATCATTAAGATACGTGTTGTAAGGAACTTAGCTATATGAAATATTAATACTCAATAATAACTTATGATTAATTATTCATATTTGGGTCAGTTAATTGGATTAACTTGACATGGCTAAATTAATTTTATAATCAGTTTTGAGCATGTAGTCAAGTCAAATATATTTATATAGCGCTTTTCACAATACAGATTGTATCAAAGCTGCTTCACAGTATCAATCAAAACAACTTAACAATGTTTGTTTATTACTGGAAAAAAGACATCCAAGTTTGGTAGAGCTGATCAATGGTATGATTGGTTACTTAATTTGAATATCCTAACATCTTGCATGTAGCAAGATCAAAAACCGTAAAGGGACTTCGTATTGCAAGCAAATCAGAACCAAATAAAATAAAGTGCATACGTTTTATTAACTAAATCATAAACATACATAAACTAAACACACATATATACAGAAATACAGAAATAGGTTAGTGATAGGATGAAATTGGAAACCGGAAGAGGGACTATGAGAAGAACCATCAGAATTTCATTTTCACATTTCATTGAATTGAATACTTGCATTTGTAGTGGGAACAATTCTTGAAGTTGTTGAAAATTGAAGTCGTTGATGGTTCCGGCAGTGTCAAGTGGAAGTTGGTTGAGAGTTCTCTTTCTCCAGGAACACATGGCTGGTTTGGTCAAGGCCTGGGGCCCTGTTGGGGCCACGCCGAGCACCCAAGAGAAGTGAGGAAGTCGGAAGAGTGGGTGATTGGAGTCGTTGTTGGTTGGAGTCTTTGTTCTAAAACTCCTGAGATTGTCCTTGGTTCTTTGTGAGAGAGTCCTCTCTCTCCTGCCTGATCCCGTATCTGGTTGGATCGAGGCCTGCTGGGCCCTGGGGCCCCCATGGAGGGGGAGGGGGTTCCCCAGTATCACCAGAAACAGTGTTGCGGCTGGATGAAAAAACTAAGAGAGGGAGGTCACATGTGGACTGTCTCTAATAAAGCCTGAGAAAGATCCAACCCCTAAGGGTTGACTGGACCAATAAGCAAGGTGAAATGTCCGAGTGGGAAGGTTGCTCTAGTTAATTTACGAGTCTTTGTCCCAAGCGTGGTTATACCTTCATTAATGCTCAGATAGATATAACACATCCACACTGCATTCTAGAAGAAGGTGATGTACATCAAAGTGTGAGTCATTAAATGAGGATTAATTAGGTAGGAGGCATGATACAGGTGAGGTTACATTGATCGTTAGTTGGTTGTATACCAAGGTACAGGCACGTGCACACATAGACATCAAAGGGGGCTTGAGCACCTGCCCTTTTTATTCCTGGAGAGAAAGTGCCCTTTTTTCTGGGGTGCTTTTTTTTTATTTTTGAAAAATAATATATATTCCTGTTTGCGCACAGCTTCCCTGTGAAACAAATAAATTTATTGAATAGTGTATCTAAATATCAGGTCAGGAGTTCAGAAGTGCTCTCTCTCTCTCCCCTCTGTGTCTCTGCGCAGCGGCGCACTCGTAGGCTATGTTTTTACGTTTCTTCAGTCTGAGTCTGAGGTGTCGTTGCCATAACGCGTTGCTATGGGTTGCATCACTTGCGTGTGACTGTCTTGCTTCTTGCTTCGGACTTGACAGAAGAGATCAGTCTCCCTTCGAGGGTCGAAAACTCCGGAGTAGTGTGTGTGGACAGCAGGCGCAACCGTAGCGAAGGTTATGCGTTTAAAATGAAAATGCACTGTGTAAAACGTATTCCACAGACTGCCCGGCAACCAACGCTGTCGAGCCAAATATGGTTATATCAGTGAGTAGGCCTATATGGCACGACGGCAATTTAAAAAAAAAAAAAAATTCAATAATAAAAGATATTACATAATTCATTGAAGCCTGTTTGTCATGTATAATACACCGACCAATCGTCATCAGGCACATGCAGTGCACAAGAAATTCAAATTTCATTGGACAATGTGAAGTGGAGCGTTAATTTTCTGGTCATTCATAAATCGTTTGAAAATTACATTGATGAAGCGATCTGAATCTGTGTCGTTAAATTAGTGGATGCTAATTGACTGCAAAGCACTGCACAAAACAGCACCAAAAGTAGCATTAATGGTAAGTAGTAAAAATTACTTGCATTTAAAAAAATATTACAATTTAAAATAATAGTTTTCTATTTTAATATACTTTAAAATATATATATAATTTATTTATGTGATGCAAAGCTGGATTTTCAATCGCCATAACTCCATTCTTTAGTGTCACATGATTCTTAAGAAATCATTCTAATATGCTGATTTATTATCAATGTTGGAAACAGTTTTTTTTATTGAACCTGTGATACTTTCAGGATCAGGATTCATTGATGAATAAAAAGTTAAATAGAACAACATTAAATTAAAATAGAAATTCTTTTATAAGTCTTCAATTGTCACTTTTTCATATCAATTTAGCACATCCTTGCTGAATAAAAGTATTAATTTCTTTTAAAAAAAAAGAAAAGAAAGAAAATGATTGACCCCAAACTTTTGAACGGTATTTGTATATTGGTACAAAATATTTCTATTTTAAGATGCTGTTCTTTTTTTAACTAAGAATCCTGAAAAAGTATCAAAGGTTAGTATATTATAATAGTATAAAGTGTATTATAATAGAAAACAATTATTTCAAATTGTAGTAATATTTCACAATATTACTGTTTTTTTCTGTATTTTAGATAAAATAAATGCAGCCTTGGTGAGCATAAAAGGCTTCTTTAAAAAAAACATTAAAAATAGTAGTTTATACTTATAATACTAATATATATATATATATATATATATATATATATATATATATATATATATGTGTGTGTATATATATGCCCTTTTTTTACATTTGAGCCCCTGCCCCTGAGGAACTCTCTGCACGTCCCTGCCAAGGTACATACCATAATATATACATAATAGTACACGAGACAGTAAACCATTTACACGGTTTCTTTCACAGTGTTATGCATGTTCATTTATAGATCAGTTAGTCTATGATTAATGCAGCAAAGTCTGTTTTAAAGAGGGTTTCTGTCTTCCCCATTGTCTCTCTCTTGTGCACGTGGCCACATTCCTGTGGAGGTCGTAACATCTCCTTTTCAGCCCGTAACATAACACTGTTTCTGCCCTTGTGTTCGTTCATTTGGGCTCTTAGTTTTGGAGTTTCATAAACCTTTGTATATAATGAATAATTAGTGTGTGTCTGATTGGTCCATACCCTACCGTGTCTACTGCACACTGATGACACAAATATATTTTGTACGCAATTATGCAGAAATTACTAAATATGAACATATATCCAGGAAACAATGGCCGTTAAAACGTTACAGGATAAAGCAAATTCTATGGCGTTTTACTAGTTTGCATTATTTATTATTTAACCATCATTTAACTGCTTCAAAATACACTTAAAAAAAAATTGTTAAATCAATGAATATGAACGTAGCTTTTTAACAGGCATGGGAAATTCCTGACTTTAAATAATAACCATTTACATGCTTAATTTGCATTGTTAGAATATACAGGAAGACTTAAGATATAAAAATGGTGACTCATTTGTGTTTTCTCATTAAAACCAGATGCTGTTCTATTAATTCAGTAAAATGTGTGAGAATATGACATCTTGAGCAATCCAGTTGTCATTTACAGATCAGTGGATTAGACCTAGATTAAACTAAGGTTCCCTTTCAGTCGCTCACGTTCGACGTAGTCGTTGATGGGTCCAATTTCCTGAAAGAGCAACACAGGTGCATGTTGTGTCTTTTTCAAGATGTCATTCCATCCGTGTGTTTCTGGATACGGTCGTTCCCTCTGATGGTCACAATGGTTGCATCACGTGTAAAAAAAAAAAAAAAAAAAAAGTGTATTCTTCCACGGTACGGCTCCCTGCGGCGAGCCCGTGTCTTCCCTTGACAGAGCCCGCTCTGCCGTCACTGACTGGTTGAGTCTCCCCCTGTCATAGGCTGGAGCCACCACAGTGACGTTCCATATAGTTATTATAGTTATTATTCATTTAGCTGACGCTTTTATCCAAAGCGACTTACAATTGCTATGTATGTCAGAGGTCGCACGCCTCTGGAGCAATTTAGGGGTTAAGTGTCTTGCTCGGGGACACATTGGTGTCTCACAGTGGATTCGAACCCGGGTCTCTCACACCAAAGGCATGTGTCTTATCCACTGTGCCATCACCACCCATATGTTGTACTGCCCAGTAATCCGCCCAGTCCATATATGTATTCTCCACATGTTACCTCTCTACGGTCAGGATGTGGCTTCCACAGCGTATTCCTTTCCAGCGAAAGAGAACACTTTGAGAACACTGCTGCAACAGCAGTGACTTCCCTGGCCTAATCCCTGTCCCATCTCCGTCTCAAATAATACAGGGGGATCAGAAGGCTTTTGTCTAGGTACTGGAAGGTGGCAGCACTAGTGCCGTTTTAATTGGCATCCCAATCAGTCGACTACGTCGAACGTGAGCGACTGAAAGGGAACGTCTCGGTTACGTATGTAATTCTCGTTCCCTGAAGGAGGGAACGGAGATGTAGTCCCGCCGCCACTATTGCTGGACCAACGCTGACTCCGGGCTCCGCTCGGCTCCTCAGCGAAAAACAACTGGTGCGTGCATCCACTTCCGTATTTATACCCACAGGGTGGAGTGTGAGATGCAGATCTTGCACGCCAATGTGCATTGGCTCGTTTTAACACTACTCGAAGATGACAGGCTCCCTAAGCATGATCCCCTCAGGGAACGAGGGTTAAATACATAACCGAGACGTTAATAATCAGAAATGTAAATAAACTGCCTTAGTCCCACTGATGTGCCTTGAAACGCGCAGTTTTATTCAGTGTGTTGACGTAAATTCCTGAAACAGGAAGACAGGGTGGGGGCACATCAAGCAGCTCCTCCCCTTTTTTTAAAATAGCCAATAGCATTTGATTTATATCACAGCTCGGCCAGTGCCGTTGAGCTACGTAAAGCTGCATTTGACAGCTTATGACAGCCACAGTGTGTTTCCCCTTTTAGTTTTAATTTGAAAATGTTTCTAAAGCATGTGTAGTTTGAAATGTGTAATCAAAATGTGCGTTTTCAGGTTGGACGTGGGATTATCCCAAATAAAATGTCCCACTTTAGCCCTCAGTGAGTTCCAGGCAATCAGACTTCACGTTCACATGTTGACCACATGATGTCGCCACGACACATTAAGAGCATATTGTGTTTTTCTGTCAATTATGGCAGAAACAGAATAAAGACAACATAAAATCGCTTTGAAAACAGCTGACGAAAAGCAAAAACGAAGGTATTATTATATTAACTTAAAGGGACACTTCACCCATTAGCATTAAGCTTTGTATCGTTAGAAAACAAGTCATATTTTTGAATGGTCGTGCATTATTCGCTCATTTTCCCCTGAAACGGGAGAAAAAGGATTTTAATGTTGCAGTTCCTGATTATAATGATGTAAAAATCGTCATTTTACGTCATTCTAAGAAGGAAGTCCCATATCTTTGTAGAGGGGTTGAAACTACAAACACTCGTTTCTCATTTTTCCAGGGGGTGGGACCCACTCATACTACAGACCTATTACAGATTAGTGGGTGGGACTTCACTTGCAGAAACTAAAAGCAATATCAGCCATCTTGTTTGGAAGCTAAGCTAACAATCGCTGTGGAGCCAGATGTGAAGTTACAACAATGGCGGAAGGCACTCAATATGGTATGGATGAAGAGGAATTTGAAAGTCTGATGCTCGAATCAGATGTTTGTGGCTACCTTTACGAGCTGCAATATAGCAAAGAGCAGCTAAGGCTGATGGAGGAACAGGAGGCTGAAGAGCAGTCGCGGACGAGGAGCCCGGACTGGCTCGAGCTGGGCCAGACTGGTGGTGCCTGTGCTCTCACTGTGCGCTACGGACACAGAGATAGAGTCCTGTGTGTTGTAAATATATCGGGTGGTTCATCTCCCTCAACCACTATTTGCATCGCTCCACTTCTCTCGGTAGGGAACTTTTTGTCCTTTCCTTGTTCTGACTGAACATCCCGGTACCATGCAATAATTAACCATTTCGAAAGATATACGAATGAGGAGTAATTCATTATTGAGTTCGCCAACTAACTAGAAATTTTGTGTGAAATGAATTTCAAGTTCTGAATGTAGCTAGCCTTGTAGACAGAAGAGTTATTTCTCTGATGGGCGGATACCTCATAGGCGGTGTTCTGGATTAGTGGGAGTGGCTTGCGGAGCTGCGCAATGTGGTGCATTGTGGGAGTTGATGTCTTACATACAAATGCGCCTTACAGTTATTTTATGTCTTTTCTCGGTCAAGAAGGCACCAAATTCAAAATTTCTTTTACATTTCGACTACATATATGACCCACTTTCAATAAAGATGATTGTTGAAATGGGTGAAGTGTCCCTTTGATGTCTAATGTTAAATTTTGTTTTTACGTTTATGCTCATTGGAAGCAGCCGATATATTGGAAGTGAAATCAAATGACGCGTCTCGCTGGGGTTCGGGTTGATCGATGTACCCCAAGTTCACAGGCTGAATATCCGACTTTAAGCGGCACTCCACGTTATTTCCAAGAACAAGGTGGGAAAAATTTCCAAGCTGTCTGGAACGCAGCATTAAGCCTTGTGACGTAATTATCATAATCAGGAGGGTCTGCGGATGTGCGTGCAACCCAATTTTTGCACAATGCGCATGTGCGACTGACTTTAGTGCTTGAAAACAAAGTCCACTATTCCACTCTTTCCGCGCTCAAAGGATACTCAAAGTATACTTTGGCCGTGAATGTGTCTTTCTGCACGAGACGGAGCGGAACGTGGAAAATGACGTACACCCGGACCTTAACACAAAACCAGATTTCATTCGCCCTGATGGAAAGCATATTTACACTGAATCATTCGTCTGAATCATTCCCTCTCCCCTATATAGTGTGTTATAATATACATTATTGTGTAAGGGGCGGAGCTTCAGATTCTAGAGAGCATTTGATTGGACAGAAAATCTGATCAGAAGCTGAAGTGCAGAGTGATGTTATCAAAATCGTTTTTACATATTTGCGGAAGTGAGAGACTGTAAGTTTTGAATACTTATTTCTTCAAAATGCGAATTTTGTCATTGTTTTGGAGCACACCAGCTTATAGATAATTGATTTCACGGGGACTTTAAGCCTGTCCATGTGATGTAATTTGCGTCTTCAGGATTGTTGAGGGATGGTGCAAGTTTAACAGCGGTGAAAAAAGGTGAATGTTGAGACAAAAGAGTCCACTAGGTGCGATACACAGTTGTCAGAAAAGAGTGTGGAAAGAGCGATACATAACACAGATCATTCTCCATCATTTTTGTTTCACCTGCATATAACTGGTGTTTCTGATCAGATCAACGAGTGGACCTCTGAGCTGCTGTGAGTGAGTGGAGGCGGGGCTCATTTGCATATTCATTGAACTGCATATAAACAAGCATTTAGAGTCTAATACAGAGAAAGTAAGGTTTGGGAATCTGATGAACCCACAGGCTGAGGATCCATTTGCAAGGTTTATCGATAAAAGGTATGCGGTAAATGGTGGCATATGAAGTACTCAAATATTGTACTTGAATTAAAGTGCAAACACTCAAACATTACTCCAGTAAAAGTTCGAGTACAGGTCTACTTACTTTTAGATGTACTAAAGCTACTGATCTTTAAGGACTATACTTTGTTTCAATCAATTGATATGATCCTTCATAGTGCTTAAAATGCCTGTTTAAGAAGAGAAAGAGTCTAATGTCACAGACAGACAGACAGAGAGTTTAATAGATGAGAGCTCAGTCTGACATTATGAGTCGTCAGTTAGCCAGCAGAAAGGAAGATCAGTGGATGATGCGCACATTAAATATGCATGATTGCAATGGCAAATATTTTGTTATTAAAATATGAAATATTTTGCTATCAAATCCATTAAAGTTTACATGCATGTTGATGACAACAAACTGTATAAAAAGTGTTAAAATGTATAAGACTAAGAATAAATTAAAATGTTGTATTATTTCACTTTAAAACTGCCACGGCAGCAAAGAAGATGCACTAGGCACTCATTTGTTTGCTTATTAGTGATTTATTTATGATATATTTACAGTTGTGCACCTTAAAGGGATAGTTCACCCAAAACTTAAGTTGTTTAAAAAAATATATATAATAAAATCTACTAATATTACTTAAATCATTTGCGTTTAAATGTCATTTTGGTGTTGGAGTAGGGTGTAACGTTTAATTTGTTTTCTTGATGCATCTATTACAGATCCTGCCAATGCATATGCATCGATCTTGAAACTTGGATTTTTGAATCATGAACCATTTGTTAAAAATCGAATGAATTGCGAATCGAATTTTAATTGCTTAAATTATTAGAGACAGGACTGGAGCCCTCACAGCTCTCTCTCTCTCACAGACACGCGCTGTACTCTTTTTCTGTGCAGCTCATGTTTGTCTCCTCGGGACTCACAGGAGTAGATGACATCTCTCTGACAATAGCCCTATAGTCTCGGGTCAAACCGCTCAAAATGATAAAGCTACTCGTTTGATTGCGTTTTTAGAAACGTGATTTCATGCATCATTGTCTTCCGAAAAACCACAGTCCGTAATAATTTCAGAAACAGCTTTTCTGTCATGACAGGTTGAGGAATGCCACTAATCACTAATTATTAATAAATTCAGCAGTTCAACATTTCCAAAGTACTGCAGTTATCTTGTGCTTGGCATTGTTAGTTCTGGTATCTGTAGCGTGTGCCACAGTCTCAGTGTTCAGTGTAGGCCATGTTAAAGCCAAAGTGTCATTAGATATTCAAAGCAGCTCCAGTCTCTGGAGACATATCTATTCCTCTTCCCCTCTCTCTCCTGAGCTTCACACGGCACATCCCATCCTGCTCCATATAAACTATTCATTGAGCTTTGTCTGCTATCCATAGCTCTTCTCTGGTAAAGAATAATGAATAGAATAAAGAGAAACAGGTGAGCTATCTTACTATCGGTCTTTCTGCACTTCTGGTCTTTATCTGTCTTTCTGAATGAGTTTCTACTCTGCTCTCCATTGGCTGCAACATAGATGTTTTGAACATTCTTTTGAACATTTTTTTGTCAGCTGGGATATTATTAAATTCATGGGGAAAAGCAGATCCCAAGACAATGTCAGTTATTTTTTTACACTGCGAGAGGAGAATTAAAACAAAAACACAAACAATGAGAGATCTTGCCAAAGAGGTTCTTGTGAAATAAATGGAACATTAAAACCACATAATCGAATGTTAAATTAAAACATAATTTTAATTTATGTTCCAGAGAACCGATCCTGAGGTTTAGGTACTTTTGTGACTTAATTCAACTCACAGACTGATTGTTCACATTATAATCATCTGGATTGAATCACTTTCAAAGTATTTGATGAAGAACGCATGCCTTAAGCATTAAAGTGTGTTCTGTAAGTATGCAAATGTGTAGTACTATGAATACTACTATATTTATTTGTTTTTTACCAAAATAAAAACCCTGACTGAATGCTCATCAGATCAGAGTTTACTGTTTAATAGTTTATATAGCAGATCTTAATAATTTAATTAGTGACACGAATTACCAAGCAAGGTCATGTATTGGGAAGACAAAGTAATAAAAAAAGAAAGAAATCATCCTGGCCTTACATTTAGGTCTTAAGCCTGGAAATCCTGCCTAATGCAACCCATTCTTTTTAGTAGGCATTTATTGCTTCAGAACACAAATCCTCAGCTAAAGCAACCCGTTCTTGATCCAGAAACCTTCACGCATGTCAGCAAACACACAGCCTATACTCAACATCGTTGTGGAATAATTGCTCGTCCCAGATTTTTGTGTTCTCTCTGTGTTTGCTTGCACGGTTGGAAGCCGTATTAAGTATTAAATGTTTATAAGTCTGTGTCTAGTCAAGAGGAGGCTGGTTTGCTCTCTCTCCCCATTTGGCACGCGACTGCAGATGTAGAAAACAACTGAATAACAGTCTGTATGTAGAAAAATCCAGGCTAATGTAAAAGAATGATGCCATGGAAAAAGTGGGATGAAAATTCACTTTCCCGGGTTTCTCCAGAAGCGGAAGTCATCATAGTTGAGTAAACTTCTACTGTAGTGAATGAGAGACGACAAGCAAATATACAATATGTATTTATAAAGCACATTTAAAAACAACCAAGGCTGACCAAATTGCTGTACAGAACAGAAAAAATAAATAAAAAACAACCAATAAAGAAACACAAAACAATAGATAAACAATAATCGGACCTAAATCAAGGAGTATTAAAAGCCAAAGAAAATAAGTCTTTAAAGAAGATTTGAAGGTGGAAACAGAGGGAGCTAATCTAATGTAGAGAGGTAGACTGTTCCAACGTTTTGGGCCTGCAGTCACAATAGCACGATTGCCTTGTTTTTTAAGTCTAGATCTAGGCACAATGAGTAGACCGTGATCACTAGATCTCAGACTTCTAGAAGGAGTGTACGGACAGAGTAGATTGGTCAGGTACTGAGGGGCCAATTTGTTGAGGGCTTTATAAACAAATAATACAATTTTAAAATCAATTCTAAATTTGACAGGTAGCCAGTGCAGTGTGGATAAAATAGGGGTGATCGACTCATACTTGCGGGTCCCAGTGAGGAGTCTAGCAGCTGCATTTTGCATTAGCTGTAGACGAGAGCGGGAAGACTGAGAGACACCAATATACAGTGAATTACAATAGTCTAGACGAGTTGTTGATTGAATCATGAATTACTGTTTGAAAGTTACCCTGGGTTAAAAAAGGTTTAACTTTAGAGAGTTGGCGAAGATGAAAAAAGCATGATTTTACAACAGTACTGATCTGTTTATCAAATTTTAGGTTGTGATCAAACAGAAAGCCCAGATTTCTAGCGCATTGGGTTTCATATGGGGCAAGAGAACCACGGTCAACATCAAACACAGTTTTCCTTTCCCAAATAGAATTATTTCATTTTCGTTTAAATTTAGAAAATTACTTGAAAGCCAAAGCTTAAGTTAATTTAAACAGACCAACAGGAGTTGTAAACCATTTTTATTGTTATGTTTTAAAGGAAAATAGATCTGAGTATCCTCAGCATATAGATGAAAGGATACTCCTTATTTATTAAAAATGGAAGCCAGAGGTAGCATGTACAGGGTAAACAATACCGGCCCGAGGATTGATCCCTGTGGGACTCCACAGTTTAGAGGTACAGTAGAGGAGGACTGATGACCAATACTGTGCTATATAATTGTTGTATTCCCATTTACTCCAATAGCAAAATAAAAAAACTGCTTTTTTTTTCACGACTTTCTAAAAGAGGTTGAAGGGACTGAATACATTGTATTAGAAAAACCCTTGCAGCAGCGCTAATTTTTATTTTTGTAATTTACTGACAAGGTAATATAACACAGTATAGTGTTATAACAAGTAAAGTGATATACGTTTAGGGTTGCCAACCGTTCCATATAATACGGAATCGTCCTGTATGAAAGCCATACGGGACACTGTTTGTCCCGTATTTTCAGGCACTCTAAATTGAGAATTAAGCATTTCTTTGAGGCAAATCTTTGTTTGATTTGCGAATATAGCCGTTCGCAGAAGGTTTAAAGACCCAGCAGAATCCTCTACCGACTGTCGCTCACTTCACAGCCATCGGGACTCGCGCTAAACGGCAAATCCATTATTTCACTGTCCGCGTTTTAATCCCGGCTATTAGTTTTGGCGACTGCAAACAACAAGATTTTTGTTAATTAGTCCAACATTCAGCAACGCAAGAAAACATACAATCTACCTGAGGGAAGACGTTATCAAAAAAAAAAAAAATCACCATTGTAAGTTAGACCTAATGTTAAATAGAGAATAACATTTTCCATTAAAGTAACTTGTACCGTAGGCTACTTGGTTGGACCTGGTTATTGAAACACAAAATAACCAATAAAATCTCAAGCACCAAAAGCAGCCCATATCTAAGTTCTCTTTATCTGGAAAGTATGCACTTTTCATTTATTCATGGTTGTAACAACTTTTAGGCCTAGTTCAAAAGTGCCATTGTTTAAATGTTTTTTTGTTTTGTTTTTTGCTGTCATTTTAAAGACGTTATTTTGCTTTTAAATTTTATGCCATCATGTATCTTCCTGAAAAAAACAAGAACTTTTGTTTATTGTTTTGAATAGAGGTTGATTATACAGTAATATCCATTGGTGTAGCTATATTGAAAATGGGTCAAATTCAACAATTTG
Source organism: Gila orcuttii (assembly GCA_026230005.1). Taxonomy (NCBI): domain Eukaryota; kingdom Metazoa; phylum Chordata; class Actinopteri; order Cypriniformes; family Leuciscidae; genus Gila; species Gila orcuttii. The sequence goes on along the minus strand of JAPDVR010000008.1, from coordinate 46,482,879 downwards.
AACATGGAGCCACATTAGGCCTATTTCTATGGGATAGAAACATATAGGGCATTTAAAAAGAAAAGAAAAGTTTATCAAGAATGAAAATAAAGAGGATATTAAGATACTTTTAGAGTTACAAGCACACAAACTTTGGAAAAATACTATTTATGGCACTCAGTAATGTTCAATTGTGTTGATAGAAAAAAAAAACAAGATACATTTCTAGTTTCAACATTATTTGTTCTTCAGAAAATGTGGGGATTAACATCCCAAGATATTAGGCGTTAAAATTAACCATATTCAGCCTTGAAAATTAAGAAACCAAAATAAAAGTTAGTTAAGAATTAGAATCTAAAAGGATATTAAGATATCTTTAATATGAGTTGCAGGCATGCAAACTTTGGGCAAAAAAACAAAAGTAGTGCTTTTTCCCATTTTTGAAATGTCACCGGCATATAATTAAACAAAGATGGCTAAAGTCAACTGATTTAACTAATAGACCTAACAGTCTCTGTGTAAAATAATGATGCTGTTCTAAAGTCATTTTAACCCCCCTGTAATCTGACTCCAAATCCCAGGTGAAAATGGTCATTTTGACCCATTTTACAAAACAGTAAATTACTCAGTAAATATACAATCCATCACATGTAATATTAGGATTTCTTCTTCATTTATGTTTGTCTTTCTTTAGAATTTTTTTTTTATTTTTATTTTTTTTAACAAAACCAAAAATTTGAGCCGGGAAAGTTTCTGAAATTTGGTTGATTTTGACACGAAATGACCCAAATGTGTTTGTCTGAGAACCTTTTATACATCTTTTGTACAACTGCAGATGCTGAAATGACATGCACTGTGTGGAACAGTAGCCTACAAATATTCTGAGTGTCCCTTATTCTGTCCCTATAAAGAACCACGATTGTCCCTTATTTTCCTTTTCAGAAGTTGGCAACCCTACATACATGTATATTAAATGTTTAAAAAAAAAAATTGTGATGTTGATAACTGTAGAAAGGCATCATTGCAGTCTGTGAAAAGGGTCCATAGAGAATCATCTACACCAGATTGTAGACTGTAAAATGTAATATTGATACAGCTGAGATATCTAGGTAAGGTAAGTATTTAGCTAGCAAGAGTTATTTGGCTGCATAAGAAAAACAGCATAACATTAGGAACAACAAGATCCTGCCGCTTGTCTGGGTCCTTATCACCCTGCCTGGGATTATTCTGCAGTGATGTTTGTCTGACTATGTATTCTGCCATACTTACATTTTAGGGGCTATATTTTCTTGTGCAAATATGCTAATGCATTTTCCTAATTAATTATAACACACACACACACACACAAACATGCACGCACAAATTATACGTAGTAATAATTTATAAAAGGCACTCAAAACCATGCTATATTGTACAGTGCGGATTGTGCCTAGCGATGCCAAGGCCACACGTAATCTGCAGACTTTTTGCGATTTGTGTGGTGAATTTTTGGAAAAATATGCAGAATTATGCGGAATGGTTTTAATAATTATATATATATATATATATATATACTGTGTGTGTGTGTGTGTGTATATATATATATATATATATATATATATACAGGTCCTTCTCAAAATATTAGCATATTGTGATAAAGTTCATTATTTTCCATAATGTAATGATAAAAATTAAACTTTCATATATTTTAGATTCATTGCACACCAACTGAAATATTTCAGGTCTTTTATTGTTTTAATACTGATGATTTTGGCATACAGCTCATGAAAACCCAAAATCTAAAAAAAATTGCATATTTCATCCGACCAATAAAAGAAGTGTTTTTAATACAAAAAAAGTCAACCTTTAAATAATTATGTTCAGTTATGCACTCAATACTTGGTCGGGAATCCTTTTGCAGAAATGACTGCTTCAATGCGGTGTGGCATGGAGGAAATCAGCCTGTGGCACTGCTGAGGTGTTATGGAGGCCCAGGATGCTTCGATAGCGGCCTTAAGCTCATCCAGAGTGTTGGGTCTTGCGTCTCTCAACTTTCTCTTCACAATATCCCACAGATTCTCTATGGGGTTCAGGTCAGGAGAGTTGACAGGCCAATTGAGCACAGTAATACCATGGTCAGTAAACCATTTACCAGTGGTTTTGGCACTGTTAGCAGGAGCCAGGTCGTGCTGAAAAATGAAATCATATGGAAGCATGAAGTGCTCCAAAATCTCCTGATAGCTAGCTGCATTGACCCTGCCCTTGATAAAACACAGTGGACCAACACCAGCAGCTGACATGGCACCCCAGACCATCACTGACTGTGGGTACTTGACACTGGACTTCAGGCATTTTGGCATTTCCTTCTCCCCAGTCTTCCTCCAGACTCTGGCACCTTGATTTCCGAATGACATGCAAAATTTGCTTTCATCCGAAAAAAGTACTTTGGACCACTGAGCAACAGTCCAGTGCTGCTTCTCTGTAGCCCAGGTCAGGCGCTTCTGCCGCTGTTTCTGGTTCAAAAGTGGCTTGACCTGGGGAATGCGGCACCTGTAGCCCATTTCCTGCACACGCCTGTGAACGGTGGCTCTGGATGTTTCTACTCCAGACTCAGTCCACTGCTTCCGCAGGTCCCCCAAGGTCTGGAATCGGTCCTTCTCCACAATCTTCCTCAGGGTCCGGTCACCTCTTCTCGTTGTGCAGCGTTTTTTGCCACACTTTTTCCTTCCCACAGACTTCCCACTGAGGTGCCTTGATACAGCACTCTGGGAAAAGCCTATTTGTTCAGAAATTTCTTTCTGTGTCTTACCCTCTTGCTTGAGGGTGTCAATGATGGCCTTCTGGACAGCAGTCAGGTCGGCAGTCTTACCCATGATTGCGGTTTTGAGTAATGAAACAGGCTGGGAGTTTTTAAAAGCCTCAGGAATCTTTTGCAGGTGTTTAGAGTTAATTAGTTGATTCAGATGATTCGGTTAATAGCTCGTTTAGAGAACCTAAATGGTTCTCTGTGTATATGTGTTTTTTTGTTTTTTGAAAAATCTGGAATTATTTTAAATGTGTTAAAAAGATCTTAGAGTATTAGAAATGAAAACATTACAAAATATTCTCTTATCTTTTATTTAAGGTTCACAATACAAATGCAAATAGAACTTTTATTTTGACGGTTTTCTGAGTGTATCTGACGATAACGCGTACTTGAGGATGTGTAGTACACGAACCTGCGGCACTCATTTTCCCTCTCTGTTCTTGTGGCGAGCGGATTTGAGATGCTCCAGTGCCGTCTGTCGCCTCAGGTGATCAACATAGTGTTAACAGTCTTTACAAAACATAACTTCCCCATCCTCATACAAATCGTTCGCAAATTCTTTTGCTCTGTCCTGTGCAGTGATTTTTGCAGACAATTGACGCTTCCTTAATTCCTCTGTTCAGTTTTATTTTAGACATTTTAAACATTCACTTTCTCATTAAAAAAACGTAACATCAATCAGCGCAGCCTACTACCCCTCACAATCGCGCACGCGTAGGTTGTACTTGTCAATGACGGCGGGCACTATAATCTGCGGAGGTTTCTGCGGAAGTCTGCGGGCACGTATTCCGTGCGGCCCTGCGATGCCCTTTAGCCGTGACTATATTTTAAATGTAGCATGACTTCTCATGTACTTCTCACTGACATTACTGCTTAAACTGTCCAAAATGTATCCTGGCCTCTTTGACTAAAAGGCAAAAGTACAAACTGATGGCCAACTTTCCAAATCTCAGTTGTCATCATATACTTTCTTAGGAGCTTGTTCAAAAACATTGCTGACAAAATTAGGAGGGAAAGCAAGAACTGATAAGAATGTAAATGTATACCTTGAAATGCAATGTAAGTCGCTTTGGATAAAAGCGTCTGCCAAATGCATAAATGTAAATGTAAAATATAGCTGATTGCTTCAGTGATCCCATAGTTTGAACCATTTTAATCTTCATTTCTTTTGTGTGTGAGTGCATAAAAATAATTGATGACAGTCATTGTGGATATGTCAAATTTCATAATGATGGGCCTTATTTTAACGATCTAAAACGCAAGTGTCAAGTGCAAAGCGCAAGTTACTTTGTGGGCGGATCTCGGCGCTGTTGCTATTTAACCGGCGGGATAAATGACTCTTGCGCTCGACGCAAATCTAAAAGGGGTTGGTCTGAAGTAGCTTCATTATTCATAGGTGTGGTTTGGGCGTAACGGGAAACAAACCAATAAGAGCTTTATATCACATTCCCTTTAAGAGCAAGATGAACGAGGTGCGCTTGTTCCATGGCGCAATACTATTATAACGGCGCATTTATCAGGCGCGCTTCAGAATCGGTTCTCAGCCGAGGAGATCAATGTTCTCGTCAGGGCCGTAAAAGAAAGAGGAGTGACATTGGGGATGGGACAAACCCACCCAAATTAGCTTCGGTTAAACATGCATATAATAATTTGGGTAAATGTGTAAGCCTTATGCCTATTTTTCCCATCGTCGTGGACACAACAATGATTTCCCTCGTGTTTTAATATTTTTCCTTATAATAATGTATCATTTGCAAAAAGGAAAATGCATCTGTGTAGATGAGAGAATCATCTACAGTGTATGCGCGTTGTTCACACTCTGTATTATGGCCAAGCATGTGCAACGCGCCACTGACTTTAGACTAGGTTTTTTCTGGTAAGTGGCGCAATTGTTTTCTGGAACTGCAAAATAGCACCAGGGATTGTTTGGGCCGGAACACACCTCCTTTTTTGCGCTGAACCGCCCAGGGAGCACAAGTTCATTCCCTAGTTTGCCGGCGTGTGTCTGTGGAGGGAAAAGTCCGCTTTGCGCGGGTGCAAAATAAGAATGATACATGCGTCGGTGTACAAAGTCAATTGCGCTGGGTGCAAGATAGGGCCCGATGAGTTTTTAATTTATTAAGTTAGGGTTACACTTTATTTCGATGGTCCACTTTAGACATTCAACTAATTCTAAGTAACTTTGCTACTACCAGTCAACTTATTCTACTAACCTTAACCTAACAGTCTACTAAAGGCTGGAATACACCACACGACTTTTCCCCGATTTGCGATCTGGCTGAGTCTGCAGTAGTTGCCGAATGTCTGCACCGGTCTGCAGATTTTGTGAGTTCAGAGTTGACAGAATTCACAGAAAATCACATAGTGTATGATGGGCACAGACTCCAATTTTTTACGAGATTGGGTAAAGACCCAAATCACGGGTTAATCCGTGATCTGGATGGTACGTTTTTCACTTCTGCCATTGAGCTTTGCACTTGATAAGTGATTGTGTTGAATTACTAGGATATAGCTACTAGATGGAGCCCTGAGCATGCATGAAAATAAATGTGTCAGAAAACGCAGAATCTGCCGTTTGTTTAGTAATTGTTTGCAGCAGTTTCAGTATTCACACAGTGGGGTTAACGCACCTCACTTCCCTCCCAGGTCGAAAAATATGGAAATCCTTATAAATATGGAAAAATCACTGAAGAATGTGTCACGTGTTTCTGTTGAGTGTAGTGTATGATCCTCAGTCATGTAATGTATGATGCCTAACTTTTCTCTCAAACCATTTACAAAGTTGGCAAGTTTATGATGGCTACTGTTTGAAATCTGTTCAGATTATAAAAGTTGTGTAGTGTATTCCAGCCTTAAGATAAACCCTGGAAAAAAGGAGAAGAACAATTGAAAACCTGTGCAAAGCCATACACAGAGGGAAACATCTGACCAAACTGCTTGTTTCTTGACATTTAGTCTCTGTAATGATGGATAAAGTAACCTGAAAGAAGCATCGCACTGCAGTCATTTTGGACCAGAAAACCCAAGTAAACCCTTCGCCTGAGGATGGCCAGAGGTCAACTCCACACGAGAGCTCACTGCCACACCTTTACCTCTCCCGATATACTGTCTGTTTAAATTCAGCATATGTCTCTCACTGGACGCTGGAGAAATGACTGATAGTGCAGATCTCCAGAGAGTATTGACCTGAGAGTGATTGTGAGGGACACATTGGTTTAGATTGGCTACTCATGACTGTTTTAGGCCAGGTGTGTTTGATTCATAATTACATAAGAAACAATTAAAAAGAGCAGTGAAATGCAAAAACATTTCTTTTGACTCACACACCATTGGATGAATTTGTATGTCTTTTTCCATTATCTGAGTATTTCTGCTGCTGTTTCCCCATTTGTTAACACACATCTGTAACAATTTCGGCCTCTCTCTACACTGGCCTGTTCAGTATTCTAGTCTCGTCCTCCGTTGAGTGATTTTGCTCAGACACGTCGAGCTCTAGGTAAAGGGTCCCTAGAGAGCGCGCTCTCAACCCCTGGGTCGGCGCATCATGAATACATTATGATCCCCCCCCTTTCCATTCGGTTGCCACGACAGCACTTTCTGAGCCAGCGGCCTATGAAGATGGCGTCACTGCCGCCGCCTCACTTCTGATCATTTTAACCAGCGTTTACATGTCGTCTTCTGGTCAGTAAAGGAAACGCTGTGCTGCTTTTCCCATTTGCCATCTTCGTTCCTTCCTTCAAAATACTTGCTTTGTTTACAATCTGTTCTTCATTGTCCTTTCTTTCAGCATATGTATAAAACATGGCGCCTCAGGTAGAGGAGGTTGTCCTGTAAATGGCCAGCGTGTGCACGCTCCGAACACTTCACTGAGCAATCTGTCAGCATGTCAGCAACACATGTTTTGTAAAAAGCTTCCAGTGGGAGCCAGGGGAAAAGATCGTTCCTGCCAGACCAGAGAGGAAATGCTCCCCCCGCCTCCCTCCCTCCCTCCCTCATTGTGGTGGGTTTTCTAATGCTCGTATGTTCAGCCCAGAGCCGTCTCTCTCCTCCTCCCCTGAACTTCAGAAATTTGAACTGCCAGACCCTTGGGGGACTTCCAGCTCTTTCCTTTTTCTTCTTTTTCTGCTACTTCTTCCTCTCTCGCTCAGATGAAATGGTGAAGCTATATTGTAGCCGGTCCCCAAGCGGTCTTCTCTAATACCTGAGTTTCTATAGAAACTGGAAATTACCGGCAGGATCCTTCGGGGACTGTTTTATCCGCAGCAGGATGAGGAAGGCCAGACCGGCGGGGAGGTGAACACACGGCTGAAATGAAGGAACGTCTGAATGACGGGGGCCGCGGGGCTTCGTCTCGTCTGTGGGTGGGTGGGGAGTCTTCACGTGAAGGGCTCTTGTTTAATAAACTTTCAGCACGGCATCATGGGGGTAGACAGCTCCACAAATACCCGTGTGTGTTTCCTTTTGTCTGAGCGGTAGCTTTATGTGTGTTTCTGCAAATTTGATTTTTCAGACTGCCTTTTTTCCACTGCGACTGCCTTCTCCACCCCCTCTCCCATGTCCTCTGCCTCTTAGTATGCTGTCATTTTTTTTCAATCTGTTTACTTCCCTGTTCTTTTCCTCTCTCACCTCAGCAATGTTGTTGTGCAGTGCATGTCTGGATCACCACTCCCACTGCTTTATTTAACAAAAGTTGTATTATTAGGCTGTTCTGGTTCATGCACTGAGGCTTTACACTTTTGTCAGAACATTACGTTTATTTTTCGTATCATAGCTGTGGGATACACATATCAAAATCATGAAAAACAGAAATAAAACAAAGACCTACAGTGGACCAGGGATGGGGAACTTCGGTCATGGAGGGCCAGTGTGGAGGGCCAGTGCAGAGTTTAGTTCCATCCCAAATCTAACACACCTGCCTGTAATTTTCAAGCAATTGTGAAGACATAGGTTAGATTTTTCAGGAGTGATTAATTCGGGATGGAGCTGAACTCTGCAGGACAGTTGCCCTCCAGGAACCGAAGCTGGCCATCCCTGACCTAGACCAATTTCTAAGAAGGGATTCCTCAAATCAAGCCCTGGAAGGCCAGTAGTCTACAGACTTCAGTTCAACCCCTGATCAAACCCACCTACCTGTAATTTCCGAGTTACTCTGAAGACATTGATTAGCTTGTTCAGGTGTAATTGGCTAGGATTGGAGCTAAACTCTGCAGGACATTTGTCCAAGATTCAGACCGAGGGCTGGTAGTCGAGGAACTAGTCTATTTTAATTAACTATTATTGATAACATGCTACACTTAATGTGGTATTCATTTCATACACTGATATGTTTGTAATGGTGAAGATAATGTGTCGACCTATGGATGAGGTCGTGTGTATATAGTTTTTAGAACAGTCTTGTCTGAGACCCAGATCAAAAAGGTTTTAAAAGCAAGACCACAAGTCCTCTGGTGGAAAATTGAGTTCAGTTGGGTCCAACTCTAATCTTATCTCATTCCATAAAGAGAATAGTAATATTGCAAAACTATTTGGGTTTTGTAAATAAGTCGATGGCAAACAGATCAAAATCAATTCTAATCCTCAGTTATTGAGTGCTCTACTTGAGTCCACTCACTCATGAATATTGCTTTAGACTTGAATCCTTATATTTAGTGAACATAATTTTCTTTTCAACTGTATCAGCTTTCTGGAATGATCAATCTTTGAGTTTTTAGAGCATGATCTAGACCTTACCTCAGGTCCAACATATATTAAATATGTTTGTCTATTGCAGCCAACAACCTCATTCAGTGTAAGTCTTGATTTATGCAAAGCATATCTGAAAATCTTAAGTTGGCATCACACATGGGTTCAAGGAGTGGAAAGTTTGAAGAATGTAGCTACTAGTGTTTTTTCCCCTCATGCAGTTATAAAGAATAGGGACTCTAGCATTCGCAGAACCTGATTTTGCCAAGTGCAACATGTTTCTGGATCAACATCTTTGTTGATCCTGGATCAACATTCAATTCAACCAATCAGATTTGAGGGACAAGTTTACAGTTTCGGCTTTAAACCAGGGTTTGTTGCTTCTACACCAGAGTTATTCACCTATCATTTCCCTCTGATTCTAGGGATAATTTATGGGTAGGGTTAGGTTTAGGGGTAGGGATACGGTTGGGATTAAATTTACGAATGTTGTTCCAGGATCCAAAAAAAAAAATGTTGACCCAGGAATGCGTCTAACTCGGCAAAATAAGGACGTGCCTAGCATTAAATCTTTTTAAGTCTTCTGAAGTCATACGTTAGCTTTGTGTAAAGAAGAAATAACTTCTAACTGCCATTACCAAATAATTTAACTGGACCATTTTTAAATGGTTTTGTGAATTAGATCAACCAATTCATTAAAACAAATCTAGTCTCAAATTTAGCTTTTTTACATCTCTCATGAACATATTTCAAGGTTCCAAAAATGAGATATACATTTTTGTCAACTAAGTATATTAAACATTAAATGAAGCACATACCTGATTCCTAACAGGATTCAGTTGCTCATATATTGGATTTAAAATACCATTTCAGCATATGCTTTTTTTATTGCCACACATGTACATCTTTCAGGCTACTGTTAATGACTCAATGATCAAAATGCATGTCCTTCATTACTTTAAAATATGTTAAAAGCGGTAAAATAATTCTGTAGTTGTTGTAGGGCATAAACAGGTGTGGCACAGAACTAGAGATGGAATTGGGATCAGAATGGGAAACAGTAATTAAACCCTGAAGAATAGATGGAGTTAGAGTCACTTTATACCATGGGTATGTGTAGATGCCATTTCCTGCATATTAATGAAGCACTGCAGATATCTCACAGTAGTACGCACACTAAACTGTATATGTGCTTTTGAATAGTGGTCATGGATATAAATGAGGTTAAAGTCATTATGCACCATAGGCTTTGTTTTCATTGTTCTATCTCTGTCTCTCTTCTGTAGTGAGGAATAAGCGAGGGTGAGATGAATCTGACTGTGGAGAAACAGAGATGTTTGTTCATCTGGAGTGGATTAGAGTATGTGCAGTTAAAAAGACCAAAGCAGAACGTCAGTGTGTGTGAGTCTGGTTTGCTCCACATTGTTGGGACTGAATGTCCTCGCAAGGATAATAAAACCTGAAATCAGCTCCGTTATTGGGAGCAGCCAACGGTCCCCTTGAGCAAAACGGCTTAATAAACATACTAAATAATGTCTTGATGAAAATGTAAGAATACAGCAAGGTTTTTGTAAGGCTTAGGTTTTGTGTGTAGAGGTAAGGTTAGAGGACAGAGAATATCATTAGCTTACTATCAAAACAAGTCAATGGACAAGTCAAGTGAAAGAACACTTAAAGTGTGACTTTGCCAGTTTCAACCTGCTTTGTTTTGTTACAATGTTGGTACTGTAGTATGTGTAAATTAACAATAATTACTTATTTTCCATGTTATCTGGACCGTGAAATTCAGGTTTATTCGTCAGCATAGTCCGCCGGATGGCGCAATATTTCTACAGCATATCTTTGTTTTAAATTACCTGAAAATATTATCATGTTAGAAAGGCAAAATACTGTTATTTGATTTAAACTAGCTGGATTTGATTTAAAAAGTGGAGCTTGTGAAGCATTTTTATCTCTCATACTATTTCTTAATCTTTTTCTGGACAAAACAGTCCTTCGCTGTTTGTCGTTCACCCATGAATGAGGTGTCAAAACCTTCAAACTACTACTAACTTTCTAATCAGTCTTCCTCAGGCCAGCATTGAACAATGTTCACAAACTTTACTCATGTATGTGCTTTTAGGATTTCAAGTATACAATCAACACACATACAAAAACTTTCAAACAGGTGACAAATAAACTGATAAAATAATAGTTTCTGCTTTTTAACATTTTTACACATTTCAAAACAACTACAATAATAATAAATACAATAAATACAGTAGCAATATTTAGTGTATGTTTTATTTACCTGGTACTCAACTATTATTTAACTACTTTATTATTTTTAATAATCACAGATCATTAGTCATCAAATGCTCAGTAAACGCTGCGTGTGTCATTATGGTCAGCTTTAGTTTACCGAACTCTGGCACTGCCTCCCTTGTGAGCTTGGACGAGGACTTGTGCCCACCTTTGTCCAAATCTAATCATTAATGAATGCACTGTGTGTGTGTGTGTGTGTGTGTGTGTGTGTGTGTGTGTGTGTGTGTGTGTGTGTGTGTGTGTGTGTCTGTGTGTGTGTTTGTGTGTTCAGGCTTGGCAGTATGTCAGTGCATCTTCACACTGATGGGGAATTCATCCTGACATTTCAGACAGGAGTGCATGAAAAACACGCTTTTCACTTGACACTTGTTTTTTTTTTTCTCTTCCTCCTTTCCTCATGTTTTTTTTCTTGCGTTCAGACACATGTGACATGTGAAACTGGAACGAGTAAAGTATTAATCTGATTAATCAGATCCAGGATAAAGGGTCAGCCTACTGTGCTGAATTTTATTTGTTTTATTGTTTGTTTTTTAAACTAGACTTTCCCAGATTAGCCATGATGACACATGCCTCCTGATACTATTTGTCTTTCCATTTTTGCAGTTCTGTGCATTATGCACTTGACATTTATTTTCGGTAACACTTTATTTTACAGTGTCCTGTTACATGTAGTTACTACAGTAATTACTATAAAATATGCATTATTACAAGCAACTAACTCTAAACCAAACCCTATTCCTGTAGTAAGTACATGGAGTTAATTATTATTACTCAGTACTTAAATCTATATTTACACTATAACAAGGACACCTTGAAATAAAGTGTAACCCTCTTTTCTTTTGCATCTAATGAGTTCTTGGTAAGATGCAAGCTGCTAAATTTGAATATTTGACAAACGTTGTGAGTTATAAATATTGAAAAACCTACAGTAATATCCTGTGATGCAAAGTACTTTTTTATGTGCAAATTTTGCCATTTTGAATAAGGTTACACTTAATTTTAAGGTGAAATACATTGCACATACTCAAATAAGTACTGAGTAGTGTTAATTAACTACATGTAAAAGAGTTATGGTTAGGATTTGGTTTAGGGTTAGTTACCTGTAATTATGCATAATGTACTGTTATTACTATAGTAAGAAGGTTGGGAATGTAGTAACTAGGGTTGGGAATTGTAAGAAAATCTAACGATTCCGGTTGTGATTCCGGTTCCATTGAAATTATTAAACAACTATTAAAAAAATAGTGGTAAGGAATAGGGTTGGGTATCGTTTCAATTTTAACTATTGCGTTTCTTATCGATTCCTAATTTCGATTCCAATAAGGTAAAAAAACAAAACATAGGTATCATTCACATTTATTTTAGGTCCTATTGCAAAATATTTCATTGTAGCTGAATATCATGAACAAAAATCAACAGGCTAAAGAACACTTACACAAGGAGTCTGTGGTTTAAAAATACCATAGAAAAACAACTAGCCTAACTAATATACATTTCAAGCATTATTAAAGACAAGTAAACACTCAGTAATTAAAAACAAATAAATTAGCATTCACAACAAATAAATATAACTGAACAAATATTCGATTGAAATAAAGTGTTTTAAGATTTTCAGATATTCAGGTTCAGAAACTAATCAAATGTAAAAAAAAAAAAACTCTGCACATTATAAAGAAAGTCATTTGAGTCTTGAGTCAAGAACGAGTGAATTTTCTTTGTCCTTTGTTGTGTGATTAGTGTTATTATAGAGACTCAGCAGGAATATTAGGCTGCTGTCACTTTAAGAGCAGCACGGATCCATTCAAGCACGAGACGACTCGTTCGTTTTTTTCTGTGTTGCACGCATGTGTAACAGTATAGGTTTAAAATCACATTATAAACACTTTCTGTGCGCACGTTTTGGATGTGTGGAGCACAGAAAATGAATGGTTTAAATCACAATAAAATGCTTAAGAATAAATGTAGGGCGGGGCTTGATTTTGTCTGTGGGAATTGATTGGATGGTGGTGGTTAGCTATTGGCTGATCTCATGTGAGTGACAGGTTGCCCCGCCCTCGACATCAGAGGAGAGGGAGGGGAAGTTATTCTGATTCAAGATTACCAGGAACATGAATTTGAAAAAAAATATGTGCACGGATAAATAATTTATTTTATATACTGTAATATTCCATACCATATCCCTTTAAGATCTTAATTTATATCCAAGGCCCTCTTTTCAAAACAAGCATGCAAATTGTTGAATATTAGGTAGACCGTAAGTATTTGTCTTTCCAAAAAAAAAAAAAAATGAATAAAAAAATAGAACAAACGTATGGACACTGGGACAACGAACCCCTTTAGAGCTTCTCCTGATACCAATAAACGTTGTCACACACTGTTTGCCATTTTGAAGTTGTGGAAACAAGACATGCTGGGAAATGTGTTTGGTGTGAAACAGACATATGAACTGCTATGAGCAGTTGGAGTTTGTTTGGCTCATCCATCTGCTTTTTCTTGGCCGCCTGTATTGGTTGTAGCCAAACACACACTGGTGTGTATGGCACTCACTGTCTCAGGGTGGGGAACCAGTGAAGCGGGCCGGGCTAGGCTGGGCTGGGCTCTGCTGGGGGACAGATTGCCCTCCCCCCGGTGGGCCGCAGGGGACAGAGACCCAGCCAAGGCCCCGGGCAGAGTCTTCCTGTTTGCTCACTCATACCTGACCTGCTCAGCAGCACTTCACTCCCCGAGCGCTTCACGCTGAGATGAGCCCGAGGACGAGCTGAATAATGGAGCGAAGAGCTGATACAAAAACCCTGATCAACCTTACTAAAGCCAGTATTAAGCTGAAACCATCCGCTTTTCCATCATGATTGTCCCATGATCGATCATCATTGAAAATCTCTGCAATCAGCTTTTTAAAAAAATATGTCTCCTTTATTGAAGGAATCCAGACGCGTTCTGATCAATATCGGGACTCGGCAGTCTGCGGTTCTTAGTCTCGATCGATGTTTTCTCGTACAGTAAATCTGGAGAACAGAAGGAGAGGCTGTCCTAGTTTTCATGTCCCAATCTTTCATTTGTCTCTGTCTTTCTGGGTGTCCACCTGTGCTGTGTGATTTCTGGGACACTGACCAAGTGTTGTGTGGGTAAATATGGACGAAGCCGTTGACGCGCTGCTGCTCTCCTGTGGTGGACAGAAGCTGTGTGTGTCAGACGCGTGCTCGGATCTCACAGGGCACTCGTGAACAAGAAGAGCGCTCAACTGTATTGATCGTGCACTTGCATAAAGTGTACTTGAAATCTTAAAAGTATATATATATTTTTTTAAATGTACTTGCAGATAATATTATAATAATGACACAAAAGGCCACTTAAAGGGATAGTTCACCCAAAAATGAAAATTCTGTCAGTAATTACTCACCCTCATGTTGTTCAACCCCATAAGACCTTCGTTCATCTTCGGAACACGAATTAAGATATTTTTGATTAAATCTGAGAGCTGGATCACTCCTCCATAGGCTTCTAAGGGATTGAAACTTGCCAGCCCCGAAAAGTTATTAAAGACATCGTTAAAATCAGTGTTGGGAGTAATGCATTACAAAAGTAATGCATTACAGTAACATATTACTTTTTGCTGTAACGCAGTAGTGTAAGGCATTACTAATCAATTTTCAGTAATATTTTACTCGGTACATGTTCAGTAAGGCTTGCGTTACAACAGACTTTTAGTTTTGATTGTAAAAAAACAAAAACAAAAAAAAACAGCAAGACCGCGAGACATTAACGAATGAAAAATGCAAGTAGGCTAAATTACCTGTTCGTGGTCAGTCAATAGCCGCGTGTGATGTCCAAGTCTGTAAATAAAGACTACATGGCAGCGTATGATATATTTGTATAGCGATTTATTTTTTACAGGAGTGCCGTGAGGTATGATTTCGGCCTCTGTGCTCGCGCTGGCCAGTGGAAAAGCGGCTAATGGTGAAGATGGCATGAAGAAGACTATACATTCACGAGATGGACGTATGCGCATTAGGCTATTCGTTCTGTGTTTTCTTTCTAAACAGTTTGGCAATGTTTATGTGGTATTTTTCATGTTTTCATCACGCAATCATGTTTTTGATGCGGTGGTGACGCGTTCATGTAAGGGCAGCGGCGCTGCCGATAAAGCACCTAAAAGCTGTCACAAAGAACCGGCAAAAGCAATGATTATGAATATGTCAAATATAGCAAGGAGACATTTTAATTGTTTATTAATAAAGTCAAGATGAAGTTGACGATGCTGACTCGCGATCTTCGCAGTAGGCTAGTGAATGCACCAGAGAGAAATGCACATTTCATTTCATAAGCAGAGAGCAGTCTGTTTTCTTTCATTTTGAATTGTTCTGTGTACAAGTAGACATTTCAATATAGATATATTTTTCAGGTCCGTGAATAAGCTACCTTATACGCGGAGTTTCGGTTCATTTATGAGACGCACTCCAGTTCACGCGCCGGCACCTCCGTGTAGTGATTATCTATAATTGTCTGCTATATTTAGCCTACTTCTTATTTATTAAATCCAGGCAATTGGTTGATGAAACATTGATTAAAATTAAGATACAATTAATACAAAACGAAATTCACTTTAAAGAAAGGCTTTGTGTCTTCTGTGTAAGGTCTCTGTGAAAGTTTTAAAGCAGTCTTTTAGTGCCGCTTCAGAGCGGTTGCGTCCATAACGGAGAACTGTCACGTCTGTAACATTGTTTTTTCCTCATAAATGCGAACACGAAAAATAAAATAAAATAAAAATAAAATAAAATATTTTATGTTCTGTGGAGAGCCAACCCTTCTTCATCCGATTTGCGCAGTGTAATTCACAGAATTACAAAAAAAAAAACGTTGCCTCCTAAAAGTTAAAGATTTTTTTTTTGTCATGCATGACTGTCTATTTCCCTAATATTAAATATAAAACGCATGTGTAGACTGATATTTTTCTAATGTCTGGACTCCTTTCAGGGAGGAGCCTATGGATAAACAGACGTTTCAACAGTTTGGTATTAAAGAATTTTCTGAGTTTTGACTGCAAATGTCATGTCCATAACACTGGAATTCCCAAATTTTAAATAATTTATCCTCAACCAGTTTTGTGGTGTAGGTCTACGTATTTTATAATGTTAAGTTAACTTCAAATAATACTAATAGTAATTTTAAGATGTGGTAGCATTGGATCTGGATGGTATGGATAACGCTGGGAGTTGGAAGGGGTGTGTCGCGATTCTGCAGGTTCGTGGATCTGAGTGTCGCGATTTCGGTTTCATATCGCATATCGTTACAGCCCTAGTCATTTTAGAATGTTAAGTTATACTTCTGTAGTTATTTTGGTGAAAGTAACTCAAAAGTTATACAGGAGTAATGCAACGCATTACAATTCTGAGACAGTAATATTGTAAGGTAATGAATTACTTTTAAATAACAGTAACAAGTAATATATAATGTTTTAAAGTTTGGAAGTAACTTGCACAACACTGGTTAAAATAGTCCAAGTGACTACAGTGGCTCAATCTTAAGTTCATCAAGCACAATTCAATACACAATTCAAATGGTCCTACCTTCTTTCCTCCAACGCTGGCTCTGACTCCACCCATTCGAAGAACATGGACGCGCAATCATGCACGAGCGAAAAGTCAGATGCGCGAGAGATTGTAATGACGATTTACTACTAATCATGGAACCGGCTTTACTGACGAGATGCACATGCGTCACAAGCTTTGAGTATGCGCACAAAGGGGGTCACGCGCGCTGGGGGGAGGGGGGTGTGGTACGACCGTTTGATTGACGAACTTACTGTCCAATGATTCCAGGTGGTCTTGGAAATGATTGGCTGGAGTTTTTCGAGTCCTGCCCATTCCACAGATGATTAAATTACTTAATTTTCATTTCAGTGCTTCTAACTTATGGCTATTTTCCACTACATGGTACAGCTCGGTACGGCTCAGTACGGTTCGGCTCGGCACGGTTCGGTTCGCTTCGCTTTTCCACTGCGTGGTTCGACTTGGCTCGGCGCAGCACTGCTCGGCGCGGCACGGCTCGGTTCGCTTTAGCTCGTTTGCTTTTCCACTGCAGTTAGTACCGCTTCAAAGTGGGTGGGATTATGACTGATCGTTATAGTTTATCCGCTCCTCGGCAACCAACAAGAGGAACGTCTGCGCTTCTCGTCCACTGACCACGATTCAGCCATTTCTTTTTTGGAAGTTTTTTTTCTTCAAGCAAGTCAAGCAAGTAGTTTTAAAACAGGTGCTACAGCGGTGGCTGTTACTGGCTATTTAAATCTAGCGGGTTTGATGTCTCGCAAATACAATGATGCTGGTAGTGACGATTCTGTCTGTCTGACCAATCAGTGATCTACAGTGCTTCCACGTCACATTTTAGTATCGGTACGGTACGCTTGGAACCTCAACAGAGGTGGTACCATTTAAAGCGAGCCGAAGCGAGCCGTACCGTACCATGCAGTGGAAAAGCGCCACAAGTGAGCCGTGCCGAGCCGAGCCGTACAGTACCATGCAGTGGAAAAGCGCCAAAGCGTGCCGTACCGAACCGAACCGTACCATACCATGCAGTGGAAAAGCGCCATTAGAACCTCAACAGAGGTGGTACCATTTAAAGCGAGCCGAAGCGAGCCGTACCGTACCGTACCATGCAGTGGAAAAGCGCCACAAGTGAGCCATACCGAGCCGTACCGTACCATGCAGTGGAAAAGCGCCAAAGCGTGCCATACCGAACCGAACCGAACCGTACCATGCAGTGGAAAAGCGCCATTAGTGGCTGTAAGTGGGTTAGGAATAGGATTTCAAGTTATTTTGAAAAAATGGACAAAAAAGAGAATCACATACCCCTCCTTTAATTTGTGTTCCGAAGATGAACGAAGGTCTTACGGGGTTGGAACAACATGAGGGTGAGTAATTACTGACAGAATTTTCATTTTTGGGTGAACTAACCCTTTAAGTGGCCTTAAGTAAGGAGAGTGCACTTTAATGACCGTTTCTTAATACACTTCTAGAAAGCCAGAGACAATACTAGACCAGAGACGATGGTAACATTAGGGCTATATATACATAAGGACTACTGACTAAACAAGAAACACCTGAACACAATGAACCAATAAGAATGTAACACGAGAGACTAGGGAAGCACATGACATGATCACATGACGGGAAGGGAATCACATGACAAAATCAGGAACCTAGACAACGCCAAATTAGAAAATAAAAGACATAAAACATTAAAGTGAAAACCAAACCCAAAACCAAACGTGACAAATGTCAAATTAAAGTTTTGCTTTAAAGTACATTTTAAATCATTGTTTTAATGATCTTTTTAACCCAGCAGCCATATCACCCTATAGCCCAAGACTGGTTGCCCACTGATGCTAAGCAGGGCTGAGCCTGGTTAGTACCTGGATGGGAGACCTTCTGAGAAAACCAGGTTGCTGCTGGAAGCGGTGTTAGTGAGACCAGCAGGGGGTGCTATCCCTGTGGTCTGTGTGGGTCCTAACACCCCAGTATAGTGATGGGGACACTATACTGTCAAAATAGCACCGTCCTTCGGATGAGATGTTAAACCGAGGTCCTGACTCACTGTGGTCATTAAAAATCCCAGGATGTCTTTCGAAAGAGTAGGGGTGTAACCCCGGCATCCTGGCCAAATTTGCCCCTTGGCCTCTGTCCATCATGGCCTTCTATTCATCCCCATATACTGATTGGCTTCATCACTGTCTCCTCTCCACCAGTAAGCTGGTGTGTGGTGGGCGTTCTGGCGCAATATGGCTGCCGTCGCATCATCCAAGTGGATGCTGCACATTGGTGGTTGTTGAGGAGATTCCCCCCCTTCTATGTAAAGCGCTTTGAGTGTCCAGAAAAGCGCTATATAAATGTAATGAATTATTATTATTATTATTATGTTGTGTTTTAAAGAAGAACCCTTATTTTGACATTGTAAAGTATGTGATTTTTGAACTGTAGTGTTATTTGATAATACAAGATAATATATTTTAAATGTTCTATAAATTTGTACTAAACTTCATCATTAAGTCCTCTTCACTCCAAGAATGATAACTATAACGATATAACTGTATTTCATCCACACCAGCGGACGATATCGTCCTGTTTATTATAATCGCACATTCAGTTTTTCCGTCTGTAGCTTTAAATGCTCGAGCTCTTAAAGCAGGAAGGATTCTGATTGGCTGTCAATGTTTTTATCATTCATCAGCTGGAAAAAAAATCGTTCTGTAAGTGATTTCAATGATATTGTTTCTCTGTGCCGTTATCATTATAGTTGTGGTGTGGGATCTGCTATTCTTATTTAGAATTTTTTTTAGAGCTATATCTTAAATCATTATAGTTATTGTCCTTGGTGTGAACAGGCCTTTACAGCTGTATAATAACAAATATATTGAAATACATGACAAACAAGTTTCAATATAAATGGCATAAATGCTTGTCAGTACATTCAGCAGTACACTTTAACCATATCTCAAAGACAATAGAAGTAACCATGACATTGCATATAAGTGCATCTTTATGTAATATAAGTAAGTGTAGTATCTTCTTAAAATGAATGACCAAGTTAGAAACAGAGCTTAGAAACACATGACTGAAGTTAAACAAGGGCCATATTAGTACAAATGTATTTGAATGCAAGCCTATATAGGACTTTTGACTCTACAATTAAATTGATTGTGACGTAATTCTTGCAGTGACATATGAGACATACTGGATCTTCTCATATGCAGATATCAATACTGGATGAGTGTAATCTTAAAAAAAAAAAAAAGGTTATTGCGTATTATCATGCCAATTTCGTATCTGTGTGTGCATATAATATGAACTATGGCTACAGTGCTTTACAATGATCCAAAGCCTGCAACACTTCATCCCTGCTATCATATTCAGGTCTCGTAACAACGGAAGAAAATATATGCAAAACTACTTTTCTTGTGATATTTGGCTAGATTATGTTTTTCTCAGCGGTCCGGGAATTTAGGTCAGCATGATGCAATCACAGCTGAAGAGTCAGTAACTGGCCTCCTGAACGAGATTAAACATCTTAGCCATCGCCTGTTTGAAATTATGATGGATGAAGACTCTACAAGTGAAATTCAGCAATGCATTCCTATATTATGCAAGGAAAGGAGCCTTCAAATGTTAAAACATCACATTGAAAGTAATATTCCAGCTTAAATGCAGTTTAAAGAACTAAGGCACTGGCGAACTCCGTGTGAAGCACACGCTCATTCAAATGAGGCATAACCAAACTTTATTGGTATTAGTATTATAAACAATAACAATGATAAGAAGAAATTTTTGGAAGTTGCTATAGTTGTTTCTCACTTAACTTTACTTTAAAAGATTAACATTAAATGTTAATATCACAAGATGCATGTGAGAGACTGCTAATAGCATGCACTTTCAGGGTGTGTTCACACTTGACATGTTTGGTTGGATTAAAGCGAACTGTGGTGCGATTTCTCTGTTAGTGCGGTTCATTTGAATAAAAAAAAGAAAATAAAAATTCTGTGTTTGGAGGGGAAAGAGTTACGGGTGTATTCACACTTGTAGTTAAGTTCGCTTGGTTCAATTGGTCCAGACCAAAAAAAAAGAAACAATTTAGTGTGAGTTCACACTTGGCATGTTTGGTTGTGAACAAGTGTGAACGCTGCCATCCGAACCCTGGTGCCACCAAACAAGCGGAACGAGACGCTGAAAAGATGGGTCTCAGTCCACTTCCAAACATACTCTGGTGCGGTTCGACTGAAATATAAACACAACACGGACCAAAGACATGTAAACGAACCAAAACAGGACATGATGTCACAAGATGTGACCCTAAAAAGGACAGAAGGCTCAAGCATACCTGTTTTATCTCGTCATAGTCACGATGTTCCCCATTACAGTTCAGTTCAGTCTCCTCACAGCAGATCTTCGTTTGTGTGTGACGGAGGGATTCCTGCTGCTGTTTTGACTCCTTTGGTCCGTGTTGTGTTTATATTTCAGTCAAACTATATATTTCACACTTGTTCACAACCAAACATGCCAAGTGTGAACTCACACTAAATTGTTTCTTTTTTTTTGGTCCTGACCAAATGAACCAAGCGAACTGAACTACAAGTGTGAATACAGTCGTAACTCTTTCCCCTCCAAACACAGAATTTTTCCAGGTGTCCGTGTTTTCACTGTTATATGGTATGGGGTGCTATGACGCATCTGCTGAAAGAGTCCAGAATATCCTGATCAAAACGCATGCGAAGATGACGCAAGAAACAAACAATCTCATATGTAATCAGATGCATATGTAAAACAACACAATCATCAACTTTAAACAGAATATAAATCAAAACTGCCTAATGTTACTGAATAAAATGTTGACCCAGGATGAGCTTTAGGACTGTGAAGCTTTGGGGGTGTTTATGGACTCGATCAACTCCATCTGTGTTTTGATCATCGTTCTGAATCTGATTGAGACGCTCTTTGACAAAAACGTGATTTTTCTCAGTTTTTTGCTCAAAATGTTGCTTTTTTATGAAATCCACATAAAAAAAAGAATGCATTAATTTTTTTTTTTTTTTAAAGCAGAGGCTCTTTTCTTTCTTTTGAAATATTGCATGTTCAGATGAACCTACATGATGAACATGCAACAAAATATTCTGGGGGCCATGACATTTTTTTGAAAATTACCAAAAACACTGGCGGTGGCTGGCAACTTTTTTCAAAAATGCTGGCGGGTACAGAGTTAATTACCTTTTAAGTAACTATGCTTAGAACTGGTATTTTCCTTTATTAGGTTAATATATATTTTTTGCATTTATGTTAAGCATCAGTTTTGATGCGAACATAAACCTTATTCGTAGTGAAATGTTCCTGTACTTGACTTCACAGTGAGCGCTTATGCTGTCATTTCAGTCATTGAGTGTCATTGGTGACACAGCTTTTGCTTCTGCTTTAAGGTCAAGCCTTAAAAAATTGGGTTATTGACACCTACGACTTGGGAGATGGCCGATCATCATTTTGAATTTTGTGATGGCAGCTGGGGTGGCAAAATACATTTTAGGGGAGGTCAGTGCAACCCCAGGCAACCCATCTGGATACTTCCCATTTTGAAAATATTGCCTGAACACCTACTGTACACATTATACATTCTAGCCCGAGACTGATGATGCCTACCAATTTGAGTTCGTTTAATTCTACATATCTTTTGCACGATGCCTGCTAGGACATCTGTTCCCAACAGGGGGGTCGCGGCCCACAAGGGGGCCTCAGCGAGCTCTGTGGGGGGTTGCGTCATATTTTGAAAGGTTTGAGCAATGAGCATTAAATAAAAGTCCTTAACTTTTTTCTGTTCAAAATTGACTAAATTTATATAATGAGCGAGTTCATCATGAATCCATTTTCCAATCCCTGTTTTTGTCTTGTCCTGAACCACTATGGTACACCTATAATAAGTGTTTACATTGGGACTATTTTACACTGGTTCGGGATCGCTGCGGAGTAGCCCAGTACCTGCGTGACTCGTCATAGACGGACACAGAGAGATGTAGTTCCGGCTACAATGTTCTTCCGAAAGACGCATTATTCTGTTAATAAACGCAAGTTTATTATCGCTCGCTATAGCGCCAAAAGCGTAAAAAATAAAGCCTCACATTGATAAACCCTCACAAATAACATGCAAGTATTGAGGCCCCAGACAACAGTCATTTAGTAATAGCCTATATTCTTTCTTTTTTTACCTACACACCAGTGTGAATATTTTTGTTTTTGCATTTCAAATAGGGCCAATATATAGGCTTCTCCTAGGCTTACGTTTTTAAATTACAAAGGGCCTACTGATGTTTTTGTTATTGTATTTTCAATATTATAGGCTATTATTTGTGCATAAACATACCGTTTGTTTGAAAACAACATATTTTGTCATCCTTGGTGCAAGCTTACAAGAGCGATAATATCATTAAATGTGAAGGGGGGCCCTAAAATATTTTCTTGAGAAAAAGGGGGTCTCAGACAAAAAAAGGTTGGGAACCACTGTGCTAGGATACGGAGAAGGAAGTTTTTTTTTGCCTAGAGAACTGGAAAAATTTAAGAGAGCTCAAATAATGCACAGTTTAAACATTAATTATTTGTGTAAACGCTTTAATGAAAATTTGAGTTTCTCATTCCTGAGAAGTATAAGCATTTTTCCATTGTTTTCACAAACTGTTCATTGTCACCCTTACAGCTCATAACATCTTCCTTTGTACTAAGAGATTTTCCTTTAAACATGTTTTCATGTAATTTCTTCCTGTCTGCTTCCCACACCAGTGGGCTGTTAGTTAGCAACGTACGTTGCTTTCAGGACATATTCACTCAGCTTAACCTTCAAATGTCAACAGAAGGAACTCTTATTTTTCCCCTAAGGAACACAATAGATCTGAAGTATTCAGGTGATTCAGCACCTTTTTATGTAGTTGTTTTCCAGCAATAAATAATGACCAAACTTCAGTTATAATGTTTCTTTACAGATCTACGTCTTTATAGAAGCAATTAAAACTAGTTTGTACTGTATACACTAAAAAAAAAAGTACTTTTGGCCAAATGTATAAAAATACTCTAATTTGTTATGTGTACTCTAATATGTGTTTTTCTCAACATATATTAATGGTTTAGTTCCTTAAATGTAACCTTAAACTAACCTTAACATTTTTTTAAAAATAAAACATATATATATATATATATATATATATATATATATATATATATATATATATATATATAGTAAAAAGATTATTATTATTATTTTATAAACTTAATTTAACCATAAACAAAACCTAAATTAACCATAATGTGAAAGTAAAATTTGTATTTAAGATTAAACCAAAAACATTTTTAGTCGATGTTTAATTTAGTTTACTTACTATAAATAAAGACAGTAATAAGAAAGACCTTAATGTTTCAGTGTATTAGGCAGAGCCGGTCCGAGCCTTTTGGGGGCCCTAAGCAGAATTTGATTTGGGGGCCCCTCCCACTAGTCACCTGTGCTTGACGATTATTGATGATTACATTACAAATGTCACGCAATAATGATACATTATAAATTAATACAGTGAGGTTATGTATTAATACAAAATAAATACTTAATAAAAAATAGATGCCTAATTAAATAAAAAAGTTTTAACTTTTACTTTATTCTTTTACTAACTCTTTGAAACTTCTTAAAACAAACTGTCTCAAAACATATAAAATAAATTATTTGCTAAAATAATGACAAAACTGAGAAATCAGAAACATAAGAGCAAGGGTTCAACAATGACAATTATTGTTGAAAACTGTAAAAATATTATTATTTCTCAACTGTCTCAATACAGTGTAACTGTCCTCAAAATCTTTATTATTATTATTGTATTATTGGATTGTACATGACAGAATCCAACAAAGTCTGTTACTATAATACCGGTAATGATGTACTGGCGCTCGTTGTATGTGTGTATGCAATCTATTTTTCCCCTCGGGGCTTGCCGTTGATAGGAATGGGTCTTGCGGACTTGGTACTGGAGTGTCGCGGGTTTTTGGAGTTAGTGATCTGATGTGTGGTATAATAAAGTGGAGAAGAGTTCAAACTGCTATGTTTATTATTTATTCAAACTGCTACCCTTACACCTAGAAGGTTAAGTTCCCCTGCGGCTATTTTCTCCAACTTAAACCGATACCGTGACTATGCGCAGTTGCGCACGAATTGTCTATGCACTCGCGAGGTGTCTAGATTATGCACATGACTTAAACGCTGGCAGACACAGCAGCAGTTGTAGGCAGGTATATTGATCATGAAATCAGAATTTTCTTGTCTTGAATTATTCGTTCATTCATTCATTCATATTCATTCATTCATTTATGTCACTTGTTTAAGTCATCTAAAAAAATGTAAAAAAAAAATTAAACTCGATTGGGGGGCAAACTGCCCCTGGTGGCCAGCCGCTTAGTTCGCTTATGCCTCGGGCCGGCCCTGGTATTAGGGACCATAAATGGAGCAACAGTAGTTATACTTAACTATTTAAATGCATTATTCCATTTCCAAGCACTCATAAAGCTGATGTTAAAAGTGTTTCCAGCTGTGCAAAGCAGAAAAATGGGTTACTTTAAGAGCTACATACACTGTCTGCTTAAAAACAAAATCAAATCCTGCACCAACGTCAGCCCATAAGATGGAGGTCTTCCTCTCTAGAGTGGCAGGATGTTGGACGAGTGATGCTCAGGAAGGCTTTGGCAGGCCAACAAAGACAGACCCTCAGCTGTAGGGTGTAGGTTTTCAGGACCAGCATCCCCTTTGGCAGGCGCACAGAGGCCGCTGCCATAAGCCGGGGATGAGGACCCATGAGACCCTGGCTTTTATTTACTCAGGCGGCTAGCGTCCTGTACATTTCTCGTCTGAGTGAAGTAAGAGTAAAAACAAGCTCATGGACACTAGACAATCCTGACATTGACATCTTAAAGTGTGTTAAATCACAGTTGGCTTGCTGATCGTAAGTACATTATTATATATTTTATTGCATTATGGGTAACCATTTGTGTTAGCATTGTGACTGAGCATTGGTGATACATTAGTTAGTTCTAAACTGTGCAATAGAAAAGGGAGAATTATTCAGATTGTGTATCTTGGGCTGAGCTGTGTAAAGCTTTGTGTTTAGAGGAACAGCAGGTCAACCTCTATTGTTATCTGTTTCCTGAAGATAGGCTGTCATGGCTTGAGTGCTCATAAATGCATGTTACCCTGGCAGAACCTGAGGTAAAAACAATGGAAGAGACATGAATATGTGAGTAGGTTGCTTGAAGATGTCTCATAAATCCTAGCCATTTCCCCTTGTTTTTAAGTAGGGATATGGAAAACTTTACCAGCCTATGGTTTATTTGAAGAACTAGTTAGTTCCCTTTAAGTCGTTCACTCCCGACATCATGTCAGGTCAGTGAACCGACGAATTTATATCCCAATTCATCGGTTCACTGACCCTAAGTGACGTCTCCATTCCCTCCTTCAGGGAGCGAGGTTTACATATGTAACGGAGACATTTTAAGGAAGGCCTGTATAATTAGGTTGCATATGTCCACCAGCTCCTGATCAGCCATATTTATTTGAGATATACGGACACTAAGCAAAGCCCTTCAAATAGTGTAATTAATAGGTAATAAACTATGTCAGAACCTTTGTACTTGGGTGATTCTATCTCTGCGTGCAAAAGTTCATTACTGTTAGGTTAGAAATATGGTGATTGCACAACGTCCAACAGTTTGAGACTTTTTGTGTACTGCAACTATTTTAAAGTGATAATTTTTCTGTTTAAGTTTAAAAAAAAGAAGCAGCAATGCTTTTCATTGGGTGTACTTACTTTTTCAGAGCAATGTAATAATGTGAGCACTACTCACACCAGACAATTTCATGGGTGAGAGTGATTGTCTGGAAGTTTATTGTTGAATGCAAAGAATCTGCACAAAAGTGGTGCTTTGATGGCTATGGTTGATGCTTTAAATTGGATGAATTTGGGAGACAAAACCTTTCGGTTTTAGTAATTTCCAGTGCTGACTATTAGCATAAATAAATTACAACATGCTATCAGCGTGCCAAAATGCTTGCAAAGAGGTGACTCTTACTTATTTGAAAATTTCATCTCATTTTAAATCCATATCATATACAACTATTCAACTCAGTATCTTCAACTCACTGTCATTCAACAACCGACTGGTCGATTAGTCGACCAACTTAGACTTTCCTTATATTGGAGGAAATTTTACTTAAATGTTGTGGCTGGTCACCTTTTTGAATGATTGCAAACTCTGTTGGGTATATACTTCAGGTATATAACCATAACACATTACAGCCACTCGCGCAACATAACTAATTATATAAAACTAAAAACCTGACTGAACTTCGTGTTAATGTCAAATTTATTTCCATAATGCACATCATGATACATAGTTTCAAAGCAGATGTAGATAAAATATTGCATACAAAAAAGAACAGCTTAAGGCGAGACACGGCAGGCAAAAACATCGGGGTTTTTTTTCACTGGTCAATTTTGAGATATTTGTCTTCAATAACATGTCTTTTCAGACTTGTGGTGAAAAAAAGTCCGAAATACACATTTAGGTCTTTATTTTACTACACTTTGTCCGTTTGCGTCTGTAGATTTTGCCTAAATTCATCAAAAGTTGGCGTTCTAAATCATCCCGCTGCACCGCGAGCGCTGCCGGCACCCTGTCATCACACACACCGTTAGAAAGCTCTCTCTCTCTCCTGTACAATGCTGTCGAATCCATATATGGTAATTTCCTTTTTATCAGCAACCAATCGTGAAAGTAAAAGGGGGGATTTAACTCTAAATGCGCAATCTCGTTTTACAATATAAATATTTAAAGCCCGTTTTCTCAAAATGACTTTTCTCTCATACTCCAAGTCCGAAATCTCCAGTTCAGTAGCACCTATATACACCAAACTTTCCAGTCTTGTACCTAGTTATATTATGAAGATTTTTCTAATATATTTGTAAATATATTATTCCTAGCCTGATTTATATAGTATTTTATTCCAAAAGACATGGCGAAAATATTTTTTTTAAGGCTATTGACAGTATATTCTGATTTACAGGATAACAAAAGTAGATATCCATAAATCCCTCTGTAATTTTTTCCCCATCTAATATGTGAACACAATGAAAAAATAATTTTGAACCTGGCTTTGTCCAATACTTAGATTTCGTTTTTTAAATATATGCAAATTAGCGCATATTTAATTAGATAATGCCTAATTTGCATATTTAAACATTAAATTACAGAAAACTTGTAATACATTTTTTTCTTATCTCAATGTAGGTATTTAACTGGGAAAGTTTCATGGTGATATCTGCTAGTTAAAAATGTTACCCTATTCACCTGTAGTGTCTCGCCTTCAGCGGTGCATATATATTTTTTGACACCCATATTAACACACTTCTGTCAGGACCACTATCGTTAAATACGATTGACAATTAGCATAGGATTGGCGGTATGGTTCCGTTCTGGGCGAGAACTACCTGCACATCCATGCAGCCTAGCATGGATAATAGCAGGGAGAGCAGCAATAACCCCCTTAGAGTAAACAGAACAGAACCAACATGAATGCATGCAATATCGTTAATTCAAGATTTCTAAAGTTCAACATAATTTGAGAATTTATTCTCATTCAAGGGGAATCAGAATGCCAAATCCTTACTGACGAGAGGAGGAGCTGAGGATGGAGGAGGGTAATTAGCTCCTGAGAAACACGATAGCTGTAATACTGAAGGAGCTTATATATGTATACAGGGATAGGCGTCGTATTCCTATAGGTAGACTTGGATCAGCTGAGAGTCAGCAGATGCGAGCTTGACTAACGTGACCTGCCAGAACTAATGCTACGCTTGATGATTGTGTCTTATCAAGGGACACTTAAATCATGGTAGCATATCATCAGGAAACAGATAGAATTGCATCTAGACAACGAGTGATGAAGGCAGGGGTCTGTGAGTTGTCAGCGAATCTAGAAGTCATTTTCTATAACATTCTATTGTAACTTTCCTAAAACAAGTCCTTGGTTAATGTATAATGACTCCTACCCAACCCCCCATACATGTTTTTTTTATTATTCAAACAAAACAAATATATTGTCTGTATCATAGTTTGAAAGACTAGCATACTTGCAAATATTATTGGAATACGTGGCGTAATGGACCTTGCTTTTCATCTAACTTGACCATAAAAAAATAAACAAATATAATTTTGAAATTATACACAATACAGTCACAAATGCAATTTTGTTAAAAGATAGACATCTTGTTGCATCTGTATACCACAAAACAGTAAAAAGTTATCATAATCTGTCTTGTCTTCTGGATGTTTTTGACAGATGGAACTGATATAGAAGATGACCCATCCTGCTCTTGGCCTGCATCCTCGCCATCTAGTAAAGACCACACATCTCCAGGCCATATTGATGACTATGAGTATGGTGAGGATGAAGGAGGGGCCAACCTACCCTACCCATGCCAGTTTTGTGCAAAATCCTTCAGTCGCCTGAGTTTCCTTAAGTGCCACGAACAAAGTCACAGAGATAAACTTCCCTTCAGCTGCACATACTGCAGTCGCTTGTTCAAGCACAAGCGCAGCCGTGACCGACACATCAAGCTTCACACTGGTGACAAAAAGTACCACTGCGGAGACTGTAATTCTGCTTTCTCACGTAGTGATCATCTAAAGATCCATATGAAAACACACGCTGCCAACAAGCCCCATAAATGCCCAGTGTGCCGCCGTGGGTTCTTGTCCACCAACTCGCTTCATGGACACATGCAGGTGCATGAACGTGGGAAGGATGGAGCGAAAAGATTGTCTCCTCAAGAATGGAGGTTAAAAGAGACACGCAAATGCAGCCGCTGTGAGGAGGGTTTTGACATGCCTGAAGAACTGCAGAAGCACATTGCAGAAAGCCACCCAGAGTGCTCTTCTCCTGTAGGAGGGAGTCTAGAACCTGGTCTGCAGTGCATTTATTGCCACGAGCCGTTCAGTGATGAGGTAACGCTTCTTAGCCACATCGATCAGGTGCATGGGAGAGACCAGAAGAGCAACACATGCACTGTGTGCTTTGAGAACTTCCCCACTGTAGAGGAGCTGTACAATCACATGGATATTCACCAAATACCAGAGTCCAGCAATAGCCCCTCTGTGTTGCCCGTAGGCTATACTTCTGTTTCAAGCACTACCCCAGACTCTAACCTTTCTGTTGACAGTTTGTCCATGATGGAGACCATTTCCACAGTCCCCAAGACACGTGGGAGAAGAAAGAGGGCCACTCATAATGATGTGTATAGGCGATCTGCCAAACAGCCAAAAATTGAATACAGCTGCATTTACTGCAACAAACAAGTTTTCTCAAGCCTCGCTGTGCTGCAGATTCATCTTAAAACAAAGCATGTTGACAAGCCAGAGCAGGCGCATACCTGCCAATTTTGCTTGGAGATCCTTCCATCCCTTTGCAATTTGAACGAACACCTGAAACAGATCCACAATGCCGAGGATCCCTCAGGTGTACTTGCTAACCTGTCTGATGGCCTGCTACAGTGCAATTTCTGCCCAGAGGTGCTTGGAGATCTTAATGCTCTGCAAGAGCACATACGGCACTCACATGGCTTTCCTAGTCCAGTAGCCAAAGAAAGCAATGCATTCTTTTGCCCCAAGTGCTTTATGGGATTTTTAACTGAGGCCACTCTAGAGGAACATGTCAGACAGACCCATTGTGACTCTGGAAGCTTGCACTTTGACTCTCCTCTAGCCGTCACTCCAAAAGATCCTGTTGTGGAGATCTATTCTTGCTCTTACTGTACCAACTCCCCCATTTTTAACAGTGTTCTGAAGCTTAACAAACACATAAAGGAGAACCACAAGAACATCCCTCTTGCACTGAATTATATCAACAATGGGAGAAGATCTCTGCGAGTCCTCAGCCCCTCATCGCCAGTGTCTGTAGAACAGGCCTCACTATTCAAACAGAACAGCACTTCCTTATGTTCAAGCGAGTTCATTTGTAACCAGTGTGGGGCTAAGTACACCAGCTTAGACCTTTTCCAGACACACCTAAAGACCCACCTTGATGGTGTCGTGCCACAGCTTACCTGTCCACAGTGCAACAAGGACTTTCCTAACCAGGAGTCTCTGCTTAAACACGTGACTGTTCATTTCACCATCATGTCTACATACTACATCTGTGAGAGCTGTGACAAGCAATTCACATCCGTTGATGACTTGCAGAAACATCTCCTGGATATGCACACCTTCATGTTTTTTCGCTGTACTCTCTGCCAGGAGGTATTTGACTCTAAAGTGTCAACTCAACTCCATCTTGCAGTGAAGCACAGTAATGAGAAGAAGGTATACCGATGTACTTCCTGCAACTGGGATTTCAGGCATGAGGCTGACCTTCAATTGCATGTCAAACATAGTCACCTTGAAAATCAGGGCTGCTCACACCGTTGCATTTTTTGTGGTGAGTCCTTTGGCACAGAAGTAGAGCTGCAGTGTCATATTACCACCCATAGCAAGAAATACAATTGTCACTTTTGCTGCAAAGCCTTCCATGCTGTTTATCTGCTAGAACGTCACCTTCGTGAAAAGCATTGTGTGTTTGAGGGAAAGACCCAGAACTGCAGCACCAATGGATCCATGTCAGGTAGCGGTGATTCAGTTGCCAAAGATGATGGAGACTTCCAGGGCTTTCTGACCAACAGCCATGGAGGAACTGGTGCAGGGGAGTCTCGCAACAGTCATGATGGCAGCGAAGAAGACTTTGATACCTCAGAGGTCATGTATAGCTGTGACATCTGTGGTGCATCCTATACCATGGAGTCCCTCCTAACCAATCACCAATTTCGTGACCATAACATTCGCCCAGGAGAGAGTGCTATGCACAAGAGAAAGGCAGAAATGATCAAGGGAAACCACAAATGCAACGTCTGCTCTAGAACCTTCTTCTCGGAAGGAGGACTTCGGGAGCACATGCAAACACACATAGGGCCTGTCAAACACTACATGTGTCCCATTTGTGGAGAGCGCTTCCCTTCACTACTTACTCTGACAGAACACAAGGTCACTCACAGCAAAAGCCTGGACACTGGAAGCTGCCGGATTTGCAAATTACCTCTGCAGAGTGAGGATGACTTCCTAGAGCATTGTCAGATGCATCCAGATTTGCGTAACTCTTTGACTGGTTTCCGCTGTGTTGTCTGCATGCAGACTGTCACCTCAACCCTAGAACTCAAAATCCACGGCACCTTTCACATGCAAAAGACTGGACCAGCATCTACAAATCACCAAACCTCATGTTCAGCTGCCACACAACTTCAACACAGTCAAAGCCAGAACGTCTTCAAGTGTGCTGCATGTCTCAAAGAGTTCTACTCTAAGCAGGACTTGGTGAAACTTGACATTAATGGTTTGACATATGGCCTGTGCACGTTATGTGTCAATGCTGCTGGTAGCAAGAGCTCAACTGTAAATGGAGGGAAACAGTTGC
The DNA here is from genome assembly GCA_026230005.1 of Gila orcuttii. Taxonomy (NCBI): domain Eukaryota; kingdom Metazoa; phylum Chordata; class Actinopteri; order Cypriniformes; family Leuciscidae; genus Gila; species Gila orcuttii. Next base: position 46,451,075 of record JAPDVR010000008.1, on the reverse strand, counting down.
ATCATGGGTCTCTAACGTCAACGGGTCCTGCTGCTGGATGGACCCAAGGGGAAAGCCTTTGCCCTGGTCCTGTGAAGAGAAAGACTGTCTCTTCTTCTTCCTCGTCTTCATCAGTATCACCCTCTATTTCCAAGACCCGTTGTACCAGTTGCAATGTTAAATTCGAGTCAGAGGCGGAGCTTCAGGCACACCTGCAGTCAGTACACAGAGACCAAACACCGGAGGGTGCTCACTTCAGGACTCCCGAGGGCTCCCCCATGTCACGAGTTAGCCCCACCCAAAGTGATGAGGTAAGGTGTGCCTCACAGTAAACCTACATACTCAGTATATTTGCCATCAATACAATAGTGATAATTATTGTTTTTAAAGATTAATTGTATAGGACTATTTACTTAATTAAAGAGGAGTGGGAAAAACAACAACAAAATATTTTTATGCGTACAAAATACATGTATTTTCTTGTTTAAGCATTGTCCAACACTATTCATCTTTATTCTTTTTTTTCACTGTTCAGAAGAAGACTTACCAGTGCATCAAGTGTCAGATGGTCTTTTACAGTAAATGGGACATTCAGGTCCATGTTGCCAATCATATGCTAGGTAAGACTTAATCTTAATTGGATCTGCATCAACTGGCTAAACATATTTTAATGTCAATTTTGGGTATGTGACCCCAACATGACCCCCTTTTCCTTTATTTCTATTTGGTTCAGATTATTTTTATTTATTTATTACACCTTAATGATATTACTGGAAAACCCATTGAAATATATCTATTGTCAAAGAATGTCAAAGAGAACAAAGTTTCAGTGTGAAATTTATTTCAGGCTTATCTTTGTGCCTATCTTCTCTCTTGTTCTTTATTCGTTACTCTTATTTGTTCGTATTCATAATTTGAGTGGTTTTGTGGAAAATTAATGTTTTAACTGGATTGCATCTCTGCTTGAAATAAGCATGTTCCATTTTTTTCAATAGATATAGAAGCTTTTCATTTTCAGTTGGTTCTGCTGAAGCGCATTCTGTTGCAGTCTCACATCAAGTGTGTGTAAATCTGGACTGTAATTCCCTCTCAACCAGCATGTGCCAAAACTGCAAAGGGAAAAACAAAAGCCTGATTTGAGAAGCTTTAAATACCTTTTCCGTTGAAAAAAAGAGCATAATTCCTCCTGTTAATGGCCATCTGTAAAGATGAGGTGAAACGGGGGCCGTGAGGTCATCTGCTCTCAGCTGTCAGTGCTATTAGCGTATGTAATGGAGCAGGCACTGCTCTTCAGGGTGTTGTTTCTAAGCATATGTCCCTGTTTTATTGCCATCGATAACTCAATATGTAAAGAATTGGAGGCTGTTAAACATGAGCACAAAAGCCTTGTAGGTCCTTGTAACCTGGCCTTGTGGTTTGTAAATATAGAAAAGTGTGCTTTCTTTTGTCCATTTTTGATTTACAGTCATTATTATTGCTGATTTCCACAGAGACATCTTTCAGAAAGCAATCAGATCTCACACTGATAAGGCAAGGAGGTGGAAGTAGGTGTGAACTGGACGGTAGGGACTGGTCTTGGCCACAGGAGCCCTGAGGTGCCTGCAGATAGGAACTCACAGCTTGAATGGCCCAAATCCATATTTGCTGTTCAGTTGGTTTGTCTGTTGTTGAAGATGTAGAAAGGCTTCAGCGCCACAGAGAACTTGACTTTCATTCAGAGACCACTTGCAATATCAACCCCCCCTCTAACCAAGAACATCTGATGATCATATTTCTGATGATGTGAGATGAGGCAAAAGGAAAGATGGCAAATTTCCATCATCCTCTAAAGCTTTTTTTTGTCAAGGACAGACACACATGGGTGTTCTGCATGTGGCATGAGGTGGGGGTAGCTGATTACAGTGGCTGCAAACACATCCGGCCTTGTGTCGTTCCGTTGCACGGTGGGGAGTGAGTGACCAGGCAGCCCAGCCAGGGTAGGGTGGATGAAGTGGATGGCAGAGACAGTTGGTGGAGGCTTGGAGCAATGCATTATGCACATTTGTTGTCCAGCAGGCCACTCTGTGTGAGGCAGCACTGTGGGCTGATGTCATGCTGAAAGGAGAAAGGAGAAAATCTTGTGAAAAAAGAGGACTGAAGTGGATAAACAGAACAGGGGAGAAACATTATTGCAGTGCAGCATGTTTTATTTTTTAAATAGATGTTTAAATGGACCATGTAGATTGATACATGTTTTATAAATATCAGTCAGGTTAACCCTCTGGGGTCTAAGGTGTTTTTGGCGTCCTTGAAATGTTTTGACATTCCCTGACATTTGTGCTTTTTTCAATTGCTTATTCAGTTGCTTATTATTTTTTCAGGGCGTGATTCACACCTGAGAAGTCAATGACCACACAATGAGCCGCATAATGAGCCTTTCACACAGGTGTGTCACTGGGTACCAAAGAATGCGAGGACAAAAAAAGACAAATTTTTTCAAGATGTCTAATATAGAATATATATATATTCTACAGAATTGGTTCAAAGTTAGAGTTGGAAACATCTTGAAACAAATGTGTCTTTTTCCACAAATTTTGTATGCATGCAAATTGTATAATATCCAAGGTAAACATTTCTAGTAATTGTGCAGTTAATTCTCATACTGTATTTTTTTTTGAAAGTTTTGGAACATGTATCCTCTCCCCAAATTTGTCACTAATAAAACACAACAAAAAAAGGTTACAATTACAACAACAATTTTAACAATATTTCAAGTGTAATCTTTCTTTGTAAAAAGTATGCATTTTATCATACGTATTTCATAGGTAAGGATTCATTAGTTTGAATATTGGAACAAACACTATAATAACATCTTCGTTGATAATTCAATATATCGACCTTATTTTTGACAAAACATCCCATACTGTGTATTTAACATATGAGCAGAAATTGGTGAACAAAAGCTTATTTAATGTGGCAGTAGTCATTTTTTTTACAGTAAAAACTTTATAATCTATCTGAAACTAATCAATGAAATCTTGTTTAAACATTCATATTTAGTCTGTAACATCGTGTTTATGCGAGTGCGAGATGCGCTCTGTTCAGCTGTAGTAAACAACAGTGCGCATGCGCTCATGCGCTGTCGTTCATTCATTCATTCTCACACAGACACAATTCATATTTAAACAGTCTTTTTGCGGTTTACAGACACTATTCAATATCGCGATTAGAACAAAGCGCTTAAGAATAAAGAACTTACTACATCAGCTGGATCTGTTGCTCCTCGAAATGAAACTACCAGCACTTCTGAGGTAAATGTTTCAGGATTATCACGATAGTATTATTCCTCACAGCGTAGCAAGACGAGGTAAAGTACATGATTCTTATTAAACTTGATGTTTTATCCAGCTGATGTGGGCGTTGTCATGTTTGCATGGCTTGCCTCAGATCATTTGCATTTGAATAGCGCGCGCTCTCCGTGGGCGTGTCACATTAACACTTAAGTAAGGAATAACTGACGACAGGCCATTGAATTATTAGAAAAATAATGCACACCCGAGGTGGTAATGCGGTCACCACGCGAAGCGGAGTATGGGTGTGCATTATTTTTCTAATAATTCAATGGCCTGAAGTCAATTATTCCGCTTATACTACAGTTACCACACCTCGAAACATTGTTCAGATGATGCATTTCAAGACGTTTTTCAAGTTTTTGTCATTAAAGTAACACTATGTAGTTTTTCAACCTTCATAATATATTTCCAAGACCCTTGTGATGGTACATCGACTTACAATAGGTTAAATGACACGTCTGCCATAGCCTGACGTGGTCTGTATCGCTTTTACTGGCACTATGTAACTTCGGGTTTCGGGTAGTAACCGGAGCACAAAAAGAACTACAAAATTCGACTGCTTTACGGCATACATAGTTTTTCTTCGTTTGTGATGTCTTTCATAAAATCATGCATCATACTCTACCTTGTCTTGTGGCCATTGTTGATTCCAAAGCCAGTGCTGGATAAACAGCGAGCGTGCGCGTGCGACAGTAGGCTGCGGTAGGCTAAATTATTTACAACAGCGGTAATGGACAATTCCGCTTCCAACCTGTAGGGCGACTGCAGAGGAAAAGTTCCTTGGTGTTGCTTTAAAACGCTCTTGTATGTAGGACTAATTTCTTACGCATCTAATCCCATGCCTCTGTTGCTAATTCCAAAACATAATTTTAGAGTTAGTAACGGAGGTTTGAGCCACTGATATCAGACTAATGATGGGGACACACTTACGACTTGCTGAAACATTCGAAGACTGACTGTTTCCATCGACTGTAGCAGATCTTAAACACCGACTGTGAACACAGACTGAACGCGCTGAACACGCGTTTGGCCATGATCTGTCATATTGTCATAAGTATCAAATTACATTCATAACTGGCCTTAGAGTAAGTGTGTCCCCGGCTTTATGCAGTTATTAGAGAGAGAGAGAGAGAGAGAGAGAGAGAGAGAGAGATGTTGCAATAATGAGACAGAAAAGCATATATTATTATTTATTTATTTATTCATTTGTTCATTCTTGTTTTCTATTATTGACAGTATATTAGATAACCTAGTAAATGAAACACACAAAGCCCTTTTAACAAGTAGGCCTGTCAATAATTATTTATTTGTTATTATCTGGAATAATTACGAAAACCCGTGCAGCAGGACTATCAATTTATTTTATATATTCAGTTTAATTTTCTATTTATTATAGATAGGACTATATACTTTATTTATTTATTAAAATTAAACTGCATGTGTCCATTGATTGTGAAGTTATACATCGAAAATTGCAGATCAAGTGCATGGGGCTGCATGTTTTTTCTTGTTATGAATTGTATGCTATTTTCCGTTATTACGGTTAACTACGCGCAGTGATATGGAACTGTAATGCGGTCAAACCTGCCTGAAACTACTTTAGCCGTGCGTTTCCCTGAAAATAATTGCACACGTTAGAACGTTCTCAACCAATCAGAATCAAGCATTCAACAGCCCTGTAGTATAATGAGGTATAATGAGCTGAAAAGAAAACGACTGATATCTCTCTCTTTTCATACAGATTACATAAACTGAGAATATTTGTTTTTTTATATTAAGTACCTTATTTAAAAGAAGAGAATTCAAGCTTCATAAAGAAAAATCTCTCGTGTCTGTGTGACAAGTATTCGCTGAGTTACAGTTCATTTTCGGACGCGTTTCAGAATGGAATTCATGTTTATTTTTCTTTATTTGACAAAAAGCACAACACTTTGTTTTTATTGTGAGTATACACAAAAAATAGACATTTAACAGGATCAAATGATGTATAACACTTATATGTAAGATCAAAATCAACAGAGTATTTTGAGAATCTTTTGCACTGATAAGAAAAAAAAGCGAGACTATTGCACCGGTGCGATAGCCAACCCCAGGGGGTTAAAGAAGACTGTGCATTTCTTGACAATATTTCTTATTTTGTTGGCCTTTCCATGGTGACGGTTTCAGCATGGCAATGCCCAACAAAAACTTTAACGGATGTGGATAAATGGGACAAATGGTTTGCATTCTAGGATGATTAAAGCAACTTGAAATTACAGATGAACTGAATAATGATGAAAGTGAAATGTGCAAGAATAGAAATGTAAAAGACTCTCTGCTGCATTGACTTGTAATGGATCATTATGGCCATAATCAATGTACAGCAGATTTGTTTGTTTAATTTGTTTGTTTATTTAAGAGTTTAGATAACATTTTCAAATGTTAATTTTCAAAAGACAGATTTAGACCATAAGGATTAAATTGTATTTTTATTTATTTATTTTTTTACATTTTTGCATTTTACAAAGTCAAGTCAAGAACCCAAAGGTGAGGTTAGTATGTAGAGAGTATGTCCTATGGATTTGCCTGATGGGAAGTACTACATAGGGCCACAGCGAGTGGTGACAGAGCGAGGCTCCGTCCAGGGAAAGACACAGGGTTCACTAACAGGGAACCCGGACAGTAGAAGAATACATACTGTATATGGGATCACCATTAGGGAATCAGGACATATGTAACACTTACCCCACTTACAAGGGCTCACCTGAAAAGAGACATACCACAAGTAATGGGCCTGGTAGCAAATTTCTTCACTATACTCAACCACCGATGAGTGCTTGGAGGTAGGAAAAGGCGTCCTGGGTTCACCAGACATGGGGAACTCACAAGGACAAAAAAGTGCACATTATCACTTCAGAGAGGGGAAAGGCGCTAAACGCAAGCAATACACCCAACAAGTTGTCTGAGTTTTTACCTGGCAGTACTCAAGACTCGCGATGAAACTGGATCTACACAGAGATTATAGAATCTTGTGAAGGTGTTGGGTGTAGCCCAGCCCGCAACTCTGCAAATGTCTGCCAACGAGGCACCATTCGCTAAATCCTAAGGGACTGTGATGCCCCTGGTAGAGTGAGCTGGGTCTTTCTCATCAGGAGGGATCACTTGCAAATTCACCACTTGATCCCTGAAAGGAGTAGTGGGAACTTTGGGCCAGGCTGGGCGGGTCCGGGGCTCTCAGGACCATATGAGAGTCAGCCAGATCAAACTCTAGGCTAACGGAGAGGGCTTGTAGGTCCCCAGCTCTCTTGATGGAGGTAAAAGCAGTCAGAATGGCAGTCTTCATGGAACATCTTCAGGGCACTGAGCTAAACTGACCAAGGACCAAGGAGAGATCCCAAGAGGGGAAAAGACGCAGTCTCTGCGGATTTAACCTCCGTGCAGGAACCTAATAATTTCCCCAGAGACCTGCCACACAGTGCTGTGGTTTGCTGCTATTGCAGTCATGTACACATTAAGGGTAGAAGAAGACAAGTACTTCTCTAGGCTTTCTTGGAGGAAGGAAAGCACTGACCCAAATTGGCCCATTAGCCAGAGAGGGTCTGTCACCATCAGCGTAAGCTCCAAGATCCAAGTCTGGTTGGACATACTGAGTATGGAACTTGTTCTTATTCCTCCCTGATCTTGCACAGTGTATGATAAGGCCCACTGAGGTAAACAGATACTTGAGCAGGACCCGGGCCAGCTTTGTCCCAGTGCGTCCCTGCCGAGGGGGGCCTCAATCAGGGTATACCACAGAGGACAGTAGAAGGATTCCTGGAAAGCAAACAGGTTTGCCTGTGCTACTCCAGATCAGCTGGACCACCTGGGAAGGAGGTTTCCACACTTCGCAAAGCATAACCTGCTGTGAGAGCAAGTCTGCTGTGCGATTGAGGTCGCCCGGGACGTGAGTGGCTTGTAGTGACTTCAGGCGAGTTGAGACATGCGACGACCAGTCATATTTTTGAATGGTCGTGCATTATTCCCTCATTTCCCCCTGAGACGGGAGAAATATGGATTTCAGTGTTGCAGTTCCTGCTTATAATGATGTAAAAATCGTCATTTTGTGTCATTCTAAGCAGGAAGTCCCATATCTTCGTAGAGAGGTTGAGACTACAAACACTCGTTCCTCATTTTTCCAGGGGGTGGGTCCCACTCACACTACAGACCTATTACAGATTAGTGGGTGGGACTTCACTTGCAGAAACTAAAAGCAATATCAGCCATCTTGTTTGGAAGCTAAGCTAACAATCGCTGTGGAGCCAGATGTGAAGTTACAACAATGGCAGAAGGTACTCAATATCAGAATCAGAATCACTTTATTGCCAAGTAGTGCTTTCACACACAAGGAATGTGCTTCGGTAACAAGATGCTACCATGGCTGCTATAATCAGCGCCAATCTTGAGAAAAATACAGTATGACATGAGGAGAGGTGAGGAGAATAATCTAAGTCTAGGAACAGGAAAAAACACCTCAGCAACATTAGCACATAAACAGTACAATCTACAACATGAACAAGACATTGCAACACGTGTGGGGAGTGGGGGATGGAGTTAGTCCAGCCCAGGCAAGCAGACATCCGGTCCTGCGGCCATTATGACGCTGGTCACAGACCCGCCTGTCAGACTGGGGGTACGAAGCAGCGAAGGCGGGGGATGGAGTGTGGGGGGGATGCATATTTGTGTATATGTAAGTTCATGTGTGTGTAGGCCTGGAGAGAGTCGCTAAGCCAGCACCATAATCTAGATGCCTCAGTCTGCAGGATTGTCATAGCGATACACAGCAAGTTGCCAAGAGACAACCTTGATCAGGTCCTTACAAAGTCAACAATCACCAGGTGTCTGGGGAGTCGGGGAAGGAACGCAAGAGCGGCTCACTGCAGTGCTCTTCCGGGAGAGTTGTTGTTCCAACAGCGGCCTTGTCCAAGGCCAGTGCTGGTAGGGGGGTGCCGAAACAGATAAGATTGGGATTGTTTGGTCTTCGGGCGAGTAGCCGCATTCAATTTACACAGGCTATTCTCCTGGTCCATTTTGGTCTCTGAAACGATCCATTCGCCTTTGCAAAGCTGTGAGCTTCTCCATGATGTTATCCATATTGTGGTTCATAGACCCAGTCTGAGTGCTGACAGCTCTGCCCACCGCTTCAATCATGACGGGCAGCCTTGTGGGGCTTTGGACAGCTGTCGGCGTCTTCTTAATTCCTCGGTAAACCAGGGCAATGCCTAATCCAATCAGCAGAAGACCTTTTATCATGGTTCCGAATAGGTAGATATCTTCAACGTCCTCCGAGGAAAGAGCCGCCAGACACACGACCCGCCACTTCTCCCATGCGTCCATCCTGTAGCGAGCTGCGAACGTCCCGGCAGGGCAGTCAGGTTCCCCCGAACCCAAGCTTCTCGTCGAGAAGATGGTGTCAATTGCGTTGAGAGACCAGTTGATCAAATCCATAATTTCTTGGTTTCGGAGAGCAGTGCTGCGAGAGTCTCTCAAAGTACAAGACAGTAGACTAGACATGACGAAAGAAGCAAAGCAGGAGAGGTAAGGGGAGGGAGAGGGAGAGAAAATGCGACCGCCTTCGTTGAGAGCCAAGAGGTTCAATATGATATGGAAGAAGAGGATTTCTAAAATCTGTTGCTCGAATCAGCTGTTCGTGGCTACCTTTACGAGCCGAAATTCTTTGCAGCAGACGGACTCTATCTGTGTCCGTAGGCGCACTCTGTGTCCATAGGCGCACAGTGAGAGCACAGGTACCACCAGTCCGCCCCAGCTCGAGCCAGTCCGGGCTCCTCGTCCACGACAGGGAGGTTTTCTGCCTCGGCTGCAGAAGCCGCAGCAGCCGCATCCTGTTCCTCCATCAGCCTCAGCTGCTCTTCGCTATATTGCGGCTTGTAAAGGTAGCCACGAACCTCTGATTCGAGCATCAGACTTTTGAAATCCTCTTCTTCCATATCATATTGAGTACCTTCCGCCATTGTCGTAACTTCCCATCTGGCTCCATAGCACCTGTTAGCTTAACTTAGAAATACAAACGAGGAGTAATTCACTAATGAGTTCGCCAACTAAATAGAAATTTTGTGTGAAATGAATTTCAAGCTCTGGTGGTAGCTAACCTTGTAGACGGAAGAGTGATTTCTCTGATAGGCGGATACCTCATGTGTTCTGGATTAGTGGGAGTGGGTTGCAGAGCTGTGCAATGTGGTGCATTGTGGGAGTTGTTGTCATCCATACAAATGCCCCCTAAAGTTACTTTCTGTCTTTCCTCGGTCAAGAAGGCACCAAATTTGAAATTTATGTTACATTTCGACTACATATAGGACCGACTTTCAATAAAGATTAATGTTCCCACGGGTGAAATGCTCCTTTAAGTACACATTTAAAGAGTTCACTCTGTAATGTCAAATTAAAAGATTAATTTAAAATAATATTTTGTCGTGCTTTAAAGAAGTACCCCTACTTTGATGTGTACTGTAGTGTGTTATTCGACATTACATTTTAAGTTAATGTAATTTAAATACATGACATACAAGTTTCAATAGAATGACTTTGAAATATATTTTAGTTTACCATAAATGCTTGTCAGTACATTCAGCAGTACACTTTTACCATTTCTCAAAGACAATATAATTGTGAAATAATAAATAAAGATGTACTTTTTCCTACTTGTTCAAAATGTTAATTCACTAACTGCATATATACATTTTAACTATAATACATTTAGTTGCAATTAACATGCAGTTAAGTGTGCTAAAACATTAAATTCAGTTCACACCTAAGTATATTATTTAAAAGTGTATATTATTCCCGTAATAGGTGCTCTTTTTTAAAAGTATGCTAAAGTGCACTACTTATTCAAAAGGGCATTCAAAAGGTCACTGTTGCACATGACTGGAATGGTATGAATTCTGTAGATGTTTAGGGGTCTCTGTGTTTGTGGCATTTGTGGAGCTTGGCTCAGTTTGGTTTCCCTTGGTTTTCTTATTGCTTTGGCTCCCTGGGGTCTGCTGGTGAACAGGATGCTGATTAGTGAGACTCTCATTGAAGTCCTTCATCATGCCCTCTGGCTGCAGTCATGGAACCCTGTGGAATGTTCCAGATAGTTCTAATAAGATTCAGGTGCTTCAAACCAGTGGCCCCATGCCAGATCTTTCCTTACTCCCAGCACCATCGTTTATATCAGTCCTGCCCAAAAGATCTGAATACCCTATGGAGATTTATATTTAGCTATACTATAATGATTATTGAAGCAGTAGCCTTTAGTATTATTGTCTTATGCTAATCTTAGTGATGTACAATTATTTTTCCATTGAGGGGAGTTGAGAACTGTAGGCTTTGCTTATATATGGAGGCAAATCTGAATGTCAGTTTGCAGTCAGTTGTCGAGGATATTTAGTCTCAGAGACTAACGTCATAAAGAGAACGGATGCCGTTTCTGGTTAAAGATTACGAGGCCATATAAATAAAATAATAATAATATTAACAATAATAATAATGTGCATAGATAAATAATTTATAATAAGCACTGCAACATTCTGTAAAATAAATAAATAAGAATTGTCTATTTTGATTTCATGATAACTTTAAGTATTTTTATTCAAAAAGATATAAAGATACATACAGTAAATATACAAGGATATATGATTTGTACCAAAAAGAGAATTCATTCTTCCATGAAACACAAAAGTAGAGATTTTGGAGAATGTCCACACTCCAATAAGGGCAAAATACAGAAATTCGAAAAAATTAGGGTTTGTAAATGATGAGAGAATTTTCTTTTTTGTTGGAGTATCCCTTTAATTTCTGAGGAGACAAAAGTTTCAGTGAAGAGCATGAGATAATAAAAAATGTAAAGGTAAAAAATGAAGGTAAATATAAATTAAACGGTCAGTAATTATTTTTTTATTTTGCATAATTTTCAAATAAATGAGCTAAAACTGCATGTGAAAATATAATTGAATTGTATGCCTTCATAAAATGAAGTTAATCTTAGCTAGGGTATAGTCTGGGTTTCCCCATGCTGCCTTCCCGCAGCGCGATTTTATTCACGCTGAAAGGCAGTATGGATACCATGGTCCAGATTTTCGCCTCATTTAGGGAACCAATCACAGAACGGGGAGGGAGCAGCAAGACGATGACGACGTCTATGCGACACACCGAGGCTGTTTGTTTATTTCTATGGATTCAACATGGCAGCAGACGCAAAGCTACCTTTTGATGCAGCCTTAGAGAATGTTCTAAGTAATTTAGAACGCAAGTTTATTTCGTCTTCTTCCTCGTCAAATTTCTGTCGCTCTACAGACGTCATCTGGTATATTTGAAACGATTGGCTATGAGCTACGTACAGGCGCGTTTGATAGACATTCTTAGCACCCAATAAACGGCGCCGGGCATTCGTAAACCACGCCTCAAATACGAGAAAATGAACATGTGGTTCCCAGACCAAAGTCTCAACGAGAATTGGGTCTGGCGTTAGCCAGGCTAGCTAGGGTAATCAATTTTAGTAAAAAATGTTTATAATTTAATTAACATCACCATCATTTCCACCATAGAATGCTATTACCATAATCAAACATCATATAAGATGTAATGGAAATTACACTGATTGGAAATAATGACAAAATTCTGCCAAACTGTGTTTTAACAAATGTGAGTTTGTTTTCTGAACATCCATAGAGCCTAAAGTGCCTATAGTTGAAGAAACACACAGAAACAGAATATATACAGCTCCATTGACTAGCTTTGTTGCTGGTGTTCAAATGCCCTTAAAAGAGGACCATGAGCATATCATTGCCCACACACACACACACACACACACACACACACACACACACACACACACACACACACACACACCTATCTACCTACACCTACACCTTGAGACTCAAACCTTAAACACTTTGTTTCTCTGAATCATTTTTTATGTTTCTAATTACTAATTAACTTAAGAGATTTCTAATGTAGTCCTTCTTCAGTGAGGTGCGTGGAGGGCAGCAGATCATTAGCTTCAATAATGAATGTGGACAGGGCAGATAATGGCCTGTGATGTGCCCACAGCGACAGCAGTCTTCACAAGACAAAGGCTTGAGTGTAATACAGTGAGACTGACAAAAAGACCTGGAAACGTTGGTTGCTCAGATGTTTTATATGTTGATGTTAAAGGCTGATCAAATGTGTTTTAAACTTTTTTTAAGCATATTTAGACTATAATAATAATAATAATAATAAGTCATTGTCTTAGGACCTTAATACATTGTAAATAAATCAAATGTATTAACTGAATTGAATTGAAATGGATTACTGAGTTTAATTGTCAGTTCGGCTGAACCTGGGTTATTCTTTAAAGAGATGTTGTCAAAGCATCATGTCAAACAACTAATCATTAATCTGCCATGATTTTATCTCATCTTTAATGATATTTATTAATTGCCATCTATTAACGAAATCTTTAATGTAATGATGTTCCCTTTCAGTCGATAACGTCGGACGTAGTCGACGTCGACTGAATGGGGATCGCGTCAGAGAGCCTATCCTCTTCGAGTACTATTGAACGAGCCAATTGAATTGGCGTGCGTGATTCGCATCACACACTCCGCCCCCGCGGCGCGGGTATAAATACGGAAGTGGATGCACGCACTAGTTGCCTTTCGCTTCGGAGCCGATCGTTTGATGTCTCTGAGAGTGACATTGTTGTTATTGTTAAGCTCGCCTTAATGCATGGAGAGCTTATCAAGTGGTGAACAGCACCTTTCTCTGCCAGAAACTGCCTGAATAACTTTTCCCCCTCACTACCCTTGATGAAGGAATGGTGAAGGGTTGCGAGGTGTCCCTCCATTGGAGCGGTCTGTCATGACATGGGTCTGGCGGCCGCTGCATTTTGGGGGGATCCTCGTTCCCCCCTAGGGCCTGTGAATTCTCGTCTGATCCAACGGACAGAGTTTACAAAGCCTCTGGGCAAGCCGTTTCCTTTTTGCGTGCCAAAAAAAAAACAAAAAAAACATGGCATGCACAAGGGTAGCCCAGACCGTGCCGACCTCGCCCTCTGGGTCATGAGTGTTGTGACATGTGTGATCGGTCTGGCGATGTCCACATTAGTGGTCCAGGAACGCCATTATTGGCTCAGCCTGGTTGATATGGCGGTTGCGGACAAGGTTCGGCTCCTGGTCTCCCCAATTTCCCAGGTTGGGCTGGTCGGCGACGCGGCAGAGAACTGCTCCCACAGTTCTCTGCCGCCCGAGCGCAGACTGAGGTAATCCGGCACATCCTGCCCCGGCGGCCCGTTGCTCCCTCCACCCCGCTCCTCCGCCTGCTTGTCGCCGAGGGCATTCCCCGGCCGCCGCTCCCGCTGGGCCTCCGCAGCAGCCTCCACCCAGGCCTCAGCATGGAGCCGGTCATAGGAGAAACGCCCAGCAAGCGACAGCGAAAGCATTCCGGAGCGGTCCGCCCAGGAATGGATGAGGATGCTTTGGAGTTGGAATCACTCCCTCCCTCCGGGTGAGGGCCGGGTGGAGTCTTTGTTTGTGTGTGTGTCTGTTCCACCGCTGGCTCCTTTAAAAAAAAAAAAAAAAAAAAAAGGAGCAAGCGGTACCCACACTTTAAAGAAGAGCACTTTCATCAGTTCCTGGGTCCCAAAAGGGTCAGTCTGACGGGTGTGACCCTGTATAGCCTTACACCCCTCAGCTCCCCCTTGGTCACCAGCAGGCAGCTTGGTGCGTTCGAGGACCCGGTCATCCGCCTTCTCACGCACCTCCTGCCGCTAGTGGAGACAGGTAAGTGTTGCACAGCACACTAACACCACTCTCTCTGCTTTGCTGCCCCACCTCTGGCTCGGCTTCCGCTCAAGTCAGTGATAACCATCACATTAGGTGTTGAGCAGACGTGCTCCTGGAAATCCAGTGATATTCATCACACCTAGTGTTGGGCAGTGCTCCTGACTTGTGCGTAAAAAAAAAAAAAGTATCTTATCTTGCTGGCGAAGGATTTGATATAGCCGCTCCTCCAGCCGGTATGAAGGCCAGTTATAAACTCGTTCTTCATGCTACTAGGTGGTGGGTCGTGACCATCTTGGCCCAAGATTGGTCTGCAGCTTCGACCTGAAAGACATGTGCTTCAGATCTCTACCTTCCGCGCCGCAGGCCATCCTGTGTGTTGCGTGTGAGGGTTGAAGTATCCAGTACAGAGTCCTTCCCTTCGAGTGCTCCAGAGCCCGTTGGGTCTTCAGGTCAACTGGAAGAGAATAACTCGTCCACGGGCTGAGTATCTCTTTTTCAGTTTTTGGAGATGGACTCGGTCTAACACGTCTCTCCAATGAGAGTGTGTTCAGCTGGTGTTGAAGTGAGAAAGGGTCCCACTGAAAGAACTTTCAGAGGCTCCTGGGGTATATGGTAGATGCAGCCATTGGCTTCCTCCATATGTGACCGCCTCAGCACTAGCTTCATGATCGAGTCCCGAGGTGACCGTGGCAGAGCAGCTCACCCTGAAAATCCCGGTCTGCTGCCAAACCCTCTTCAACTGAGGGCCATGTATAAAGGGCGTGTTTTAACGGGGGCCTGGGCGAGCCTCGACTACACGGGCATTCACTCAATCGTGCCGCCAACGAGCCTCACGACAGTTACAGCCAGGGTGAGTGGAGACTGAATTTATCGCACTCAGGTGTTGAGCAGTAGTGCTCCTGAAGCTCAGTGAAGTTCTTCGCACTCAAAGTGTTGAGCAGAAATGCTCCTGTAACTCAGTGAATTTATCACACGCAAGTGTTGAGCAGAAATGCTCCTGAAGTTCAGTGATCTTATCACACTCAAGTGCTGAGCAGAAATGCTCCTGAAGCTCAGTAATCTTCACATGTTGTGTTGAGCAGTGCTCCTGTCTTTTTGCGCCGTCGCTTGCACCTACGGTGCCAAGTCAGGAGGGAGCAGGTCTTCATAGTTGCCCCTTATTGGCCCAACCAGTCCTGTTCCCATCGACAGCCTTCCTGACTTCCCCTGAACACTTTTTCAGGGACGGGGCACGATGGCACCCGCGTTCTTCCCTTGGAGATTCCAGTCGGTCTTACATCTGAACGCGGAGGTTCAGGTGGCTATCACAGAGACATGTGAAGTACCATCACTTCTGCGAGCACCCCCTAGAAATGGGTAGTGTGCTTACGCCTTTAGAAGTGGAACCTAGTCGTTGAGTGTGTCTTCTTTCCAGAGGAGATCCTGAAAGCTTTCGATCATTTCAGTGCTCTCTTTCCTGCAAGATGGGTTGGAGTAGGCTGTTTTAAACGACGCTCATCGTGATGCAGAAGCATGAGAAGCACGTCCTGATCGTCTGGTTCCTGAGGAACAAGGTAATGTAAAACCTTTGCATCCCTCTTTATCCTCTTGGGCCTTATCTCTGGTGCAACTGCACTGCAGAGACCGCTCCTGAGCCACTGCAGGCAGTGAGTTAAAAATTCTATTATATCAGTTCTCCTGCTCGCACGGTCTCTACTAGAGGGTAGGGACTTGCTCGCTTTCGGTCAACGTATTGTGCCTGGAGTTCAGGCCGGCTAACTCTCACAAGCTGAGACACCGGCTTGGATTGCGCCCAAGGTTCCTACCTTTCCTGTAATAGGAGCAGGTGGTGAGCCTGCAAGTGCTCCCCCGGAGGAGGCAGATCCAGCCCTGGCTTCTCTGTCCGTTTGCTTTAGCGGTTAGACGTGTACAGAACGCAGGCCATAGACCTCAGACCAGCTCTTATCTGTTAGGAATTCAGCAGAGAGGGAAAGCTGTTTCCAACCAAAGTTGGCCACTTAGTGCCTATTTTCATTCGGTAAGATTCCGAGATGCAACATGTCCTCTTAAGGTGTTGAGCTCCTCTATGATGAGTGTAAAGTGCTCCACCTGGGCGTTGACAATATGCTTTGCTAAACAGATTCTAGAGTTGGGGGGTGGACGACACCTAGTTGAACCGCTGCTTCCCGTGGGCTCCCTTCTCATGAAGCCAGTTTCACCGTGAGCCTGGTTCAAGTGTCGGCTTGCTGCGCCATTCCCCTCCTATGGACTGGATACGTGCGCCTTTCTACTCCAGTGAAGTTCCCTTACTCTGAACCCTGTTGAGTTCCTCCACACCCCTCCGACATTGGATGTGCGGATCGTCTGGTGTTAGGCCTACCACTCGTAAGCAGTGTGGAACCTGTGTTAGGCTGGGTCCATATGTTGCAGTCCCTACGGCGACCCCATATGTGTGTTTCTTCCACGATACGGCTCCCTACGGTCGAGCCCGTGTCTTCCCTCGGCAGAGTCTTCTGCCGTCACTGTCCGGTGAGTCTCCCCCTTCTTAGGCTGGAGCCACCCCAGTGACATTCCATGTGTCGTACTGCCCGGTCTCCCGCCCAGTTCATATGTGTATTCTCCACGTTACCTCCCTTAAGATGTGGCTTCCGCAGCGTCCCTTCCTTCCAAATGTCAGGGTACGCTTTCCCAGTGGTCCTGTAGGAACAGCAGTGACTTCCCTGGCCTAAGCCCTGTCCTTCCCCGTCTTAAAATTGCAGGGGCATCAGGAGGTTTTTTGTCTAGGCACTGGAAGGTGGCAGCTTTAGTGGCGTTTTCAAAGGTTATCCCCATTCAGTCGACGTCGACTACGTCCGACGTTATCGACTGAAAGGGAACGTCCGGATTGCATATGCAACCCACCGTTCCCTGAAGGAGGGAACGGAGGACGTAGTCCCCTTGCCACTACCGCTGGACCACCGCTGACTCCGGGTTACGCTCGGCTCCTCAGCGAAAAAGCAACTAGTGCGTGCATCCACTTCCGTATTTATACCCGCGCCGCGGGGGCGGAGTGTGTGATGCGAATCACGCACGCCAATTCCATTGGCTCGTTCAATAGTACTTGAAGAGGATAGGCTCTCTGACGCGATCCCCATTCAGTCGACGTCGACTATGTCCGCCGTTCCCTCCTTCAGGGAACGTTGGGTTGCATACACAACCAGGACATTACTTTGGCCTGAACTACATGAGATCATGTTAAAGACCTTTCATTACATGCTTCACCCAAAAATGAAAATTAGCCCATGATTTACTCACCCACAAGCCACACTAGGTGTATAGGCCATTCTTCTTTCCGACGAATACAATCGGAGTTATATTAAATAATGTCCTGGATCTTCCAAGCTTTATAATTGCAGTGAATGGGAGCCCAAATTCTCGTAAGCTTTGATGCGTCTCGCGTATTTCTCTTAAAAAATTCTCGTTTTAGACTTTTTTTAGACAACGAATTTGTGACTGGTGTTTTGTTTTGCTCTATCCTCTGCGCTTCCGCGTTCGTCATTACGTTGTGCGTCGGGTCAAGTGTTACTGTTTCGCCGTAAATCGATGTATATGGCCGTCTATCGGAAGCTAGTTATTTTAGTTGATAAAGTTTTAAATATGGATATTTTTCTTACAAAAACACATCACTTTGCTTCAGAAGGCCTTTAGGAGCCATATGGATTTACTTTTATAATGGATGGATGCATTTTTTTGTGCTTCAAATTTTGTGCTCCCATTTACTTGGATTAGCCAGGACATTTTTTAATATATCTCAGATTTTATTTGTCTGAAAGAAGAACATTATATACACCTAGGATGGCTTGAGGGAGAGTAAATCATAGGATAATTTTGCTTTTTGGGTGAACTATTCCTTTAAAAGTGGGTTTTCACAGTGATGCCACCGAAGACCACTTTGGGTTCCAGAAAGAACCTTTAGTTAGTTCATTTTTTCTTAGTGTGAAGAACAATTGAATAATCTAAAGAACCTTTTCCCACCATAAAGTACTTTTTTTGTGTGAAATGGAAAGGTTCCATGGATATTATTAAATGCCTACTCGGAATACATTTGATATATTTATGTATTAGGCCATCTGGAGTCTATGATTTTTGTCTACGTGTGGTTGCAGTTGGCGAAAAATGTTTTTGTAAATTTAGAATAATTTAAGTAATCGTTTTAATTGTATTAATCTTTTTTGGCATTAAAACACCCACTAAAAATCCTTTTTAATATGATAGGTCACCCCTTTCCAAATGCTGCACTGTAATGAACATGAATATTTTGATTGTGGTTTGACTTGAATTCAAGCATATGCATATTGATAATGGACCTTGTAATTTCCAAAGGTCTTTTTTTGCTGCTGCTGTTGTAATGTCTTTCATCTTATTCAGATCTGTTGAACCGTGTACATAGACGAACTTTCCCCAGAACAAAACATAACTGTGGAAAAAGTGTATGTTCATCTGGGAAATCATTTAGAACTTTAAGTCATTTTCAAGGTTCACCAGCGTGGCATGCTCAGCATTTCCCGTCATTAAGAGCATGAAGTGTTAATTGCAGTTTGATCTCATTAGTGATTAGAGTCATTTTCTGAACTTCTCTGATGAAGACTCCTCTTCTCGCTTCTTAATGGCAGCGTTTCCTGCCAGTGTCTGCTAACTCTGCCGACTTTGGGGAAAGATGCTTACGCTGTAATGATTTCTATCATTAAGAAGTATGAAGGTGCCAAGCGTTGGTGACCCAGCTGTTCATTAAAGCAGAGTTTTTTTTTGTAGCCGGAGCCTGAGAACCCACCCATGAGCAGACCTCCACCTGCGCATCTCCATCTCTGTCCACACCACACCATTGACCTCCACACAAGTCCTGTTAATGTCTGTCTGTAGGTTGTTGGTTCAACTAAGTGGAATTTCATTTTGTTCATGTAATAGTATCAACATCATCATTTATTCTTACTAAACATAATTTAATTGTATATGTTATTTGGATTTGAAATGGAAATATTTGCCCTCGCAACTCTGCTCTAGTGTTTTACTATGAAACAGTAAGATCTGTACGTTTACTTATACATAATTATTGTCAAACTTCAAATCATTTGCTGTGAGCAAAGTTTCTGTTATTATGAATTGTAGTTAGTTGAATATCTGTCTGGACATTCTCGCATTCAGTCTGTGCTTTTCTTTTTAACATTTACATTTACAATACATTTATGAATTTGGCAGAAGCTTTTATCGAAAGTGAGTTACATTGTATTCACGATGTAGATTTCGGTCCAGACGTTCCCGGACTTGGGAATTGAACCCATGACCTCACCGTTGATAACACTTTGCTCTACTGTTTGAGCTATAAGAAGACCTCATTAACACAATGTCGTTAAAAATATTTGCACAAAATCATCTTGTGATCCCTGCATTCTTTTATTCTGTGCTTCGTTTAGGTATTTTCAAATGGAAGAACACATCTTATGTTAACACCTTTTTTTAAAAAAAAGGGTGTAATTGACTAATCAAGTAGTCTTTAAGTCAACTGGCTATCTGAAAATGTGTCGTTCTTCAAGTCTATCATAAGAGGAAAATAACTCTATTGTCACTTCACAGTCTCTGCCTTTTCATACCAAAGCAAGTTTGTTGTATTCTTAAGGCCCGTTCACACCAAGAACGATAACTTTAAAGATACCATTAAAGATATAGTTTTAAAAATTGTTCTAAATATAAAAGAATAGCAGAGTTCGCGCCACAACTATAACGATAACGGCACCAATAAATTAAATTGTTGAAATTACTTTCAGAATTATTTCAGCAATAAAAAGAGCAATAAAAACATTGACAGCCAATCAGAATTCATCCTGCTTTATAGAGCCTGAGCATTTAAAGTGGCAGATGACAAGGCAGTGCGTTTTTAATAAACAGAACGATATCATGCATTAGTGTGGATGTTAATATGGTTATCGTTATAGTTATCTTTATCGTGCTTTGTGTGAACAGGTCTTTATATCTAGGCATGCATTTCTTAAAACAACAACAAAATTTTAACTAAAAACTCTCAAAAAAGTATTTCTTGACTTAGTAAAGTTGAATAGTGATCCATATAAAATACAACACAAGTAAATGTTCTCTGGAAGGTATTCCTTCCACGGGCCAGACCATGTGTCGCCTTTCAGATTAAACATAAACATCCTTACACATAATTAAAACTGATTAAAGATTAAATAAAAAAAAGATTAAATTATCATTCAGCAAAAGATGATGATAAAATATGTCCATTTACGAGGGGATCATAAATAATATTGTAATGTTGTGCGTGTTTGTTGTATTACTTGGTTTCAATGCCTGTCTTTCTCCGCTTCAAATTGAGGTTCTAATAAACCTGTGGGGCTTATTTTGCTATAATGGCCGTCTCACTTATCCCTTACATACCTGTCATGCATATATAAGGCTTGCTATTGGATTCATCTCTCCTGTGCATCTGAGACCATGGGTCCTGACGTGGCCACAGCCTTCTGGTTGTTTGCCAGTTCTTGTGTCTGTGTGGAATTGAGGTTGTATGAAAGCAGTTCGACGGCGGCGTCCCAAGCTGCCCGTTTGCTTGCCTTCATCAGCATTCCACCGATGAGAGTAATTAAAGCTCAAATTAATTCTGCTGTAAGCAGACGAGCCGCTGAATAACTGATATTGGAGGCGCGATGATGAATGCACCACATCAAGGGTGAAGCCCCGGAGACACTGCAGAAAAAAGACATCTCCTTTGTCTGCTCTCATATTTACCCTGGCTCAGTTCCATAACCTAGTGAGCTGACTTACTACCTGCATGGGCACCTGCCTTTTAAGGCCGCATATTAACTGAGATGAAATCTCAGATCTGAAACACTCTATAGGTAGCAACAACAATAATGAAAAGGACTGTAAACAGTGCCTTAATGTAGCTTGGCATTGACTCTACTGAAGGGATGGAACGGCATTCTTCCAAAAGATATATCTAACATGTCGGTCCAAAATCTGCCATTTGGCTGAGATCTAGTGCCTGCAAAGGCCTTAGCATATGACCCAATGGACCCAACCCATGCCAACAAAATTCATCCACAGCATAACAAAGCCACCAGATCCCCAATTTTTCATTTAATTCGCCATTGTTCATACATATATATGTCCTATCTAAAAATCCAATATGGCCCCCTCTACAATATCCAGTTGGAGGCACCTTACCCTCTTCTGCCGGAAAACTGCAGCCAGATGGAGGAGTTTGATTAAACTGCAGTGGAAGACCAAATGTTCTGTTGGATCCAGAGTCAGGCTGTGAGAGAGATCGTGTGGGGGGTGTTGGGTGGGAGTCTGAAATGGCCTTCTGGTGTGAGCGGGCCAGCGCTCTTCCAGAAAGAGGCAGCCGCTGGGGTGCAGTAATGTAGAAGCCCTTTTCCAACAACCAGCTGGGCCTTTTAGGAGCTACTATCACCGCAGCAGACACCCAGCAGCCTCTGAGCAGCTTGACTTCACCATATGTGGAGGTTTTTTAACGCTCCACCTGGTTTCCCGGGAGGAAGTTGAGCTGCTGGGATGCCAGGAGCAGGTGAAATGCTCTTAATGTAGCCAACCGTTTTAGAGAACGGCTCGATGTGGATGACCTTGGAGCCTGTGCCCAGACAGCAGGAACATGGTCAGTTTTAACTGACAACTTCATATCCAGATCTGTTTGTACTTTCCAACACTTAAAACACTGGACATAAGAGTGGAAAACAGGGACAATGTCCACGCAGTATCCCTGCCCCCGTCACCACACAATCTCCCAGGAGCTGAAGTGGGAATTCTGATTAGACCCCATTGTAGAAAAGGCTCAACAGAGGATGTTCTTTCTTCACCTTTTAAGGAAGTTCAACCTGCAGCAGGAGCTGCTTTAACAGTTTACCTCAACTTTCATTTAGTTTGTCCTGTACTCTTCAACAACTGTCTGGTTTTGGACAAAAGAAGGCTACAACAGACAGTTATGATCGCTGAGAGAATGATCAGTGACCCTCAGCCCACTCTCTAGGACGTGTGCTGTACACTACCAGAATAAGGAAACAAGCAGATAAATAAATGTACTAATCCCACGCACTAAGGCCCTCCGGCAAACGCTATAACATCTCCAGGAGTCTTAAGTAGGAGGTTAGTTTGCTGCCCATTGGATTGGCAACAGACCTTCTTCAGGAGAACTCAAACAAGCTCATCTACTTCAGTGCCATGCATATTGTGTTTGGCTTTTAGGTTGGGCTACAATGATATCCATGTTTCAATATGTACTGTTCCTCGATGGCAACTTGGAATAGAAATTAGTGAATAGAATTGTAATTACTTGTATGAATAGTGATTAGTTAGATGTGAACCATCTATTCATATATTTCCATGTCTGCCACACATGTACCGCACTTAAAAAAGATACCACACTTTAAATGTATTTCTGGTCATTAGTGCGGGATTGCTAGTGCACAGCACAATAAAGTATTTCTGTCTGTTTGAATGAGTGCTGTGAGTAAGGTGTCAGAGACAAGCGCTGTTTTTATGGCACAAATAACAAAACATTGATATGGAATTGTTGTGTTTTATTGTCTGAACGTCAGTGGAATGACACTGGACACATCACAAAGGTTCAGACATATAGAGGTTATGAACCTGACGTCACCATCGGCCGGAGTGACTCTGAATGGCAAAAACAGTAAGTGGCGGCATTTGTTTACAGTGTGAATGCCGCGAAAAACACACAATACACATCTAAAACAGGAAAGAGCTTTGAGATTGCCCGTACAACTAAATTTGACAAAGAAACATAATCTATATTTTTACAGACTGCTAAAAGCTACAGATCAGATAAATAAATGGATCGCTGCAATTCATAGAAACAACTGGATCCAGGCAGAGAAACATGGATTTGCAGTTATCATTTTGTCAAAATACTGAATTTAGGGGTAGAATCATACCCTATATATTGTATTGTTTTATATTGTATTGACAACTCATCAATTAATTATTTACCATTGTATATTCTGCATAACTGGATGTTTTTAAATAAACACTGACAAAAAACTATACAAGTTTTAGGGCTGGATGATATGATGATATATATAACATTGATATAAGTGATCACCCGGATTTAGACCTACCTTTGTTGTATTTATATAAAGTGTTCACAGGCAAATTTGTTATATGTATTTCCCTGGCGTCGAAATTAGGCTCATATACATAAATGTCAGGAAATGCGATTCCTGGCTGCATGTCAATATCCATGGATCACTGGATCTTTGGTAAGTTGTAAGGAACACTATATCGAGTCCGATAGTGGTTTAAACTGATAATCGTTTGTTTTACTCGTGTTTTCGCAGTTTCCCCTATTAAATCCAGTCACACAGCAACTCTTGTGACACCCAGTCCGGCTGAGGGGGCGTAATCCGGCGGGAAAGTGATGTCAATGCATTCCCTCTATTTCAACTCACTCGGAGCTGACAAAAAGTCCTCAAAGAATTTTGATTAATTTTTAAGAAGATATAGGCTGATATATATTTGGATCTGGTCCAAAGTGGCTAAATGGCATGTATCTTGTGAGAACAATGTCGAAACTGCACAAAACTTGGTACAGATGGAGAATAGGACATTCTGAGTACACATGCCAAATGTAATGGATCTCCAATAATAGGGGCAGCAATAACTGAAGAAAAACTTTTGAACTGTGTTAACATTTACCACAAATAAAATGGTATCAAAAAGTACTGTTGTTTAAATATTTGAATGACAATTAGGGTTATTTTTCCAATATGTTGGTTATAGTCGCGTCCAAACACTTAAGGGTTTAGACAAAAAAAAGCGTACAATCACATTTTACACCTCAGCAGCAAAATAATTTATTAAAAATAAACAAGAAAAAAAAATGTCTCATTAATAACTAAGCGTTAAATGGTGATGACAGAATCATACAATGGTATGACCGAATCAGCATGAAGTGCACAGTTTGCAGGACTGTGTTATTGAAATGCCTTCCACTTCCTAGACTGAAATTCTGTCTGCTGAAAGAAGAAACGGTGTAGTTTGTATTTAAAGGCTGTCTTCCCCCATTGTAAGGCTGCGTGAGTTCAGCGCTTTGACCTCTGTCCAGTTTGTGTTGGTATGTTTTTTTCTTTCACATGGTCTTCTTGACAGGTCTGGCAGCAGATCACAGCTGGTTTTCTACTGGCAGGAGTCAAGGGAAGCTGATTTCTTTCAAAGCAAACAGCCATCTTAGAGCTAAGGCTTTTCACTGGACAAGTAGCACAAGTGGAAAACGGGTGACTTTAAAGTGGAAAATGGAGATATACACACAATCATCTTTATGAACAGAACAATTGCATGAGAGTCCTGTTTGTGCAGCTGTTGCCCCCATTGCATTAGATGTTTTGTGGCTTGTTTCTCTCACACTGCCTACATTACTCACCCTTAGCCAACATGACTCCCAGCAGACCCGTGCTGTGTCACATTTGGGCATACCGATCACGTGTACTCTTCACATTCCCCATTACCTGGAATATACCAGGGTAATATGCCTTGACTCCAGCTAGGGGGCCAGAGAGAGCTTTTTCCCTTGAGATGAGAGCGCAGCCACAGTCGCATCCAGCGCGAGTGAGTTGCTGAAGGCTTTCTTCTGTGCCTGTGTGTGTATAATTGCAAGTGTAGAGGGAGTGTGTCTCTCAGTTTTGTGATTGTGAGGTGCAGACAGCAGCCCGAGGGTTCCCTCCATCAGCGCGTCGTCTCACACATCAATACAAACACACACACAACACATTCTCCCACAAGGGCGCCTACCCTCAAAATCCCCCGCTAATGGAAGCCACTGCAGTTTTCAGTCAGGTTTTCATGCACAGCTCTGTGAAAATGTGATGCCAACAGACATTTCCTTCATGAAGAAAGAGAAGAATGAAAATACTGAAAAGACTGAAAATAGTAAATTGTGTTCATCATAGTTGTTTTACAACATAGTGCCTTGTTGTATTTGATTCAGGCTAAAGCCCAAAGTATACTTCAGGGTTTTTATGTGCATACACTAGTATATGCATACAGTTGAATGTGTAGCCTTTCAAAGTACACTCCATTTGATAGCTTGCACAGACGCAGGCGGTCAACACATGTGCTCTAGAAAGTTTAATCTTTGTCCAGGATCTGTGCTATTTTTCTCCAGAAGTTAAAAATGTCATGGCCACAGGCATGATGTTTTATTTAAAACTAAAGTTGTGGCTCTCTCACAACAGCCTGGGCCAGTGTCGTCACTTTGTGGAACAACTGATCAGTGCAAAACAAACACAGTGTGTGGTTTCAAAAATCTGTCGGTGCATTTACTATTATGGTGATGAAATTTGCTTCACGCTTTCTGTACATGAACCGCCTCGTACACGTAAAAATATATTTTACACCCAACATATACTTATGGCATTTAGATTATTCTTTTTTAATTTGTTTTTAACTCTTTCCCAGCCATTGACAGAATTTTCTGGCTTTCCGTGTTTACACTGTTATACTGTAGGGGGCGCTGTTACACATCTTCTAAAAGAGGACTGAATCTCCTGATCAAAACACAAGTGAAGAAGAAGCAGAAAAAAACTATATTATATGTACTTCGATGCATATGTAAAATAATGCGATCATCAACATTAAACAGCATATCAAACTAAACTGCCTAATGTTACTGAATGAAATGTCAACCCAGGACGAGCTTTTGGACCGAAGCTTTGGGGGTGTTTATGGACTCGATCTACTCCATCTGTGTTTTGATTATCGTTCTGAATCTGATCTGGATGTAGTTGTTACATGTTGTGGGAAGGAGGCGAGAACCGTTCAACACACAATTTAATAATAAAATAAACAAATCCAAAACGAAAGTAAAAGACAGCCCCTCACGGACGACTGCTGTCACATATACAGTAATAAAACAAACACAAGTCCAGGCCTGTCCTCTCTCGATCTTCACTGTCGTCGCTCCTCCGTGAGAGACACGAGACCGCTCAACATTAATCACGCCACCGGCCTCGCGACGTTCTCTTACGGCCCTCGGCCTCGTCCTGCTCGACACAGTAGTCTTTGACAAGTAGGCATATGTAGTAGTAGTCTTTGAGCTTAGCTGTAATAAGGAAATATAGCATAAGGATGTATTTTCTTGTCATTTTTCAAATGTTTGTTCAGTGTCACGATTTGAATATGTTTGTGATTTCTGAATGAACTACATGTGATATAGACAATATAGGCAAGCCATTATACACAAAAGATGCCCAGTTTTAGATGTTACTCTATTCCATTTATGTTTTCCGTGTAGTAAATATGTATTTTATACTTACAGAAATGTAAAACGTCTTCTGCTGAACTCAAAAGAAGATATTTTAAGGAATGTTGGTAATCAAACAGTTGTTGGACCCCATTGACTTCCATAGTATTTTTTCCCCCTATACTATGGAAGTCAATAGTCATCAACTGTTCGTTTGCCTATATTCCTTTGTGTTCAACAGAAGAAAGAAACTCATACAGGTTTGTAGCAACTTGAGGAAGAGTAAATGATGAAAGGATTTTCATTTTTGGGTGAACTATTCCTTTAATGCTCTGCTAGTTAACTGGAGATGTTTTCTTTGAATTAGTTATGCGCATCCATGAGATGTGTTTAAAAGTGTTGGGGACATGCCCCATCTGTCCCACCCACAAATTATGCCTATGTTCACTATTAATCACATTTAATGTAAATGCTCTGGATGGAGCTGATAAGAGCTCACATTAACTGCCGATGAGACTTTCACAGCAGCTCAGAACGCGGAAAGGATCCAGCGCACTTTACAATGAAATCTAAAACAGTCTGTGTAAATATACCTAATGCTAAAATAACTAAAATATACCTAATATTGATATTACTGATTTCATTTGACTGGAAACAGCCCTATAGTGCCTTATTATTCTAATTGAATTTATTGATTAAATGCAAGAATGACATGACACATGATGAAACATACTTTTAAAAAGGTTAGACAAAAATACCCCTGGAAATCAATTTAAGGGAGAAATATCACCCCTTAATGGAAAAGTTTGTTTCTGTCGCTGTCGATTGTTGTTTTGGCGTGAGATGAGATGTAACTGCGTTTACAAGAGCACCTTTTGTTTGTTTTAATCCTGAATAATTCCAGTTGATGATTTAGCATAAGAGGTGTGATCAATCAGTATATAAGAGCCGCATCTTTGAAATGCGTTATATTTGCAAGCATTTAAAATGTCACATGTTGTGCATGCAAAATTAGGAAATGCGAATGTAAAGTGCATTTGCCGTCACGTTTCAAAGCGCTTGCGTGGACTTCAGTGAAATGTGCGCCGGTTTCTCCGCATTCTTATGGTGTGCAAGTCTCATCGACAATAAACACAAGCTCCATCCAGCACATTAACATTTAAACGCACAGTATGTAACTTTTGGCCACCAGGGGTCATTCAATCAAAATAATAACAAAAGACGTACTTTGATGACGTCGGGAAAGTGCGTGGGCTCATGGGAGTTGTTGTCATTGTCACTGTCAAGCAGCGAATCTGGCATCTCCAGCAGAAAACATGTTCACTGAGGAGGTAATGTGTTATATTACATTTCTATTGTTGTTACATTTAGTTTCGGCTTTTCACTTTATATAATGTCAATCTAATGAAATAGCCGCGAGCTACAGTTAGTTAACAAACTTATCAGTAATGTTAGCTAATGTGTGAGACAGAATGTTGTGCGTGTGGTCGCTATGTCAACATACCTATAAGTTGAGTGACTTATATGCATCTTATGTGACCATAATGGTGTGTTCACACCGAACGTGAATGGAGCGTCAAATACGCGTCTATCGCGTCTAGTTAGACGCTTGAACATTCGCTCGAGTTCAAATTTTTCAACTTGCGCGGAAGACATTCGCGGCACACGCGACGCCCGGCGCGAATGATGCGTCTATTCGCGTCTTTACATTGACTTTGTATGTAATCTACTCGCGCAAATAATTAAATTCACGTTCGGTGTGAACACAGCATAAGATTTATTGCTATGGGTTCTTACTTATCGAATTATAATGTTAAACATTTATTTTGTTACTTAACTTACCTGTTTATTAAAACGCAAGCGAGATCAGCATCTCTCTGAAGTGCGATCTTGTCACGAAGCTTTCGCCATCTTTCAAAGGCTTCTCCAAGGTTTACACGTCTCTTGCTTCTTCTATGGTCCCAAGATCTTCTCGGGTAATTTTTTTCACCCGTACGTTTGCGCTTTGTTGAGCTGGCAGAACGTACAGCCAAAGAGTAGTCATGATCCATTATCATACAGACTTTTTTATACTGGTGTTCCCCTTATACTGTCAGTGTTCCTCTTTGAGTTTGGCGGTTCCGCCGAGTTCCGCAGGAAGGAAGATGCAAACGCGGATATGACGTGATAGACGGGCGACATAACGGAAATAAAGACACGGTCCGTGTCTTCGAATTAAAATATTAATTTCTCTGGATTTAGAAGTTAATTGGAACTGTCGGGATAATGTAAATACACAACTTTAAAAAATATATAACATAGATATAGCGATTTCTTATATTTTTAAAGCAAAAAAATTACATATTGTGCCTTTAACATGATTAATAGTTGATAATTGCACGTGTTTGTGCTTCTGTGTCAAAATGATGTTATTAGATCTGTTTAAGATGTGATTTCTGTTAATGTGTGCCAAGATATTTTAGAAATCCCAACTGGACGATGTTTTACGGCCATGTCCAGGAGAAATAGCATGTATGATCACCCAATATACAGGTCCTTCTCAAAAAATTAGCATATTGTGATAAAGTTAATTATTTTCCATAATGTAATGATAAAAATTAAACTTTCATATATTTTAGATTCATTGCACACCAACTGAAATATTTCAGGCCTTTTATTGTTTTGATACTGATGATTTTGGCATACAGCTCATAAAAACCCCAAAATTCCTATCTAAAAAAAATAGCATATCATGAAAAGGTTCTCTAAACGAGCTATTAACCTAATCATCTGAATCAACTAATTAACTCTAAACACCTGCAAAAGATTCCTGAGGCTTTTAAAAACTCCCAGCCTGTTTCATTACTCAAAACCGCAATCATGGGTAAGACTGCCGACCTGACTGCTGTCCAGAAGGCCATCATTGACACCCTAAAGCAAGAAGGTAAGACACAGAAAGAAATTTCTGAACAAATAGGCTGTTCCCAGAGTGCTGTATCAAGGCACCTCAGTGGGAAGTCTGTGGGAAGGAAAAAGTGTGGCAAAAAACGCTGCACAATGAGAAGAGGTGACCGGACCCTGAGGAAGATTGTGGAGAAGGACCGATTCCAGACCTTTTGGGACCTGCGGAAGCAGTGGACTGAGTCTGGAGTAGAAACATCCAGAGCCACCGTGCACAGGCGTGTGCAGGAAATGGGCTACAGGTGCCGCATTCCCCAGGTCAAGCCACGTTTGAACCAGAAACAGCGGCAGAAGCGCCTGACCTGGGCTACAGAGAAGCAGCACTGGAGTACCCACAGTCAGTGATGGTCTGGGGTGCCATGTCAGCTGCTGGTGTTGGTCCACTGTGTTTTATCAAGGGCAGGGTCAATGCAGCTAGCTATCAGGAGATTTTGGAGCACTTCATGCTTCCATCTGCTGAAAAGCTTTATGGAGATGAAGATTTCATTTTTCAGCACGACCTGGCACCTGCTCACAGTGCCAAAACCACTGGTAAATGGTTTACTGACCATGGTATTACTGTGCTCAATTGGCCTGCCAACTCTCCTGACCTGAACCCCATAGAGAATCTGTGGGATATTGTGAAGAGAAAGTTGAGAGACGCAAGACCCAACACTCTGGATGAGCTTAAGGCCGCTATCGAAGCATCCTGGGCCTCCATAACACCTCCGCAGTGCCACAGGCTGATTGCCTCCATGCCACGCCGCAATTTCTTTCTGTGTCTTACCCTCTTGCTTGAGGATGTCAATGATGGCCTTCTGGACAGCAGTCAGGTCGGCAGTCTTACCCATGATTGCGGTTTTGAGTAATGAAACAGGCTGGGAGTTTTTAAAAGCCTCAGGAATCTTTTGCAGGTGTTTAGAGTTAATTAGTTGATTCAGATGATTCGGTTAATAGCTCGTTTAGAGAACCTTTTCATGATATGCTAATTTTTTTAGATAGGAATTTTGGGTTTTCATGAGCTGTATGCCAAAATCATCAGTATTAAAACAATAAAAGACCTGAAATATTTCAGTTGGTGTGCAATGAATCTAAAATATATGAAAGTTAAATTTTTATCATTACATTATGGAAAATAATTAACTTTATCACAATATGCTAATTTTTTTAGAAGGACCTGTACATACAGTTAGGATGATATTAAATTGTTATTATTATTTTTATTTTTTTTAAAGGGACAGTGCATATTAATGGACATCTTAGCTATTCAGCAATGTAAATATGCCAGAATTAGCCCAAAAGCTACTTTACATCTGTAGTCCCCCATCAGGTCATCACAGTACAAAGTAACACAGCTAAACATTGAAATTGAATACGATACAACACAATTTAAAAGATGCCACAATTTTCAACAACATATTATAAAAAACACCACAGTTAGCAGATAGGGATTATGTAATTTAAGGTGCTTTACTTTATGCAGTAAAGTGCCATTCTATGAAATAATGTTCAGTTTAATTTTGTTTGAAAGCTGTTTAGTGCCGGATGGTGCTGCATCTAGTACGGCAGACACACACATATACACATACACAGTAAAGTGCTATTCTATGTACATGAAGTACATTTTAATTATGTTAAAGTGCTATTTAATGCAGTAAAGTGCTGGATCTGGTATGGTATACATACATATAATTAAACAATACAACAGTGAATAAACCTTATATGACTTAAACCGTCATATAAGATTTTGGCCATATTGCCCATCTCTAAGTCATTCATTCCCTGTGTGGCTTGCAAAGGCTTTGATCACACACGAAAAAGCTTCAGCACTGCCACTCTGGGCTCGATTGCTATGTCTGAGGTAAATCACGCCCCCTCATTACCATACGGACAAAGACATGTAAAATAAATAAATGTGGAAATAAAACAAATGTAGAAATAAATAAATGTGGAAATAATTTTTTTAATAAATAAATGTGGAAATAAAAAAATGTATAAATAAATAAATGTGGAAATAAAAAATGTATAAATAAATAAATGTATAAATAAAAAAATTTAGAAATAAATGTGGAAATAAAAAAAAATGTATAAATAAATAAATGTGGAAATAATTTTTTTTAGAAATAAATAAATGTGGAAATAAAAAAATGTATAAATAAATAAATGTGGAAATAAAAAAATGTATAAATAAATAAATGTGGAAATAAAAAAATGTAGAAATAAAAAAATGTATAAATAAATAAATGTGGAAATAAAAAAATGTAGAAATAAAAAATTTGGAAATAAAAAATGTAGAAATAAATAAATGTGGAAATAAAAAAATGTAGAAATAAATAAATGTGGAAATAAAAAATGTAGAAATAAATAAATGTGGAAATAAAACAAATGTAGAAATAAATAAATGTGGAAATAAAAATATGTGGAAATAAAAAAAATGTAGAAATAAATAAATGTGGAAATAAAAAATGTAGAAATAAATAAATGTGGAAATAAAAAAATGTAGAAATAAATAAATGTGGAAATAAATGTATAAATAAATAAATGAAAAAAGTGAAAAAAAACAATAATACATAAAAAAGGAAATAAAAGTATAAATACTCATTTGTGTTTTTTACATTTTTTTGTATATTTACTTACGTATATATTTATGTATTTTTGTTTTTACATTTCTTTACATATTTATGCATTTATTTATTATTTTGTCAGATTTGGAAGTCCATACAGAAGACTGTACTGTAATATTAAAAATTTCCATTACAACATCACTTCATTTATTTACTGGATAATTTGTCTAACATATAATGTTGTTTATTATCTGTGCCTCTTTGAATAAGGTACGCATCTGCGGCCACATCTCTGACTACATTACACTTCATCACATATTCAAGAATTGATAAATAATTGAACTAGTATGAGTAGTATAGTAGTAGTATAAGCTGGGAGAAATTGTCTTTGGGCTATTACATTTATAAATGAAGAAAAGCATCATTCGTGTAATTGTTTTGTTGAAACGTGTACAGAAAATGGAGAAGAACTTCTGTTTTTACTCATATAAATGCATAAGCCATGCACAAGAAATAACCAGTCATCCAGGATGTATCACATTATGGCATATAATAATTGTCATACATGGCTGCTTCAGATCTCTGTATCTCGCTGGTTGTTCTATAGCAGGACAGGATCCGACGCGAGCGGTTTGATATATCCGGCGTGTAATCTCACAGGACCTGCTCCTCCGTGCCGTCTCATTCATTTGGCATTCTGCACAACAATCTGATTTGTTTGCTAATTGTGTCCTGTTCTTTATCTGATTGGAGCTCTTGCCTCTTTTGAATTGTGAAACTATGGCAACAGGCATCAGTGGGGCGGCTACAGGAGCGCACGAGCCAAAGCAAATCTGCTGTATGGTTCACGTGTAGAAGAGATATCATTTAAATCCTTTATAGATTGGCACTGAAACATCCAGATCTCTTCAAACGCTTATGCTTTTGTCCCAAGGGTCAGAATGGCTTTTATTGACCATGTTTGATGCAGGACTGATGTCAGTTCCACAGGCATCTGTCCTTCGTTCGCTCCGTAATTATATACAAATGTCTCGCTTCTCATTTTTTCAGCAATTTATTCTTGATCTCAATGAAAATGTAAGAATAGAGAGAGGAAGGGCGGTGTGGAGGAAGTGTGAATCTGCTGTGTGAGGCAAGATATCATCCCGCGTTGATTCATCACGTCTCCCTGCTGGATTGTGAAGGGCCGTCTAATAAAGTTCTGCCCGTCAGAATGAAGGGACTAATTCTGATTTAGCTGAGCTAATGAACATCCTCTCTCCTGGTGCGAGTGGCTCACGGGGCGGCCGACACACTGACGGAGAGACGCTGCGAGACGAGGAAAGAAAGAGCATTAAATGCTTTTGCTGAGAGGTATTAAAATGCGCTGAAATTATGCTAATGCTTGACTTCAGGTATATCTGCTTAATATTTTATGACAAGGATAAAGATTTGTTCAAATCAAGTCTTACATTTTGGAAAATATTTGTATATCTTCATGAACCCGTCACATTAGCCACAAACACACTGCAGAGTGAGAAATGCATTTAACCCTCATCCTGCCCTCGCACTTTCTAAAATATCTTTCCCTCGTGGGCCAAAATGACCCGAAGCCCAAAAATTATACTTTTTTTTTTTTGTCCAGAAAGCTTTTTTTATTTCATTTTGATAATATTTTTCTATTTACCTTTAAATTACTAGATTTGATCAATAAAATTTAAGCACATTCCTCACATTTTTTCAACTTAAACTCAAAATAACTCACAATTTCATGCATAACCCTTTTAATTCAGCTCAAAATATCTTTCATTTGGTATCTTTGCCGACCTAATAATATAATATAATAATATAACCTGATATTTCCTGACTCTTGCCACTAGATGGCCTTATAGCTCTATCTGGAGCAAATGAGCTGTTCCTCTGGGTCCTAAAGTCAGGTTCGCTTCAGTATGCACTCAGATACACATGTAGACATTATAAAATAATCTTTTGGTAAGTTTTATCTTTTTTTGTTTGAATTTTGAGCATTTTGAGGTTTTTCTATGTGTACTGAAGCATTCTTCGCATCCCATTCATTCCTAAGGGGATCAAATTGAGCTGCGAGGGAAGGATTTGTTACATTTTTAAATTTCAACCACATTTTTTTTAACAAAAGTCCTCGAATCCATTAAAAAAAATGTGTGTATTCGAGATCAAAATGACCCGTCATGGATTGAGAAATCAATTTTTTCCATGATCTTTTGACATTTAAGGCGAGACACGGCAGGCAAAAACATCGTTTTTTTTTCACTGGTCAATTTTGAGATTTTGGGATATTTGTCTTCAATAACATGTCTTCTTTCAGACTTGTGTTGAAAAAAAGTCCGAAATACACATTTAGGTCTTTATTTTACTACACTTTGTCTGTTTGCGTCTGTAGATTTCTCATAAATTCATCAAAAGTTGTCGTTATAAATCATCCCTCTGCTCCGCGATCGCGATCTGCACCCTGTCATCACACACACCGTTAGAAAGCTCTCTCTCTCCTGAACAAGACTGCCGGATCCAAATATGGTCATTTCCTTTTTATCAGCAACCAATCGCGAAAGTAAAAGGGGGGATTTTACTCTAAATGCGCAATCTCATTGGCTGATGCTAAATCTTTAAAGCACGTTTTCTCAAAATGTCTTTTCTCTCATACTCCAAGTCCGAAATCTCTACTTCAGTAGCACCTATACACCAAACTTTCCAGTCTTGTACCTAATTATATTATGAAGACATTTACAGAGGGATTTGTAAATATATTATTCCTAGCCTGATTTATATAACATTTTATTCCCAAAAACATGGCGAAAATCATTTTTTTAAGGCTATTGGCAGTATATTCTGATTTACAGGATAACAAAAGTAGATATCCATAAATCCCTCTGTAATTTTTTCCCCATCTAATATGTGAACACAATGAAAAAATAATTTTGAACCTGGCTTTGTCCAATACTCAGATTTCGTTTTTTAAAATATATGCAAAATAGCGCATATTTAATTAGACAATGCCTCATTTGCATATTTAAACATTAAATTACAGAAAACTTGTAATACATTTTTTTCTCATCTTAATGTAGGTAATCAACTGTCAAAGTTTCATGGTGATATCTGATAGTTAAAGAAAATTACCCTATTCACCTGTAGTGTCTCGCCTTAAGAGATCATTGTGCTGTAAAATCAGCCTGTAAGTTTCAGAACTTCATAAGGATGCTAATGTTGGGAAAGTGGCTATTTGAATGTCTCAGTATAGCATTATTTTGTTTGTTCGGTTTCCTTTTGCTGTGGATTCTTTGGTAAGCCAGTCACAATTCAACGCAGGCTTTTCAAACCGACTTTTAATTAAATGTATGTACCCGATAGAGATGCGCGGTTGGCGGTTACAGCCGCGGACTCCGCGGATAAACCTCGGATTGGGCGGATGATGTGACGAAAAATAATATTTTAATTAAATTCGTGTGGGTGGCAGTTGAACCAATCAAATGAAAAAAATATATACATCATTAAATATTGTTACCTACATCCGAAAAGTACATCCGTATCCTTTCTAGAACAGGCAAGAGCTTTCTAGCCTCGCGGCTCGCGTCAGCAGCCCCTTGCATCGCCCATAACAATCAGCGGAAGGCGGACGGGTGCGGCTTTGAAAATTGGTCAAAAAACGTTGGTGCGGATGGATGGCGGACAGTTTTGTGATGCGGTTGCGGATGAAAAAATAGCCCATCCGCGCATCTCTAATACACCACAGAAATGTAAGGACAGACTTTCTTTGTCACAAAATTGTTTATTGTTGTTTATGTATCAGTAAATTAAGCCAATGACTTAAACAGTCAACTTGTTCAACAGTCGACAATCCTCTGTTGTTATTACATTATATACAGAAACCAATCAAAGATACACATACATATATTATGTAAACACAAACTTTTATTTTGGATGTGAATAATCGCGATTAATCGTTGCCCAGCACTAATATAAATATTTTTTACCCACATATTGCCAATTTAGACAATTACAGTATAAAGTTGTAATGTCTGTATTAATGAATATTAATGAATATTAATGAATATTAGCTGGTTATTTTAAATGATTAGACATTAATTACATATTCAGGGATTGACTTGATAGGCAGTGTAGAACCTACTGTATTGTTCATGTATACAAACAATATATTACATTTTGTAGTTTTTTAATCATACCCTCATTGAGGGCCCCCCCGCCCCCCTAATTTTGAAATCCTTCAATCACCCCTTCCTATAATAATTTGAGAATAACCTTTAATAACCTAAAATAATTTGAGAAGCATCCTTGTTTTCTTCTGAAGCCAGTCCTGATTTGAATATGGCAGTGAATCACATTAATAAATTGATAATGATCTCCTGGAAAAATGAACATATGAATGCAACTAAAGATGTTTTTCTCCCTTTGTCTTCATTAGACACGAGATGTCAGATTTGCACGCAGGTCACATGCAGAAACGCTACAGCGAGTATATAAACGTGTCTGTGTGTGTTTGCCAATCTGTGAATCTACAGCTCAAAACCATCATTAATCATAAACGTTTGATTTGATACATTTCCCTTATAACGTCCTCCTACATTATTTTCCGCGTTAAATGAATAAAGACATGGCAGTCCCACATGAGCTGCTGAACTCATCAGGGAAATCTCACACACACACACAGGAGGAGGAGTCAGTGTTCAATTCCCAGGGCTTTAATCACTGTTAATTTGGCTCATTATGTATGAATAGATGCACAACTCCCCCTAGTGAGCTGTTCTCAGGTCAGTATCTGCTGACGTATAGTTGCAGCTTCACATGTTTCCGTTTGAGATCAGGCAATCTCATAATCCACTGTGACAGAATTATTTATATTTCAAATAAATACGGTTCTTCGAAATTTGTTCAGCAATCTTTTTTTCTGCTTAAAATTGAGCTTTGCCATCACAGGAAATGTTACATTTTAAAATATACCACAGTAGAAAAACAGTTATTTTATTAATTTATTTATTTGTTTGCTTGCTTGATTACAGTTTTTTGAATGATTCGATATTCATGATCAAGTCATTTAGATCAAATAAATGCAGATTTTTGTGAACATATGAATCTTCTTTTTCCAACATAAAAAATCATACTCATTCCAAACATTAGGGGCTTTCGCACCGGAGGAACCTTTTCGTAGTTCCTAGAACTATTGGTGAAGTAACTGGATTTTGGCGTATTCGCACCGCAGCAACTAGGAACGATTTTAGTTCTAGGAACTCCTTTTGGAGGAACTAATTTAGCTCCTACTTCAGAGTCGGGTCTAAACCAGCACTATAGGAACTATCTGTGACGTTAGTGTACACTGATTGGCCGAACGTACGCAAAACACCAGCACCCACCATTTTTAAAAAAGCTGTGTAAATACAGATTATCACAGTCACTTCAGAGTTCCTACTGGCGGTGCGAATGCAACCAGGAAAATGTTCCCAAGGGAACCATTAGTTCTCAGGGAACCACCCTGGTAAATAGTTCCTATAACTACTCGTGCAAAAGCCCCTATAGAGTATTGTGTTCTTCCTATCTGTGGTGTAGCTAGTAAGATCCACTGGTTATCACCAGCAACCAAGTGTACGTCAAACCATCATATTCATCTATTCAGAAGTGCAGCTGATGTAAAGATGCTTCTCTTGTTCAGACTTTTCTAAGGGATCAGACTTGCATTTTTGCCTGGTGAAATATATAATGGGCAATAACAGCAAATAGAGTTACACTGACATAGAGACCAGAATATCAAGACTTGGAGGTGGGCGCAATTGACTTGGAAAGGTCAAAAGCCATGCAGACAATGTAACAATCACCTAGCAATGCCCTGACAATCACCCAGAACGCCCTAGCATTGTGAAGCTGCTAACACAGATGTAAAATGAACTGGTAGTTGTGTGTAGACTGCTGTCATGGTGTTTGAGGATCCTGTCACAGTTGACGTTGTGCTGAATGCCATCTGTGGCCACCTGTGCTAACGACTCCTCTAGGGGTTCGGCGGGCGGCAGATGTGCCCATGAGGCACGTTCCCCAGGAGTCACATCTGCCCACATAGACCTTTAAGTTCAGGCCACCTTTGATATCCTTCAGAAAAGCAACTCCACTATATACACACATGCAATACTTAATGGCACATTTAACACAGCTTAAAAATGCTTTGCTTTGTAGATCTTGTTTTTTAATTGCATTGATCAAATGTGTAGAAAATGTGTAGAAAACTACCAGTACCTTTTCTATTTACATATTCCTTCAACACTAAGGGTACATTTGCACGACAACAACTAAAAACGCGGTATTATTCATGCTAGGCCAGTAGATGGCGATGTCACTTTGTAAAGAACCGCTACGCACCTATAGACTGCACACGTGATACACATGCGTATGACGTCACCGTTTTCACCCATTCCTGTTTTTGTTGTTTACATTGTAAGGCGATAACTGTATCGTTTTCAAAAACCAACACTTTGAAACCTGTTTTCAAAAGTTTGAGTTTTCAGGCCCCCAAAACACTGTTGTCATGTAAATCAATGGCAAAATGGTTTTCCATTTTTATTTGAAAATAATGTGTAAATGGCGCCTAAAACACAACACAATTCAATGCGCAATTTAAAACATAGGTAAAATACATGTGAAAAATAAAATTTCTTTCATATTATTTTGCTGACTTTTTAGCTTATGTTCCCTTGATAAACAATACTATATAATGACTTAAAACACTTTATTTTTTATTTATACTTTTTGTTTATTAAAATAAAATGTTTTCATGTATTGATTTGAAATAATTATACTGTACTGCTTTATTAGGTCGTGATGAAACTAGTGAAGTAGTGGAATGTTTCTAAATTGACACAACTAAAAATATATATACATTTAAATGAAATGAAATGTATGTCTGAAAAAAATGTATATTTTTAATCTGTTCATAATCATTTGTTATGGTTTTAGGAGCAATATCGTATAGAACACATAATAATGGTTTACTTTAGTTTGTTGGGGTTCATTAATAAATATTAATTTAATTCAAGAAGAAAAGGTGCATTTATTTGAGCCATTTTTTATGGTGGTACAGAGTTGTTGTCAGGTATATGTTCAGTTTGTTTGTGTTTTAGGGTACGTTTACATGACAACAATGTTGTTTGCTAAAAACTGAAAAGTTTTCCCTTTTCGTTTTTGAAAAGTACAGATGACAACGTTGTCAGAACGATCCCCTTTCACACAGATCCACAAAAATTACCAAAAACGCTGTATTCTGCTGCCAGGCCAGTAGATGGCGATGTCACTTTGTAAAGAAACACTAGGCTCCTATACGCTTATTTCACGCAGCCGCTATTTTGAAATCGAAAGCGAGGCTCCGGTGGGAAGAACCCCGGAAGTAAAGATAAACAACAATGCCTTGGACTACCAACCTGAAGCTGCTGCCGCGCGATTTACATTATTGGATGTTAATATCCAATATAGGATATGTATATAGTTCGTTCCCGCTTCTTTTTTTACTTTCTGAAAAAAAAAATTATAAATGAATTTCACTGTATATAGTCTAAAGTATGAAAGAAATGTATGTAAATTTTTAGAATAACTAATTTCTACATTAACAATACGGCATTGCATTCGTGACTCTCCTATGATTAAAGGCGACACTTCCGGTTTTCTTCCCACCGGAGCCTCGCTTTCGATTTCAAAATAACGGCTGCGTGAAATAAGCGTATAGACTTAACATGTAATACGCATGCACATGATGTCACCTTTTTCACCGATTCGTGTTTTCGTTGTTTACATGGAGACAATAAATATTGTTTTCAAAAACTTGCACTTTGAAACGCTTTTTTAAAAGTTAGCGTTCTCATGCCCCAAAACACTGTTGTTGTGTAAATGAACGGTCAAAACACATGAAAAGTTCTGTTTTTAGTTGAAAACGGTGACATGCAAACGGTTTCTAAGTTTTGTTTTCCGTCCGTCTGTTTCCCTTGTTAGTTTCCTTGGTTACTGATTATGTTACGCACCTGTTTCAGCTTCTGTTGATTACTCCCTGTGTATTTAAGCCTTCAGTTCTCACAGTTCTTCGTTCGGTGTCGTCTAAGTTTAACGTGGTTGTGTTTTATATTTCCTGAATTTCTATTACGTTTTCCTTGTTGGATTTATTATTATTATTATTAAATCTCCAGCATCACTCATGAGAGTTGTCTTACTTATTCATTTATTTATTATTTGAGCTATTGTATGTTAAGAAATCAATTGATAAAAAGTATTTGGTAGAACATAACATGTACCATACATTTATGTAATTAAAAAAAAAATGTTTTCTACTTTTACTCTGCCCATGCAAGTCTTTGTTTTAAATCTTTGTAAATTAGAAATCAGATTGCCATGAACTCTTGTTAAATTAAAGATAGCACACATGGATATTTAAGTAATGGGCATCTGATGGCTTCAGTGTCTCATGTTCTTGACCTTGTGTTTCTTTGCAAAAAAATAACATGATTCACTACATAAGAATTTTGTAAGAATGCTTAAAATAAATCATTTAATCTGACATCTCCAGTAACACAGGTTGTGTTTGTGTTTTTCTGTCTTTTCCCAGAGGAAGGTCTCATTCATGAATGTAAACTATGCAGTCAAACCTTCGACTCTCCAGCAAAACTGCAGTGTCACCTCATCGAGCACAGCTTTGAGGGGATGGGCGGCACGTTCAAGTGTCCTGTTTGCTTTACAGGTACTTTTTTTATATTTGTGTGTGTGTCTATATGTCAGAGCAGAATAAACTCAAAACCCTGATTGGGAGGTACATCAAGCATATTACTTAAAACCTTCAGCTGCATCTTATACAACCACACTTCTGCCACCACAGTAACATGCTTCATTTGTCTTCCTCTCTCTTTCCCTGGTTCTCTCATTCTTATTGACTTGATCTACACGGTTTTTCTCTTTTTTTTTCATTTTGGCTTTATTTCGAGTTGGCGCCTGACAGACAGGTCCCAGATCTCCTTCCGCACTCATATTGATCATGCAGCAGAGAGAGAAAGAGAGAGAGAGAGAGAGAGAGAGAGAGTGGAAAGAAAGCAGCTCGGTGAGGACAGCATCTGCACTGCAGAAATCATGTCAAACATGAGATTGAGGCCTTGTCCACCCTAATACATTTTAGTTGCAAAGATGATAGAAAATTTACTCGCAGTTGCTGTCCTGCGGCAAAAAAATTAGAGCAGACCAAACATATAATGGTGAGTGAGTGCAACCTGGACACATCAGTGAATAGTGAGATATTTTGCTAAATAAAATGATCCTGTCAGAAGAATTGCATGATAACTTTATTATGTCTGTTCCGACTGTATCATCTCACTGAGCTTTCATGAGGTTTTACGCATGCTCTGTAAGGTGAATTTGGCGTTTTCCGACATTTCAGTGTAGATGAAACTTTTGTAAAATGATTGAAAAAGCTTGACAACAGCTGCCTGGGGTTCAGTTTATGCGGACTTCAGTTTGGTTTGCAATTGGTATGAAAGCAATCCAGCCTCAATTGCAGAAGTGAACTGCTATTGATGACATATCTTCTTCACTCACCTCGGCACTAAAGAAGAGGCCTTCAGCAATCGGATCATATTATTCGCATCTCTTGCAACTCTCAACATGCACAGAATGACATTTGGAGCAGATAGATGCAAGTATGGTTCAGTGCAAATATCTCCTTCTGCATGGTTATTTATCTACAGTGGTGAACAGCTGCTCCTAGCACTCTCAGTTGTCCATCACCCTTCAAATTGCGTGAACTGTAAATTGAAAATACGGTTTGAAAATAAGGTTTTTACGCTCGCATAAGGTGGCTTTTCAGGCAATTTGAAAAAGGAATATTTTGCAAAACAGCAATGGAAACATTTACAGATAACATGACGTACGAACAGTCGATCTTTCTTTAAAGATGGCGCGGTATGTTTGTACAGAAGACAAGAGCTCATTATTAAACTCCTAAAAGACAAAAGTATTACGAGAATACTGGATTCTAAACAACAAAGAAATGCCACAATTTATCAAGAGCTTGAAGCATATATGAGGGAGAAACACCAGAAACACCTCATATGAGCCTCTTTCCTTGCCATTAATGCTTGAAAACACGCCTACGTCTCCTTTCATTAAAAATAAGGGCTAGTTGCTGGTATATACGTAAACCTACCAACGTCCGTTGCCATGATTTTTGGAATGGTTATCGCAAGAGGAAAAAAAAAGATGTTTTAGTCGCATAACATCGGTTAATGGAAACGCCGTTATTTCGCAATAGTTTTTTATCGACATTTAGAAAATATCCCAAAAGTTTTGTGCAAATCTTTAATGGAAACGCAGCTACTGTTGACACAATCAAATCTAGAGTGAAAACAGTCTCAGACTCCAGATAAAACATTTATGCTCACCAATTCCACTGGTACAGTCTGGCCTCTACAGGGACAAATAATAATCACGTAATAGGATTTCAATTCACCAGTGGAAAATCTGGAATTATATACATTTTTATTTCATTA
The DNA here is from genome assembly GCA_026230005.1 of Gila orcuttii. NCBI lineage: Eukaryota > Metazoa > Chordata > Actinopteri > Cypriniformes > Leuciscidae > Gila > Gila orcuttii. The sequence goes on along the minus strand of JAPDVR010000008.1, from coordinate 46,408,730 downwards.
TTTCAACATGACTAGTTTTAATAGAACTGGTTTGTTTCGGGACTGTCGACAGAGAGAGTGGAAGCAGAAATGAAGGAATGCGGATGGGGAAGGACAGGCGCTGCGTGATAATGCAAAGCGAGGGAGGATGAGAGAGGAGAGAGGGGGAAGGAGGTAAAAGAGGAGTTGAGGAGCCATCCAGAGGCAGCGGAGAGATGTCAGAAGTGTCGCTCTCACGGGACGGTTTGACAGCTATGTGAAGTCAGGCAGCCCGCAGCTGAAAGTAGCTCCATTTACCCTGGAGGAAGCTGAGCGCAGAACAAACACTCGGCGTGCCACTTATGAGCTTTTGTCTCACTTTACACAACAAAACATTCCAGTTTTACACTCAATTGTGTACACAATGATGCTGCGTGGCTTCGTAAATATAGGCCCATTAATGCAAATAAATAAATAACTTGTAGTTATAGTGAATTATCTTGTACATTGTTTTTCCAGAGGAATGTGGCTGAAAAACACATTTAATACAAATGATACAAAATAACAACAATTAAAAAGTAAAATATGCTCAAATTAGGCCATTTTTTTATTATTATTATTATTTAACCTTACTTTTTACCAAATAATTTATCGGTTTCTTAATTTTGAGTCAATTCATATGAAAGCCTCATGATACTGTTTCCTATGCTATTAAATTAGCCAATCATAACAGTGACCGTTTACTGACAAACCTTAAAAACTGATTGTTTCAGACAGAGGGTCAGAATTAGGGTCGAAAATAGTCATTTTTGTGAAATACTTGATATTCCCCGATAACAACCGCTAAAGACAGAAACACAGACTCATCCCTGTTACTGAAGTCAACAAACGCTATACTCTTTCTAGGAACGTTTTTTCTTCATGGAAGTTTTACTTTTGGTGAGCTAATAAAGTATTAAAACTCAACTCAAATCAATATTTTGTATACAGTTATTTAATTATGCCATCCCATGTCGTGGACTCGCTCTCTCTTGTTTCATTCAAACACAGATGCTGCCATTTTGCAACACTGTTGGTTTTGTACACTGTTGGATTATATGATAAAAAACATCTCAAATCAATATCTCTTATCTTCATAATTATTTATGTGGCGAAATGCTGTGTAATAAGTGGTATGACTGTATACCGTATCTCTTGAATGTCCATCTAGTTTGAACTGCAACTGCTCTCTCTGCGGAAGCTTTGCGTTTAAAGACCTAATAAAATATTTCAACTCAAGTCAATATTTCGTGTCTAATTATTTACTTATGTGGCAAGTAGCCATGTAATAAGCGGGATAATGTACATCTAGCCGGTTGTTCTCTCAAAATAAACCCCCTTTAGTGTGAGATAACAACCGGCTGGATGTACATTATCCTTATGTAACAAATAAAATCTTATTGTAAAGTGTTACCGATAATGGAAATTGTACTCTACTGTTTTGCCAGTAACCTTTCTCCACATGGTTGAAAACAAATCACATCCATCTTTTTCTCTATAAATTGTTCTTGATGATCACTCATTTGTGCTAGTGTTTGGGATGTTTTACCCACAGATGCACGTCCAGATCATGTTACCTGACTAAGTTGAATTAGAAAACACAGGTTGTCATTGACCCTAATAAAGCTAATTTGGGTCTAAATCCAAAATACAGTGCAGTGGCAAGAAGGAAAAAGTTGTTTATCCCTTGTAAGAAATTCAAATGAAGACCAGAACTCACTCTTTACCTCAGAGACACGACTAGCCACCCTTAAACATATGGGTCTCTAAAAACAAACAGCATGTTTGAAGTAGTCCTGTGAGAATAACTGCATACTCGCACACTCAAACACACTCTCATTCAGCAGCTCTATGGCTTAATTAAAGGCACTATGTGTTTTAAGTGCCATTTCAAAGATTAGATGTGACTGAAATCAGGCTACGCATAAATAAAGAGTCTGCATGAATATTAATTTTGTCAGTATAATTAGCACTGTTGACTAATAGAGACAGTGTTTTTGCACGTATAAGGGACTGCCGTTCCTGTGCTTGTTTATTTGCAGCGTGTCCCTACAGTGGCTCTAAATAAAGCACATCATTATTCCTCACTGTTCACTATGATTCAAAGCACCGGATTGACCATTACCCAAATGGGAAACCAAAGCCGCGCTACATTTGCAGAGTGTTTTGACGCAGGTGGAATCGGTTCTCCCTTGATGCGAAGGACTGGAAACATTTGGGTTTCCCAACATCTTGATTCACTTAGTTGTGACAATACTTCTTTCATATGCTGCCAAACTGTAAGATTTGTGCTAGGAAAACAGCACATGTGTCTTTCCTCATTTGAACTGAGTAATTTTATGGGGGGAAAAAAGAGAGAAAAAGAGGAGAAAATTAATTCCAGGTCTGATTCACTTAAATAGACATTAAGGCATTTTACACCTGGTGTTTCAATCCGTCTCTTTTGTCCACTTTCAACCACTTCTATCCTGATTTCTTTGAGGTGTAATGTATGGATTTTTTCAAATCTTTTGATCTTATGGACCAAATAATGTACATATGTAATTAAGCAATTCACATATGAATGGCCCGGAGACGACGGAAAAACACACGGAGAGCATCAGGTTTAGTTTCTGCTCTGACAGACACAAGACAGCCGAAAGCTGTGAGTGTGTGTTAGAAATCAGGAATGGAGAGAGAACATTGTGCTTGTTATGTTTTTCATCTTCAAACCAAACTTGGGTCTCCAGCCGACAAAGTTTAAATCCCGTTAGGCTAGAGCTCTTCTCATAATGTCACGCATTTGGTCAGTAGACGGAGAGAAGACGCTCTTTAGTGGCTGTTTGAACACATTCGATCACATGAGTGTTTACAGTACGAAAGTAATCCGGTCGAATGTGTTTTCAACTTCCTCTAGAAGTGGTCGACAGTGGACAAGCTCAAAACATTTAAGACTCTGTTTACACCTGTATTTAGTGTCGTCCACTTGTGATCCGATCAACCAAAACACATCTTAATACCAGCTGTAAACAGGGCCTAAGTGTATACATTTCTACCAACTTTATAATATTCAAAAATATTCGCTTTGGCTACTGAAAAGGTAGTTTTATTGTTTGTACAGGGCTAGTCGAAATAAACCCCTACTCATTCTTTATTATAACTATTTCCACATTTTTGAATGATTGTAAAGAAATAACACAAATGGAAGTAACAGAAATATGCAGCGATCAAAAATGTTTATTAACATTTTAATAAACAAATTAACGAATTTGTGATTCTTCAAAGTTGAAACCCTTTGTCTAGTTTCCAGCTGTTCTCGCTCTGTTCATTCTCTCAACCAACTTCACGAGGTGCATCATGGGATGATTTATAAACAGTACTGACATTGTTTAAATATGCTGGACAGTTTTCTACACTATCTGCTCCAAGTCAACTCTAAAAGGAATAAATCATTGACACTTTTAGTTTTGTTCTTGAATATACAGTACTATTCAGAAGTTTGGGGTCAATACGTTTTCTGAAAAGTTTTATTAAAATCAAGGGCAGTGACAGTGAAATACACTGTTACAAAAATTCTGTTTCACTTAAATGCTGTTCTTTTCAACTTTACATTTATCAAAGAATCCTAAAAACAACCAAAAAAAAAAATAGCATAGTTTCCACAAAAATGTAAGTGCCAATAGCCTGCTTTGTTGGCAGAGGTGATTTAACACTAACTCCGCCCACCACTGTCTGATTGAGCCAGACAAAAGTATAAAAGACAACCCATGGAGAGTAAGACAGGTGGCGTGTGTGTGATACGGGTAAGGTTAGGGTCAGGTGTGTGTGATACGAGTAAGGTTAGGGTCAGGTGTGTGTGATACGGGTAAGGTTAGGGTCAGGTGTGTGTGATACGGGTAAGGTTAGGGTCAGGTGTGTGTGATACGGGTAAGGTTACGGTCAGGTGTGTGTGATACGAGTAAGGTTAGGGTCAGGTGTGTGTGATACGGGTAAGGTTAGGGTCAGGTGTGTGTGATACGAGTAAGGTTAGGGTCAGGTGTGTGTGATACGGGTAAGGTTAGGGTCAGGTGTGTGTGATACGGGTAAGGTTAGGGTCAGGTGTGTGTGGTACGGGTAAGGTTAGGGTCAGGTGTGTGTGATACGAGTAAGGTTAGGGTCAGGTCAGGTGTGTGTGATACGAGTAAGGTTAGGGTCAGGTGTGTGTGATACAGGTAAGGTTAGGGTCAGGTGTGTGTGATACGGGTAAGGTTAGGGTCAGGTGTGTGTGGTACGGGTAAGGTTAGGGTCAGGTGTGTGTGATACGAGTAAGGTTAGGGTCAGGTGTGTGTGATACGAGTAAGGTTAGGGTCAGGTGTGTGTGATACGGGTAAGGTTAGGGTCAGGTGTGTGTGATACGAGTAAGGTTAGGGTCAGGTGTGTGTGATACGAGTAAGGTTAGGGTCAGGTGTGTGTGATACGGGTAAGGTTAGGGTCAGGTGTGTGTGGTACGGGTAAGGTTAGGGTCAGGTGTGTGTGATACGAGTAAGGTTAGGGTCAGGTGTGTGTGATACGGGTAAGGTTAGGGTCAGGTGTGTGTGATACGGGTAAGGTTAGGGTCAGGTGTGTGTGATACGAGTAAGGTTAGGGTCAGGTGTGTGTGATACGGGTAAGGTTAGGGTCAGGTGTTTGTGGTATGGGTCGGTTTAAGGGTAGGTTAATGTGTAAGGGAAGGATCAACAGTGTAATTACAAATGTAATTACATACATTTATTACAGCTGTAATTACATGCAGGTATTTTTAAAATATAAGTACAATGTAAAAACATCTATGTACACAATAAATAAATGCATCTTTGGTGAGCAGAAGATACTTTTAAAAATCTTACCGACCCCAAGCCTTTATATAGGCACAATATGTATTTTTCAAATTTTAAGAAATTAAGCATAAGCCTTTACAGCAAAGGGTTTTAAAATGCATAACTGACAGTGTTTCTGGAAAGATTTGTAGTTAACACACGTGTTGTGTCCCGTTGCAGTGTTCGTGCAGGCATGTAAACTGCAGCAGCACATCTTCACCGCACACGGGCAGGAGGACAAGATCTACGACTGCTCACAGTGCCCGCTGAAGTTCTTCTTCCAGACCGAGCTTCAGGTGAGATGATCTGGAGAGCAAAGCTCACAGGCACTGATGACACTCACATGACCAGCCTCTACCACACCCCCTTTTCTGGGTAGTATAAATAAATCATGGGAAAGAAATATGGTTGTAAACAGGATGCTTCTGCAATGGCATCATTAACCAATAAACTTTGCATGATCCATGTCAGTAGATGTCAGTATAACGCCCAATACCACAGTCATATCAGCCAGTGAAACGTGAGCAGAAACAAAAAACCAAAGCAACACCGTCATGGCATCATTTTTAATGTAATATAGCATTTTCAGCTCAGATGATTGGCTCAAATAACTGACAGCAGAATTGAGCTCATGACAATAAGCAAGTGCCATTGAGCAACTGTATGATCCAGACATTATAGACCTCCGCTTATTTTCTCCGCTTGTGACTTTGACTTGAATTACTTTATTAGCTAATGAACTAATGGTTGTGTTTGTAATGTACACACTTCTAAAAAATCCCATGTATAGTTTCATTATCTATAGAAGATGGAAAACTGGTTTTGTGGCCCCCTTTGCTTTCCACAATTAGTTAAAACAAGAGAATGTACACCATGTTAGTTGTAGGTTTTGACTCTGAGGTTCGTGGGACCCCATGGCAATAAAACGCCTCTCTGAGAGTTTGGTCTGAGCTGTGGATCTCTCTGAGAGGATTCATAACTTTAGTGTTGTAATGAATAAAAAACAGCTCTAGTGAAATCTCTTGGTTGACAATGAGATATTTCATTGATAAATAAATGGGACAAGTTATCCAGACATGAGGAAGCTAGCCTTTCCTGAGACGGTGCCTTTTTTAGTGGCAGGAGCTCTCCTGGGAAATATACTAGATATTGCTTGTTATTAATATAAAACATTTTATATGATCTCATACATGTGCAATTTCAATGTTGTCTATACGCGTTGGGCATTGTGTGCATTGATGTAACAAGCAACTAACACTAAACCAGACCAAACCTAAACAAATATTAAATACACGTTCATTAATATTACTCTATACTTGTGTAATTACACTGTAACAAGGTGTAATCTTACTGTGAACAATTCATCCATGCATCATTTTTATATCTTCCTGTGAAAACTTCTTTCTGGTGACGAAAAATAATTTATCATATCATCACATTTACAAGCCTAAATTGCTTCCATCTTCGGAAATGTCACTAATATATTAAGCATGGTTTTCATCTCAGAAAGCTGGTCATCTTAAGCTAGACTCCTACCCTGTAACAGGTTTCTGATGTGTCAAGAGATTATGGAGAACTTACATAAACAGAAGTATGAGTTCAAACAAGAGGGTTTATTTGTTGGTTTACTTGCTGTCAGAATTGTACCTATTTTTTCTGTCCTTCTGAAAGTGAAGTTTGTTGTATGTGGGCTCTAGTTTTCTGAGTTCTTGACACAGCAGTCGTCTCAGCTCAGTCGGAGAGGTCAGAGGTCATCAGGACGGATGGATACAGTGCTGTTTTATTTATTTGTGTAGAGCTGAAGTTGAAGGGCCGTGTCAGACAGTCTTTCCACTACCAAGCTCCTTAGGCTCAGCGAGGAATCCTAGATCACCACTGACCTGCCAAGAGCACAATGGGAAAAACGCAATCTATTCAGCTCTTAAAGCATCAAACACCTCACCTTTACACCCTTATTCACACAATAACACACACACATACACACACACACACACACACACACACACGTAAACCTAAATACAAATATGAATGTTACTTATTTGTCAGATTTAATGAATGTGCTGAGCCTCTTTCGATTCTATGGTTGCATGTTTCAAGGTCAACTATAGCAATTTGAATGGTTTTGCGGGTCAGTAGGGTTAAGGTTATATCTGCTGATATGGAAATATTTGCTTACAAAATTAGGTATGTCTCATGATTGGACCCTTTACTTGCACATACTGTCTTCTCCACAATTTCATCAGCATTTTATGAGTAATAGTTGCCATGATTGAAAAGGAAATGTTAAATATGTTAAATTATGGTCTGCTTCCTTGTGGCACATCCAAAGAAATTACAATTTTTTTTTTATTCTGTTTAGGCTATCAGGTCCTATGCAGGAGAGGTAATATAACAGCATTAATTGCGAAGGCATTGATTGATTGATTGATTGATTGATTGATTGATTGATTGATTGATTGATTGATTGATTGATTGATTGATTGATTGATAGGGCAAAATCTATTAGTTTACATAGAAAGGCATTGTGTTTGCACTGAGAATATGTAAATATGATAATGTATTTTAGTCCAATCAGTGACTGGTTAAACTGGATAGCAAGTGGTTAATGAGTAATTTGCAGGTATTTGCACTGAAATACTAAGGAGCAATTGTTTATTGAATTCCCAAACCAATTAATGGAGCCAATCCTGCGACTAATTCATGACATAAACAACATTAAAAACCTGTTTCCCTGAATATGTTGTTTTATCATCAACATGCACAGTTGACTAAACAACTAACCCAGTTTTCTAACCATAGTTTCCTATCACATAGACTTTTGACATCAACTCTGAATTTCAATCTTACAGTTCACAGTGAAGCACAACAAGGAAAAAAAAAGCTTTAGAGTTCAGTTTTAAGATTGCTCGGATGTTTCTAAATTATTTGTGCACAAAAGTGTAATGAAAGCTCTGATATTACCCATGAGTGACACACATGGATGCAGGTTGATCAGATACAGACAGCAACGAACTCCGGCGTCCTGTGAGAGTTTGCGGTGTGTTTGTTCCCGCCTCTGGCTGGGTCTGATGTGTGTATGCAAACACATCGTCTTGAGACGGTGACAAACCCTCACTGCAGCCTATCAGCAAGCTCATTCTCTGCTCATCACCACTGGGACACGCTCAATCCAAACAAACACTTTTGATCTCTGACACACTTCGGCTTCCTGTAAACTTCCTGTGAACTTTTTACAAGCAATTTTACTAAAGCGAATTAAAATATACTTTGCTTCAGCATTGTCAAGATGCACGCTGTTGTGAAAATGTTTCATTTCAACCCGTTTATAAGAATCATTGTACTGATGGCATTATTGAGGAGAATGATTCTTGCTCAAACTGTAATCTCTCTTGCTGTGGGACTTAGTAAAGCGCATCTAAACCAGCATTGAATTGTACCAGCACAAATTGTAGCCCATTTATAGTTATTGTGTATGCAGCTTTCATCAGTTAGTATTAACCCTCTGAGGTCGGCTATCACGCCGGCGCGATAGTCTCGCTTTTTTTCTTATCAGTGCAAATAAGACTCAAAATACTCTGTTGATTTTGATTTTACATATTTGTGTTATACATCATTCGATCCTGTTAAGTGTCCATTTTTTTGTGTATACTCACAATATAAACAAAGTATTGTGCTTTTAGTCAAATAAAGAAAAATAAACATGATGCTAGTTTTGCCTTCTCTCTGTCAGTGAAGTCCATTCTGAAACGCGTCCGAAAATTAACTGTAATTCCGCGAATACTTGTCATACAGGCACGAGTGTTTTTCCATAATGAAGCTTGAACTCTCTTCTTTTAAATGAATTAATTTATATAAAAAACAAATATTCTCAGTTTATGTAATCTGTATGAAAAGAGAGAGATGTCAGTATTTTTCTTTCCAGCTCATTATACCTCATTACGCGTTAATGTGCCACGCCCACGGAGAGCGCGCGGTATTCAAACTCAAATGATCTAAGACAAGCCATGCAAACATGCCAACGCCCACCAGCTGGATTATAAAACACATCATGTTTAGTAAGTTTCTTACTACCGCTGTGAACGCAGCGTATCCCTACGGGATAGGAATAATACTATCTAATAACCCTGGAAAATGTACCAGAAGTGCTGGTAGTTTCATTTGGAGGAGCAACGGATCCAGCTGATGTAGTAAGTAATTTATTCTTAAGTGCTTTGTTCTAATCGCGATATTGAATAGTGTCTGACTGTAAACCGCAAAAAGACTGTTTAAATATGAATTGCGTGTCTGTGTGTAGGCTAAATGATGAATGAACGGCACAGGCGCACGCGCTTTGTTTACTACAGTTATACAGCGCGTGTCTGTGCCGTTCATTCACTCTCGCATCTACATTAGTAAACATGTTATTTTTACATGAACACATCCAAACTATATTGCTATATAGCCTACTAAGATGAGTAAAAATAGACTGAAATATGTTGAAATAAAATGTCTGTATAAGCAACAAACTGCAAATTAACATGTATATGCTAATATATCATACACAATATGTTACAGACTAAATATGAATGTTTAGACAAGATTTTGTGATTAGTTTTGGATAGATTATAAAGTTTTGACTGTAAAAAAAGACTACTGTCACATTAAATAGGTAAGCTTTTTTTCACCAATTTCTGCTCATGTTAAATATACTATAGTATGATGTTTTGTCAAAAATAAAGTAGGTATATTGAATTATCAACTAAGATGTTATTATAGTGTTTTTTTTCCAATATTCAAACTAATGAATCCTTACCTTTTTTAATACGTATGATAAAATGTATACTTTTTACAAAGAAAGAATACACTTGAAATATTGTTAAAATTGTAATTGTTGTTGTAATTGTAATCTATTTGTAATTGGTTACAATTTCTAATTGTAAAATATGTATATATAGATAATTTATTTTGTCCTTGCATTCTTTGGTACCCAGTGACACAGCTGTGTGAAAGGCTCATTAATATGCAGCTCATTATGTATGTGGCACATTATCCGGCCTTTGTCTTCTCAGGTGTGAACACGCCTCCACGCATATTGCCTTTCCAAAAAAAGGTGTCTTATAAAATTTAAATCAATGTATTGTTTTGTGTAAATGATTAGGCAGGATGATTTTCAGATCATTTTGAAGCAAAAACTCTAGGCAACAATGCCCATTAGTCAAAAGTCTTGTGGACACATATTTAGGATGTGTTTTGTGGCCTTATTTCAGACACTTTAAGTTTGAGTTTTTTCAATAACCATGCATAAACAATATTCTCTCAAAAATACAAACATGTACATACATCTTGCTCACATATTACGGTAGCCCCGTTTGTGCTATATAGAGTGAATTTACACCTTTGCCATTAACATCTTTATAAATAACTGAAAAAAGCACAAATGTCAGAGCATGTCAGAACATCTCCAGGACCCAGAAAACCCCTCAGACCCCAGAGGGTTAATTAAGATGTGGAACATTTGTACATTTATAACAAATTGTGTCACCTCACCGGTCAACAAGGCAATGATGAAGTAGTATTCATGCGCTGATGTATTCATCTTTGTTGTGGGATAGAGGAATTAGAAAACTAGTTGAAAAGAAAAGGAGAAAAAGTTATTATTTCCAGGATTTCCAGGAAACATACACTGCACTGCTGTTCATTATTTAACATTTTATGACATAAACGTTATGAAACAACTCACAATCTACTGTAATGTATCACAGAAAAGCATAATTTACATTACTTTCAAACAGATCTTGAGTAAGTGATACCAGTGTCCCTTATGTAACAAATTTATCCCAGCTCTCTTCCATCTGACCTGTTTAGGGAAGCAATAAAAGGGGCACTGAGAGGGTATCAACTACCAAGCAGGGTACTATGTTGTCTCCCCAGGGCATCAAAGGGTGATTTCAATTTCAGGTGCTCATGTCAGACATGTGTCGCAACATAGTGTCGGACCAGATCCGGCCCACATCTGGTGCATGTGGAATCCTTGTGTACAAATGTGGGCTGGATCTGGGCCGACACTATGTTGCTGTCTGGGGTGTAAGAGAGAACCTAAGTGTGTTCGTCACAACGTGGTGAAGCGTTCACAAGCTACAGACAGAAACTGTCGGCTCACCAACTCCAAGCCTAATCACCTCCCAGAGAGATTTTCATCTACTCCTGAGAGCTCCTTTTCTGTCCTCACACAGAATATATCAAAGTTGACATCTTTAGCCTTTCCCAGTGTGTCATCAAGTTTGCCAGACCTGAATGTCCCTACTGTGGCACAGTCATTATAGTTGACCAAAAAATTGCTAAAATAACAAATTGCACGTAACAAATTGAATTTGTATGCCCTAAATGTTCTGTAAGTCGCTTTGGATATTTGCTTCTAAATTACTTTAGATGTAGTGGTTCTTCGTAGCCTGTACAGAATGATTGCAATAGTGCCTAACGATTGCTAGGTGGCCTAATGAAATTGTGACAAAATTAGCACAAGTTATCAAGGTTACAGTATTATCGGATCAGACTGTACGGTATTTGACCATGATAAATCTGCACCATTGGTCGCTGCTGCAGGAAAGAGTGCCAGAAGATTAAAGGATAAATGGATAGGTAGAGGGAGTGATTTTTACTAACCAAATCTGACCCATTGTGGAACATCTAAGAGATACCATCTGCATTACTGTTAGCTTGGTGTTTCACTTTATAATGGTGGTCTTGGTGTTAAAAACCACTGAATTGCCCTGGCATTCGTATCCTGGTTTGTTCTTAGGGCTGGCTTCTCACAGCACTTCAATGTTCGAGAGCTCTTTTAGTTAGTCATTAAAGACCCAGGCGGAGGTGTTGAATTTTGAGAACATGATGATGAAGCTGAACAAAGGCCTCCGGAACCCTTCGATGGCCTCTAGTTGCATTATTCTGCTCATCTCCTCAGTAGTCTGTCCGAAAACCCAACTGGGCCGCTGTCTTATAACCACCCTCATCAGCTTACATACAGAGTCTGACTGGGGATCTCGAAGAACACTTTTCTGAATTTGCTGACCAGATGGCTTAGATTCCTTTTTACTTTCTAATTGGAATCCCTACTCTGGTAAAGAAAAGAAACACCTCTCTGGTGATATTTTGTAAATTGGGTTTGCAGAGAGGAACTGCCTCAGGGTATCTGGTGGGGTAAGCAGTGGATGCAATGGAAAATTAAGGCATTTCTTGGCATTCAGGACGGGAATGAGTCTGGATTGGTGCACTGTGCTCATGATGCTCTGTCAATTTTGTTGGCTTTCCAGTGACAGAGCGTTTGGGGATTTGATGGGGTGTACAATGGCCATCCAGGCATTGGTATTAGGGAAGTCAAGCAGCATAGCATCCTTGTGCCCAGACAGCAACATAGTGTCGGCCCAGATTCGGCCTAAAATCTGGTGGTACACGTGGATTCCACACAGCCCAGATGTGGGCCGGATCTGGGCAGTCACTATATTGCTGTCTGTGCTCAAGGACGCTATGCTGCTCGACTTCCTTAATACCCGTGCCTGATGCTCTGATGGGCTGTCGCCTCTCTGATATTAGCTGAATCCGAAATCGTCCCCTAAACCCTCATTCACTACTTTAGTCCACTAATACTGTTCACTTGAAGAGGTGAATGAAAACGAGTGAGCGAATTCGGACAGCCGTTAAGCATACATCGGTTGTACACTCGTTATTGCGGTGCAATGTGGGATTGAATAAGTGTACTCAATAACGTCCACTATAGTTTCGGACAACACTACAAATAGTTGTCCCTCAAATACCGCCCTAGTTGAGGGTATAGGGGGCAATTTCAGATTCAGACATTGTCTTATTTGGGAAGATTTGGATCCTCTTCACAGCATCTTTAGTGTGCATTGTCTCTGCCAGCTCCACTACTTCAAACAGCCAGCCAGAGTTTGAGGAATTTTTCATCCCTATTGCTTTCTGCTGGGCCCAGGGCAGCAATGTGACGGAGTTTGTTAATGACCACCTTCTCACCGACCTGGACCTATTGGGTTAACCGGAGAAACAACTAGCATTGTTTTAAGTGGGCTGTCTGAATATGGATGGAATCACTCAAAAACGCTGGATCACACCAACCAGCGAAAGTCCCATCTGGGTCACCCAGACAGCAACATAGTGTCGGCCCAGATCCGACCCACATTTGGTATGCGTGGAATCCACATATGTTGCTGTCTGGGTCAGTATTTCCCATCATAGTTGTCTGTAACACTGGGAGGGAGAGAAGAGTGTCCACATTATGCTGCTTTGTGAGAGTCAGAAAATGAATTCCAGTGATGTCCTGCTAATCTCCTGAGGCTTTTGCTGTTACATAAGCTCCCTTCCTTGATGAAGGATATTGCCTTCAGGTGTTCCCGACTCATTGTCTCTGTTCTGCTGCTAGAGGTCAGAGAAATATACTCTGGTCAAGGTCAGGCACTTTGATTTAACCCCTGTAGATTTGTCACATTTTAATAATGTTCGAACAAATGTAAAAACAAAAGCAATGCAACAGTTGTATTTCTTGGTTCTGTCTTCTGTCAATTTCAGAATCCCTTTTGGAGATATTTTCATTTTGTCAAACAAGAGCAATCTAAAGCAATCTTGTATTTTTCGAAATCAAAACATAATTGTGCAGAATCAATGTGTTGAAATATGTTCATACGAACCCAGTGTGGTGCAGAATGCTTTAGGATGCATTGAGAATCGGTTACAATGTTTATTAACTCATTATGTTTTCTTTTTCAGAACCACAGTCTGAGTCTGCACAGCAGCTAACAACAGAACTGCCTGATGGAGAATCAAGACCCCACCGTGACCAATAAATATATGGATATTTCTTTTTGTGTTGCACTCAACTTTTTGTCAGTCAAACAAAACAATTATTAAGAAAATGAAGACTGAGGTTAGGAGGGTAGGTGTTTGATTTTCAGTGTTTAATATCCAACCAACCTATTTGTAAGTAAACCTTCATGTTTTGTCTTTTCTTGTAAAGAGTCTTGATTTTTATTGTTAAAAAAATAAATGTGTTTGAACACTACAAAAGAAACAAATCGTCAACCAGATTCCGCTAATATGAGGACAAACCAAGATGATATCAGGAAAAAACTGAGCCTTCATCACTAGCCCAGCCTGCCTATGTCTGATGCCACACGCCTCATGTGATCAGAGCACCATACTCAAATGTCCCATTTTTAAATGACATAAAATATAAAGAATAATATGTTAAATATATGCAAAATCAGAACAAGACACAAGCAGCAGTATTCCATTCCTAATGATCTTCTCTTGATCCCGAGGACATCACTCAGAGTTAGAGAAACTGCTGTCCATCCATGTTGACTTATGACTTGTATATTTATGTTATTAATGTTTACTGCTTGCTGAAGTCTGGATGTATCTGGAAATTGTTCTTTCTATAAGAAAGGAACTTATTCTCTGTTTTCTCTGTGTCTCATTGGGATGGGCTACACAAATGCTGTCAGGAGCATGTCAACGGCTGACTGATGTGTATTGCCCTGCTCTTACTGTATCAATGCTGTGTCTAATATGTACAGTATATACCAGTTTTACATCAAATGAAATTGACATGCACTTTTGCAACACTCCATACTTTAATGGATGTTCTTGTTTTGAGCTGACTACACACTTGATAAGTGGCAGCTGGACATTTTATTATGTGTCATGACATGTCAATTAAAAAAAGATATAAAAAAATATTAACTGGGGTCCGATTTTGTTGGACCTTTTTGTGTTCTCATGTGATGAAAACATTAAAATTGTATGAAGATATGTATGTACTGTGCTTTTCAGAAGATGTTTTATTATTGTGTTCTATGTGCTTGTTTGTAGATATTCTTTGTCCAAACATAATCATATGGAATGAAAGAAATATAATCCTGTGATATAAATACAACCCTGTTGCCAACATTAGGGAGACTAGGGCTGGGAAAAATAATGCCTGAATTTCTGTGATTGGCTTTTTAATGCATTTTTTAAAACTGTTAGTTGGTGGCATGACAGAAGATGAGTGGTTTGAGGAACAATGTGGAGAGACTTCTGAAAGAATTAACCATTATGCTCCAGTGCTGGAATATAATATTGATACATTCGAGAAAACTGAAAAATGAAAAAAATTCCGTGCAGTAACCCCATCTGGGCCGACACTATGTTGCTGTCTGTGAATGAGCTTTAATGAAGAAACAAAAAAACACAAGAGATAATTTAGGAGAGCAGACATGCCTTCATTTTCCAACAAACCGGGAACCCGCTTTGTCCTGTTGCTTCTCTAGAAAAGTACTTGTCTCTTCTACCAAAACCCCCCTGCTTCTTACCTTCACCCCAAAAGGCAAAACCTTTCTAAATGGGTTTGGTACGTAGATCACGCAGTGACACATAAATCATGTTAGCTAAATATAATTTACATGATTATATCAGCTGTGTTTAAACTTAGTGATTTTTTTCTCGTTTTTTGACTGTTGCAGGTACACTAGAGAGCCTGTAGGTGTGAATTACCCCGCAACAATGTTGCAGAGAATTTGTAAAGCAGCAGGCACCTCCAAGATTTACACAAATCACTGCCTTTGTAGCACCATGGTGCAGAGTTTGTCCAATGCAGGTCTCAAATTGACGGGACATTATGTCTGTGAGGGGACGTTAATGTAAAAGTTCACTACAGACCTACTGGAGGCCAAACTTAAATCAAAGAAAGCGCTGGAACGACATTCTTGCTGAAACAGAAAACCATGCTGAGCCTCAACTAAAGACAATCGCATCGAATATCACCACAGTGAAGCTGTTTGAAATGAGACAAATATTTTATGCATGCACAATAAATGGAAATGTTCAAATAAATGTAAATAAAAAACAAAAACAATACAAAAGTATATCTTGCTAGGCAGCATTCTAGCCGCTAAATTAATAATATTTAATTTAATATGTTAATGAAATAGATTAATAAGACCCATCAAAAGATGAGCCCTTGTGTTTTTATTTTGTTGTATCCATTTTGGAAATAAACCGTTCAAAATCCATAAACCACATTACAATATATTTTATTTGTTTAAGTGCAGAGGGAATATAACAGAATAAATGGACAACCAATGTTTTCTCATGCTGAGAGATAAGCAGCTTTATTTGTGTGAGGAAATATATAGTTTTCATTATCAAGCTTAAGGAAATCCAGTTTTGGAGACCAACACAGGTATACTATATGGACAAAAAGTATTGGGACACGCCTCTTAATTCTTGAACTGGTATTACCAACTTGCTACAATTACTAACCAACAGTAAGTTAGGGGTAATTAGTCTTACTTTTCGGAATCAAATTAGACCAATGTACGTTTTTATGTAACTGACTCAAAAAGTTATGAGCAGTCTTAAAGAAAAAAAAAAACTTTCAAGACTAGCCTTAGCAGTTTATGCAACCGGTACCAGGTGTTTCATTCTGACCAATTGCCACAACTGTATAAAATAAAGCCATGCAGTCTGCATTTACAAAAGTGTATGCCTCATCTGTGGAGGTACCATAGCAGTAGCAAAGAAACACAATGCGAAAAGACATTCATGTGATACACCGTGGTCAATCAGGCGAATCTTTTGTCATCTTAACTGGACTGGGGTGGACGCTACACAGACCAGTAGCTGACAGTTCCACAACTATCTTAGCCAATTTCATACAAGCCGACAACTGTCTACAGCAAGCTGTAGATTTTGTAAACTTAATGATCCAGTTCACATCAATGATGCAATGTTGATATTTGATAAGCAAGTAATGGATCTCTGGAATAAACAAGCAGTTAAAATGTATGGCCACTACACAATGCCTATCCCTTAAAGAACACCCACCTCTATTACTAAGCAACTATTTAATGGGCAAACATCCTCTGGATTTACTAGGAAAGCAGCTTCAGAAGGACCAGTTACTGCAGCAGTGGTACCTGAAGGTATCAGTGACTCCCTGCAAAGGCATTATGCAGAGAAAGTTCTTGACGTCAACAGAAATTATGGATATGTATCGTACCTGCCTCATCACATATTGCTGCATTCATATGAGCCAGACAAAATATTGATTGTTTTTGACTGCTGCTTGGTACAAGGTTATTTAGCTAAATTTTTTATTCATCAAGGCCCAGACCTCACTAACAAGCTACTGCCAGTTCTTCTCAAGTTCAGAGAAGAACCCATCACCCTAAATGCCAATAATGACCATGACAAACTACCTAAACACTACCACATAACAGTCCAACCCCTTTGGAGAAGTTTGAAGACTCATTGCAAAGCAAAGTTCACAGCACTAAATTTCCAAAGAATTAGTTCCAAAGAACACTTGCTTCTGAACTCAGCGAGTTTCTCATCAGGGGGGCTGGAATCTGACAAAGTGGCTAAAAATTCTAAAGAATTAAAGTCAATACCTGTTGAATACTGTGCCAATTCATTGCATGAGGTCAAACTAGATCAAAAAGATTTGCCATACGAATGAAACCTTGAAGTCCTGTGGGATGTGGACAATGCTTTACATTCTAAGCCAAGACGATTAACTGACATGCAACAAAGAGCCGAGTACTGAGCACAACCAGTTCAGTTTAAAATCCCCTGGGGTTTTTGAGTGTTACAGATTGTATTGCTAGAACACACACGAACATGAAGATTGAGGTAAATAGCCAATTAATAAATCCACAGGTAAATCCACATAAAGAGAGTGGCGTAACACATCCAAACATTTATTAGACCCGACAACAATGAACAGAAGCAAGGGAACTGAAATACACAGGCAAACAAGTATGATTAGACACACTTACTTGAACTGAACAACAAAAATCAAGGCAGGGGAAATGGTGAGAAATGAAAACAAAGTCCAAACTTAGATAAACTGTGACATTATGCCCCCTTCCGGAAAGGCACAACCTTGTGCCGGTAGATGAATGAAGGAGGAGACTCAGGTGGAGGACGAGAGTCCAGGAGAGGGATCGAATGAAAATTCTAGGGTGGTGCAGGTGTTGGGATCCAGGGAATGGCCTTGAACAGGGACAGGCAGGTGATTACCTAGGCCACAGTCAGGACTGCGCTCCACAGTGGCTGAGCTGGAGGGAGGAGCCATGGAGAATGGAGTCCAGACGGCACCATGGAGATGAACGCAATAGCGATAGTAGGTGGAGCCCACCACACAGCCGAAGAGCCGATGTAGCGTAGAGACACAGAAGACCTTGGCAGCCGCGACAGAGCTGCAGCAATGACATCCAGAGAGGAAGCAGGGATCCAGAGGGCAGAGATGGAGCTAGAGCAACAGAGGGCGAGGCGGAGCTAGCCGGAGCCGTAGGGGTGGAGAGTCGGCAAGCATCGGACGGCCTGAGGGAGTCCGGTGAGGCCGAATGCCCGATGGTCCTTGCTGGAGTCTAGGGAGGAAGAAGCGCAGGTGCAGGAGCCTAGGCGACGGGTCGAGGTGGACTGGGCTCTTGGGCTGCGGTGAGCTTGTGCTGTTCCTCCTCGCAGTGGGATGGTCTCTGGCTGGGCACTGGGTTGGGAGTGGGGCTGGTGTCAACGTCAGCTGGTCCAACGGTTAGAGATGATCCACAGGATAACAGCACCCACTCTACGTAATCAGTGAAGTTCCCTCAAGGTCCCTCCCTGGACAACTGCTCTTTGCTGGCATGATACATGAGCACATAACAGTTCAGTTGAAAAGATGGCTGGCTGATTTAATTTTGCTGTCCACTCCAACCACTTTAAAGATGCTTCAGAGTTGGCCTATGGTGCCATTTTTTAAAACTGTATTAACTGAAGGCTGGTAATGTCAAAGGCCATATTTGCACCTATCAAGCCAACTAGTATTCCATGGCTGGAACTACTTGCTTCAGAACTGGATCAGCATGTCAAAAGTCATTTGGAAATTCCTATCTCTAAGACTTTCTTTTGGATGGACAGTACAGTATTATACTTCAGTACAACAACAATGAACATTCATGGTTTCAGGATTTTTGTTTGTGGGAATGACCAATTTTCACCATTTGCTCTGTACCCCTGTATACTGTCCTGTTACCACAATCTCCAGGTGAGAGGATTTGGTAATACTCTTTTGCTGTGTGGAACCTATTGTTAAAAATCTGCTGTTGCTTTGTTCAGGTCCAGCTTTGCTTCCAGGAGCCTATACAAAAACAAGATTTTGGGTAACACTTTATTCTGATGGTCCATTTTTAACATTCTTTTGACTATAAGTAAGTTAACTCTCTTTAGATTAGACTTTCTGCTTAACCCTCTGCTAACTCTTTATTGTGATGTCCAACAGACATTCTACTGACTATAAGTAACTTTGCAACTACATGTCAACTTATTCTAACCCTAACCTAACAATCTACTAATACTCTAATGAGTGTGCAGATTTTTCAGTCCCGCTTGCGCAGAATTCTGTCCCACTCCCGTAAAAATATGTTGCCTTCTCCCGCACTTTCAAAGTATAAATAGAATTTTTCTATACGTCCATGAAAATTTCATGAAATAGTTTCAAGTTACGTGTCCCCTTATCACAACCTACACATCCCAGCATAAATGCTCCTGATAAATTATTTGTTATAAAACATCAACATTCACAAACCACTGTTAATTTAACATAAAAGCAAGCATAGGCTACTGAGTGCCTGGTTTGGCATGACAGAATGCGCGCAAAGTGCGCTCCCTTAATAATTCCTAAAAAGCTGACATCTAAGTTCATCACGATCTCACAAAGTTCCATCATAGTCAATGAAGCTGACTACACACGGAATCTTTGTTATAATCATAGGATTCTCCAGCATCCAGAATTCAGCACTGAACAAAAACTCCAACGTTTTGAGCGGTGAATGGATTCTAACTTAAATGCATCTGATTGGCCATTTCTGTGATTGGCTACATTGCACAACACTTTTTTATTTTTAGATATTACATTTTTTTGGGAGTTCTGCAAATTGTTTTATTCTCCTGCAATTCACAAAAACACACGAGTACCTTACCGTCCGCACACATACTGAGCCATCAAATCTCAGTACGCACCGCACTGTTGAGTTGGGTGCCACAGGTTGCCTCCCACCCTTGTGCCCAGCCTCCTTCCTACTCCGCTGGTCCCACCCAGCCTCTGAACTCCATCATCTCTGCTGGCTCCACCTAGCCTCCTAGCTCCATGTTCTCCACTGGTTCTGCCCATCCTTCTAGCTCCGTCATCTCCACTGGTTCTGCCCAGCATCCTAGCTCCATCGTCTCTATAAGCCCAGGACCCTTCGACTCATCGGCTCCACTATGTCCTTCATCCCTCTGGCTCCACTGTGGTCCCTCGTCCTACTGTCTCCACTTTGGGTTGCCATCCCCCTGTTTTCGCTGCAGACTTTGTGGCCTCCGGTTGACCTGGTCCCTCCACTCCTTCAGCACCACCATCCCTTTGGCTCCATCTTTGATCTCACTCCCTCTGGCTCCACCTCGGTCTTCCCAGCCCCCAGCTCTGCCTTGTTCCTTAGATCCCCTGGCTCCACCTCGGCCCTCTGGCCCAGCAGCGTCACCCTGGTTCTCCAGCCCCCTGGCTCCGCCTTGGTCCCTAGTTTCCCTGACTCTGCCTCTGTCTTTAGTCCCCCTGGCTCCATCCTGGTTCGAAACTCCTAAGGCTCTGTAATGGGTCATCGTCCCTCTGATTCTGTCTGGGCAGTCCACTCTGCTGTTTCTGCCATGTTCTCTTCACCTGGAGATTCTGACCTCCTTCCCACCGCCTTCTTCAGCTCCTCTCACTATTATGGTGTAGTTTGTGTTTATGGCGCAAGGAGGCAACTACCAAGAGGGGGCATTTGAACAGTGGAAGTAAAAACTAAAGCAGGACATTTTAGTCCACAGTCTTCTTGTTTAATTACTAGATTTGTGGTTGTTGATCTTAAACTTAGTTGTATTGTTTGTATAGTCATCTCATATATATATATATATATATATATATATATATATATATATATATATATATATATATATATATATATATATATATATATATATATAATGTTTGAAATAAGTAATAGGGATATCTTTGCTTTAAGATAAGATAAGTTTGTTTATCATTCAAAACATTTGTGTAGTTCATTTGCTAATGTGAACAGTTGCCTAATATTTAACAATTAATATAATATTATATTAATATTTTATATTTATAATACAATATTATATACAATTTATTTAGTTTTAAAGTGACTACAAATGTGTACACACCAATACGCTAAACCACAACAACAATTACGAGTGCATTGTGAGTTCCAAAATGGATAAAAAATAAACTAAAATCAAAATCCATATCAATGTATTTTGACATTTAATTAGTAACATGGGTATTCAATAGTCATGGTGTGTACATTGGTTGCACATTTGTTATGAGTTACTCTAATGTCCACTATGGTTTCAAACACTACTAAAAATGGTTGTTTTGTAAATTGGTGCACTGTAGGGGTGATTTCGTACAAAACCATGTTTCGAAAGGAAAAAGGGTGTGTCTTTGTTTGAACACAGATAAGACAATGCCAAAGAACATAATTTCAAAATAAAAGACATATAAAAGGATATCAGAACTCTCTGAAAATGTTTAGCATGGTAATGGATAATGGACAATGTTCATGTATTTGGTCTTGGCAGAATAGATCTGCTACGCTGCTTCTGCTAATATTGCTGCTTCTGTTGATTATTGATGTTGTAATAGATTATTGCTGCTGCAAAGCAAGTATAGAAACTTGCAACGGCCAATACGTACACTGCTGTGAGCATGCAAGGCATTCTGCTGCTGCACAAATTACTTATAAATATTGCGTTACTAATTTCATAATTAATTAACTTACACTATCACTAAACTGACTGAATCAACACCAAACTGACCCAGCTCAACAATGACACTCAATCCTATTTTTTTGAGCATCTTTATAGATGAAATGAACTTATTTTATAATGAACTTTACATTATCACTGAAACAAAACATAATAACACCGAACTGACAAACTTAACAGATGAAATTAATCTGTTCCTATAGTGAACACTAACTAGCAATTTAAAAGTTGAGCAGCAAGCTCATTGGCTGCAGATTGTCATGATCCCGGTGTTCTCTTCTGTCTCTGTCTCCCTCTTGTGTTCTTTTTTGTTTCCTATATCCATTCTCACACGCGCTCCCTTCATACACACACACCTCGTTTAGACACACCCACTTACTATCGCTCATTCATTCTCCACCAGCTGATTGCCATCAGCCTTTCCATTACTCTTTCTCCATTTCCACCTGTTATCACTTTCTTCCTAATTAGCTTTCCTACTTCTAGTTCTCTTTTTTTCCCTTCTCTCTGCCAGATTATTGACTATGTTTAACGTGTGTTACAGAGCTTACCTGTTCGCATCTTGTCTTGTCGTGTCCTGTTGACGTATGTTTGCTACTTCTGCACTACCTGTGCTGGAAATTACTGAAGTCTTTCTCTACCCAGCATCTCTGTGTTTGAGGGCGACAGACGGACCACGAGCCCTGATTTGTGTTCCTGCTGCTGGATGCTGAGTATCGTTGCTGGACTACTTCTCAGTTTGGTCTGATTCCCAGAGACTTTCTGTTCATCTTATTACCAGCTACAAGAGACTTTTCTGTTTAATCACTCTACGCAGCTTGCATTATTTTCATTAAAGGAACTGTTGTCTCGTAGATTGCATTTGGGTCCTTTTTCCTGAACGTGTCCGTGACAGAATAATCTGGCCAAAGGATGGACCCAGCAACTGACCATTCCGTTCAGTCTGCGGTGGAATTTCAGGGAGTCATGTTGGGCCGCCAGCAGGACGAGCTGACCACTACCCGTCGAGCAGTCGAATCCTTGGCGAGTCAACTGTCGGATCTCTCAGAGCAGATGCACTATCTACGCTCGGAACCTCCTCCGCGCCTCTCTGGTACCCAAGAACCCAGAATTAATAATCCACCCTGCTACTCTGGCGACCCTTCAGAGTGCCGTTCGTTCCTTACTCAATGCGAGGTGGTTTTCACTTTACAGCCACTCACCTACTCGCTGGACCGCACTCGTATCGCCTACGTTGTCTCTCTCCTCACCGGGAGGGCGCGAGAGTGGGGAACGGCGGTCTGGAATGCCGACTCTGATTGCGTCAGCTGTTACTCTACATTTAAGGAGGAGATGACTCGAGTGTTTGACCGGTCTTCACATGGGGTCGAGGCTTCCCGTTTGCTCTCATCTCTCCGTCAAGGTAAACGGTCAGTTCCGGACTTTTCAATTGAATTCCGCACGCTCGCTACAACGTGGATGGAATGAGCCAGCGCTTGTTGCTCGATTTATTGAGGGTCTCAACACAGACATTAAGGACGAGATTCTGTCCCGGGAGGTGCCGACCCATCTTGACTCTCTTATTGACCAAGCTATCCGCATAGACAGACGTTTCGAGCTTCGGCGCCGAGCACGCGGCATGGAGAGGGCTCTGCTCTCCTCACCTCCCGTTTCTTATACCCCTCCTAGTAGTCCGGTTCCCGAGCCAATGCAGTTGGGGGGAATTCGGATCACCGCTGCTGAACGTGAGCGACGCATCTTAAACCGACTTTGCCTTTACTGCGGATCTGCCGGTCACTTTGCCACCACATGCAAGGTAAAAGCCAACGCTCGTCAGTGAGGAGAGGGCTTCTGGCGAGCGCTACTGTTTGTGTCCCTCCGCCAAGTTCACGCACTTCTTTCCCTGCCACCCTCCAATGGTCCGGCTCTTCTGTAACCTGTCAGGCCCTTATCGACTCGGGAGCGGAGGCCAGTTTTTTAGACGAGACTTGGGCTCTTGAACAGGGCATTCCTTTAGTTAATTTGAATGACAGTACTCCTGTTTTTGCCCTTGATGGTAGCGAGCTTGAAAGAGTCAGCCGTTCTACCATTCCGGTGAGTCTCACGCTTTCTGGCAATCACAGGGAGACTATTACCTTTTTTATTTTTCATTCGCCCTACACTCCCATTGTGTTGGGCCATCCCTGGCTCGTTGAACACAGTCCACATATTGATTGGGGCAAGGGGTCCATTCTCTCGTGGAGATTGTCATGTCATGTTAAGTGTTTAGTGTCTGCTGTTCCCCCTGTCTCTTCTGTTTCTGTGTTTCAGGAGGATTCTGGTGATCTGTCGGGGGTCCCGGAGGAGTATCTCGATTTGCGGGCGGTTTTTAGTCGATCACGTGCCGCTTCTCTTCCTCCCCATCGCCCGTACGACTGTTGTATCGACCTCCAACCTGGCACGACTCCGCCGCGGGGCAGGCTGTATTCATTGTCCGCGCCCGAGCGCGAAGCCATGGAGAAATATCTCTCAGAGTCCCTCGCTGCAGGTACTATTGTTTCGTCGTCCTCTCCCGCGGGCGCTGGGTTTTTTTTGTAAAGAAGAAAGACGGCTCTTTGCGCCCTTGTATAGATTATCGTGGGCTTAATGACATAACGGTCAAGAACCGCTACCCTCTTCCCCTTATGTCATCAGCTTTCGAGATCCTTCAGGGGGCAAAGATTTTCACTAAACTGGATCTGCGGAACGCCTATCATTTGGTGCGTATACGAGAGGGAGATGAATGGAAAACCGCGTTTAACACCCCCCTCGGGCACTTTGAATATAAGGTTTTACCGTTCGGCCTCGTCAACGCCCCTTCAGTCTTTCAAGCCCTAGTAAATGATGTTTTGAGAGACATGTTGAATGTCTTTGTTTTTGTCTATCTAGACGACATATTAATTTTCTCCCCATCTCTCCAGGTTCACGTTCAACACGTACGTCGTGTACTCCAACGTTTGTTGGAGAATCGCCTTTTCGTTAAGGCCGAGAAATGTACCTTTCATGCCAAGTCGGTCACGTTCTTAGGGTCCGTCATTTCTGCTGACGGAGTCAGCATGGACCTCGCTAAGGTTCAGGCTGTCACCAATTGGCCGGTTCCCGACTCACGAGTTGCTTTACAGCGCTTTTTGGGTTTTGCAAATTTTTATCGGAGGTTTATCCGCAACTTTAGTCAGGTAGCCGCTCCTCTCACCGCTCTCACGTCTGTCAAGTCCCGTTTTGAATGGTCGCACTCAGCCCAGTCCGCTTTCGATCGTTTAAAGACCTTGTTTACGTCTGCTCCAATTCTAGTTACTCCCGATCCCTCCAGACAATTCATCGCGGAGGTCGACGCGTCAGAGGTGGGCGTTGGGGCCATTCTGTCGCAACGGTCGTCTTCTGATGATAAGGTTCACCCGTGCGCTTTCTACTCTCACCGTCTTTCAATTCCCGAGCGAAATTATGAGGTCGGTAATCGAGAACTTCTGGCCATTCGTTTAGCATTGGGGGAGTGGCGTCATTGGCTCGAGGGCTCTCCTGTCCCATTCGTGGTCTGGACCGACCATAAAAACCTCGAGTACATACGGTCTGCTAAACGACTTAACGCTCGCCAGGCTCGTTGGTCCCTGTTTTTTGATCGCTTTGATTTTTCTATTTCGTATCGCCCTGGTTCCAAGAACCTTAAGCCCGACGCTCTCTCGCGCCAGTTCGATTCCCCCGTGGGAGCTCCTGTGAGAAAGGAGATTCTTCCTCAGGGCTGCATCGTTGGTTCTTCCATCTGGGGAATCGAACGCTTGGTTAAACGGGCTTTATCTCGGGTCGTCACTCCTCGCCAATGTCCGCGAGACCTACTCTTTGTTCCTGTCCCCACTCGCTTGGCTGTCATGCAGTGGGGTCACTCCTCCAAGTTGTTCGCCCATCCTGGAGTTAGGGGAACCATTGCTGTCATCCGTCAGAGATTCTGGTGGCCTACCCGCGAGCGCGATATCCGTCGATTTGTGGCCGCCTGTTCTATCTGTGCCCAGACTAAGTCTAGTAATTTGCCACCGGCTGGTCTGCTTAGACCCCTGTCTATTCCATCTCGCCCATGGTCACATATCGCGCTCGACTTCATCACCGGATTACCGGAGTCCAAAGGCAACACGGTAATCCTCACGGTGGTTGATCGCTTTTCTAAAGCCGCTCACTTCGTTCCTCTTCCCAAACTCCCATCCGCTAAGGAGACCGCTCAAGCCGTCATTAGTCATGTTTTCAAGCTTCACGGACTTCCCTCGGATGTCGTGTCTGATCGCGGTCCTCAGTTTGCGTCGTTATTTTGGAAGGAGTTTTGCCGTCAGATCGGTGCGTCACCCAGTCTGTCTTCTGGTTTTCACCCACAGACCAACGGTCAGGCCGAACGAACTAATCAGATTGTTGGTCGTATTCTCCGCAGTCTCGCATTTCGTAATCCTTCCTCATGGGCTGATCAACTTCCGTGGGCCGAATATGCCTATAATTCTTCTCCGTCCTCCGCCACCGGCTTATCTCCGTTTCACGGTTGTCTTGGGTACCAGCCACCTCTGTTTCCTTCTCAGGAGGCGGAGACTAATGTTCCGTCTGTCGAGGCGTTTATTCGGCGTTGTAAAAGAACCTGGAGAGGGGTGAGGTCTGCTCTATGCCATACTCGTTCTCTCACTCGCCGTGCCGCTAATCGTCATCGTATTAAGAGTCCGAGATACATCTGCGGTCAAAGGGTTTGGCTTTCCTCTCGCAATCTTCCTTTACGATTCGCGTCCCGCAAGTTGGCCCCTAAATTTATTGGGCCATATTCTATCTCTAAGATTATCAGTCCTGTCGCGGTTAGACTTAGATTGCCTCCTAACCTCCGGCGCGTCCATCCAGTGTTTCATGTTTCGTGCGTCAAGCCCGTCGTCCGCCCCCCACCTCGCCAAGTTTCCCCTCCTGCTCAGGTGGAGGAAGGTCCTGTATATCGCGTACGTAAGTTACTTGATGTCCGTCCGCGAGGTCGTGGTCACCAGTACCTTGTCGACTGGTGAGGCATACGGGCCGGAGGAGAGAAGCTGGATTCCCTCACGGAACGTCTTGGACCGCTCGCTTATCGAGGACTTCTACCGCACTCGCCAACCTCTACCCTCGGGAGCGCCAGGGGGCGCTCGTTGAGGAGGGGGTACTGTCATGATCCCGGTGTTCTCTTCTGTCTCTGTCTCCCTCTTGTGTTCTTTTTTGTTTCCTATATCCATTCTCACACGCGCTCCCTTCATACACACACACTTCGTTTAGACACACCCACTTACTATCGCTCATTCATTCTCCACCAGCTGATTGCCATCAGCCTTTCCATTACTCTTTCTCCATTTCCACCTGTTATCACTTTCTTCCTAATTAGCTTTCCTACTTCTAGTTCTCTTTTTTTCCCTTCTCTCTGCCAGATTATTGACTATGTTTAACGTGTGTTACAGAGCTTACCTGTTCGCATCTTGTCTTGTCGTGTCCTGTTGACGTATGTTTGCTACTTCTGCACTACCTGTGCTGGAAATTACTGAAGTCTTTCTCTACCCAGCATCTCTGTGTTTGAGGGCGACAGACGGACCACGAGCCCTGATTTGTGTTCCTGCTGCTGGATGCTGAGTATCGTTGCTGGACTACTTCTCAGTTTGGTCTGATTCCCAGAGACTTTCTGTTCATCTTATTACCAGCTACAAGAGACTTTTCTGTTTAATCACTCTACGCAGCTTGCATTATTTTCATTAAAGGAACTGTTGTCTCGTAGATTGCATTTGGGTCCTTTTTCCTGAACGTGTCCGTGACACAGATGCGACAGGAACCAATCAGATTGTGCCATGTAGTTAATGATATAAAAGTCATCAGGTTGCATTAAAGACCAATCAGCTTGCGCCATCTAAAGTTTCATGACAGAACTTGGTTTATATCCCAAAATGTTTTCTTGAATTGTATGGTTGGGTCCAAGGCATTTTATTCTATTGTTTTTCAGAGACAGTTTTTTTCTTTTCTTTCATCTACAAGCAGCTCATCTAGGTCCCCAAACATTCAGTATAGTCAATGATAAACAACTTATTGTTAAAACAGCATATTGTTCATGACAAACAGCACTCCTGATCAACCACTCCATTCTCTTTGTTATTATCTTTGATATTTGTCTTTTATTCTGCTTTTCTTTTGAAGAAAGTGAAACGTAATTAAATATGGAACAAAATGGAGCAGCATCTTTCTAAACTCTCATGCCATTAAAATGGAGATGAGCATTAAAGAACAACAGAATAATGTCTTGTGTGGGATATTGATGGAGAATGTTATGTAAGCATGTCACATTTTTCTCTGTTCCATGTCATTATCACTTCTTGCTGTGACGTTCCTCAGGGACTCACTGAAGGAATGGCATTAGAGAAGACTTGAAGATTACAGTGAAAAACTGTATACACATTACAGGGATTTTTATTATTGCTTTGGTACTATTTTTTACAAGCAAGTGGTAAATTCATAGTACTAACTCTTCATACTTATCTGATAACAGATCAGCAAAAGTGCACTTTTTATTACACAATAAGTATTTCATTCCCAGTAACTGCCTTTCATAATGCTTTTACAATCACACTTTTCATTTCTTTCTAGTTCAGACTTTAAAATGTTAACAAAGAGCACACAAGAGAGACACAATCAATGACTGTGCAGACATCAGTTTTATTAGGAGGGAGACTGTTAGCAATGTATAGATAATACTATTACATATATTATAGAAGCTAGTCAGTTACATAATTAATGTAAGTCTATTTTATAATGTGTCAACTGTAGCATGCATTACTATGACATCTTTAATTTAGCAACAAGGGTGATTTGAAACATGTGTCTTGCATTGTTGGCAACTGATTGATAAAATGACTAAACTGATAAAAAAAAATATGTATATACTGTTGTGTTTTGGTGTTTAAACCAAATGAAAGCAAGAGATCAGGATTTGAAAGAACGACTAACAGTCTTACAAGTGTGATCAATTTTGAAGAGTTTTGAAAATGTACACATTACTTCTGAAAACAGTACCAGTACTAAAGTGAATTAAAAACAAATGCATACATTCAAACATCCATAGCCCACTTCAGTAGAAACACTGAGGATAATTCCACAGCATTTCTGTGTAGTGTGGATTTGGATGCAAGATTCTTAAATTACTATACCATCTTTTTTAATGATTTTAATTACATCAGATTATTAAGAAACTAAACTAAAAATTCTGCCCCTAAAATCACAAATTTCATTTGTTGTATAGTATTTATTTATTTCCTTTTTCACATTGGCATGTTATTTGTGTCTTTCCTATTCATATTGCAAATGTATTTGTACAGCCACTGCATTACAAAGGATTACAATTTACAAACCTTTTCATTGGACTTGGATTATGGGTTATGGAAGCAACTCATATTGTCAAGTGACATTGGAAGCATATCATATTATAGAAAAACGTTACTAATTTATCTGACTAAATGGAAATCTATCAAGTGCTACACGTAACCTGTAGGCTTGGAATAAGTCGGATTGTTTTGAGTTCAAAACTTAACATTCAGAGATTAAAGTAAATCCTTACTAAATAAATATCTTTGTTGTTAAATGTTAATTCTCAGAGGAATAGATTTCGCTGTGATGTCAGAGACGTCCTTGAATATTCTTATGTCTGACCATAATTTATTATTTCATATAGATCAACAGATGTTTTACCGAAGTAAACTATATCCTAATTAAATCATTGTGCAGAAATACAAAAATACATATATTCTAATATGAGTTTGGAGTTATGCTCTGGAGTTATGCTGTTAAACCCCAAAATTTTAAATTTTAAATTTTAAACCCCAATCAGATTAAATGTGTTTAAGAGAAAGATCAACAGTGACATCTAAAGGACAAACTCAGTCAGCACAACAGAACATCTGTCTGCCTGTATACAGGATTAAAACAGGCACTCATAAATGTGTTTCATTTACTTATTTTAAAATACTTTGACAGGAAGTGAGATTATATCGGTCTCTAGGTAATATGGTGTTATTGCACGAGTATGACATTGAGAACAGTGAGTATATGACATTTAGTAGTAAGTTAATTAAGCCTAAATATACACTACCAGTCAAAAGTTGGAACGGATACTGAAGGAAAAGTGGCCACACATGAGAACTCAAGAGCTGTAAAAAGGCAAAGGGTCTAATACATTTTTCACCACATATTTCCCATTTGTGCGTCACAGTTCATAATTAATAGTTGGATGACTTTAGTATTATTTTTAAATGTGGAAATAGTAATAGCCAAATAAATATTTATGAATGTCCAATTTCTGACAGGTACTGTGCACAGTTTAATCTTAACCACAAAATCAACATTACTATACAAGTTTGTTCATATTTTACAGGCTTTTATCATCCCTCAGAAATACATCAAATATGGATTCATTTCTGAATTCTTTCTAGCAGAACAATAGCTCTATTTATAATGTAAATCATAGATTAATAAAAACATTACACAGCGCTCATAATGTATAATGTAAAATACATTCGCTTATAATATACAAATAATGCAACATACAAATGCTAATATTGTAAAAACAGAATAGTTAATGTTAAATGTAACAATGTTGAAGGTAAAATACCAATAACATGTATATAAAATAACATTTAGCAGACAGTATAATACTGAATATAAGAACACAGATTTGCACAAAATGCACATAAAGATCTACAGTGCCTGAAGTACAGTTTAACAAGCTTAATCAGTTTAAGAATATAACCCTTCTGCTTACTGTAACACCCAAGGGTCATGATCATACAAATGTGTCTATTTTACAGATACATTGAAGAATTGACGGCACCAGTGTAGTTTGTAATAATACATAGTGTGCTCTACAAGCTTTAAAGAATTATGAAATACTAAAACATATTTCTGAGATGTGTATGTTGCACATAATGGAAGACAATGTCATCATTTATGTTTTTTTTTTATTTTTTTTTTATTGTAATTTAGGGATGTTCAAGGTTTCTTTCAGACAACTGTGCCAGATTACGCCTCCATGTGACTTTCAGGCTATCCCCCTATCAGGCCCTTGTGCTCCTATAGCGTGATGCCAATGTAACGGTAGACCATCGAGATACAGCTGAAAGTCTCAATCACTCTGATTGGCTGATTGCCTTGTCAATGTGTGAATGCCCACAGCCCACTTCTCACGCTCGCAATCACAGCACGAATCCTGAGTGGCTCGTACTGCAGGAAATGGAGTGGCTAATTACAAAGAAAACAACGAACACACTCAGGCGTCATCACTGTCAATCACATATCAATCAAAATGATGAAATGAGTGAGCCGCTTATTAAAGAGCTCACAGCTTGATGCAGTTAAGGGTGTATAAAACATCAGACACGTTTTTCAACAAGTACAGACCGTAACTAACCTAAACCGTTTATGCTGTGCCTCATGTTGATTTAATCCATGGCACATGGTAAAAACCTCATTTGAAAAACATGACTAACTACATTTTAGCAAAACTATACATCCAATTGACTGCAGTGTGCTGAAATGAACACTAGTGGCAGTAAAACAGCAACAACTATTTCTTTTCACAAATTACAATCACAGGGGCAGATTGCTGATTAATAAAGACTTATTTTCACGCCGATCCTTGCGAAATACTGTTATGATCTCAAAACACCTTTACCATTGTGCAACTAATACATTTCCCAGACAGCAACATGGTGTCGGCGCAGATCCGGCCCACATCTGGTATGTGAGGAATCCATGTTGCTGTCTGGGTTGCAGCACATGTACGGCTTTTCTAAAGCGTTGTGAACAGCTCGCCTGGTCCCAGGGCCGTAGCTAGGGTACAATATATATATATATAAAATAAAATAACAAAAGCCCTGTCTGGTACAGCATTGCACTTGCACTTCACGTGAAACACGAGTCACGACAAAAGAGCTCAAAGACTTAAGCAAGCTAAAATGCCATGGTTGCTTCAGCAAATACGTTTGTTTTGGAGAAAATGTAATGCACTTCTAGTGCCTTTGAAAGTTCAAGAAGAAGCGTCATTTAAATTTTGAAAAATAATATTACATTAATCTTGTTTTAAACACATATTTACTGGACAAAAATAGTGATTAAGAATTTTTTTTATAGTGTATTTCTGGTAGTTGAAGAATTTGAGGTAAAAAAAGCTTTCTAAAAAAAAAAAGAGTCAATAGGTGATATGACACCAACCTAATGTTAACACATTTCATGCTACAGTCTAGTGGCCTTTTTTTGTATGTTTTTTACTGTCTTATAAAGTGTATTTATGGAAGCTTATTTCTGCCACGGAATAAAACAATTTAAAATATAATTGTGACTTTTTATCTCACAAATCTGACTCTTTTTTTCTCACAATTGCGAGATGTAAACACGCAATTATGAGAAAAAAGTCAGAACTGCGAGATGTAAACTTGCAATTTGCAAGAGAATTTTTTTTTCACAAATGGTGTCAACAGACCAGGAACAATGTATAGGCACGTAAATCCTCTTTTTAAAACACTGTTTCCAGTACATGTGTGCTGATGATTCAGACTTTATCTGTGTGTGCTGGATGGTCGGTCCGTCAGGGGTATGGTGGTCCTCTGCCGAGGGCACAGGATCTTGACGAAGGCCCTACGGAAGCTGCTGTGGCACAGTGGGTAAAGGAACGGGTTGATCGCTGAATTTAACCAAAGCAGCCAGAACGTCACCTCGTACCAGTGATGCGACACACAGTCTCCTCTACACGCCGCTCGCACGATCATCAGCAGAGTGTACGGCGCCCAGCACACTGCGAAAACACACACGATTATCGCCAAAGATTTCGCAATCTTCTTGTCCTGCCTCAGACGCGAGCGCTGAACGCACCGCATGGACAGACCGTCGTTCTCTGAACGCTTCTTCTCACTGTCTTCAGTCTTTTTGAGTGTCAGTGAGTTCCAGTAGATCCGCACGCTCACGCCTGTCCTCTTCCCGTACAGAGCCGAGGCATCCTGGCGCTTTGGAGAACGGGATTCTCTTTTACTGCCGAGTCTCCTCCGACGGATGCTGAGGTAGATGCTGATGTTGAAGAAAGCCACGGATAAAAAAGGCGAGAAGAACTCAACCACTGAAGCAGAAAGCAGAAAGTACCAGGTGTAGTAGAACTCGGCGAAGCACTCGCTGTCCGGCACGCGACTCCTGCCGGTCAGCGGCTCCCAGAATAAGATGGCCGGACCATACAGGAGGAAGGCCAGAATCCAAACCACTGCTATCTTCACCACAGCGAAGTGGGTCATTCCTTGCTTGGCACGATAAGACACCTGAAATCAAGGAAATAATATTGAATAAAGTTAAACCACTGTTTTTATCAGTTTTGTTTTGTCCATCATTTATACATTTATTGGTCCCACTTTATATTAAGTGGCTTTAAGTACTATGTACTTGCATCGAAAAATAAGTACAATGTACTTATTGTGTTCAGGTTGTATTGTAAAACACTTGTGCTGCTATTGAGGTGTGATACTGGTAAGGTTAGGGTCAAGTGTGTGTGTTATGGGTCGGTTTAAGGGTGGGTTAAGGTGTAAGGGAAGGGGCAACAGTGTAATTACAAATGTAATTACATAAATTAATTACAGCTGTAATTACATGCAGGTTTTTTCAAAATATAAGTACAATGTAAAAACATGTATGTACACAAAAGTCCATTGTATGAAATTATTAATTTCAATGTAAGTACATAGTACTTAAAGCCACTTAATATAAAGTTGGACCCATTTATTTAATGCAAAAAAATTATAAACTTGAGGCTCTTTCAGTCCAAACTTTAAAACTTAACCAAACTTAAACTTTGGTCTTCTTTAAAATGAAAAAAATGGCTTTGTGTTTTTTATTCAAATACACCTTGCCTAAATATATAGTGATTTTTTAGTCACAAGTATCAATTATTTGAACATATAACCAGCCATTTATTTAAAATAAACACCTTCTTGAGGGAAAAAACAAAGGGATTGACATGCTTTTAAACATGCTTTTTAAATGGCACATGAGCTTTGTTAACAGGACTGAGAAAACGTGCATCCATCTTCTGTTTAATCACTCCTAAAACCCGAGCTGGCCCGCTTGGAGGAGGAAGGACATCCAACTTGTGAGACGTCTTAAGAAGAGTGGCTACTAGAGGAGGCAATGTGTTAATGGTAGCACTGTTTTGAAATGAACATGGCAACCAACTAAGAGAGCTAGCATGTTTAGCACTGGTGAAATAAATACTAATGGCTTTCTAACGAGGCTCAGGTGCAGAAATAACTGGCAGAAAGCATGTGGTTTTCTGCAACTACCGATGTTTGGACCAGCATTGGTGGTGGTGGAGAACCAAACATCAGCTTTACAGTGCATTTCCTCTCTCCAGATTGAAGTCCTTCTGCCCCTAAGCTGTTTTTTCCCCCAGAGGACCACACAGCTGACAACATCTTAGATTTGTCTGTAAACATGCTGCAGGACTGAAGAATCATGAAAAAGCGTTTGTCTAGCATCACAACAGACCATGCAAGCAACCGCCCATGTTACTCTGTGTTTGGTTTGGCTGTTTTGGCTTAAATCTTAAAAATAACTTAAATCTAGCTATAGCCAAAGTGCTCAAAATTCAAAGCGTTGACTCAGCTGTAAGAGTATGCAGGCATGATATACAGGGAATCTCTCGCAGCTGGAAAAGAAAGAGAATTTAAGAAAAATCAGGCAATCCTGAACATTCCTGAAAAATCACCCATTCATCATGTAGTGACGAGATGGGGGGTGCACTTTCAAAATGATTGAGATATTTCTGGAACAGCAGTGCAGTGCTCGCAACAGACAGAAGCTCATGGCATCTAATGCCAAAAGACATTGATGTGCACATTTTGGAGACGGTCAGTGAACTTCTGGGGCCTCTAAATGACTTCACAGATCTATTGGGTTCTGAAACACAGACCACCCTGCTATCTTTGAAGCCTGTTATGGAGCACCTCACTGCCATACTGAATGAAAAGGAGGAAGATGATACCCTTACAAAACAAATCAAAAAGGTAATGATGGATGATCTGCAACACCATTACTCCTCTGAGAAAGTCAATAAGGTGGTTGACATTGCTTGCTTCATTGATCGCCATTTCAAGGGCAACTTTTCTCAAAACCAGGATGACACCATTATCTACGCTAATGTTAGTCTTTCTGTTTATTCCGAGATTTACTGTAGTCAGCCGGATCTGGGCACTGATCCTCAACAACTGGCGTGACTCCAAACTTCAACCAGATGGAACTGGATAAATATTCTGAATGTTCCGATCTAATCTGACTTCTGACCTGTAATGCCGCCTGCATAATAATCATACACTGTTCGTTCATTGGCCAGAGGAGAGCTGTCTCCCAGACTGAGCCTGGTTTCTCCCAATACGAGATATGAGACCGGTGCGTCGCGCAGGTGGCACTCATTAGTAATCACGCCACCGCCCTCGGCCTCGTCCTGCTCGCCACACTCCGGCAAAGGAGAAGTGCTCACTGACACCGATTTAGACAGATTTGTGAACAATATTTGAGAGAAATAGGCCTTTTGTGTACATAGAAAAAGTCTTAGATCTTTGAGTTCAGCTCATGAAAAATGGGGGCAAAAACAGAAGTGTTGCGTTTATAATTTTGTTCAGTGTATATAACTAAATTGATAACTTTTTTACAACAAAAATGAACTATCACTGAACTCACTTAAGCTGGACCATAACGCTGTACAGCAGAAAGAAACTGTGTTGCATTATTTTCCTGTTATCACTGTAAAGCTGCTTTGAAACAAGCTGTATTGTAAAAAGTGCTATATAAATAAAGGTGACTTGACATGACCATCAGGTTCACTGTAGAGGAAGCTGTGAACCTGCTGGAAATGACATCACTGCCGCCTCAAGAATTACCTGCTGATCAAGAGCAAGGAAGTAGCACTGTCCCTCCTACTGCTACAAAGACGACAAATATCTGCCTCGCTTGCTGAAAAAAAAAAATTCAGCAAAACAACAAAGCGTCAAAGAAGGATAATTTGCACCCTTCCTTGGGATGAGATGTTAAACCCATGTCCTAACTCTCTGTGGTCACAAAAAATCCCATGTCTTTCTAAAGAGTAGGGGTGTAACCCCGGCATCCTGGCCAAATTTACCCAGTGGCCTCTGTCCATCATGGCCTCCTAATCATCCCCATATATATACTGATTGGCTTCATCACTGTCTCCTCTCCACCAGTAAGCTGGTGTGTGGTGGGCGTTCTGGCGCAATATGGCTGCCGTCGCATCATCCAGGTGCTGCACATTGGTGGTCGTTGAAGAGATTCCCCCTTCCATGTAAAGCGCTTTGAGTGCAGAGAAAACCGCTATATAAATGTAATGAATTATTATTATTATTATTATTAAGAAAGATCTACCATGGAGGTTACATTGTATTTGTCAAAGCCTCCCATATCCTGATCCACTGGGATGTTGTAAGGCTCATGTTCAAGTGTTACCTCTCCTTGGCAAAGTAGCAAGATCATTTCTCTGGATCCCAGCAACCAGTGTGCCCTCAGAGAGGATGTTGAGATCTAGTGGACACATCCTCGTACTTCACCACTCCAAACGTAATCCAGGAAACGTGAACATGCTCATATATTACGGCATCATAACTTGGACTGAAAGAGAAATGTGTAGAAAGTGAGCATGTCTCCAAAAACCTTATTGAGCTTCAGGCAAGGCCATCACTAGTGGGGTGAAAGTTGGTGACCCCACTTCCCAGGGGCCCACTAAATCCAGTAGTATGCTACATATTCCCCTACTCTTATATTAATCATTATAGTGTATATTACAGCGTCAGCTTGTATGCCTGAGAGTTTAATAAAAAACCCAAAAACATGCAATTTAGTTAAATGTGTTTTTGCAAATCTCTCTCTTGCCCCTCCATAAAAATGGTTTAGTCCAATGGTTAATTATTCCAGCTCAATTAGCGACAAACGGCAGAGGGACCCAATAAAATAGCAAGTCCTGCCCCAGCTAGTGTTGTTGCTTCTTTTGTTTCTGTGAAAAAATCACTTTCAGAGTCTTTAGATTTTGATGCCATGCGATGACTTTATTATAAAGCCGAGTTGGTCTGTAGAGCAACTCCAGTTTGTTGTCTCTGACAGCCTTAAATACAGTTTTCCATATAATCCAAGCAAGGTAGAGTTAATGGATTTCCTGTATACTGCTATTGTGGATCTTATACTATACCAAGCAACACAAGAGATCCCAGTTCATCACATGCTTTCTCATATGATGGTAGCACAAAGATTCTTCAGATTATCATATATGACTATTACAACCCCAAATCAGAAAAAGTTGGGACATTTTGTAAAATGCATTAAATTTTCATTCTATTTAAACTTTTTTAACTGACAGAAGTACAAAGAAAAGTTTTCCAATGTTTTCACTGACCAACATAATTGTATTTTGTAAATATGAACAAATTTTGATTTTGATGGCTGCAACACAGCCCAAAAAAAGTTGGGACAGAGACAAAATAAAAGTGAAAAGATTATCCAAATTAGATTATCCAACTCCTTTGAAACAGTCCACAATGAGCAGGTGAATTGGTAATAGTTGAGGGTATCATGTTTGGGTGTAAAAGTGTTTCTCAGTCTTTTTAAGCAAAGATGGGTCATGGCTCATCACTTTGTGCCAAATATGGTGAGAGTATTGTCAAACAATTAAAAAAATCACATTTCTCAATGCAAGATTGCAAAGAATTTATGTCTTTTATCATCTTCCATACATAATATTGTCACAAGATTCAGGGAATGCAGAGAAATCTCAGTCTGTGTTGGGTAAGGCAGTAGACCTCTGTTGACTGTGCGTGACCTTTGAGCCCTCAGATGGCATTGCACAAGATACCATCATGCTAATCCGTTAAATACAGACACATGTGCTCAGGAGTAATTTGGAAAACTGTTTTCACTGAACACAGTCTGACGCTGCATCAAGAAATGCCACTTGAATCTCTATTACGCAAGGAGAAAGCTTTACATCAGTTCTATGTGGAGATGCCGGCGAGTTCTCTGGGCCTGAGCTCATCTCAGATGGTCTAGAAGACAGTGGAAATGTGTGCTGTGGTCAGATGAGTCCATGTTTCAGCTTGTTTTTGGAAAAAAATGGACATCGAGTTCTCAGTCCCAAAGACGAAAGGGACCAACCAGACTTTCACCAGCGACAGGTGCAAAAGCAAACATCTGTGCTGGTATTGAGGTGCATCATTGCAAACGGTATGGGTAACTTGCATTATTGTGAAGGTACCATTGACATGGAGGCATATGGATTGTACAGAGACATAAACTGCCATCAAGATGACATCTTTCCTGGGAAACAAGACAATGCCAGGCCTCATTCTGCACATGCTAAAACTGAGTGGTTTCTAGACACTCTGCACCAGAGAAGGGATGTGCCTGCCTGTTTACTGCAGTCCAGATCTGTCTCTTATAGAAAATGTATGACCCATCATGAAATGGAGAATCAGGCAACGATGACCACAGACTGTTGAGCTGCTGTCTTGTATCAGACAAGATTGGGCAAATATTCCACTAGCAAAACTCCAACAATTAGTATCCTCAACTCCCAAATGATTAAAAAGTGTAATTAAAAGGAAAGGTGAAGTGACACAGTGGTAAACATGTCTCTGTCCCAACTTTTTTGGGGTGTGTTGCAGCCATCAAAATCAAAATTTGTTCATATTTACAAAATACAATTATGTTGGTCAGTGAAAACATTGGAAAACTTTTCTTTGTACTTTTGTCAGTTGAAAAAAGTTTAAATAGAATCAACAAATCACAGATTCTTGATTTTAATGCATTTTACAAAATGTCCCAACTTTTTCTGATTTGGGGTTGTATATGATTGATCACAATATCGTCACATGCTTCTCTCTATGGCTACTTATCATATGTGAGCACACACACACAGTTGGCTATATCTAATGGCAGAGCGAGATGTTGGATATTATAATAGTATCTAATGGCAGAGTAAATATGGCTATTTTATTTATATTTTTGAAAGGAGTAAAGCAACATACAGTAAAACCATGTAAGTTACATTTTCCTTCCTTCCATTTTTACTATAACAACCCCTCTCACCCCCGAAACACCTCTTCACTGGGCAGCTTAAGTACATAAGATAACATAGCATCTGGTTACAAAGGCAAAATTTAACAATTATGTCATTACATCTTTTCAAGGCATGTACCCATCCATACTAAAACATAAGTACTGATGATAAAAGTATCATTATTACAGTATAAATGCATTCATAAAAAAGAGAAGAAGAAAAAAAAGAAAGAAAGAAAAAACAATTTTGCCATTCTGTGAGACAGACTACAGAGGTCAAAACAGCAAATACTGCATCACAAACTGGGGGCAAAGACAACAAAGTTTTTTTAATTCAAAATTAACAACTGGGTAATTCTTTCAGATTTTTTAAATATGACAAAATAAATAATAATCGAATAAAATCGGTCCACAGACCCCCGTAATGTAAATTTTATCTTTTCTAATTTTAAAAAGAACATCACATCTTCGAGCCAAACTGTTGCAGATGGAGGGGTAGGGATTTCCAACTTAAAATTCTTCTGCGGGCCAATAAAGAAGTATAAGCAATGATGTCGGCTATTTTATTCTTAAGTCTTTTTTTTTTTAACGTAAAAAATAAAAATGTATATATACAGACATGCATACATATATAACATTAAAGTGTTATATATACAGTAACAGTCATGTACAGCGCAATCTTTCAAAATTATTGTAAGTAATTCAAATTAGAAATTCCCATGTTCAAAAAGGAGTAGGAAGAAGTTCATAACAAACTTTTCAGGTCCTACCCCCTATCTCTATCTTTATCCTTTAATTAAATACAAAACAAATTGATGCTTCTCATTCATTTCCATCTATCTATGGAAAATCAAATAACACCTCCATACTAGACTTAATATGTAGACCAAGGAACCTGTATTCATTACTGTCACCTCAAGTCCTTTTCGTATCCATTGAATATTCTCAGTTTAAATAGACTTTTAAATTTACTCATTGTTGTACATAATTTCATCTCTTCACTACAGCTGTTCCATACATTCACTCCTTTGGTTGTAATACAGTGATATTTAGAATTTGTTCTGATACATTTCTTTTTAAAGACTAATGTTCCTCTTAAGGGATGATTACTCTCTCTCATTTGGAACAACCCCTGAATACTGTTCGATAGCTGTTGATTATTTATTTTATACAATATTTGTGCAGTTTTGAAGTCAACAATATCTCTAAATTTTAGTGTTTTTAATTTAATGAATAGTGGAGTAGTTGGTGCTCTATAAGTGGTTTTATTTACAATTCTTAAGGCTCTCTTTTGAAGGATAAATATAGGTTCAGTATAGGTTTTGTAAGTGTTTCCCCACACCTCCAAACAATAAGTAATGTATGGAAGCATGAAGCAACAATACAACATGTACAATGTTTGTTGATTTAATAGGTAATTGATTTTATACAATATAGCAATTGATTTTGCTATTTTGGCTTTGATATAGTGTATATGTGGCTTCCAACATAGTTTTTCATCAATTATTACTCCCAAAAATTTAAATTCTTTTACCCTTTCTATTTCAATATCATTTATCATAAGTTTTTTATTTAAAGTTATGGCACGATTACCAACAATTATAAATTTAAGTTCACATTTTGTTTGCATCAAACCAACTCTTCATCTTTTTTAATTCATTTTCCACTGTATCCAAGAGTTGTTCCAGATTATCCCCAGAACAGATTAAATTTGTGTCATCAGCAAATAAAATGGTTTTCAGTGTTTTTGATACCTCCCATACATTATTTATATACAGGTTAAACAACAATGGTCTCAACACTGACCCCTGAGGGACCCCACAGGTAATTTTCTTTAACTTTGAATTATGGTTTTGCGATTCAACATATTGTTGTCGATTATATAAGTAGCTATTTAACCAAGAAAGTGCAGTCCCCCTAATTCCATATTAGTGTAATTTCATAATCAAAAAATTGTGGTCCACTGTATCAAATGCCTTCTTAAGATCCAAGAATATCCCCACCGCATATTTTTTTTGCTCTATTGCTGTTGTTATTTCTTCCACAAATTGAATAAGTGCATATGAAGTTGTCCTATTAGCCCTGAAACCATATTGCTGATCACACAGTATATTATGATTAGTAATGAAGTTGTCGAGCCTTTTAAATAATATTTTTTCTAGTATTTTTGAAAATTGGGAGAGCAGTGAAACAGGTCTGTAATTTGAAATTGTATGTTTTTCATCAGCTTTATATATTGGTATCTGTCACGGTGTGGGTTTTGTGTTTTGTTCCTTGTTGTTGTCTGTCATGTGATTCCCTGTTTGCCATGTGTCTTGTTAATTGTCTGATCATTGTTCCCATGTGTTTCTGATTAGCCACGCCCCCTTGTTATCTTGTTTAGCTTGTTTGTCTGTGTATTTAAACCTCTATGCTTCAGTTGCTGTATGTCGGTCGTTGTTTGATGTGAGTTGTTCCCAGTTCCTTGTTCTGTGTCCTGTGTGCGTTATTCTGAGGTTTCCCTGGATTACTGTCTTTCAGACTATTAAAGTGCTTGCGATTGGATTCACTCTCTGCTTCATCCTTGCTGCATCATAACAGAACGACCGACCAAATGAATCCAGCAGCACAGATCTCACCTGATCTTCCCAGCATGAGCCGGGAGTTCGCCGGTCAGGTAGCGGCCTTGGCCCTGGATAGCTGCGATCTGTTCCAGTATACCTGGGGGTTTGCCCCTCTCGCTGCCTCCTGCTCTCTCGGTGACGAGGCGGTTAAGCTGTGTTACCGGCTAGGGGCTAAGGAGGTCGATCCGAGGGAGCTCCCCGATCTCTCGGGTCTGAACTGGAGAGAGGCACTCGGCCGATGTCTGGAGAGCTTCTTTACGCGGTACGCCAGGTCATCACCTGATCTCTGCGTCCAGCCAGAGCTTCACGTCAGCCACGTCCAGCCAGAGCTTCACGTCAGCCACGTCCAGCCACAGTTTCACGTCAGCCACGTCCAGCCAGAGCTTCACATCAGCCACGTCCAGCCAGACCCTTCACCGCTGGTCCGAGCCCTCACCGCTGGTCCCGTCCAGCCCAGAGCCCTCACCGCTGGTCCCGTCCAGCCCAGAGCCCTCACCGCTGGTCCCGTCCAGCCCAGAGCCCTCACCGCTGGTCCCGTCCAGCCCAGAGCCCTCACCGCTGGTCCCGTCCAGCCCAGAGCCCTCACCGCTGCTCCCGTCCAGCCCAGCGCCCTCACCGCTGGTCCCGTCCAGTCCAGCGCCCTCACCGCTGGTCCCGTCCAGTCCAGCGCCCTCACCGCTGGTCCCGTCCAGCCCAGCGCCCTCTCGCTCTCGGAGACGGAGGAGGAAGAGGACTTCCCGCGTCCCGCAATGCCTGGAAGTCCTTCCTGTACTTCCTGTCAGCCCAGAGCCCTCGCCGCTGGTCCCGTCCGGTCCAGAGACTGTTCACGTCACGTCTGCCCAGCGAGAGACTGTTCACGTCACGTCTGCCCAGCGAGAGACTGTTCACGTCACGTCTGCCCAGCGAGAGACTGTTCACGTCACATCTGCCCAGCGAGAGACTGTTCACGTCACGTCTGCCCAGTCAGACCCTGTTCATGTCACTTCCTCCGAGCCAGTGTCTACGGACAAGATGGCCGAGTCAGAGACTGTTCACGTCACTTCTGCCAAGCCAGAGACGCTTCACATCACTTCCTCCGAGCCAGTGTCTAGGGACAAGATGGCCGAACCAGAGACTGTTCACGTCACTTCTGCTGATCCAGAGACTGTTCACGTCACTTCCTCCGAGCCAGTGTCTACGGACAAGATGGTCGCCTCCGAGCCAGTTTCTACGGACAAGATGGCCGAGTCAGAGACTGTTCACGTCACTTCTGCCAAGCCAGAGACGCTTCACATCACTTCTACAGAGCCAGTGTCTGCGGACAAGATGGCCGATCCAGAGACTGTTCACGTCACTTCCTCCGAGCCCGTGTCTACGGACAAGATGGCCGAACCAGAGACTGTTCACGTCACTTCTGCTGATCCAGAGACTGTTCACGTCACTTCCTCCGAGCCAGTGTCTACGGACAAGATGGCCGAACCAGAGACTGTTCACGTCACTTCTGCTGATCCAGAGACTGTTCACGTCACTTCCTCCGAGCCAGTGTCTACGGACAAGATGGCCGAACCAGAGACTGTTCACGTCACTTCTGCTGATCCAGAGACTGTTCACGTCACTTCCTCCGAGCCAGTGTCTACGGACAAGATGGCCGAACCAGAGACTGTTCACGTCACTTCTGCTGATCCAGAGACTGTTCACGTCACTTCCTCCGAGCCAGTGTCTACGGACAAGAGGGCCGCCTCCGAGCCAGTGTCTACGGACAAGATGGCCAGCCCAGAGTCTGTTCCTGTTCCCCAGCCAGAGTCTGTTCCTGTTCCCGAGCCGGAGTCTGTTCCTGTTCCCGAGCCGGAGTCTGTTCCTGTTCCCGAGCCGGAGTCTGTTCCTGTTCCCGAGCCGGAGTCTGTTCCTGTTCCCGAGCCGGAGTCTGTTCCTGTTCCCGAGCCGGAGTCTGTTCCTGTTCCCGAGCCGGAGTCTGTTCCTGTTCCCGAGCCGGAGTCTGTTCCTGTTCCCGAGCCGGAGTCTGTTCCTGTTCCCGAGCCGGAGTCTGTTCCTGTTCCCGAGCCGGAGTCTGTTCCCGAACCAGTGTGTGTGATGCCTATTCCCGAGCCAGTGTGTGTGTTGCCTATTCCCGAGCCCGTGTGTGTGTTGTCTGTTCCCGAGCCAGTGTGTGTGTTGTCTGTTCCCGAGCCCGAGCCAGTGTGTGTGTTGTCTATTCCCGAGCCCGAGCCAGTGAGTGTGTTGTCTGTTCCCGAGCCAGTGAGTGTGTTGTCTGTTCCCGAGCCAGTGAGTGTGTTGTCTGTTCCCGAGCCAATGTGTGTGTCTGCTGTTCCCGAGCCAATGTGTGTGTCTGCTGTTCCCGAGCCAATGTGTGTGTCTGCTGTTCCCGAGCCAATGTGTGTGTCTGCTGTTCCCGAGCCAATTTGTGTGTCTGCTGTTCCCGAGCCGGTGTCTGCTGTTCCCGAGCCAATGTGTGTGTCTGCTGTTCCCAAGCCGGTGTCTGCTGTTCCCGAGCCAATGTGTGTGTCTGCTGTTCCCAAGCCAATGTGTGTGTCTGCTGTTCCCGAGCCGGTGTCTGCTGTTCCCGAGCCAATGTGTGTGTCTGCTGTTCCCGAGCCGGTGTCTGCTGTTCCCGAGCCAATGTGTGTGTCTGCTGTTCCCGAGCCAATGTGTGTGTCTGCTGTTCCCGAG
The DNA here is from genome assembly GCA_026230005.1 of Gila orcuttii. Classification (NCBI taxonomy): domain Eukaryota; kingdom Metazoa; phylum Chordata; class Actinopteri; order Cypriniformes; family Leuciscidae; genus Gila; species Gila orcuttii. The sequence goes on along the minus strand of JAPDVR010000008.1, from coordinate 46,364,725 downwards.
CCAATGTGTGTGTCTGCTGTTCCCGAGCCAATGTGTGTGTCTGCTGTTCCCGAGCCAATTTGTGTGTCTGCTGTTCCCGAGCCGGTGTCTGCTGTTCCCGAGCCAATGTGTGTGTCTGCTGTTCCCAAGCCGGTGTCTGCTGTTCCCGAGCCAATGTGTGTGTCTGCTGTTCCCGAGCCGGTGTCTGCTGTTCCCGAGCCGGTGTCTTCACCGCCGTGGCCGCCCGAGGGGTCGTCTATGCCCTGGCCGCCCAAGTGGTCGTCTCCGTCCCGGTCGCCTGTTCCGTCATGGCCGCCTGCGCGAACCTGGCCCTCCGTCCCTCCCCCAAGACCGCCTCCACTTCACCACCCTCCTGAACTTTAGTGTTGTGTTTCGAGGGGCGTCGGGAGCCGCCCATAGGGGGGGAGCTATGTCACAGTGTGGGTTTTGTGTTTTGTTCCTTGTTGTTGTCTGTCATGTGATTCCCTGTTTGCCATGTGTCTTGTTAATTGTCTGATCATTGTTCCCATGTGTTTCTGATTAGCCACGCCCCCTTGTTATCTTGTTTAGCTTGTTTGTCTGTGTATTTAAACCTCTGTGCTTCAGTTGCTGTTTGTCGGTCGTTGTTTGATGTGAGTTGTTCCCAGTTCCTTGTTCTGTGTCCTGTGTGTGTTATTCTGAGGTTTCCCTGGATTACTGTCTGTCAGACTATTAAAGTGCTTGCGATTGGATTCACTCTCTGCTTCATCCTTGCTGCATCATAACAGTATCACTTTTGCCTTTTTTTATTTTATCTGGAAAGACTCCAGTTTTCAGAGATTGATTACATACATGCGTTAGAGGTTTAACAACACAACCAATAATACTTTTTACCATAAACATGTCAATACCATTCCAGTCAGTTGACTTTTTACTCTTAAATGGTTGAACAATCTCCATAATTTCTTTTTAATCAGTTTCCTTAAAAAACATAGAGTCATTAATATTTACATTCTTGCTTAACACATCATCAATACTGCCAGTACTGCCTGTCTTTGCAAGCTCCTCAGCCAAACCTGGACCAACTCCAACAAAAAAGTCATTAAATTCATTTGCAGCTAATGACATATCCTTAACTTCTGTATTAATTTTTTGTCAGAAAATATTTAATAACTCCTGTTTTGCCTTTTTTATTCTTAATAATTTATAACTAATATTACTTCTATTGTCTTCCAGTAGTTTACTATAATAATTATTTGTATTGTTTCTCATGATTCTGGTTAGTTTGTTTTTATATATCTTATATTTATTTTCTGCTTTTGTCCTCTTCTTTGAAAATTCTTTATATAATACATTTTTCTTCTTACATGCATTTAATATTCCAGTAGTTATCCACGTTTTTTCCTCAGATTTCAGTTTTACTTATTTTTTTACTACAGGACAGTTTTTTTTCATAAAGTGATGTTACAACAGCCAAAAATGAATCATAAGCTTCACGTTATCTACGTACACTTTGCCCCAGTCTTGTTTCATTAAATCCTCTTTAAATATATTGATGTTTTCTTGGATTCTGTGTCGGGTCATTGTGTATACTTTGTTGTCTTTCCTTGTCCTAGTGTAGCTATGTATGCTTGCAAAAACTGGCAGATGGTCACTGACATCGTTTAATATTAGTCCACTTTCAACTTTATAGTCAATGACGTTGGTAAATATGTTATCAATTAATGTAGCACTATTTGTTGTAATTCTGGTTGGTCGAGTAATTGAGGGATATAAACCGATACATCAAATTAATGAACTTTGTAGTTTTGTTGTGTTCTTGTGGGTTGAGCAAGTCAATATTGAAGTCACCGCACATCCATCCATCCATCTTCTTCCGCTTATCCGGGGCCGGGTTGCGGGGGCAGCAGTCTGAGCAGAGATGCCCAGACTTCCCTCTCCCTGGACACTTTCTCCAGCTCTTCCGGGGGGACACCGAGGCGTTCCCAGGCCAGACGGGAAACATAGTCTCTCCAGCGTGTCCTAGGTCTTCCCCGGGGTCTCCTCCCAGTGGGACGTGCCCGGAACACCTCCCCGGGAAGGCGTCCAGGAGGCATCCGGAACAGATGCCCGAGCCACCTCAGCTGACCCCTCTCGATGTGGAGGAGCAGCGGCTCTACTCTGAGCTCCTCCCGAGTGACCGAGCTTCTCACCCTATCTCTAAGGGATCGGCCAGCCACCCTGCGGAGAAAGCTCATTTCGGCCGCCTGTATCCGGGATCTTGTCCTTTCAGTCATGACCCAAAGCTCATGACCATAGGTGAGAGTAGGAACGTAGATTGACCGGTAAATCGAGAGCTTTGCCTTACGGCTCAGCTCCTTCTTCACCACAACAGACCGGTACATCGACCGCATTACTGCAGAAGCTGCACCGATCCGTCTGTCAATCTCCCGTTCCATTCTTCCCTCACTCGTGAACAAAACCCCAAGATACTTAAGCTCCTCCACTTGAGGAAGGATCTCTCCACCAACCTGAAGTGAGCAAGCCACCCTTTTCCGACTGAGGACCATGGCCTCGGATTTGGAGGTGCTGATTTTCATCCCAGCCGCTTCACACTCGGCTGCAAACCGTCCCAGTGCATGCTGAAGGTCCTGGTGTGAAGGGGCCAACACGACAACATTATCCACAAAAAGCAGAGACAAAATAGCGTGGTCCCCAAACCTGACACCCTCCGGCCCATGGCTGCGCCTAGAAATTCTGTCCGTAAAAACTATGAACAGAACCGGCGACAAAGGGCAGCCCTGCCGGAGTCCAACATGCACCGGGAAGAAGTCTGACTTACTACCGGCAATGCGAACCAAGCTCCTGCTTCGGTCATACAGGGACCGGACAGCCCTTAGCAAAGGACCCCGGACCCCATACTCCCGGAGCACCCTCCACAGGCCGCCGCGAGGGACACAGTCGAATGCCTTCTCCAAATCCACAAAGCACATGTGGACTGGTTGGGCAAACTCCCATGAACCCTCCACCACCCTGTAGAGAGCATAGAGCTGGTCCAGTGTTCCACGGCCTGGACGAAAACCGCATTGTTCCTCCTGAACCTGAGGTTCCACTATCGGCCGTATTCTCCTCTCCAGTACCCTGGCATAGACTTTCCCAGGGAGGCTGAGAAGTGTGATCCCCCTGTAGTTGGAACACACCCTCCGGTCCCCCTTCTTAAAAAGAGGGACCACCACCCCGGTCTGCCATCCCAGAGGCACTGTCCCCGACCGCCACGCGATGCTGCAGAGGCGTGACAGCCAAGACAGCCCCACAACATCCAGAGACTTGAGGTACTCAGGGCGGATCTCATCCACCCCCGGTGCCTTGCCACCGAGGAGTTTCTTGACTACCTCGGTGACCTCAGCTAGGGTGATGGACGAGTCCACCTCTGAGCCCTCAGCCTCTACTTCCTCAATAGAAGACGTGACGGCGGGATTGAGGAGATCCTCGAAGTATTCCTTCCACCGTCCGACGACATCCCCAGTTGAGGTCAACAGCAGCCCACCTCCACTGTAAACAGCGTTGGTAGGGCATTGTTTCCCTCTCCTGAGGCGCCGGACAGTTTGCCAGAATCTCTTCGAGGCCAGCCGATAGTCCTTCTCCATGGCCTCACCGAACTCCTCCCAGGCCCGAGTTTTTGCCTCCACAACCACCCGGGCTGCAGTCCGCTTGGCCTGCCGGTACCTGTCAGCTGCCTCAGGAGTCCCACATGCCAACCAGGCCCGATAGGACTCCTTCTTCAGCTTGACGGCATCCTTTACTTCCGGTGTCTACCACCGGGTTCGGGGATTGCCGCCTCGACAGGCACCGGAGACCTTACGGCCACAGCTCCGAGCAGCCGCTTCGACAATGGAGGTGGAGAACATGGTCCACTCAGACTCAATATCTCCAGCCTCCCTCGGGATCCGGTCGTGGCTCCGCCGGAGGTGGGAGTTGAAGATCTCTCTGACAGGAGACTCGGTCAAACATTCCCAGCAAACCCTTACAGTACACTTGGGTCTGCCGAGTCTGTCCAGCCTCCTCCCCCGCCATCGGCTCCAACTCACCACCAGGTGGTGATCAGTTGACAGCTCCGCTCCTCTCTTCACTCGAGTGTCCAAGACATACGGCCGCAGGTCAGATGAAACGACCACAAAGTCGATCATCGACCTGCGACCTAGGGTGTCCTGGTGCCACGTGCACTGGTGGACACCCTTATGCTTGAACATGGTGTTCGTTATGGACAAACCGTAACTAGCACAGAAGTCCAATAACTGAACACCGCTCGGGTTCAGGTCGGGGGGGCCGTTCCTCCCAATCACGCCCCTCCAGGTGTCACTGTCGCTGCCCATGTGAGCGTTGAAGTCCCCCAGTATAATGGTCCCCCCTATAAATGCAGCTAATTAGAATATTTTTTGATTTTTCCCTTTCAATCTGTACTGTGATGCATTCCATTATTGTATCTAAAACAATAGACATTTTATTAACTATTTTACATTGATATCTTTGGTCAATATATAATGCAACCCTACCCTTTGATTGTTTCCTGTTGATGATAAACAGTTCATATCCCTCAATCTCAACTAAATCATGATGTTCCTTCGTGAGCCAAGTTTCTGTTATAGCTATTACTGTGAATTTATTTTCCACTTGTTTAAGGCACTGTTTAATTTTTGAAAGGTTCGCAATAAGGCTCCTGGCGTTAAAATGTATAATTGATATTGTTCCATCCATTTTTTATGTATTTTTTTAACTGCTCAACTGTATAGTACTCACACTGGCTATGAGTTCCAATGTAAAAGTTATTATCTGGGTCAATGTCATTTTAAATATCTTGTGGTTTATGTTCTGTATATTTGAAAGTTTCCAAGTTCAGTTGTTCATATATAGCAGAAGAGTTTCTGTCCGAGTTTGTCATGGACATTGTGTTTGAAAAGTTCAGTTCAGTTTGTATTCAGTTACCTTATATAGGCCTATGTTGCTCTTGATTCATTCCTTCTTCAATCTTATCTAGCTCGGTGATGTCCCTGACGAGAAGCACTTTCGCTGTCTCAGGTGTCGACCCATGTAATTTGATGAATATTTTACAATTTCTTACCCATGTTGCCTGGATCTTGTTTTGTTTTCTGAGTATGCGTGCTTTCCTGGCGATGTCAGCATTTTTCTTTGTGAGGTGTTCATTGATGTAAACTTCTGTACCTTTTAATTTCCTTCCCTGTCTGAGGAGTGCTGACTTTTTCTTTCTGTTCGTGAACAGGATTATTACCAATGGAGTGGCCATTTTGTTTTTGCTCGGCAGGCCAGGGTATGACAAGCCTCAATGTCCCCACTGTCAACATGAATGCCTTTGCTGTCCAGCAAGCAAATCACCTGTTGTTCCAGCGACTCCTTCTCCTCCTCGGAAGCTTCACTCGTTCCGGCAACAGTGTGCCCAGCGTCTGCAGCCACCCTGGCATAGTTCCGGTGTTTGGTTCTCAGGCCGCTGATAATCACATCGTTAATTCTGGAGTATTGCTCGAGGTCAGAAACTCGAGTCTCCAGGATAGCGAACTTTCGGTCCTTCTTCAAGCTTTGCCTCTTTAGCATTTGTATTTCCCCCATCAGACCAATGATCTTCTTCTGTTGCACTTCTGTTGCACTGGAGAGAGGCACTCTCCTGGTGTCTGGAGAGCTTAATTCCGTGGCACGCCATGATTCCACCAGATCGATTCATCGCCTCCCGGTGTCCACTCCCGTCCAGCCAGAGTCTCGTCCCGCCGAGACCGTCCGACTGGAGCCTTCACCGCTGGTCCCGTCCAGCACAGAGCCTTCGCCGCTGGTCCCGTCCAGCCCAGAGCCTTCGCCGCTGGTTCCGTCCTGCCTAGAGCCTTCGCCGCTGGTCCCGTCCAGCCCACAGCCTTCGCCGCTGGTCCCGTCCAGCCCAGAGCCTTCGCTGGTCCAGTCCAGCCCAGAGCCCTCGCCACTGGTCCCGCCCAGTCCTGCGCCCTCTCGATCTCGGAAACGGAGAAGAAGGAAGAGGACTTCCTGCACCCCACAGTGCCCGGAGGTCAGCCCAGAGGCCATCTCCATGCTCCTGGCCCTGCCGGCGCCGCCCAAGTTCCTGGCCCTGCCGGCGCCGCCCAAGTTCCTGGTCCTGCAGGTGCCGCCCAAGCTCCTGGCCCTGCCTGCATCGCCTAAGCTCCTTGCCCTGCCGGCGCCACCCATTCCATCAATCAAGGCCAAATCTGTCCATGTCCCGTCTGCCCAGTCAGAGACTGTTCTCGTCCCGTCTGCCCAGCCAGAGACTATCACAAAACCTGTCCCAGAGCCTATCCTAGAACAGTTTCCTGACTCTGTCACTCTCCCCAATAATTTTTTTGGGGGGGGCAATAGGCCCTCGCCGTGGCCGCCCAAAGGTCCACGGCCGCCAGAAAAATCATCACCGCCATGGCCGCCCAAAGGGTCTTCAACGCCATGGCCGCCTGCACGTCCTGCTCCGCCCTGGCCGCCTGCTTTGCCTGCTCCGCCCTGGAGGCTTCCTGCTCCAGATCGGCCACGCCCTTGTCAGCCTCCAGGGCGCCCATCCCCCCACCCCATTGATGTTATACGGCTCGAGGTCGCGCCTTGCAGGAGGGGGGGCTTCTGTCATATGTATGTCCTGTGTTTCCCCCATTCTTTGTGTATTTAGTTCAGTCCTGTTTCCAGTTTCCCGCTCCTCGTTAGTGTTTAGTTAATTCACCTGTCTACCTGTCATTATTAGTTCATTTGCCCAAGCTGTGTCTTGTTTCCCTAATCTGTTCCCTGTGTATTTAAGCCCTGTGATTCAGTCTGTTGGTTGTCGGTCGTTGTTGCATTATGCCTGGTTGTTCTGTTCTGTTCCTGTGATCCTGTTCGTGAGAATTAAAGATTATAATTGTGAACCTGCTTTCTGTGCCTGCTTCAGCCAGCCCGTGACAACTACTTAGAGGAAGTAGTCAAAATCTGCATGATTAGGGACTCCAGTATATGAGCTTGAGACACGGACAACTTTACATGTGACATGAACAAGCATTTATTAACTAGACTAAACATTTAAACTACTCTAACATACATACATGCAGTTTACCAAGGGAAAGAGAGCTAAATCAGAATACAGGAAAGCAAGAAGTTATAGCATTATTTGAAATTCAGCAGATCAACAGCCTTGAGCAAACCATCAGTTTAGTTCTAACATGCCCTTCTTTAAAAGGGGTAAGGATACTTAATGTATCAAATAATGAGACTAAGTTTGAAACTCGCATGTCTCGCCCATTTGAATTAAACTGTCCTGATGCAATATGTTGAGGTTATAGTTGATCTTTGCTGACATGGTCTAGATGAGAGAGAACCAGTGGGAGTCAGAGGATCTTTGGTGAATGGAAAGACAAGGCCGCAGCCTGGCACAAGCTTGGGGGTCCTTAGAAAACTTCTAGTTCATCATCATCTTCACATCAGGATTTCAGAAAGGAACTAAGAGACTAAGAGGCTAAAAGACTAAGAGACGTGATCTTGTGATCAGTGATTTTTGAAGAAGTTGTTCCCATTGGGGGGAATTTCTTTACAACCTTTTGTTCAAGCAGGCCTTTGAACATGTAATTTGATAGGGTGTTTAACAAAACAATCTTCAAGATTCTTATAATACTAATGCGTCACAAAGTTAGCAAAATGTAATGTAAATTAACAATTGGGGGACGAAGATTGGAGTTTATAGAGACTAAACATGCATACATGATTGCAAGTCTGAAACATTAATACAAAAGAGCTGAATGAATACATAGGCCAAACCACATAAAAGGAAAATCATGAGATAGGAAAATTCAGGAAAATACATGTTTATACATTTCTTATATATAGAATTAAAAGGGTTTATTTCTCCTTCTCAACAATAATTAAGAGAGAGTCACAACCCTCTGCAAATTCCTTTTGGGTGGTAAAAAGTCTTATCAGTCTTAATGTGTCCTGTAACAGGACACAGGGTGTGTGTCAGTGTGTTAGCTTCATTTGAGATGTTAGTTTTGGGGGAAGTTTCATAGACCTTTGTTGGGAGAGTGAGTTTGCTGGATTATTCATTAAATATAATGAATAATTTGTGTGGGTCTGATTGGTCCAAATGCTACATCTTCCACACAGTTGAGGCAGCTCCGAGAACAGTTGAAGTTAATGTAGAATTTGAGAGCGAACCAAACACAAATTAATCTTCCAGGTGATTCGTTCAAACATAATTCCACACAGAACTCAACACTCCAGACCCCCAAATCACCAGTCTAATCTAGGGCCATAAATGGAGTGGGCTCCAGCCAGTCCCAGCTAAGAACTTTATGACCATGAAAGCTTCAAAGAGATGTGCCCAACTAAAGGAGAACGTTGTCAACATTAGATAGTTTGGAAAAGACTGATTGGTTCAGAGATGGCACGGCTCGGAACCCACCAAGATAACGGCAGAGGTTGTTTGAACCCATGACAAATGATTTAAAACAGACCTCCTCCTTTTTAAGGACCTTGGAACGACCCCAGGGTTGAAATCTCTTAAAACCACAGAGACTGAGACTTTACATATAAAATACATAAAATCATCCCAAAACAATTATTGACGGACTTCTAATCAAACATTGTTCAACTACATAATCCTATATTGCATCTACAACCTCTGTATGTGTCTATTATGCTTAGATCACATACAAGTCATTAGATATTTGAATGAAAGTGTGTCTTGATTCCTATCAGTACGATCATATGTTCTTAATTCATAAGATGGCTTGATTGAAATCTGTGTAAAATGTTTTGTGTTCTTATAGTAGGAATCATGTCTAAACTGTACCCTCTGAACTCCCTGCTAGAGCTGGAGAGTAAAGAGATCACAGATAACGCATGATTTATGATGAGAGGTGAAGAAAATGCCACCTCTCAAATAAAGACAGTGCCTAATTGGTCAGAACTCATCCAGGAGGCTGGACAAACATTTGAGTTTAAAATCTTAGGACCCGAACAAAGCTAGGGTTGGGTTGGGTTGAACAGAGTTGAATGGAGGTTTTCGGGAGTTGAATTTGTTCGCTAGAGCAGATTTACAGAAGTCATGGAGAAGCCATGACGAGTAACCGGACAGACGAGTAATCATGTAGACGAGCAGACAAAAGAACCCAGATCAAGACCAGAAGAACATGGGTTAGAAGAACAGCTTCATTCAAGCCATCTAACTACTCCCGTCTCACTTTTCTTTCTTTTTCTTAGTTTTATTTTCTTTTCCGTTGAGAGTCTCGGTTCTAAGTTAAGTTTTGCTGCAAAGTTTCGTTTAAACGATTCGACTGCAAAGCCCGCTTTCCAATTTCAAAGACTTTCCATCCATCCGCCAACACACCACGTGATTGGCCACCCAAGACGAGTATGGGGTCTCTGCAGAACAAAACTGAGTGTTTCTCAATTTGTGGGTGTTTGCAAACTGGTGGGTGTTTATAAATCATGCAATGAAAATGATGCCTTTCACCTGACCCCGCCCCTAAACCTACCCTCACTGTGACATGGGCAAATCAGGTAACGCGGTCGAAAACGCCCCTCTGTTTATGGCCTCGCCCACTAATCTGGTAACTCCTATTACTGTCCTGCAGAGACCTATATTTGCCCAAGACATCTATCCAGGCACGAGGAGACCGCCAGCCAATCAACGAACTCGGGAAACACCCTTTTACGCCGACAAAAGGAATCCCAAAAGGAACGCAAAGACAAGCAAGTAGCCTCCAGACTCTTAACTGAACTGGTGCTTTGATATAACATTTAATAACCCCGCCTAAGAAACAATAGAAGGGTTAAATTAATGATTGATGGTTTGTTCAGGTCATGTCATATAAGTGCATATAGAAACTTGGGATTTCATCATCTCACTCCTAAAACTCATTCTTTCCTCACTCTCTTTCTTTCTGCAACTCGTATGAATGTGTGTGTGCGTCTGATTGTGTTAGATAAGTAGTTAATAGCCTATACCAGCTGTCAACAGGTGGGCGTGGCTATCCTTTGATCTCCCCCGCCCCTTCCGGTTCCTCCCCTTCCTGTCCCGCCCCTTCCGGTTCCTCCCCTTCCTGTCCCGCCCCTTCCGGTTCCGCCCCTTCCTGTTACCTTTGACCTAGTTCCGCCCCTTCCTGTTACCTTTGACCTAGTTTCCGCCCCTTCCAGTTACACTTTCTGTCAAAATGATGGATGGTTACCTTTGACATAGTTCCGCCCCTTGCGGTTAAACTTTCTGTCAAAATGATGGATTGTTTGAAGTTTGTTTGATCAAGAAAAGGGAGGTATTGGCCTTTGATGTTAACATAAGCTTTGATGTTACAGTTACAAAGTGATGTGACAGTTAGTTTGATCGTTTGAAGTTAGTGTTTTGTCACCGCATCCCCTCGCTATCCCTAAGCTTATCATGGGAGGTGTGAAAGTGATAAGAAAAAACTGTAATAGTTTATCTGACAAAAACGTAAAAAAAAAAAAACATTCTTTTCTTTAAAAGAATATAAACGATTATAAAATAAATAATATAAATAAATCATACTAAAACCTCACACAAAAGTTTAAATAAATGTAGGACTACTCACTGAAGCAAGCATTTCAGATTAAATAAAATGTAGCCATAAAAAATTGTAAACAGTTAAAAATGTATTAGAGTTGAAGAAATGATGGATGGTGACAGTTAGTTTGATCGTTTGAAGTTTATCACGGGCAGCTGTGAAAGTGATAAGAAACATTTTTTAGAACTATTCACTGAACCAAGAATTTCAGTTTAAATAAAATGGTGGAAGTTTATCTGTTCTTTAAAAGAATATAAAATAAAATCTCACACAAAAAGTTTGAATAAAATGGAGCCACAAAAATATTGCAAACAATCCAATGTATGAATGACCTTGCACTGTCTCAAAAACATAGCGAGCGAGCGTCTATGTATGTGTGTGTGTGTGTGTGTGTGTGTGTGTGTGTGTCAAAGCAGGAATTCCCCTCCCTCCACATTGCTGAGGACGTTGGAAGTTTATCTCACACAGAAGTTGAAAAAGCATTATGTTCATTTAAATGAAATGGTTATAAAATTTACATTTAGTCATTCACAAATATTTGACACTGACTCAAGTTGAAAAACCATGCTGTTCAATTAAAAGTATATAAATTAAACAAAAATAAAATCATCTTACTGTTTCACCATGGTTGAAAAAAACCCACAAGTGTTTCCCCTGAAGTCTTTTCTCTCTGTCACACCAGCGTGTGGCTGGCCTGGTATCTTTTTTTGAGACACGTTCCTGAGCCAATTGAGAAATATCTTACACAACAGTTGAAAAGCATTGTGTTCCTTTAAAAGTGTATACATTAAAATATATCATATATAAAATAAATAGTTTACTAATTTAACTAAAGTTGAAAAGCATGTTGTTCATTTAAAATCTTACTAAATTACTGAAGTTGAAAATCATGCCGTTCATTAAAAAATCTTACTAAATTACTGAAGTTGAAAAGCATTCTGTTCATTTAAAATAAATATTTTACAAATTTACTGTACCAATTATGTTAGATTTAGATAAAAATAAAATCATCTTACATTTTCACCAGGGTTGAAGAAAAAAAAATTCACACAGGTAGTGCCTGCCAGCATGGACTTTTTTGTCCGTGACAAATAAGTGATATCATCGCTGTTTTCGTACCACCAGTAATAAATTACTTTATATTCATAAGACTTATTTTCAGGAGTGACAGTTATCAGTGAAATATGGCACTCGTGTAATCAAAAGGTCTGCCTACCCCCTGGGAATGTGAATTGGCCTTGAACCTAAACACTTCCATTCATAGAGTACTGAAAGAATATAGTGGACACACAGTTCAGCCGTTTTCCCATAGTTTTCCACAGTCTCTTACTGTAAAAGGCTATAAAATAGCCAAGACACATGGACGTGTGCCATACCCCATGTCTGGACCAAAAACTTTTGCACCCTCTCTTCTATGACGACCTCAACAAAAATGCAAAACAGTGAGTACTTTCTCTATAATTAATTTATGCTACGGTGCTGTTTATCTGTATTAAGCAATGATGTTTAATTTGAAAAATTGTTTATACATAAGGAAAAGACGGTATAATTCATTAGTGTTTTAAATAGCCCAGGCTACGTATTTGTTTTATCCACATTATGCTATCAGTATTTTTATCTGCTGTAACTGGTGATACAGATATTAAAATGTATCTACTATATAAATTTATCAAAGTATGGGTTTTAAAAATATGGAGCATTGTATTATGATATCGATGTGATACAGATATTAACATGTATCTACTATATTAATTTATCATAAAGTATGATTTTTTTTAAATATGGAGCATTGTATTATGATATCGATGTGATACAGATATTAACATGTATCTACTATATTAATTTATCATAAAGTATGATTTTTTTTAAAATATGGAGCATTGTATTATGATATCGATGTGATACAGATATTAACATGTATCTACTATATTAATTTATCATAAAGTATGATTTTTGTTTAAATATGGACCATTGTATTATGATATCGATGTGATACAGATATTAACATGTATCTACTATATTAATTTATCAAAGTATGTTTTTTTTTTATATGGAGCATTGTATTATGATATCGATGTGATACAGATATTAACATGTATCTACTATATTCATTTATCATAAAGTATGATTTTAAAAATGTACAACATTGTTTATGTTCATTATGCTATGTTTTTTTTTCAACCATATCACAAAAGTATCAGTTTAACATGACAGTTTTACAGCAATGTTTATTTTGCATTATGCTATGTTGTTTTAACTGTTGTATTTTTTATCTGATGCAACTAAAATCCGCAGCATCGTTTATTTAAGCTGCGGGGTTTCCATAAAGGACCTTAAAATAAATGTTTTGGATTTATTCAGTTTTAAATCTTATTTAGAGATTATTTTAGTCAGACATGCTTATATGTGCATAGGCCTATTTTATTCCTCTTCAGTTACTTACTTTTTAAATTTTGGTAGGTTACTTTTTAATTCTTCTTTTACTCTGTCTTTGATTTTAACTTTTAGCAATTTGCATGATAAATTGTTTAACATGTAGGCTATATGAATGACACTGTCACAATGTGATAAGCAAAACATATAAAAGTCAAGTCAAAGCTATTTATATAGGCTAGCGCTTTTCATTGCCATTTAAAATAACATGGTCTTTCCTTCTCTCTCTCTAGAGACAGCAAACACTGCAGGACAATCAGGCATCCAAGTAACATGTTAGTATGGTTTATATTTTATTTTTAATGAGAAAACATTATAGAGTGCAACAGGCGGTTTCTGGGAGTAAAAACATTTACTTTCTCCATACGGAAATTAATTTTAAAGACAGACCTACTGTGAGCTACGAGGTTAATACATGGTATTTGCTTCTGATAAAGCCTTCAGCTTATTTTTTTGTAAATAATAATGTTCCACAGTTGAACTCCTGGTGAAAACTGGTTTAACTCTTGGCTCCTTTGAGATCAATATGACTTCTGCCAAATCAAATATGCCGGCAAATTGTAAGTGTAATACACGAGAAACTATTAAAACAGTTTTCGCCTATGTAATGTATAAAATTAATCTTAATTAAGCAGTCGTAGTTAACTTTTTGGGGCCAATTTTAAGGAAGGTCGCATTCTGGTCTAACACTAGCATGTGCACATTTGCAATACAGAATTTTTTTATGTTTTTGGTACTATTGGATCGAGTTTTGTAGAATAAGCCAAGATTAATTTATTTTATTCGGTGTCATGCTCCTGGATTATTCAGACTCAGAATTGTAAATTGTATTGAAAATTTAATATTCAAGATGACTTTAGGAAATGAGTGAATGCTATCTCCTATCAATAACTGCAGAAGTGGAGGAAATGAGTGAACAGTCCATTAAGAATTTCCCAGCCTCAAATCAATCAATTAATCTTAACTTGGCTTTTCTGTGTAAACAAAGCATAATATGTGAATAGTACAGATTACTAGAGTTTTACAATTAAGTTAAGACATTAAGTACAGTTAACTAAAAAGTGTTAATTAGAATGACTGTTGGATTTTACAGTGAACACACTGCACAAAGGGGGTTTATATAGTCAGTCCTGATCAAAAGTTTGGGGTTGGTAGGATTTTTTATTATTTTTTTTTCATTTATATTTTATTGTCTTTTCACAATATGCATTTTACAGAACAACAAGGCAATCATTGACAATATTTAAATACAGTCAAAACTTGTTTTTCCTTGAATTCCCTTAATGATAAGACATTCGTTTTTTGAAACATAAACCAAACATAAACATAAAACTAAAACAAAAAATAAAAATAAAATTGTAGCTTAGAACTGGGGTGTGGTATGCGTTACTCTCCGTGACAATCCTTGCATAGTAAATTTGCTTTCTTCATCCTTCTACATAGTACATTAAAGAGGTATTCATAAAACATTCAGACCCTACCTCAAGTCTCTAAACAAAATCCGTTCTATGTTGCCTAATATATTTAATCCATCCTTTCCAGATATTGTTAAATTTATCGACTTCCAATCTTAATGACGCAGTTAGCTTTTCCATCTTATAAATGCTTAGCATTACATCTACCCATTCTTCCACTTTAGGCACCAAATCACTTCGCCATCTTCTGGTTATTGCTTTCCTACTTGCCAACAGCATAATTCGAAGCAATTTATAATCGTCCTTTCTTTTTAATTTTAGAGTCTCAGCTATCCCAAGATACATAATTTCAAAGCTGATTGGTATTTTCGTTTCTATCACCTCATCAATTACCACTTTTAATTGTGTCCAGTATTGTGTTATATGGGAGCAACCCCAAAAGATATGGAAGTGATTTGCTTTAGTTTCACCACAGGATCTCCAACATTTAGGTTCTCCATGTTTTCTCTGTGCTGGGGTCGCGAAAAACCTTAGTGTATTTTTCCATCCATATTCCCTCCAGAATGAGGAATTTGTGGTTTTCCAATGATATTTATTTATTTCCCCCCAATTCTCTCCTGACAACACTATGTTCGCCTCCCTCTCCCATCTTTCTTTTACATATACTGTGTTGTCTGCTTTCAAGTCCTCCAGAATCTTGTACAATTTAGAAATATCTTTCCGTTCTATCTGTGACCTATATGCTTCCATCATTATTTTTATGAACCCTGGCCATGTTGAACCAAGATTAACTTTTTTTAATTCTTCTCCCAAATAATGACGTAGCTGTAGATATCTATGAAAGTCTTGCTTCTGGAGACCATAGACCTCCTTCATTTTCTGAAAACTCAATACAGTTTGATTTTTGATAACCTCCCAATACATTTTTGGGCCATTATTCCACAATTTAAACCTGCCATCCAATTTATTGGGTGTAAAATCTATATCATATGCGATCCACCTCAAAAACCTACAATGACCCGTTAAATTGTATTTCTTCACAATTTTAGACCAAATTTTAACCGATACCCCCAACCATGGATTTATTTTTAGTTTCAGATGAGACCTCAGTGTTTCATCACATAGAAAAGCTTGCATCGGCAGCCCCTCAATTAGTTTTCCCTCAATGTCTTTCCATTTTGCAGAATATTCTGAATCACACAAATGAATCAAAACCCTCAACTGTGCCGCCTGAAAATAACTTTTTAGACAAGGTAAAGCTAGACCCCCGCTCCCCTTAGGTAATTGTAATGTTCTATACTTTATTCTTGGCTTAGCACCCTGCCATATATATCTAGATATAATTTTGTCCAACTCATTAAATTCTTTTCCTGACATCTCAATTGGAAGATTTTGAAATAGGTATAGCAGCCGGGGATGCTATATAGCAGCCGGGGATGCAAACACTTCCACTCTTGATACCAAACTCAAGTACGGTATTAAATTCCATCTTCCCAAGTCCATTTTAATCTTTGATATTATTTGATCGTAGTTTGAGGATTTCAATTTTCCCAACTCTTTTGGTAGATTAACACCCAAGTACTTCATAGACGTCATATTCCAATTAACATTGATACTCTGTCTTATAACTTGATTTGGTTCATAGTTAAAGGTTATGACTTGAGTTTTTTGGACATTAACTGTATACCCTGACAGCATACCATAATCCTTAAATGAATCCATCAATATAGGCAAGGATGAATCGGGATTCTCCAGATAAATCAGGACATCATCCGCAAACAAAGCTATTTTCTGTTCTAACCCTGTCATTACAATACCTTTGATGCTATTATTTTGTTTTATCCACTGGCTTAGCGGCTCCAGAAAAACGGCAAATAGCAAGGGGCTTACTGAACATCCCTGACGGCAGCCCCTTTCTAACTTAATGATGTTAGATAAGCTACCGTTGACCTTGATCCTTGCTATAGGACCTGTGTACATAGCCCGAATGGTCTCAATGCACCTTTCATGAAAGTTAAACCTCCTCATTACCCGGAATAAGAAATCCCACCTTAGGGAATCGAATGCTTTTTCTGCATCCATTCCCATTATTAAGGCTTCTAGCTTCTTATCATTAATATGTTGCATAATATGCAACGTTCTGCGGATATTGTCATGGGTTTTTCTATGTTTTATGAATCCAGTTTGATCTAAACTTATAATATCAGGTAAAATCTTTTCAAAGCGCCGTGCTAGAATTGCTGTGAATAATCTATAATCTATATTGAGCACACTTATTGGCCTATAATTTGAACAGTTGGTTTTATCTTTGCCCTCCTTAGCAATTACTGATATGATTGCTTCCCTAAATGAATCAGGAATAGCTCCCCCTTTTAATATCCAAATAAAAGTCTTGTGTAATAGTGGAATTAAAGTTTTTCTAAACATTTTATACCATTCAGAAATATATCCGTCTGCACCAGGGCTTTTATTATATTTGAGTTTAGAAATTGCTAAGTCTATTTCTTCCGCCGTTATTTCTGACACCAAAGAATTATTTTGCTCTTCTGTTATTTGTGGTAAATTTAATCTGTTTAAAAATTCATCAACCTGGGATTCATTGTCATTATGTATCTGGGAGTATAACCTGCTGTAGTAAAATTCAAAACTCTTATGAATTTCTTCTGTTTTATAAACCACAGAATCCGTCTGTGGATCTTTAATTTTGTAAACATGTCTTCCCGTCTCCTGTTTTTTAAGCCTATATGCCAGTAATTTTGCAGATCTACTCCCAGCTTCATAATATCTTTGTTTAGTATAAATCATTTTCTTCTGAATTTCTTGTGAGAAAATCTCATTAATCTCTGCCTTTTTCATTTTAATTTCAACCATAATTTTGCTATCTACTTTGTTTTTATGTTCTTTTTCCAATCTTTTCAAATCACTTTGTAGAGTTTTAAGCCTTTCTTGTTTCTTTCTCTTCCTAAATGCCGATCTTGCTATCAATTTCCCTCTCATAACTGCTTTGCATGCGTCCCACAGTACTGATGGAGAAACCTCCCCATTGTCATTTTGCTCCACATATTCACAGATCTCTTTTTCAATTTCCTCCTTCATTTGACCATTAAGCAGGCTTGAGTTCAGCCTCCATACTGTTTTTTTCTTTTCTGTCCCCAACATTATATTTAAGAATATTGGACAGTGATCAGACAGGTCCATCACTCCAATATCACAGCTTTCTATTTTGTATCTATCTCTTCCATAAATAAAAAAAATAGTCAATCCTTGAATACACCGAATGTGGTACAGAAAAATAGGTATAATCTCTCTTAGATGGGTTTAGTTCCCTCCAAATATCCACAATTCCCAGATATGATATTATCTTCTTAATTTTTTTGCCTATAGGGTTTTTCTGCTGTGCTTTTCCTGATGAGTCTAGCTGTGCATTAAGTCTCTGATTAAGATCTCCTCCTACAATTAGCATCCCCACTGCCTCCGTTGTCAACAGATCAAAAAATTGTTTATAAAACTCCCAATCTGATCCTGGAGGGGCATAAATGTTTAATAAGGTTACTAATTCCCCTTCCAATCTGCCTATCACCAAAACATACCTGCCCTCTTTATCTTTAATTATCTTCAGCATTTCGAAACTAATTCTACCTGATATCAGTATTGATACCCCTCTTCTCCGGCCTGATTTATAAGATGATGAAAACTCCTGATTATAACCCATTCTCTTCAACTTTTCATGCTCTTTATCCGTTAAGTGGGTTTCCTGTAAAAAAAGTATCCCAACTTCTTCTTTCTTCATTTTACTAATTACCTTGTTCCTTTTAACAGGGCTACCCAAACCGTTAATATTATACGAAGCTACTTTTAATGTACTATTTTGTATTGTCATTTACCAAACCACTATTGTTTAAGATCAATGTCTCTACCCCCTGTGCTACAAAAAACGAACTTTGTGAACAAAAAAGTACACTAGAACAAAACAAAACTCTCACTGTTTCCAAACCTGAGGTTTTACAGTCTTCAACCTTTCCTGAGCTAACACCAAGCTCTGAGGGGAATCCCCTGAATGTTAGGGGGCCCTCATGACCATTTATGGTCCTTCCCATCAGTCACTTCTATACACAGATTCCCCAATTACAACTTCAAGAAGAAAAAATAAAAATAAAATAAATCCTCACTTATCGTCCGCTGAAAACGAAAAACGAAAAAATTGCTCACCTAGTTCCTTTTTATTCAACGCTGAAAACATAATGCGGAGAAAATGTCTTAACCCCCTAGTATAACGTTACTGCCGGTTACTGTAGTTTGATGGGCCTACTCGTGTGCAGTCTCCCTAGATCTTCTAAAGGCTTGTAGTTTCTCCTTGTATCCCAAATTAGAAGTCCCTGCCTGGTCCTGTCTGCCTGTTCCCCGGGTGGAGCTCCACATCCGACGCTGGGACCTCTCCAGTGGATCTATCGCTGGTTTGACCATACGCACTTGAAATCCTCTGTCCACCATGTCTCTAGTCGCCTCTGCTGCGGAGTTATAGAGGCATGTGTCTCCCTCATAGAAAACACGAAACTTCGCGGGAAACGGTGTTTGAAATCTGATTTTGTTTTCTCTCAGCACTCTCTTTGCTTCGGCGTATTCCTTTCTCTTTTTCATCACTTCAGGTGCGTAATCGTGATCTACATACACCCGTCTCCCTTCAAAGAGGAACCCTTTTTTCTCCCATGCCTTCTTAATAATGTCCTCTTTACATTTGTAGCTTGAAAACTTAACCACTATAGATCTTGGTGGTGCATCTTCGGATGGGGGAGGCCCTAGCGACCGGTGGGCTCGCTCCAGACTGAGCTGGTACGTTAGTGGCAACTCTAGCTTTTCTCTGAGTAGAGCTTCCACAAAAGCCCCCACTGATTCTGCATCCTTTTCGGCCCCCTCTTTGATCCCATGTAAACGAATGTTTTCTCTTCTGGCCCTTCCTTCTTGATCAATTTGTTTATCCTCAATCTTTCTGTGGAGTTTGATGAGCTCACATGTGATTTCCTCAATGCTCAGAACTCGCTCCTCCGTTTCACCGATTCGTCTTTCAGCTTCATCGATCCTTACATTCGTCGTTCTAAGATCTTCTCTGATGCCGTTTAGACCATCTGCTGTCTCACGCCTAAAATCCCTTATCTCCCGCAGGACTGCCTCCAAATCTGACATTTTCCCTTGTATTTGCGTTGTTCCGGATGTTAGCTCCGCCGTTGACTCCGGCTCCAACTCCGCTAGCTCAAATGCTAACTTCACTTGCTCGTCGTCCTCGTTCCCGCGTTGCTTAATGTTTCCAGCTTTCCTTTTGGTTTTCCTTCTTGACATATCTCGAGCCCCCAATATTGTCTTCTTTAAATCATCTATGTTACACTCAGGCTTTAGGTTTAGGGGGCAGACTCTGATCTTTTATCGGGGAGCTGCTTCACTACGCTGTCGCCATGTTCAAACCGGAAACCCCTTCCCCCTGGTAGGATTTTTTTAATGTTTCTGAAAGTGTCTTATGCATCAATAATACGCATCAATGTTGAAAACAGTTGTGCAGCTTAATTTTTTATTGTGGAAACTGTGAAGTTCAAAAGAACAGAATTTGATTGAAATATAAATCTTTTATAACAAAGGTAACAGAGGGCGGAAATGTTTGGCACAGCTGTCTTTCAGCAAGATTACTTTGATCCACATGTTCATGATCATGACTGATAAGTTTTTCTTAAACCTGTCCTGGAGCCCCACACCACTGCACATTTTGAATGTCTGCCTCATCAGACACCCAATTCATGTCTTGTAATCTCTACTAATGAGCTGATGAGCTGAATCAGATGTGTTAGATGAGGGAGACACACAAAATGTGCAGTGGTGGGGGTCTCAAATCTGACCTTTTCCAAATCCAGTCCCACTTGATTTCAAACTGAACACAGCACTTTTTTCAAATGCTGTACTGAAGTGATGTCTAGTGTGTAGAGACCCTTGAGGGATGGGCGATACTGCTTTTCGATACCAAAAACAATACCAATACTTCTAAACTTAACTGATCTTTTAAATCATAATTTCTAAAGATAAAATGATTAATTACACCCACTTACCATTCTATTTGTAAGTCATGTTTTTAAGATTCAATAAGCAGTTCTACCAGAAAGACTCGGGAGAATAATACTGTAACAATTAACCATTTATTAACAGCACAGCAAGCAATCTATAAAGTTCTGTGGCTTGGCCCCCGGATGTAGCTCGCAATCTGAGAGTACGGACTCTGCATTTCCTGCCTGAAGACGAAGGCAGGGGCGCAGCCGACCCCCTGTGAGGTCGGGAAGGGACCATCCTGGTGGTGGTGGGGAGGATAGAGGGGAAGGAACCATCTCGGTGGTGGTGGTGGGGAGGATGGAGGTGAATGGAAGCGTCAACATCTGCAAACTCAGACATGTGTCAGTACCTATCTTATATACCACAGTATTAGAACACGATTGGACAGATGAGAAGGTAATGAGTGATGTAACAATTGAGTCTTCCCGGCAGAACTTATGCTAGAGCTTCATTAACTGCAAATTATTAGTTTATGTTTTCATGTACACTATAAGAAATAAAATCACCTTTAAGCCAGGCTCAGACTACATGAGTTTTTAAATCTTAACCGATTGTGAAATCTTTTGTGAAAACGATTGTTGCATCACGCACATAAGGAGAATCTTCACAGATTTTCTCCTTTCAAATCTCAAATCTGCACACACTACAAGATTTGTAAATTGTGGCGCATTACACACTTCAAATATTCTTAAAGGGTTAGTTCGCCCATTTAAGACATGAAGTTGTATGCAATCCTTACCAGCACTATAGTGTATACACACTGACCCACTCTGTTGTCACCCCCCTGGTCCGAGTTCTGACCGCTGGAAGTTTTTGAATGAAGTAATCCCGGCTACTTTCCGGGGCCACAAAACTGTGCGTTTTTACGTGAAAAAAAGATTTGCGTTTCAAAGCTTGATTAATTTAACACACAAAAAACACGCCGGGCAAAATTCATACCTCAGTTTTAATGCGGCACTATTTTCCTTCCGTTTCTATCAATCCGCGCTGCTGTCAACAGTGCGCACGTGACGATCAGCTCTTCCATAGTGTTTACACAATCGATCGACAACAAGGTAAAAAATATTAAATTAACAATGGTGCGAACTTGTAAATTCCCAGGGTGTGACAACAAGGATGTGCCAGGATCAAAGTTCAAATTTCATCGTTTTCCTGTATCAAATATGAATATGAGACAGCTTTGGCTGGTTGCCATCGGCTACTCAGCGGGAGCTAAATAATCTCGAATAAAGGATTTTCGTGTGTGTAGTGCTCACTTCAGCGAAGACGATTACATCTCCAACCAAGGAGGAAAAGGAAAAAAAATGATTTTAAAGAGTTTTGCTGTACCAGTACCACGGGTAAGCTCTATTTACTAACTTTATGATCCCATGTCTAAACTGTACGGTAAACAAGATGATGTTTAGGCTCCATTATAACACGTGAAAAGATGTGTAAAAAAAATATATATATATATTGTTACAATTTGCTGTGAAAAATATTTGATTGAACACACACAATTGGCTTTATGCACAGCTGCACTACTTCCAGAACTTCATCCAGCTCCTTGTTTCCTGTCTGTCATTATTGTGCAAACTTGATTAATTCAGGTGTATCTGATTATTGTTTCCATGACTACTGAGGTCAAGTATACCTGAATTAATCAATTTGTCCTATAATGGCTAATAGGAAACAAGGAGCTGGTTGAAGTTCTGGAAGTAGAGCAGCTGTGCATAAAGCCGTTGCAAATAAATAACATTTGATTTGATCTTGTCTAACAAGGTATGCATGCCTGCACCCAGTACGGAAGAAACAGCACTGACAGAGGCTAGCAGTGGTGACCCCGATTATGAAGTGTTTTCTGGACTTCCACAGTCAACACCTCTGAAGTGTTCTGATAAAAAAAAAACTTGGCCTTGATTATCACAAGCCCTGCTGAAGCAGTTCGAGGAACAAGGCCATCCACCTCTGGCACTTATACAGCCCTACCCCCCACTTGGAAAGGGTCACGGGTAAGCACACATTTCCTTCTTTTTGACAATTTTTGTCATAATCTTGACAAAGTACACATCCACAAAGAACACATTATTTAAAATAAACATGTTGCATGCACCTATCAGCCATGTTTGTGACCAACATTCATTAAGTCAACACAAACACTTCTATTTGACTACTCTATGTTTTTCTTTATTCAAAGTCAATGTGCCCAAGCTCTGCGGTTGCACCTGAGACACTGGATACAAGTTTGAGTTCCATAGAAGCAGCTGATGACAGCACATTTCTTCTACTGAGTGGCTCTACATCATCTTCCTCAGATGTGAGTGTGACAGTAGACCAGCAAGGCAACTGCTCAGAGAGGAAGTGGATTGTGAACGAGTCAGCCCTTATGGAACTTTTTACAACTTGTCACACTTGCGGTGTAGCCATAGATGAGAAAACCACAACGTGTAATGGATCCATCATAAAGGTGGAATGGACATGCCTGAATCAACATAAGGGAGTTTGGCGATCCTGTCCTGAGATCCGTGGAATGCCAGAGAATAACCTGGTGTCTTCAGCAGCCATTCTTTTTACCGGAACAACACAGACAGAAATTCAAGAGTGGGCTGATCTCATCAATTTACAACTGCCAAAGAAGACGTCATATTCACTTCAATCGACTTATCTGATACCTGTGGTTCATCAGGCGTACACTGACATGCAAGAGTCAATTTAGTCAGAGCTTCAGGACACTGCATGTGCAGGTGGACACACAGACATTGGAGGCGATGCAAGGTACATTGTATGTTTTGGGTATTGTATGACTGAAATTGTAGACTTATGTTATTACAATTACATAATTTTCAAGCATCTTACAAGGCACTTCCCTTTTTTAATATTCCAGATCTGATTCTCCAGGCTACAGTGCTAAATACACTACTTACAGCTTTATGGATGACTCAACAAAAAAAATCATAATGTCTGATCTAATCCAGGTAAAATAAATTATATTTTAAAATGATGTAATTTGTCCTCTTTTATATTGTCATTGTTTTATGATTTTGTGTTCCTTTTCTGCACATGTCTTTCTCTTATGCCTGTATTTTCAACAAAGGTATCAGAGGCTTCAAGTTCACCCGCGATGGAGGCTGTTGGTTTCCGGAGGGGACTGGATCGTCTACTGGACTCTGGAGTTAGTGTTGATGTTGTTACCACTGACCGACATCCTTCAATACGGACGATCATGAGAGAGTTCTACCCTACCCTCAGACATGAATTTGATCCATGGCATGTTGCAAAAGGTATTAGTATTTGTTGCAGCATATGTGTTCTATTAGCTAGCTACACTATTGGGTGCGTTTTGCATATATAAATTGAAGGAAGCAGTTGGGTAACTTGTGCATATTTTTTTTTTTTTTCACCTTTTTTTATTAAAAAAATGTAGGCGTGAAGAAGGCAAGTGCAGCAGCAAAGAAAAAAGAAAACCGGGACTTGCAGCCGTGGGTTGTACTGTACACAGTACTGTACTAACTGTACTAACACAGATAGTTGCTATTCAACAACATTCCGCTCTTGAATGAAATTACTATATGTACTGTAATAACGGCCTATACTGAAGTTATAATATATGTATTGCTAGTTTCAAAACATTGATCATCTATGTATATTTGAAAAATGCATAAACTACCCTGTCATGCCATGCTATCACTTGGCTTGACCTGTAGACGTTTTGAGTTCACAAAAGAAAAAAAAAATGTATTACTTTACTCTTTCCAAACACCGGGCATTATTACTTGGAAGCATTATAGTGGATAATCATGTCTTTCAAACATTAAACTGTTTTGGCTGCGCTGTTGGAAAATTTATTTATTTTGGAAATACTGTTTTTGTGATAAATTTCTTCTTTTAATTTACAGGAAAAGACAAATACAACGTCTTCTATTCAAGGCAATCTAATCAGTGGGTTGTAAGGAAACTATATGAGCCAACAAAACAAGACTTGGTGCAGCAGGTAATGTTATGGCGGCTGGACAAAAATGTCACACTTGGAGACAAGGTTTTCCAGATACATCCTCCATCCAACCTGCCGGCCAATATTGCAGCCACTCCAAAGCCAATCAAAGATGACTTGGTGGCACAACATACATCCCGCCTCAGAAAATAACTTAACAACAGGGATGACAGTATTTAAAAATTCACAGTGTTTATTCTGTACATATGTGAAAAAGTATTATTGAAAATTACAATGTTCAATAAAACATTTTTCTTTAACACATCTAAAACAAAAGGTGTGCTTCTTCTGATTCCTTGAACCCTTGATATTGTCCATTTGGTGATGGATATTTTGTTCTTATGAGGTTCACCACACAAGAGGGAAGAACACGTCTGTAGCCTTTGCCGAGCTTCTCTCCTTTCAGGGCCCATTCTGTCACCATGCGATAGGCAACAAGTCTGTACTGTCTAGAAGAGCAAACAAACACAATATTAGCTGTTACATATTTTATGAAAATTAGATAACAGTTTTCTTGATTTATAGTTTTTTTTTTCTCAAATATGGACAACAGCAAGGAGAGCTTTATAAAGAATCAACATAATGATTGCTGAAGATTTGTTGGGAAAAACACTGGAGGTAAGAATGAAATACATAGCCTATAGATAATTGCAATAACTGTAGTATCCATCAAACACTGAGCACCAATTGTGAAATTAATTGGCAGATACATTTGGTTATAAAGACAGTATTTCAAAGTTTGATGTAAGTTAGGTACATTTGGTGTGAACTCCATATAATTATTAATTTATTAATGATTGTATTATTGTCCACTCAGTATAATAATAATGCAGTCAGATAGACTTATTATATAGCCAACACTAGTCAAGACAACGTTAAATTAATAAATAAACTACAAAGCAAGATGAGCGATCACACTTACTCTGCCGACATCTGACCGTCAAGTCCAGCTGGTTTGGGTCGCTTTTTCCAATTTATTTTAGGGATGTAGAAGAACGTCTCCAGGACACCTGCATTTAGCATCGCAGGGAACACGTCATTGGATGTAATGCAGACAGACGGTGCGTTGGCGTCCTCGTAAATTGAAAGGTTTTGCATCTGTGGCATGAGTTCCCATTCGTGGCAGCAATAGCTTTCAACCTCTGTTGGCATAACTTCACAATTGGAACAAGTGCACCACCATTTGTCATTCATCCTGCCTCTTGCTACAGCTGTGGTGGGCCCAGCATCAGATTGGACAACTTCTCTGTCCTCTCGCTCTCTCTCTTCCCGTTCTTTGTCCATCTGCTCAAGTTCGGCATCGGTATACTCCGGTTCATAAAGATATCCCTTTGTCGTTGAGTTAAAATTACTGTCTTCATCTGATCCGTCTGACACTGTGCTAGAATTAGTTTCATCATCTGAAGTTTCGTAGTCGGACATGTTGTCGGCGAGTCGCGCTATCAACAGCTAATCGTCACGTGCGCACTGTTGACATTGACAGCAGCGCGGATTGATAGAAACGGAAGGAAAATAGTGCCGCATTAAAACTGAGGTATGAATTTTGCCCGGCGTGTTTTTTGTGTGTTAAATTAATCAAGCTTTGAAACGCAAATCTTTTTTTCACGTAAAAACGCACAGTTTTGTGGCCCCGGAAAGTAGCCGGAATTACTTCATTCAAAAACTTCCAGCGGTCAGAACTCGGACCAGGGGGGTGACAACAGAGTGGGTCAGTGTGTATACACTATAGTGCTGGTAAGGATTGCATACAACTTCATGTCTTAAATGGGCGAACTAACCCTTTAAGATTATCGTGCACGATATAGCAGCTAACGTGATCTCAAGTGGATGTAAACAAAATGGATACTGTGTCGTGGCAACTTTCTGTAGACATTATGTAAAGAGACATTATAAAGGTATTTGTGTTGTTCCCGCATTTCGACTAGCCATTCCTGGTTTTATCCATTGTCTACCGGACTTGTTACAGCTGCTTGTTGTGTGCGGTCGCCATTTCAAAAGTTCCTTCACTTCCGTCTCCTTGTAGACTTGTCTCTCACTGGCTATTGTGGAAGTACTGAAGTAATCATAGTCGCAATCATCCTGATTTAAAATTCGAAATATCACACGTTTGATATTGTCGGGACGGCCCTGATATGTCCGAGAACAGATGGGAGGTTTAAGATTTGAGCAGAAAAATGCCTCACATTACCAGATAATCTGGCCTGAACATCAGAATCTCTGGATGCTCTGGACACAATTTCTTTCTTTGAATGTCGGGAGGGGTAAATCGGGCATAAATTAGCCTGACACTCCTGTAGTCTGAGCCTGGCTTTAGCTTCTCACTAGGGCAGTAACCTTGTAACATGTGCATGTTAGTATTATAAGATACAACTACAACTTTAATTAAAAATAACCATGGTGTTACTACAAATACTAGTCAAACAATGGTTGCTGAAATAAAACTATAGTAATTTTTTGTAACGGACTGCCAATGAAAGTGAGTTTCCATTTGTTTATTGTGAAATAACTCCTAATTGTACTGGCCATCTGTCAGGGTTGTTTCCCTGCCTTCGGCCTGAGATGCTGGGATAGGCTCCAGCATCCCTACGACCCTTCAGAGGACAAGCATTTTGGAGAAAGGATGGATCGAAGAGGGTATGGTGCCAATGGTTTCTTATGATCTACTTATGCTTATGATGCCTTTGGGAAATGCAGCTCTGTTTGGATAAGTGCTGCAGATGAACAGGAGATATGGCTCTATCCCACACAATTGTTCGCCTATTCATATTTTACACTTCCAAGCTTTTTTTATGTATTCAATTATGTGCTAAATAAATAAAATCTCTGATTAAATACTAAATATCCCACTTAAAGTCCCCCTGTATTCAATAATTGTATCCCTTAAAACTCATCTTTGATCAACAAAAGGACATATTTAAACATTTTTTCCAGTGAAAAAAATTCTTCATGCCTTAAAATAGCTTGAATGTAACTCTACACCCTTGCCTCATGTAGTATATGCAGTTCTATGAATATGCAAATTAGCCCCGCCTCCACTCACTCACTCCAGCTCCACTTGTCCAACTTAGGTAAACACTGCACAATGGTATCGCTCTTTACAACGTCGGACACATAATGGCAATTAATATGATTAGCCTTTTGCTTGACTGTTATCAAACAACTAATAAAGTGTTGCTAATGTTACACAAACTATGTTCCCCATCTCAGTCTGTGTTTATGTAGCCTATTGTTTTTCTATTGCTCTGTGTTCCTCTTCTCTCCCTTGTTTTGACTGATTTCTAATAGGTTGTCCAATGATGGGGCGACGAAAGTCATTGGTTGTCCAGTCGGGACGTGGTCTTTATAAGGAAAGCTGCTGGCACTTGTCTGGGAGCTCATTGTTGGTTCGGTCGTACTCGGGTGGAGAGCTCCAGAATCCCTCCTCCGGCCGATGATCAAATTTGTGTGTATTAGTGATGTTAATTAGTTTAAGTGAAGGTGCATCCTTTTGTAACATCTGAAACCGTTGCCCTATGTCTAAACAACATGTCCTAAAAGTGTGGAGCGTAGGGGTGTCCTGCCTTGTTTATTTTGAAATTGGTTTGAGCTCTGTTTTTGGCAGGGAGTTAGGTAAGCTAAATGTATTTTCATTTGTCATTTTATTAGGTTATTCATTTTCTCCTCTTTTCTTTTTATATTTGTTTTGTTTGTTATTTTGGCCTTTGGGACACCCTGAAGAGATGCTCTTTATTTCACTTGTTATTTCTTAATAAACAATACTTTTTCTGCTTAAATTTGTGTATTTGTTTGATTATCGACCGGAGTGATTAGTTGCTGGGATTCCATTACCACAACCCAACTTTATTCATTATGCTTCTTAGAGTTTCCTATATTCCCCTAGACACGGGTGTAATAATCTGCCTTCTAACAGTCATCAGATATGCCTTGAACAACTCAGAACGTCAGTGGAGAAATGCATATAGTTCATCGTAACATCGTAATATATCATAGACTGGCTATATTGCTAAATCTACATGATTTTCATATCAACAGAAAAATATACCGGGATATCCTGGCTCTTCTCGAGACCTGCTAGTTCACTGTTAATTATATGCTAAAGCCCGGCGGCACGTTGACCTGATTGGTTACAAGGTAGTTTGTGACGTCAGAAACACCAGCGATTTCAAACCACGTTTTTGAGACTTTAAAGGGCTGGTAAAACACATTTTTTCAAAGGCTTGATTGTGTTTGTGGGGTGCACTGTAACATGTGTTCATGCTTAGTTTTTAAAAAATTGCATTATTTTTCATATATTTGACCTTTATTCTACACTGCTCTGCCCCTCCTTGTAAAAACGGTCTGATGGTTTCCGGGTTCTATGAAGCCAGTCCCTCAAAAATACGCAATGGGCTCAGATTGGTTAGCTGGCCCAGTGTGTTGTGATTCGCTAACCGACTAGTGCACGTTTTCCGGAAACGTCACGCCCCGTACCTTTACCGGTAGCCTAGTTTGTGCTTTGGTGTATTATAAACAATGGCATCAATAAAACCATACCAATTTCAGCCCGAATCAGACCCAGAGAATGTTAGTGAAGATGATCGAGCAGAACCTGTTCAAGAACGGCTGTTAAACGACGTTTCAGAAAGGTTTGTTTTTTGTTGTCTCATTACCTTTTAGATACGCTGTTATTTAATTGTACTAATTATTATAGTATTACAAAAAAATAAGCTTCATAAACAAGAATTTCATATAATCGTTCTAACAAATTATACTACAGTCCTCAAAGGGATTTTTTTTTAGTAAAGACTGCGGATCTATAGTGATCGTTACTGACTGTATGGCACCGTTACTTTTGTATTTTTAGAACGATTGTAGCCAAATATCTGTCGCCAGAACTATTAACCCAAAATGAACACTAAACATTGGCTTTACTGCAGTAGCCAAATCAAACACAGAACCATGTTTAGCATGCCTGTAGATAAACAAGCGATAAACAATACATAAAAGCTCTAATCAAAGAATAATTTACTCTAATTCCAAGTTCGCTGTTAAGATTTAAAAAAAGTTTGTAACGTTAGGTGTTTGTCGGATAACGTTAAGTATGAATGAGCATTTAACAAGCTGGTTTGCAGAGCCAAACAGCGTTGTCATTTGTTTACTTCCTTGCTACAACGTACAATTAACAATATGAACTATTACAGGAAAATACATAGACGAAAAATAAATCATACTTACAGATTGTGGCCCGTAAACAACAGCTTCTGTTCTTAAAGTTGGAACTGCTCCATCTTTCAGGACAAGCAATTGATTTCTTTAAAAGCAAATATCACCGTTTGCTTTGAACTTTGAGCGCTGTAACTTTGCAGATGTTCTTTATGCTCAAACAGCAACATTACACACTAACTAAAGTTAGAAAAGTGAAATCGTGTTTTACCACCCCTTTAAGAATTTACACATGGTTTGTCTTAAAGCACATTAAAAACACCACATAGACATATAAACATTAAAAACTGGATTTTCACCACAGGCGGACTTAACACTTAAATATCTCAACACAGACTCCAGTGCTCCACATTATTTTTAGCACACCATATTTGTTTGCAAGTGAACACATGGCGTTTGAGAGCTGCAGCAGCGGCCAACCTTTTCAGCAAATAAACAGTTCAAGTTGTGAGATGACAAGGTAAAACTCTTCATTCCTTTTTACACACTACTTGCTGTTGCTTTATTTGGTTGTTTTACTGTCATTTTGTCACTATTCATTCACTACTCTAACTATAAAACAAATTGTTAAATTCAGATGCCTGTTTGTTGCTGCCGTTTTTTATTTGGCTGCTGTACCCGTACGGAGGCCCAAATCTGAAACTAATGTGATAATCTTTTGAGAAATGTGTAAATCAATTAAAAAGTGTTACAAAATAACTATAGTAATCGATAAATTAACTGAAAAGTCAATAAATCAACCAAACAAAGATCAAGACGAGATAAAAATAAAGAGTTTAGAATTTATTACTAATCCATTATCAGACTGCTAATTACAAATCATCTCTTAGCATATTTAATTTCAAGACAACAAAGTGTGGCATTGCTCCACTGAACCAGGATCACCACACAGAAACCAAAAGTAAAAAAAACACAGTAGCGAATGAGGACAAACACTTTTTTTTGCTGACAATATCAGAGTATGTGTGCCCCTTCATAGTGCTGCCGCCGATAGAAAGAATCTTTCTTCACTGGCTTTGATTGAAGCTGAAGCCGCAGTCTGTGAGATCAAACATGGCTGTCTTGCAGATTAAAGGCACACGTTACATTTTGTGATTTATGTTCGTATCATTGCTCTGATGTTAAGAGCTTGTGTGGAAAAACAAAACAAGACATTTTCAAGGACGCTTTCTGACCTGAGTCTAACCAAACATCAGAGGAACCTTTGAAGTAAATATTCCACACTATTCACTGCTTTATATATCTGTGTTCCCAGGCCATCCCAGGATGTTTCTTTAGTTAGACAGATTATTTTTTTATCTACAGTAAAAGTGGTTTATGCACCTCTCCACTCAACAATGCCTAAATGGAAAATACAATCCTAGCCAACCAGGTTCACACCTGTTGTTGCCTAATAATCCTAGTTTACACCACTGATAATCTACTTATCACTATAGATTTTTTTATAGCTACTAATAATAATAGAAATAATAATAACAATGAATTATATACATGTGTATTTTTCACAACTGTTCAAGGACTCCGATAGCATGCAAGTCCTACAAATAATGTGCTCAAGCACTATTACTGTTGTGCTCTATTAAGTAGAGTGGTCTTCTTTTGTGCTTTGAGCAAAGATCAAAAAGCAGTAAAATAATAAAAGATCAATAATTCCTTTAGTTTTTGGGAAGAACAGGTGTGTTGTTGAGCATCGCTGTGTGATTTGTGAACCACTTTAGCTGAAGAACTTACAGAAGGCTGTTTACCTCCGATACCTCTGCGCTGGAACTACCAGATGATCCAGTGGTTTATTTCCATCAAAACTTCAGACGTTCAGCAGCACTGTCTGAAAAAGTGGGTCATATATTTGGAGATGTGGTCTGGCAAGTTTCCCATCCTTCCCATCACCTTTAGTGAGATAAAGCGTATTTAGATTAAGGTATTTGGCTTGTTGTCCATGATGGAGAGCTTGAGTACTCGACAAAACATCAAACCTATTTTCTTTTTCTGTCCTATTTTCATGCAATCTCAAAGAAAAAGTATAGGTAATATTTCATCAGAATATACTTGCTTCACATCTGAAATTGCTTTTCTTTTTGGCTGACCAAGCTCTCTTATTTTCAACCACCTATCACATAGAGACCACTTTTCACAATCCAATAAATTCCCAGTGAGTGAGATCGAGTCTACAGTTTGCTCGTTGAATATCCTATTTTATTCTATAAAATATATTAGAATATGAATATATTAGCAAAGTGTGCAGTGAACGGCGTTTCACATTGACTTTAAGCAGGTAATGTGTAGTGGCAGTTTGTGAGAACTTTTCAGAGTTTCTGATAGGTAAACAAACATTGATCAAACCAATATAAGATTGCAGCAGGTTTGATTTTTATGTATCTGCTGATAATCAGTGGTCTAATTTCCTGTGTTTAGTTAGTTCCCTTTCGTTGTCACTCCGAGTTACGTCGGATGACGACGAAATGGGGTTTCGCTTAGAAAGCCTATCAACTTCGAGTATTACAAAACGAGCCAATGGCAAAGAAATGCCATGGGTCTGCGGAATTTGCATGACGTAACTCCACCCCACCTCGTGGGTATAAAAGGAGGAAGTCCGCAACAGCAGTTTATGTTTTCGCTTCGGAGCCAAGTGTATTCTTCTCTCCACAAGCCAACTCTGAATTATCAGCTTCACGAACGAGTGCCTCGAGTGTTGGTGTGACGGCGATCTCCGGCGAGTGCGTGCTTCCTGCTTATCTCTGCAGTGGTTCATCAGAGAGCGCGTGCTTCCCCGGGCGCTTCAACATGTGAGTTCTCTCTCTAAAAGAGCGCACGCGGCACGTCTTTTTAAAGACGGCTCGCCCGTGCATTTAAAAAAAAAAAAAAAAACGAATGGTTGCGGCAGCTTGGTATCGGACTCTGATGGGCACGAGCGTTGTCTGGTATGTTTGGGCTTGATCATACTAGAGCAGCGCTCGTGGATGACTCATGTTCTCTCTGTGGGAACATGATCATCGCGTCATATAGGTCGAGACTCTGTGAACTCGCAAGAGTGAGAGTCCCCTCATCCACCCCCCGATCTTCGGCTGGTGGCCAGGGTGACCTGAGGGTGTTGGTCTGGAACAAGGCGCCGACTCCGTGTCCGTGACCCCAGCCTCCCCTCAACGGCGGTGCCCGCTAGTGAATAGGTGATTCCCACGAGTCTACCCTCTGGTGGCCCGTGTGTTTCATTTAAAGCTACAGAGGATGATACTATGTTTGTAGCAGCTTCACAAGGTGGGTTTGATTCTCTGCGAAGTGACGACTCGTCACAGCTGCCACCCTCTGGTGTGCATACGGCTGTGCCTGAGTCTGATCCAGAGATGACGGCCATGCTTTCCTGGGACGATTGGTTTTTGGGTAAGGCCGCCGACCCTCGTCCACGGCAAACCCCAATACCTTCCCTCCCGGACGTGCATGATGAGATCTCGAAGTCCCAGAAGACCCCCTGGTTTTCTCGGGACCGCTCGCTGATCTCATCCGCCTTTCCCCCCTCGATGGGGCCGCTGTCACGGGTACACTGGGGTTCCCCCGGCTGAACGCTCTGTTGCGATGCTATGTGTCCTCAGAGTGCTTCTTCTCGGCGCAATCCTAAGCACCCGCCCGTGGTCTATGGTTTTCGTCTACATTTGTGGCGAGATCCTATAGCACCACGGGACTGGCAGCCGCCTCTCTGCAGGCCATGGCCATTCTGCTGGTCCTCGACCCAGATGCTCATGGACTTGCACGAGGGCGGGACTGACCCAGGGCTCTTCACTGAGTCGCGCGCCGCCACTGACCTTGCTCTCCGAGCGACGAAAGTGGCCGTACGCTCCCTGGGTCAGGTGATGCCTACCATTCTGTGGCTGAACCTGTCTGATGTGCTGAATGTCGCGCGGCCCGTCTGTCCGACGTTCCCATATCCCAGGTTGGCCTCTTCGGCGGTGCGGTTGAGAACTTCGCCCAACAGCTCTCAACCGCCCATGTGCAGACTGACGTGATTCTGTCCCGATGGCCCGCCGTCCGCTCAGATCCCTCGGTCTGCCCACTGCCGAAGGCGCCCCCCCCGCGGCTCCCACCCCGCCCGTTTAAAGAGACGGGCCGGCTCTGGAAGCCGCGGGCGGACGCCACAGCCCTCTCCAGCCCCGCCCCCCGCTACAAGCCGGGTTAAGCGGCGCTCCTGAGACGGGCTCCACAGAGATGGGACTCAGTTCTTCCAGGAGTTGGTAGCAGGACCACTCCTTTCCCCGGTGGAGGGCCGGGGAAAAATCCTTATTCTCCTAAGAACTGACTCTCCCGTCTCTGGGAAGACAGAGTTCTCGGACGACACAGAGCGCCGCCCACAAGCCGTGCTCTCCTCGTCCCCCTCTGTCCCAGAGGTGCTTGACACGGCGTGCCGTCCACGGACCGCTTCGCCCCTGTCCCCCTCTGTCGCCAGACCCCTGCCATAGCAGGCCCCCGCGGGACGACCAGCATGGTCCTCCCCTGGCCCCCTCTGTCAGGGCGCGGTTGCTAACTGTGCCCCCACACCGGGCCGCTATGCCGTCCACGCCTGGGCCAGTTACTCCGCTTCGCTGCCCCTCCGGGGGGACGCCTGTCGTCCGCTTGATCCCGCTGGTTCAGTTCCTGGGAGCCTGGTTAGAGCTTCCCCGTCTGTCCCGCTGGATCACGCGCACCATCAGGCTCGGCTTGCGATTCAGTTCGCACGGTCTCCTCCCCGCTTCAGGGGAGTCCGCTCCACTTTGGCCGGTGGCAATGCCCCTATCATGAGAGCAGAGATTGCCACCCTGCTGGCGAAGGGTGCAATCGAGACTGTCCCTCCAGCCGAGATGAGGTCCGGGTTCTACAGCCCCTACTTCATTGTCCCCAAGAAAACCGGTGGGTTACGGCCAATCCTGGACTTCCGCGTGCTGAACCGCTCCCTTCACAGGCTGCCGTTCAAGATGCTCTCCGCCAAACGCGTTCTCGAATGCGTGCGGCCCCAGGATTGGTTTGCAGCGATCGACCTGAAGGACGCCTACTTTCATGTCTCCATTCTTCCTCGACACGGACCGTTCCTATGGTTTGCTTTCAAGGGGCAGGCATACCAGTACGCGGTTCTCCCTTTCGGGCTAGCCCTGTCTCCTCGCACCTTCACGAAGGTCGTCGAGGCTGCCCTTGTTCCCCTTCGGGAACACGGGGTTCGCATCCTGAGTTATATCGACGACTGGCTGATCCTAGCCCACTCTCGAGATCAGGTTTGCGAACACAGGGATCTAGTGCTCCGGCACCTAGCTCGTCTGGGCCTTCGGGTCAACTGGGAGAAGAGCAAACTTTGCCCCGTGCAGAGGATCTCTTTTCTCGGTATGGACATCGACTCGGTCGCCATGTCCGCGCAGCTTACGAGCGAGTGCGCGCAGTCACTGCTGACTTGCCTGAGACATCTCAGGAGCAAGAATGCGGTTCCACTGAAACATTTTCAGAGGCTCCTGGGGCATATGGCATCTGCAGCCGCGGTCACGCCGCTCGGATTGCTTCATATGAGACCGCTTCAGCTTTGGCTTCGCGACCGAGTCCCGAGGTGGGCATGGCATCAAGGCACGCTCCGGGTACCAGTTACTCCGACCTGCCGTCAGTTCCTCACCCCGTGGTCGAACCTCAGTTTTCTCAGGGCGGGTGTCCCCCTGGAACGAGCTTCCCGGCATGTTGTGGTCTCCACGGATGCCTCCACCACGGGCTGGGGCGCCATGTGCAATGGACATGCTGCTGCGGGCTCCTGGACAGGACCCCAGCAGCTATGGCATGTCAATTGCCTAGAGTTGTTGGCAGTACAACTTGCCCTGCACCGCTTCCGGGCGTTGCTCAGGGGTCAACACGTACTAGTCCGCTCAGACAATACCGCTACTGTAGCGTACATCAACCATCAAGGTGGTCTACGCTCCCGCCGTATGTCACAACTCGCCCGCCACCTCCTTCTATGGAGTCAGAAGCATCTGAGGTCGCTTCGAGCCATTTTCATTCCCGGAGCCCTGAACTGTGCAGCCGACGAGCTCTCACGGCTTCAGCCCCTCCCTGGAGAATGGCGACTCCATCCCCAGTCGGTTCAGCTGATTTGGGACCAGTTCGGGGACGCACAGATAGATCTGTTTGCCTCTCACGACTCGACCCATTGCGCCCTGTATTTTTCCCTGACCGAGGGCACGCTCGGCACGGATGCACTGGCGCACAGCTGGCCGCCGGGCCGCAAATATGCGTTTCCCCCAGTGAGCCTTCTTGCGCAGACCTTGCGCAAGGTCAGGGAGGACGAGGAGCAGGTCATTTTGGTCGCGCCGTATTGGCCCGGCCGGACCTGGTTCCCCGAACTTGCACTCCTCGCGACAGCACCTCCCTGGCCCATTCCTCTGAGGAAGGACCTTCTTTCTCAGGGACGGGGCACCCTATGGCACCCTCGCCCCGATCTCTGGAGCCTCCACGTGTGGCTCCTGGACGGCTCGAGGTAGGTTTGAGTACCCTTCCACCTACGGTGGCGGCTACCATCACTTCCGCTAGAGCGTCGTCCACGAGACACGTCTACGCGTTGAAGTGGAACCTCTTCGTCGACTGGTGCTCTTCTCACCGAGAAGACCCCCGGAGATGCTCGATCAGCGTTGTGCTTTCCTTCTTTCAGCAAGGGTTGGAGCGAAGGCTGTCTCCCTCCACCCTTAAGGTCTATGTTGCCGCCATTGCCGCACACTATGACCTAGTCGAAGGTAAGTCGGTAGGGAAGCACGACCTGGTCATCAGGTTCCTGAGAGGAGCGAGGAGACTAAATCCTCCTCGTCCTCCTCTCGTTCCCTCTTGGGACCTCTCAGTGGTCCTAACTGACCTGAAGAGTGCTCCCTTTGAGCCCCTGCAATCAGTTGAGCTTAAGTTCCTGTCAATGAAGACAGCGCTCCTGGTTGCACTGGCCTCCATCAAGAGGGTAGGGGACCTGCACGCATTCTCCGTCGACGAAGCGTGCCTGGAATTCGGTCCGGCTTCTCTCACGTGATCCTGAGACCCCGGCCCGGATATGTGCCCAAGGTTCCTACCACTCCCTTTCGGGACCAGGTGGTGAACCTGCAAGCGCTGCCCCCGGAGGAGGCAGACCCAGCCTTGGCACTGCTCTGTCCAGTACGCGCTCTTCGCGCCTATGTAGACAGGACGCGGTGTTTCAGGACCTCAGACCAGCTCTTTGTCTGTTATGGTGGGAAGCTGAAGGGAAAGGCTCTCTCCAAGCAAAGGTTGTCTCACTGGATAGTGGACGCCATTGCCTTGGCTTACCAGCAGCAAGGTCGACCGTGCCCCCTTGGTGTGACGGCCCACTCCACCCGGAGTGTGGCATCCTCTTGGGCTCTAGCGCATGGCGCCTCGCTAACAGACATCTGCAGAGCTGCAGGCTGGGCGACACCTAACACATTCGCCAGATTCTATAATCTCCGAGTGGAGCCAGTGTCCTCTCATGTACTCGCTTCAACTAGCTAGTACCGGACCCGCTCAGGTGTCTTCGCTTGCTCGCCATTCCACTCCACGGACTGGATACGTGCGATATTCTCCTCAGGTGAGCTTCCCCGAAAGCCCTGAGTTCCTCCAGCACTCCTGACGTCGGCGCCAGTGTCTATTGCCTGCGCGTCGGCTAGGTGCCTCCCGTGTGCATGGTCCCTCCCCTGAGCGACCCCCACATGTGTATTTCCACTGTAAGCCTCTCTGAGCATGTGTCTTTCCCTTGGCAAGCCACCTTGCCACCCCTGGGGTTGAAATATTCCACCTGCGGCTGGACACCCCAGTGTTCTCCATATGTTTCCTTCGGGTCATATGTGTATTCTCTAAGTCCCCCCCCTCTGGGTTGGCATTAATTGCATACTTCCCCTAGCTTGGGATATGCTTCCCAGTGTACCTTGGTATTCCTGTGTTAAATGGAGTCCTTCGTCCAGTCTATGACAGGGATCTCGATTTACGCAGGGCACTGGAAGACAGCTGAGAAGGTGGCGTGATTAGACTGGTAACCCCATTTCGTCGTCATCCGACGTAACTCGGAGTGACAACGAAAGGGAACGTCTCGGTTACGTATGTAACCCTCGTTCCCTGAGTAGGGAACGGAGACGTTACGTCTGCCTGCCACTTTCCGCTGTACCGCGGGGATCGCCTGAGCTCAGTCTTGGCTCCTCAGCGAAGAAACATAAACTGCTGTTGCGGACTTCCTCCTTTTATACCCACGAGGTGGGGTGGAGTTACGTCATGCAAATTCCGCAGACCCATGGCATTTCTTTGCCATTGGCTCGTTTTGTAATACTCGAAGTTGATAGGCTTTCTAAGCAAAACCCCATTTCGTCGTCATCCGACGTAACGTCTCCGTTCCCTACTCAGGGAACGAGGGTTACATACGTAACCGAGACGTTTTCTTTGCTATCTACACTGAAAAAAATTATAAACGCAACACTTTTGTTTTTGCCCCCATTTTTCAAGAGCTGAAAGATCTAAGACTTTTTCTATGTACACAAAATGCCTATTTCTCTCAAATATTGTTCACAAATCTGTCTAAATCTGTTTTAGTGAGCACTTCTCCTTTGCCGAGATAATCCATCCACCTCACAGGTGTGGCATATCAAGATGCTGATGAGACCAGTGTTGGGAGTAACGCGTTACAAAAGTAATGCATTACAGTAACATATTACTTTTTGCTGTAACGCAGTAGTGTAAGGCATTACTAATCAATTTTCAGTAATATTTTACTCGGTACATGTTCAGTAAGGCTTGCGTTACAACAGACTTTTAGTTTTAATTGTAAAACAATCAAAAAAAAAACAGCAAGACCGCGAGACATTAACGAATGAAAAATGCAAGTAGGTTAAATTACCTGTTCGAACGTGGTCGGTCAATAGCCGCGTGTGGTGTCCAAGTCTGTAAATAAAGACTAAATGGCAGCGTCTGATATATTTGTATAGCGATTTATTTTTTACAGGAGTGCCGTGAGGTATGATTTCGGCCTCTGTGCTCGCGCTGGCCAGTGGAAAAGCGGCTAATGGTGAAGATTGCATGAAGAAGACTATAGGCTACATTCGCGAGATGGACGCGCATTAGGCTATTCGTGCTGTGTTTTCTTTCTAAACAGTTAGGCTATGTTTATGTGGTATTTTTCATGTTTTCATCACGCAATCATGTTTTTGATGCGGTGGTGACGCGTTCATGTAAGGGCGGCGGCGCTGCCGATAAAGCACCTAAAAGCTGTCACAAAGAACCGGCAAAAGCAATGATTATGAATGTGTCAAATATAGCAAGGAGACATTTTAATTGTTTATTAATAAAGTCAAGATGAAGTTGACGATGCTGACTCGCGATCTTCGCAGTAGGCTAGTGAATGCACCAGAGAGAAATGCACATTTCATTTCATTAGCAGAGAGCAGTCTGTTTTCTTTCGTTTTGAATTGTTCTGTTTACAAGTAGACATTTCAATATAGATATATTTTTCAGGTCCGTGAATAAGCTACCTTATACGCTGAGTTTCGGTTAATTTATGAGACGCGCTCCAGTTCACGCGCCGGCACCTCCGTGTAGTGATTATCTATAATTGTCTGCTATATTTAGCCTACTTCTTATTTATTAAATCCAGGCAATTGGCTGATGAAACATTGATTAAAATTAAGATACAATTAATACAAAACGAAATTCACTTTAAAGAAAGGCTTTGTGTCTTCTGTGTAAGGTCTCTGTGAAAGTTTTAAAGCAGTCTTTTAGTGCCGCTTTAGAGCGGTCGCGTCCTTAACGGAGAACTGTCACGTCTGTAACATTGTTTTTTCCTCATAAATGCGAACACGAAAAATAAAATAAAATGAATATTTTATGTTCTGTGGAGAGCCAACCCTTCTTCATCTGATTTGCGCAGTGTAATTCACAGAATTACAACAAAAAAAATCGTTGCCTCCTAAAAGTTAAAGATTTTTTTTGTCACGCATGACTGACTATTTCCCTAATATTAAATATAAAACGCATGTGTAGACTGATATTTTTCTAATGTCTGGACTCCTTTCAGGGAGGAGCCTATGGATAAACAGACGTTTCAATAGTTTGGTATTAATGCATTTTCTGAGAATTTATATTTCAAGTTTTGACTGCAAATGTCATGTCCATAACGCTGGAATTCCCAAATTTTAAATAATTTATCCTCAACTAGTTTTGTGGTGTAGGTCTATGTATTTTATAATGTTAAGTTAACTTCAAATAATACTAATAGTAATTTTAAGATGTGGTAGCATTGGATCTGGATGGTATGGATAACGCTGGGAGTTGGAAGGGGTGTGTCGCGATTCTGCAGGTTCGTGGACCTGAGTGTCGCGATTTCGGTTTCATATCGCATATCGTTACAGCCCTAGTCATTTTAGAATGTTAAGTTCTACTTCTGTATAGTTATTTTGGTGAAAGTAACTAAAAGGTAATACAGGAGTAATGTAACGCATTACAATTCTGAGACAGTAATATTGTAAGGTAATGAATTAACTTTTAACAGTAACAAGTAATATATAATGTATTACAGTTTGGAAGTAACTTGCACAACACTGGATGAGACAACATGATTATTGCACAGGTGTGCCTTAGGCTGGCCACAATAAAAGGCCACTCTAAAATGTCAGAATCAGAATCAGAAATCAGATTCTGTGCTTGCACACACAAGGAATTTGTTTTGGTGCTGAGGCTTCCAGTGGGCATATACAAATACAAATACAACAAGAAACATAATACTACAAATTATAAGAATAAAGAATAAAAGTATAAAAATATAAATATATGGGAATAAAAATATCACAGTTGGGTTTAGTCAGAATAGACATTTCCAGATTTACAGATTATGAACATATTTGCAGTGTTTTGAATATTATAAATAAATAAATCTACATATAAGTATCACCTGAGTTGTTGGATATTGCACTAAACAGTGGGAGTATTGCACTTAAGGCATATGCCTTGGGAGGAGTGTTAACTGTTCAGGAGGGAAATGGCCTGTGGGAAGAAACTGTTCCTGTGCCGAGATGTTCTTGTGGCCAGTGATCTGAGTCGCCGTCTTGACGGTAACCGTTCAAACAGGTGGTGTCCAGGGTGAGTGGAGTCTGTGATGATTTTACCTGCTCTCTTCCTCACTCTGGAAGAGTACAGGTCCTGGAGGGTTGGCAGGGGGGCACCAATGATCCTCTCCGCAGTCCGGACTGTCCGTTGTAGTCTCCTGATGTCTGATTTGGTAGCTGAACCAAACCAGACAGTGATGGTTGTGCATAAGACAGACTCAATGACGGCTGAGTAGAACTGAATCAGCAGCTCCTGTGGGAAGTTGAACTTCTTCAGCTGGCGAAGGAAGTACAGTCTCTGCTGGGCCTTTTTCACAGTGGAGTCAATGTGATTGTCCCACTTCAGGTCCTGAGAGATGGAAGTGCCCAGGAACCTGAATGACTCCACTGCTTCCACAGTGCTGTTCATGATGGTGAGTGGGGGGAGTGCTGGGCTGTTCCTCCTGAAGTCCACGATCATCTCCACTGTTTTGAGCGTGTTCAGCTCAAGGTTGTTATAACTGCACCAGACAGCCAGCTGTTCAACCTCCAGTCTGTAAGCAGACTCGTCACCGTTCCGGATGAGACCGATGACAGTGGTGTCATCTGCAAATTTCAGGAGCTTGACAGAGGGGTCTTTAGAAATGCAGTCATTAGTGTACAGGGAGAAGAGCAGTGGGGAGAGAACGCACCCTTGAGGGGCGCCAGTTCTGGTGGTGAGAGTCCTGGATGTGTGTTTCCCCAGTCTCACTCGCTGCTGCCGGTCCGTCAGGAAGCTGGAGATCCACTGACAGATCGAGGATGGTATGGAGAGCTGGGTCAGTTTGGCTGTGAGAAGGTCAGGCATGATAGTATTGAAGGCCGAACTGAAGTCCACAAAGAGGATCCTTGCATAAGTCCCAGGTCTGTCGAGATGTTGCAGGATATAATGCAGTTCCATGTTGACTGCATCATCCACAGACCTGTTTGCTCTGTAAGCAAACTGAAAGGGATCCAGCAGGGGTCCAGTGATGTCCTTCAGGTGGGCCAACACCAGTCTTTCAAACGACTTCATGACCACAGACGTGAGAGCGACAGGTCTGTAGTCATTAAGTCCAGTGATTTTGGGTTTTTTGGGGACAGGAATGATAGTGGAGCGTTTGAAGCAGCAGGGAACTTCACACTGCTCCAATGATCTATTGAAGATCTGCGTGAAGACCGGGGCCAGTTGGTCAGCGCAGGCTTTTAAACAAGCAGATGAGATGCCGTCTGGGCCTGAGCCTTTCCTAGTCTTCTGTTTTTTGAAGAATCTTCTCACGTCCTCCACACAGACCTTAAGCTCAGGTAGGATGGCAGGAGGGGGGAGTAATGGGAGTGCAGGAGGTGATGGTGAATGTGTGAAGTGCAGATCAGACCGGGTGTGTGGTGTGAATGAGGGCTTTTCAAACCTGCAGTAAAATGAATTTAAATTGTCAGCCAGGTGTTGATTGTCCACAGATCGGGGGGATGGTGACTTGTAGTTGGTGATGTTCCTCAGGCCATTCCAGACTGATGATGGGTCGTTGGATGAAAACTGGTTTTTCAGTTTTTCAGAGTAGTTCCTTTTAGCAACTCTGATCTCCTTTGTCAATCTGTTTCTGGCCTGGTTATACAAGATTTTATCCCCACTTCTGTAAGCATCCTCTTTGGCATGACGAAGGTGTTTGAGTTTCCCAGTAAACCATGGTTTATCATTAGTAAATGATAAGAATGTCCTGGTAGGAATGCATGTATCCTCACAGAAACTTATATATGATGTTACAGTATCTGTGAGCTCATCCAGATCGTTGGTAGCAGCTTCAAAAACAGTCCAATCAGTGCAATCAAAGCAGGCCTGTAGATTCTGCTCTGCTTCATTAGTCCATCTTTTTACAGTCCTTATTACAGGTTTAGCTGATTTCAGTTTCTGCCTGTAGGTCGGTATAAGATGAACCAAACAGTGATCAGAGAGCCCCAAAGCTGCTCGTGAAACGGAGTGATACGCATCTTTTATTGTGGTGTAACAGTGGTCCAGTATATTACTGTCTCTGGTGGGACATGTAACGTGCTGTCTGTATTTTGGTAGTTCACGGGAAAGATTTGCTTTGTTAAAATCCCCAAGAATGATTAAAAGAGAGTCTGGGTACCTTTGTTCCGTTTCCGCTATTTGTTCAGCCAGCTGTTGTAGCGCCGCGCTCGCACGCGTCTGGAGGGATGTAAACATTCACGAGAATGAAAGAGGAAAATTCCCGAGGCGAGTAGAAGGGTTTACAGTTTATGAAATGTGCCTCTAAATTAGGAAAGCACATCTTCTTCAGTGTTGTTACATCTGAACACCAACTTTCGTTAATGTAGAAACACAATCCACCACCTCTTGTTTTCCCCGTTAGCTCCGCGATGCGATCCGCTCGGAACACCTGGAAGCCCGGCAGATGTATTGCGTTGTCCGGTATGGCTTCACTCAGCCAGGTTTCAGTGAAGCACAGAGCAGCAGAGTTTAAAAAATCCTTGTTAGTGCGGGTGAGAAGAAGTTCATCCGTTTTGTTAGGAAGGGATCGGAGATTCGCGAGATGAATACTGGGGAGTGCAGTGCGCAGGCCGCGCTCGCGGAGTTTAACCAGCGCGCCGGCTCGCTTCCCGCGTTTGCGTCTGACCGCGCGTTTGAACAACACCGCTGCCCCTCCGACGAGAATGTCCAGCAAAACGTCCGAATAATCAAAAACTGTAGAAAAGGTTTCTGGTGTGTGTTTCCTAATGTCCAGTAGTTCGTCTTTGGTGAAACTGATAGGAAAAGAATGACTAAACGCAGAACAAACGAACAAAAACAACACAATAGCTGGAGAGCTCCACACCGAGGCAGCCGTCTGCGGCGCCATCTTGAAGCATCTTGAAGCAAAATTTGCTGTTTTATCACACAGCACAATGCCACAGATGTCGCAAGTTTTGAGGGAGCGTGCAATTGGCATGCTGACTGCAGGAATGTCCACCAGAGCTGTTGCCTGTGAATTCAATGTTCATATCTCTACCATAAGCCGTCTCCAAAGGCGTTTCAGAGAATTTGGCAGTACATCCAACTGACCTCACAACCGCAGACCACATGTAACCACACCAGCCCAGGGCCTCCACATCCAGCATCTTCACCTCCAAGATCGTCTGAGACCAGTCACCCGGACAGCTGCTGCAACCATCGGTTTGCATAACCAAAGAATTTCTGCACAAACAGTCAGAAACCGTCTCAGGGAAGCTCATCTGCATTCTCGTCGTCCTCATCGGGGTCTCGACCTGACTGCTGTTCGTCGCCGTAACCGACTTGAGTGGGCAAATGCTCACATTCGATGGCGCCTGGCACTTTGGAGAGATGTTCTCTTCACGGATGAATCCCAGTTTTCACTGTACAGGGCAGATGACAGACAGCGTGTATGGCGTCGTGTGAGTGAGCGGTTTGGTGATGTCAACGTTGTGGATCGAGTGGCCCACGGTGGCGATGGGGTTATGGTATGGGCATGTATGTTATGGACAACGAACACAGGTGCATTTTATTGATGGCATTTTGAATGCACAGAGATACCGTGACGAGGTCCTGAGGCCCTTTGTTGTGCCATTCATCCACGACCATCACCTCATGTTGTAGCATGATAATACACGGCCCCATGTTGCAAGGATCTGTACACAATTCCTCGAAGCTGAAAACATCCTAGTTCTTGCATGGCCAGCATACTCACTTGACATGTCACCCATTGAGCATATTTGGGATGCTCTGGATCGGCGTATACGACAGCGTGTTCCAGGCAAATGGTGGTCACACCAGATACTGACTGGTTTTTGGACCCCCCAATACAGTAAAACTGCACATTTTAGAGTGGCCTTTTATTGTGGCCAGCCTAAGGCACACCTGTACAATAATCATGCTGTCTAATCAGCATCTTGATATGCTACACCTGTGAGGTGGATGGATGTCACAGTGAGGTTCTGTGACTAGAGACTCTTATTTTGGAGAAGACTCTTGTTATGACGCTGGACTGAGAAAATGCATACATACAGACACTTTTCACACTAACATCCTAACACACTA
Organism: Gila orcuttii; assembly: GCA_026230005.1. Taxonomy (NCBI): domain Eukaryota; kingdom Metazoa; phylum Chordata; class Actinopteri; order Cypriniformes; family Leuciscidae; genus Gila; species Gila orcuttii. The sequence continues at coordinate 46,320,020 of JAPDVR010000008.1, read as the reverse complement.
TCTGTTTGTGCATATTTTAACATCAGTTAAGGCAGACATAGGTGTGTCACTTATTGTGGATTGTTTCCTGTTGTACCTGTCTTCACCATGCCCTTTTTCCATTTACTGAGTTATTAATTTCTCTTTGATTTATGTATTGTTAAGAACTCAAGCAAGACGGGTAACCATGTTATAAGTTTATTGATTTCAATTAACCACTTACATAATAATAAATTGTCATACTTACGTACAGGAACATTTTACTTTACCAAACAGATGAAACCCGGTCACAGTAACTGCCACCATTTTGAATGCCTCTTTCCCGCCAATAGGCACACTTAATTGCTGTCATGTGTGAGGGAGAGATTGGAGTTCTGTTTGATTCTTTGTTAAATGTTGTTCAACATTAATAATTAATTGAGTTGTTTTGTTTTCAATGTTTATATATTTTTATATTATTCTGACTGTTTATCGGTTTGTTATTGTTAAATCTATTTTGATTTTGTCTTCTTTTAATGTCTTAATTATCTTTAATTACCAAATGGTTTGGTCCAAATAGGAGGGGCTTAGCCTTTTTAAGAAGGCACCTCAGTGTGGTTAAGAGGCTTGTAGAGTGAGTGTTTGGGAGTTTTTTTTCTCTGTTTTTGGGCCAAATTACTGGTGTAGCCAAATATTGTTTGCAAATAACTTTGAACAGTTTATTGTATTTATTTTTGTTTTGTTTAGATTTTTTTATGGATTTTCACTGTAAATACCAGTTGCACCAGTTGAACTTTTTGACCTCATCATCACGTCACTTCATTTTTTTTTTTTTTTGCCTCCATCTGCCGGTACATACAGAGCAGTGGTGCTGCTACTGTTAGTAACATCTTTGAGGCCTCTTTGTGGCAGTTGGCATACCTCTGGCTCTGTTACAGTTGGTGTCAGAAGTGTTTGTACTGCTGAGGTGACGTGGACATTCTTGTTTTTTTTGCAATGCCACCAAAGACAAGAAAGCAGCCTGATCAAAGCACAAGGCCAGATGGGGACCAGAGTGAAGTCGAGGAAGATCCAGATGAAGGAGTGCAGTCTACGATGGTTTCTGGGGCTGGAGCTGATACTGCTGTTACTGCTCTGGCACAGATGTTCAAGTCCTTTATGGAATATCAAAAGGATAGAGATGAACGTCAAGAGAGAGAGACAGCCCGATGAGAACAAAATTTTAAAGTGTTCAGTCACCATGTCACGCAGATGCAACTTCACATGGAACATATCGGTCGTGGAGCAGTTTCCGACAGACAAGCACCAAGGGTGATAGACCGTGAGCCACGGCTTGCGAGACTGGAGGACTCTGACGATATTGAGCACTATTTGCTGACATTTGAGAGACTGGCAGAGCTGTACCAGTGGCCTAAACAAGAATTGGCCATTCACCTCATACCATAGCTAACTGGTAAGGCCAGGTCTGCGTTTGTTGCAATGGACCCTTCGCATACACAAGACTATGATGTTGTTAAGAGAGCAATATTGAAAAAGTATGAAATCAATGCTGAGACTTATAGACTGAGCTACCGTAACCTAAATACCCCTTTACATCAGACTGAAGGACCTGTTTTGCAAGTGGGTGCGCTACTCCAGCAGCACTAAAGAGGATATTATGGAGACCCTGGTTTTGGAACAGTTCCTACGAGTCTTGTATCCAGACTTGAGGACCTGGGTCAAGGAGCGAGATCCAACGACTGCTGCTGAGGCTGCCAGACTGGCGGAGGCATATATCACAGCCCGGAAAGGAGCAGGAAACTTCCGCTATGCAGGAATCCTCCCTTCGGCCAGAGGTAAGTCTGAGGGATTTGGGGGCAGTTCAAACTCTCAAGATAGAATCCTAAGACCCACACAAAGTAAAACCACAACTCCGCAGGTAACTTCGCAGAGTGTAGTTAAGGAAGATGTTGTCTGTTATCATTGTGGTCAACCAGGGCATACAATACCTCTTTGCCCCTTAAAGAAACCCAAGCAGGCAAGCCTTTGTTATGTTCCTCATTCAGTTCAGTCATCCCCCATGAAATGCAACTCACAGCCTATTAGATCTGTCTTGTTAAATGGTAGACCAGTTTTAGCCTTAGTAGATACTGGATGTACATATACGCTAGTGCAGAGCAGATATGTTCCCAGACCAGACTGGAGCGACACGGATACTGTTACTGTTTGTTGTGTGCATGGGGACAACACTCCACTGCCTACTGCGGAAGTGTATATTGAAGTATTGAATCAGTCTTATCTGATGAAAGTTGGAATTGCTGAGACTCTTCCCTATCCCATCCTGCTTGGCACGGATATGCCAGTGTTGGCTGAATTGTTGCAGGACACAGAGTGGTGTGGGGTAGTGACAAGGGCTCAGTCAAAGCAGGCAGTGCAGACAACAAACAACCCTGACCCAAATGATCCCTTACAAACCTTGCCTTTTTGTTCAGCTGATATTGAGACTGAGGCAGGACCAACCGAAGACAACAGGTTGCGACAGTGTAGAGATTGGGTAAATGACTTGATGGATACATCAGAGCAGGCTAACGAGGATATTGCTGAACCTGAGTTATGTGAGTCAGACATTGTGATTCCGAATGGTCTAGCCCAGCTGCAGAGGGAGGACACAACCCTAGCCACATGTTTTGACCAGGTTAGGCAGAAGAAAGACTCTGATGTTTTACTTGAAGATGCTTTTGTGTTGAAACATGAACTACTGTATAAGCAGACGAGAGAAGGAGATCTTCGACTTGTTGTACCTAATGCACAAAGGAGTGAGGTGTTACAGTTAGGTCATTCCATTCCATGGTCAGGTCATTTAGGGTTCGCAAAGACATGTTGGAGAATCTCTAAAAGATTTTATTGGCCTAGAATGTACACAGACATTAAAGAATACTGCCAAAAATGCCCTGAATGCCAACTCACTACTGGTCGGACTCCTGCATATGCACCACTAATCCCTTTGCCTGTGATTGATGTACCTTTTGAGAGAATAGGGGTAGAGGATGTTGGACCAGTTGAGAGAAGCCAGACAGGAAACCGATTTATTCTAGTAATCTCAGATTATGCTACGAGATACCCTGAAGCATATCCCTTGAGAGATGTTACTGCTAAGCAGGTAGCTTCAGCCATGTTGAAATTCTTTTCGCAAGTAGGCATACCAAAAGAGGTTCTGACAGACCAGGGCACTAACTTTATGAGTCGCACACTGCAACAAGTTTATCAGCTATTGGGCGTTAAGAGAGTACGAACAACCCCATATCACCCTCAGACTGATGGCCTTGTTGAAAGGTTCAATCAGACTCTAAAGAATATGTTAAAAAAGTTTGTTTCAGACTCTGGCAAAGACTGGGATAAATGGCTGCCATACCTCCTTTTCGCCTACCGTGAAGTACCCCAGGCTTCTACAGGATTCTCTCCGTTTGAATTGCTATACGCCTACCAAGTAAGAGGTCCTCTAGATGTCCTGAAAGAGAGCTGGGAGGCGACAGACAACCCAAAGAGAACGAACGTCCTCACTTACGTGATGAAGATGAGGGAGAAACTTCAGCAGAGTACTGCCTTGGCACGAGAAAACCTGTTAAGGTCCCAAGTACAACAGAAACACTGGTACGACAAGACGGCTAGATCACGAAGTTTCAAACCAGGGGACGAAGTCCTGTTGTTACTTCCAACCTCCGAAAATAAGCTGTTAGCGAAGTGGCAGGGCCCATACCAGATAAAGCAGAAGGTAGGTCCGGTGACCTATCAGATCAAAATTCCCTCAAGAAACCAGCCTCTGCAAACATTTCATGTGAATATGCTGAAAAAATGGCATACGCATCGAACTCCAGGCCAAACAGAGGAGAGCAATGACATTGCTATGCTGGTGAGAGCCATAGAGGGTGAAGAGGAAGTAGAAGAACAGTATTTACCGACCTGTCGCGGTGACAGCAAATTGAATTTGCAGCACCTGAGTGAAGAACAGAGACGTCAACTATGGGAATGTATACCTGAACAGCTCTTCATGGATACCCCTGGCAGAACAGGCTTGGTCGAACATTCTATCATCCTCAAGGACCCTAAACCTGTCCGTCAGTCGGTGTATCGGGTCCCAGAGAATCTTCTATCTGTGATGAAAGAAGAATTGCAGACCATGAAACAACTGGGTGTTATTGAGCCATCGTCAAATGAATGGAGTAGTCCCATAGTGCTGGTGCCGAAGAAAGATGGTACTCTGCGGTTCTGCTTAGACTTCAGGAAGCTGAACAGCGTTAGTAAATTTGATCCTCATCCAATGCCACGGGTGGATGAACTGGTGGAGAGGCTGGGAAGGGCGAAGTACCTGAGTACGCTGGATCTCTGCAAGGGATACTGGCAGGTACCGCTGAAGCCAGCATGTAAGGAGCTTACTGGCGTCAGAACTCCCTTTGGCCACTTCCAGTTCCGAGTCCTTCCTTTCGGACTCCATGGGGCCGCGGCAACATTTCAAAGGATGATGGATAAAATCCTCCATGGTATGGAGGACTATGCTGCAGCGTACCTTGATGACATCATAATCTTCAGCCAAAGCTGGGAAGAACATATGAAGCACCTTGAGGGGGTGTTGAAACGCATCAAGGCTGCAGGGCTAACCATCCGCTCTGATAAATGTACTCTCGCCAAACCAGAAACCCAATACCTTGGATTTGTGCTGTTTCACGGTGTGATCCGACCTCAGGTGGGGAAGGTAGAGGCCGTTAAAGGAGCAAGACGGCCTGTGACAAAGAAGCAGGTTAGCAGGTTAGAGCTTTTCTTGGACTTGTTGGCTGGTATAGGAAATTTATTCCAAATTTCTCAGCCAGGGCAGTAACCCTAACAAACTTGACAAAAAAGAGCCAGCCCAACAATGTAGTATGGACTGAAGACTGCGAAAAGGCCTTTAAAGACTTACAGGATGCACTATGCCAGGAACCAGTTCTTCAGAGTCCTGATTTTGAGAAACTGTTTACAGTACAGACTGATGCCTCACAACGTGGCATTGGTGCGGTACTCCTTCAAGAGGAACAAGGTCAACTCAAGCCAGTTGTATACATCAGTAGGAAACTCCTGCCAAGAGAGGTAAATTATTCCACTGTTGAGAAGGAGTGTCTGGCTGTTAAGTGGGCCTTGGACTCTTTAAAGTATCATTTGCTTGGACGTAAATTCCGGTTGGAAACTGACCATCGAGCATTGGCCTTGTTAGGCCGCATGAGAGACACAAATGCTTGCATTACCAGGTGGTTTCTGGCCATGCAGCCGTTTGACTTTGAGGTGCTGTACAGAGCAGGGTCACAAAATTACACTGCAGACGTTCTCTCGAGGACACCATAGGCAGTGTGTGGAGAGGGAGGAGGAAATGTCACAGTGAGGTTCTGTGACTAGAGACTCTTATTTTGGAGAAGACTCTTGTTATGATGCTGGAGTGAGAAAATGCATACATACAGACACTTTTCACACTAACATCCTAACACACTATCTGTTTGCGCATATTTTAACATCAGTTAAGGCGAGACACAACAGGTGAATAGGGTAATTTTTTTAACTATCAGATATCACCATGAAACTTTGCCAGTTGATTACCTACATTAAGATGAGAAAAAAATGTATTACAAGTTTTCTGTAATTTAATGTTTAAATATGCAAATGAGGCATTGTCTAATTAAATATGCGCTATTTTGCATATATTTTAAAAAACGAAATCTGAGTATTGGACAAAGCCAGGTTCAAAATTATTTTTTCATTGTGTTCACATATTAGATGGGGAAAAAATTACAGAGGGATTTATGGATATCTACTTTTGTTATCCTGTAAATCAGAATATACTGCCAATAGCCTTAAAAAAAAGATTTTCGCCATGTTTTTGGGAATAAAAGGTTATATAAATCAGGCTAGGAATAATATATTTACAAATCCCTCTGTAAATGTCTTTAGATTAGATCCTCGCTTTAACTCTCCTTGCCTGCCTGAATGTTACAGCCCCGCTTCATCTAATATCCAATCTGATGAAACTTACATTCATCTTCAGAACACAAATTAATAGGGGTGTAACGATAAACAAAACTGACGGTTCGGTTCTTCCCACGGTTTTGACTTCTTGGTTCGGTTTCGGTTCGGTGGCGTTTAGAAAGCTAATATTGCTTTTTTTTTTTTTTTTACACAGTGGTTTAATGAAAAAATTGTGTCTTTGTCTTTAAATGAATTCAATTACAATTAAACGTTTCGGATTAAAATGCAAGGATTAAGAAAAAAAAAAAAAAGATCTCCTAATGCTGTAAACTATATAGGGAGCCCGCACATTACTATAACGTTAAGGTTAACAACAGAGCCTAGACTTTTAGCCTAAATACATATGCTATTTATTTTGTAGATATAATAATCAACACCCAAAACATTGTATGAAAACATGTAAACTTTTTGGCAGTTTTTGAACTGCCATAACATAAGGCAGTTCCCTTTCAAGGGAACTCGAGCTGCGTTGAGACGCGGTGGGAACGCTATGCGTGATTGCGTCGTGAAGCACGTGTATAATCAGTCCAATGGAAGAGCTAGACGTCATAGGCGGGTGACGTCATAGACCAGGAAGCTATAAAGCACCCCTGAAAACAGACCGCGACAGCTTCTGCGCCTTCAGCAAGCGATCTGTGTATTCTGTCCTTGTCATATTTATTGTTGTCTGTCAAGTTGCAATATATATATATATTATGGCAAAAGAGAGCAAGCAGCTTTGTGTTGTTCCCTGCCCACGTTATATCACGGGTGGGGACACACACATCAGCTTTTTGTTACTAATGGGGAGTGGAGCATGCCACAGTCAGTTCTCGAGGGGGCTGACTGTGAGCATTGCGAGAAGCTGTCCGTGAGGACGCTCCGCTCCCGCCGGGCGTTCTTCAAGGAGGACGTTTCGGTTCGCGCTCCCCGTGCGGGTCCCGCTGTTGCCGATGCACGGCGGCGACTCGCATTTTGGGGTTCGCAAACGGATCTGACAGCGAGAGTTGGGACGGGCCCCGCCCTATCTCAGCTTTCACCTGCCAGATCCAGTGCTGGCGATTTCCAGTTCCGAGGAATTGGTATCGTTAGTGTTTTGTTTAGAAAAAGAGAACAAAACAAATAAAGATATTAAAAAAGGCAGATGTTTGAGTTTTCAATAAATGAATAAATAAGTCAGCTCATAACTCTGTTGAGTAAAGAGGAGCTTTACAAGGAGGTTTATCTAGTGCTGTTGCTAGTTAAATATTTTCTGGCCAGCTGAACATTATGAGAGTAAAAAGAGTTTATTAGATGAAATATATCTAAAAACAGAAAAACTCTGTATCTCAGCCTCCTCGTCGGGGACTGCCGTTTTTTCCCTATCTCCACACCACACTGAGGTGTCGAGATCGTGGAATAAGCCGGTTTCTATTTTATGTGTTTAATACCCAAACGTCTAACTATAGTAAGGCTATGGATATTAAGTATCATGGTATGACAGTGCCTCGGGTTAAAGAGACGCTTACTAGCTTTCTCTCTCCCGAGTCGGCGTCATTATTTTTAACCCCGACGTTACCCAGCGCTGGTGGGTAAATTATAAAGACATGGATGAATGTGAGGTTGTCAGCACTGACGCTATTCGAGAATTGCGTCGTGCAAAAACAAAGAAAGAGATAAACTATACTGGGAGGGACGGTTTCGAGAAATCGTTTCTCCTCTGCGTCCTCTGGGGGCGACTCTCTGAGGAGGGTCGCAGCACGGCCAGTTCGGTTGTTTTCCTGCTGGTGGCCACGGAGTGATATATTTATATATATATATATATATATACATACGTTTTTCTGATTTAAAAATAAAGAAAAAACTAAGAAATAAACCATTCAGCGGCGTTCCAGAGGTTTCTTCCTCACCAATCTAATGTTCCTGAGACTGCTGGGCGGAGCAGTCTCGGTCTACTAAGCTCCTCGCAGCACAGAGTGCAAACGAGCATCGCCATTTGGGCTCCTCCACAATCGGGGGACTTGGGTGGCGGTAGCAGTCTAGCCAGTTAGAGATATGCAAGATCTGAGGACGTTTTTATCTCTAAAAAAGCTTGGACAAATAGGAAGCCCTGACGCCGAGGCTATCAGGCTTCTAAAGGGTGGTCCCCTCCGGGGGTAGGGATGGTTTTGAGAAATCGTTTCTCCTCGGCGCCCTCTGGGGTGCGACTCTCTGAGGAGGGTCGCAGCGCTGCCAGTTCGGTTTTCCTGCCGGTTCGCCGTTCAGGGCACCAAGGTGTCAGTGTCCCCAAACGATCCTCCGAGGGGGGTTGTAGAGCAGTCAGTTCGGTTTCCCTGCCGGTTCGCCGTTTCAGGGTGCCGAGGTGCCTGCTTTTTCCAATGATCCTTCGAGGAGGGTCGTAGGAACTAAGTTATTTAGAGGTAGGCAAGATCTGAGGACTGTCGTCATCTCTAATAAAGCTTAGACAGGAAGTCCTGTCGTAAAAAAAAAAAAAAAAAAACGAGGCTATCAGGCTTCTGAGGGCTCCTCCGGGGCAGGGACTGTTTTGAGAAATCGTTTCTCCTCGGCGCCCTCTGGGGTGCGACTCTCTGAGGAGGGTCGCAGCGCTGCCAGTTCGGTTGTTCCCTGCCGGTTCGCCGTTCAGGGCACCGAGGTGTCAGCGTCCCCATACGATCCTCCGAGGAGGGTCGTAGAACGGTCAGTTCGGTTGTTCCCTGCCGGTTCGCCGCTTCAGGGCACCGTAGTGACTGTTCAACCAAATCCAGAGGCCAGTCTTGAGAGACTGGTTCCCCTAGTAGAATTTCTGGCAGCGTGGAAACTACTGCCACATATTTCTCGGTGGGTCCTGCACACTATAGAAAAGGGGCTCAGAATTCAGTTCTTGTCCGCACAGATTTCTAGGAGTCCTCCCCACTGTGGTGGACCCCGAGCAGGCTTTGGTTATGGAGCAGGAAGTACTGACACTTCTGCAAAAGGAGCTGTAGAAGGGGTTCCTCCTCCCGGCAGACAGTCAGGGTTTTACTGCCATTACTTCATTGTTCCGAAAGAGGATGAGGGGTTGCGTCCTACTCTAGACCTGCGTCAATTAAACAGCAGGTCTCAGAATCTTAAGTTCAAAGTACGCTAAATATGATTGTGTCACAGACTCAGTCCGAGGACTGGTTTGTCACAATAGACTTAAAGGACGCTTACTTATCTATCCATCCTCATCACAGGAGGTTCCTGAGGTTTGCTTTCAGTGGCGAAGCATACCAGTATCGGGTTCTTCCATTCGGCCTAGGTTATCACCCCGCACCTTTTACAATATGCGTGGATGCAGCTCTGGCTCCTCTGAGATTCCAGGGCATTCGCGTATTAAATTATATCGACGATTGGTTGATTTTAGCTCAGTCCGAGCTTTTGGCAGTTCAACATCGAGATGTCGTTCTGTCCCACATAAGGAGGTTGGGGTTGCGGCTCAACACCAAAAGAGTGTACTCCTCCCAGCTCAGAGGACCACTTTTCTAGGTGTATTATGGGATTCGACAACAATGCAAGCACGTCTGTCTCCTGCACGTATTTCTGCGATTCTCACAGCCGTAAAGAATGTAAAACTAGGTCAGTCACTCACTGTAAACAGTCTCTGAGACTGTTGGGGCTCATGGTAGTTGCGTCCAACGTAGTTACTTTTGGCCTTCTGTACATGAGACCCCTGCAGTGGTGGCTCGGGACCAAGGGGTTTTCTCCGAGGGGAAATCCGTTTTCGCATGGTCAAGGTCACGCGGCTATGCCTTCGTGCCTCGGTCATGTGGAAGAAACCTTGGTTCCTCGCCCAGGGCCCAGTCTGGGGGCTTCTTGTCGACACGTCACACTATCGACGGATGCTTCCCTCACAGGTTGGGGGGCGGTCATGAGTGGCCGTTCGGTGAAAGGCCTTTGGTTGGGGCTCATGGCAGTTGCGTCCAACGTAGTTACCTTTGGCCTTCTGTACATGAGACCCCTGCAGTGGTGGCTCAGGACCAAGGGGTTTTCTCCGAGGGGAAATCCGTTTTCGCATGATCAAGGTCACGCGGCTATGCCTTCGTGCCTCGGTCATGTGGAAGAACCTTGGTTCCTCGCCCAGGCCCAGTGTTGGGGGCTTCTTGTCGACGCATAATGCTATCGACGGATGCTTCCCTCGCAAGTCGGGGGCAATCATGAGTGGTTGCTCGGTGAAGGGTCCGGACAACACACTGATGGTCTCGTATATCAGAGCAGATATCCTGTTGAGGCAGGGGCTGTGGCCCGGGGAATGGAAACTTCACCCCGAGGTGGTGGAGCTTCTTAGGGAGAACTTAGGTCAAACTCAAGTCGACCTTTCGTATCGCTTGTACAATGCATTGCCCTTTGTGGTTCTCCCTCATGCATCCAGCTCCGCTTGGACTGGATGTGATGTATTAGGTGTGGTTCACGCTACAACTGTACGCATTTCCCGATATCTTTGCTCCTGGGAGCTCTGGATACTGTGGGCTCGGCCTCTGAGGGGGCCCAGCTCATAGACTCAGGTCTCTCGACCGAGGTCGTGGAGACCATACTCCAGTCTAGTGCTCCCTCCACGAGAAGACTAAATATGCATTGATATGGAAACCGTTCTCTGACTGGTGCAGAGAACGCCTTCTGAATCTTGTTTCTGCCCTGTTGGTACAGTACTTGATTTCTGTAATGAATGTTTCTTTGCTGGGTTATCTCTGAGGAGAGATCCTTAATTTCGTCTTCTCCGTGGTACATGAGGCTGAGGCCTGCATGTACTTGGATTTGCACCTGGTATGGTGATAGTATTTCTTCACCCCAGGTCAGGTTGTATCTCTAGGTCCCTACTGAATGTGCGGGTCATTTGTGCTGCAGGCCTTCTGTCCTCCACCATTAATACCCCAGATCAGGAAAACTTAATCTGTTATGCCCTGTCCGGGCTTTGGATGCATATGTCCACAGAGCTGCTCAGTGGCTTATATCAGAACAATTATTTGTCTGCTTCGGGTCACCTAAGATAGGTTGCCCTGCATCTAAACAGATGATGAGCAAGTGGGTAGTTGAGGCTATCTCACTTGCTTATGAAGCGGCCGGACAGCCTTCACCCTATGGCTGTTCAGGCCCATTCTACAGAAGTATGGCTGCCTCTAGGCTTTAATTTCGGGAGTTTCCCTTCAGGATATTTGTAATGCGGCAGGCTGGTCCTCACCACATACATTTGTCAGATTTTATGACTTAGACCTCTCCACTCCTGGGGCTAGGTTGCTTGCTTCTTAGTGTGCGCAAGACTTCACACAGAACGGGCATTTGTCTTTATGGCGTAGTGGGTATGGGGTTCCCACCGCGTCTCAACGCAGCTCGAGTTCCCTTGAAAGGGAACGTCTCAGGTTACGTATGCAACCCTGGTTCCCTGAGAGGGAACGAGACGCTGCGTTCTCCTGCCATACTTCCTGCATGCCCTGATCGACTTGCTTCAGGCTTATCAGAAGCTGTCGCGGTCTGTTTTCAGGGGTGCTTTATAGCTTCCTGGTCTATGACGTCACCCGCCTATGACGTCTAGCTCTTCCATTGGACTGATTATACACGTGCTTCACGACGCAATCACGCAGAGCGTTCCCACCGCGTCTCAACGCAGCGTCTCGTTCCCTCTCAGGGAACCAGGGTTACATACGTAACCTGAGACGTTTTTGCATTAACTTGTATTTTTACTCTAATTTTTTATTGAAATATAATAATTTACACAGCTGCTGTCATTTTCATGAAAGATATTTTAAACATGCATTAAATAATCAAGATATCATTAAAAGGTTAAGTAAAATATAGCCTAATATAGGCTAATATAGTGCATTTATTTAGTGGTTTAATGAAAAAATTGTGTCTTTGTCTTTAAATGAATTCAATTACAATTAAACGTTTCGGATTAAAATGCAAGGATTAAGAAAAAAAAAAAAAAGATCTCCTAATGCTGTAAACTATATAGGGAGCCCGCACATTACTATAACGTTAAGGTTAACAACAGAGCCTAGACTTTTAGCCTAAATACATATGCTATTTATTTTGTAGATATAATAATCAACACCCAAAACATTGTATGAAAACATGTAAACTTTTTGGCAGTTTTTGAACTCAAACAACATAAGGCAGTTTTTGAATTAACTTGTATTTTTACTCTAATTCTTTATTGAAATATAATAATTTACACAGCTGCTGTCATTTTCATGAAAGATATTTTAAACATACATTAAATAATCAAGATATCATTAAAAGGTTAATTAAAATATTGCCTAATATAGGCTAATATAGTGCATTTATTTAGTGCAAGAGTTCATTTGGATGTCTTGCCTGCTGAGGTAAATATAATGCTATGTGAAAAACGTCTCGGTTACGTATGTAACCCTCGTTCCCTGAGTAGGGAACGGAGACGTTACGTCGGATGACGACGAATGGGGTTTCGCTTAGAAAGCCTATCAACTTCGAGTATTACAAAACGAGCCAATGGCAAAGAAATGCCATGGGTCTGCGGAATTTGCATGACGTAACTCCGCCCCACCTCGTGGGTATAAAAGGAGGAAGTCCGCAACAGCAGTTTATGTTTCTTCGCTGAGGAGCCAAGACTGAGCTCAGGCGATCCCCGCGGTACAGCGGAAAGTGGCAGGCAGACGTAACGTCTCCGTTCCCTACTCAGGGAACGAGGGTTACATACGTAACCGAGACGTTCCCTTTCGTTGTCACTCCGAGTTACGTCGGATGACGACGAATGGGGTTACCAGTCTAATCACGCCACCTTCTCAGCTGTCTTCCAGTGCCCTGCGTAAATCGAGATCCCTGTCCTAGACTGGACGAAGGACTCCATTTAACACAGGAATACCAAGGTACACTGGGAAGCATATCCCAAGCTAGGGGAAGTATGCAATTAATGCCAACCCAGAGGGGGGGGGGACTTAGAGAATACACATATGACCCGAAGGAACATATGGAGAACACTGGGGTGTCCAGCCGCAGGTGGAATATTTCAACCCCAGGGGTGGCAAGGTGGCTTGCCAAGGGAAAGACACATGCTCAGAGAGGCTTACAGTGGAAATACACATGTGGGGGTCGCTCAGGGGAGGGACCATGCACACGGGAGGCACCTAGCCGACGCGCAGGCAAGAGACACTGGCGCCGACGTCAGGAGTGCTGGAGGAACTCAGGGCTTTCGGAAAAGCTCACCTGAGGAGAATATCGCACGTATCCAGTCCGAGGAGTGGAATGGCGAGCAAGCGAACACACCTGAGCGGGTCCAGTACTAGCTAGTTGAAGCGAGTACATGAGAGGACACTGGCTCCACTCGGAGATTATAGAATCTGGCGAATGTGTTAGGTGTCGCCCAGCCTGCAGCTCTGCAGATGTCTGTTAGCGAGGCGCCATGCGCTAGAGCCCAAGAGGATGCCACACTCCGGGTGGAGTGGGCCGTCACACCAAGGGGGCACGGTCGACCTTGCTGCTGGTAAGCCAAGGCAATGGCGTCCACTATCCAGTGAGACAACCTTTGCTTGGAGAGAGCCTTTCCCTTCAGCTTCCCACCATAACAGACAAAGAGCTGGTCTGAGGTCCTGAAACACCGCGTCCTGTCTACATAGGCGCGAAGAGCGCGTACTGGACAGAGCAGTGCCAAGGCTGGGTCTGCCTCCTCCGGGGGCAGCGCTTGCAGGTTCACCACCTGGTCCCGAAAGGGAGTGGTAGGAACCTTGGGCACATATCCGGGCCGGGGTCTCAGGATCACGTGAGAGAAGCCGGACCGAATTCCAGGCACGCTTCGTCGACGGAGAATGCGTGCAGGTCCCCTACCCTCTTGATGGAGGCCAGTGCAACCAGGAGCGCTGTCTTCATTGACAGGAACTTAAGCTCGACTGACTGCAGGGGCTCAAAGGGAGCACTCTTCAGGGCAGTTAGAACCACTGAGAGGTCCCAAGAGGGAACGAGAGGAGGGCGAGGAGGATTTAGTCTCCTCGCTCCTCTCAGGAACCTGATGACCAGGTCGTGCTTCCCTACCGACTTACCTTCGACTAGGTCATGGTGTGCGGCAATGGCGGCAACATAGACCTTAAGGGTGGAGGGAGACAGCCTTCGCTCCAACCCCTGCTGAAGGAAGGAAAGCACAACGCTGATCGAGCATCTCCGGGGGTCTTCTCGGTGAGAAGAGCACCAGACGACGAAGAGGTTCCACTTCAACGCGTAGACGTGTCTTGTGGACGACGCTCTAGCGGAAGTGATGGTAGCCGCCACCGCTGGTGGAAGGGTACTCAAACCTACCTCGAGCCGTCCAGGAGCCACACGTGGACGCTCCAGAGATCGGGGCGAGGGTGCCACAGGGTGCCCCGTCCCTGAGAAAGAAGGTCCTTCCTCAGAGGAATGGGCCAGGGAGGTGCTGTCGCGAGGAGTGCAAGTTTGGGGAACCAGGTCCGGCCGGGCCAATACGGCGCGACCAAAATGACCTGCTCCTCGTCCTCCCTGACCTTGCGCAAGGTCTGCGCAAGAAGGCTCACTGGGGGAAACGCATATTTGCGGCCCGGCGGCCAGCTGTGCGCCAGTGCATCCGTGCCGAGCGTGCCCTCGGTCAGGGAAAAATACAGGGCGCAATGGGTCGAGTCGTGAGAGGCAAACAGATCTATCTGTGCGTCCCCGAACTGGTCCCAAATCAGCTGAACCGACTGGGGATGGAGTCGCCATTCTCCAGGGAGGGGCTGAAGCCGTGAGAGCTCGTCGGCTGCACAGTTCAGGGCTCCGGGAATGAAAATGGCTCGAAGCGACCTCAGATGCTTCTGACTCCATAGAAGGAGGTGGCGGGCGAGTTGTGACATACGGCGGGAACGTAGACCACCTTGATGGTTGATGTACGCTACAGTAGCGGTATTGTCTGAGCGGACTAGTACGTGTTGACCCCTGAGCAACGCCCGGAAGCGGTGCAGGGCAAGGCGTACTACCAACAACTCGAGGCAATTGACATACCATAGCTGCTGGGGTCCTGTCCAGGAGCCCGCAGCAGCATGTCCATTGCACATGGTGCCCCAGCCCGTGGTGGAGGCATCCGTGGAGACCACAACATGCCGGGAAGCTCGTTCCAGGGGGACACCCGCCCTGAGAAAACTGAGGTTCGACCACGGGGTGAGGAACTGACGGCAGGTCGGAGTAACTGGTACCCGGAGCGTGCCTTGATGCCATGCCCACCTCAGGACTCTGTCGCGAAGCCAAAGCTGAAGCGGTCTCATATGAAGCAATCCGAGCGGCGTGACCGCAGCTGCAGATGCCATATGCCCCAGGAGCCTCTGAAAATGTTTCAGTGGAACCACATTCTTGCTCCTGAGATGTCTCAGGCAAGTCAGCAGTGACTGCGCGCGCTCGCTCGTAAGCTGCACGGACATGGCGACCGAGTCGATGTCCATACCGAGAAAAGAGATCCTCTGCACGGGGCAAAGTTTGCTCTTCTCCCAGTTGACCCGAAGGCCCAGACGAGCTAGGTGCCGGAGCACTAGGTCCCTGTGTTCGCAAACCTGATCTCGAGAGTGAGCTAGGATCAGCCAGTCGTCGATATAACTCAGGATGCGAACCCTGTGTTCCCGAAGGGGAACAAGGGCAGCCTCGACGACCTTCGTGAAGGTGCGAGGAGACAGGGCTAGCCCGAAAGGGAGAACCGCGTACTGGTATGCCTGCCCCTCGAAAGCAAACCGTAGGAACGGTCTGTGTCGAGGAAGAATGGAGACATGAAAGTAGGCGTCCTTCAGGTCGATCGCTGCAAACCAATCCTGTGCCGCACGCATTCGAGAACGCGTTTGGGGGAGAGCATCTTGAACGGCAGCCTGTGAAGGGAGCGGTTCAGCACGCGCAAGTCCAGGATTGGCCGTAACCCACCGGTTTTCTTGGGGACAGTGAAGTAGGGGCTGTAGAACCCGGACCTCATCTCGGCTGGAGGGACAGTCTCGATTGCACCCTTCGCCAGCAGGGTGGCAATCTCTGCTCTCATGATAGGGGCATTGCCACCGACCAAAGTGGAGCGGACTCCCCTGAAGCGGGGAGGAGACCGTGCGAACTGAATCGCATAGCCGAGCCTGATGGTGCGCGCGATCCAGCGGGACAGACGGGGAAGCTCTAACCAGGCTCCCAGGAACTGAACCAGCGGGATCAAGCGGACGACAGGCGTCCCCCCGGAGGGGCAGCGAAGCGGAGTAACTGGCCCATACGTGGACGGCATAGCGGCCCGGTGTGGGGGCACAGTTAGCAACCGCGCCCTGACAGAGGGGGCCAGGGGAGGACCATGCTGGTCGTCCCGCGGGGGCCTGCTATGGCAGGGGTCTGGCGACAGAGGGGGACAGGGGCGAAGCGGTCCGTGGACGGCACGCCGTGTCAAGCACCTCTGGGACAGAGGGGGACGAGGAGAGCACGGCTTGTGGGCGGCTCTCTGTGTCGTCCGAGAACTCTGTCTTCCCAGAGACGGGAGAGTCAGTTCTTAGGAGAATAAGGATTTTTCCCCGGCCCTCCACCGGGGAAAGGAGTGGTCCTGCTACCAACTCCTGGAAGAACTGAGTCCCATCTCTGTGGAGCCCGTCTCAGGAGCGCCGCTTAACCCGGCACGTAGCGGGGGGCGGGGCTGGAGAGGGCTGTGGCATCCGCCCACGGCTTCCAGCCACAGAATGGTAGGCATCACCTGACCCAGGGAGCGTACGGCCACTTTCGTCGCTCGGAGAGCAAGGTCAGTGGCGGCGCGCGACTCAGTGAAGAGCCCTGGGTCAGTCCCGCCCTCGTGCAAGTCCATGAGCATCTGGGTCGAGGACCAGCAGAATGGCCATGGCCTGCAGAGAGGCGGCTGCCAGTCCCGTGGTGCTATAGGATCTCGCCACAAATGTAGACGAAAACCATAGACCATGGGCGGGTGCTTAGGATTGCGCCGAGAAGAAGCACTCTGAGGACACATAGCATCGCAACAGAGCGTTCAGCCGGGGGAACCCCAGTGTACCCGTGACAGCGGCCCCATCGACGGGGGAAAGGCGGATGAGATCAGCGAGCGGTCCCGAGAAAACCAGGGGGTCTTCTGGGACTTCGAGATCTCATCATGCACGTCCGGGAGGGAAGGTATTGGGGTTTGCCGTGGACGAGGGTCGGCGCTCTTTTAGAGAGAAAACTCAAGTGTTGAAGCGCCCGGGGAAGCACGCGCTCTCTGATGAACCACTGCAGAGATAAGCAGGAAGCACGCACTCGCCGGAGATCGCCGTCACACCAACACTCGAGGCACTCGTTCGTGAAGCTGATAATTCAGAGTTGGCTTGTGGAGAGAAGAATACACTTGGCTCCGAAGCGAAAACATAAACTGCTGTTGCGGACTTCCTCCTTTTATACCCACGAGGTGGGGCGGAGTTACGTCATGCAAATTCCGCAGACCCATGGCATTTCTTTGCCATTGGCTCGTTTTGTAATACTCGAAGTTGATAGGCTTTCTAAGCGAAACCCCATTCGTCGTCATCCGACGTAACTCGGAGTGACAACGAAAGGGAACTAAGCTGTTTTATTGACGTCTTTCCGCTGCTGAAACACTGATTGAGCGATTGCATGAGTTATGATGCCTTTCAGTAAGTATACTGTATCTTTCAACAGTCCATTCATGTTTATTCTGTAACTGAAGAAGAGATGATCGCGTTTACTCGCGTTCGCGCTGCCGCTTGAAATGAGGAGCTAGTACAGTGATCTGTCACGCAACAGCAAAGAGCGCCAAAACGACATTTATTGTTTGAATTTCGTGATCAAATAGACAGAATTTGAAAGATTGCACCTGGCTTATTATCGAAAGTAACAAAACACAGAGCTTGCTATTATATGGTGTTAATGGTGGTTAGGCTACAAAACTGACTTTGTACACATAAGACATGAGGTCCAGTGAGCCAGGGCTGGGCGGGGTAGCAGGGGGCGGGGCGTGTTCGGTACGCCATGAGAGAATCGCGATTCGTATCGTGGGTTCTGTATCTTGGTTTTTCGGTTTGGTTTGAATATCTTTACACCCCTACAAATTAAGATGTTAAGAAATTAAGAAATTAAAAATAAAATTAAGATTAAAATGTTTAAGCTTCATTAAGTTCATAAAGACATCCTAAAAGACTGAATCACTAATTTCATATAGATTTTTATCATGTAAACCATATTAATCAATTATTTTAATCGGGCCTTCTAAAGAGACACAATTTCTTTATATAATGAACGGATTTAATTAAGGCTTTTACTTACATAAAAACCTTATAAGCCACACATCAAATATGAGAGCTCAACACTACTTGCTTGATGCACAAGAACCAATGAGGTTTGTTCTCACATATCAAGGACACATGGTTATTCTGTCAGCCGGTGAGGTTCATGGAGTGAGCTTAGCGGTTCCTGAAATGTAATCTTTCAGCCGGTGAGCTTGGAAACTTCCTAGCATCAAATCAGGGCTCTTCAAATCTAGACCTCAATTCAAGGTCCCCCTCCCAAACCTAATCAAGCACCTTGAACAAACTATTCAAGGCCTTCAGGATTACTATAGGCAGACTAGTTTAAAGCAGCACTATGCAGTTTTTTAGCTTAACTGAACAGCTTCAGAGTTATTGGAATGGTTACATGACTCTTTTCGGGTTGAATGGTGGTCGTCCCGAAGCCAATATCTCACATAATTATCGGGACATAAATAAGCCTACACATTTTAAATAGTGTAAATGAGCGCAATTTGCAAACTATTATGATAAATTGCAATAATCATGTCTAACAACATCATAACGGACATTGTTACGAAATAATGCGACGTACATGATACACTTTATTGGTGTCATCTGGCATTTAGGCTCAGGTAAGCCTAACGCGGTAGGCTACTTTATTATTATGAAGTGCAGAGGCCGTGAGTGCAGATACGCTCTGCGTGAGTTGTATTTACGACAGTAACGTTAAATACAAATACTCTACAGTGACTCTAGGGATCGCTGTTTGACAAAAACAGAAATCCCGCATAGTGCCGCTTTAAACAGGGTAGGAGCTAAACTCTGCAGGAGAGTGCACCCTGAGGGACAGATTTGAAGAACCCTATTTTAAACAGACTTATTTCAGCGTTGCTGCAAACTGGTTCACTGCAGGCAGCCCACTATCAAAGTTTCTCTGACATAGTCCTCCTCCCCAGCACCATCTGCCTTTCTACTTCAAGGGAATTAATTTATGTCTATTTGTTCAGTCACAGCAGTATTTTTTACATGCTCATTGAAGCATGTCTATGCGGAAGCAAACCTTCATGAAAATTAAGCACGTTTCTTCTGTGAGTGGGAAATGTAGAGTCGATATTACTGTGCTCCACTTAGAGGTCTTCACAGGTACACTTGGATCCGAAAACCCAAGGTCTGTAGAATGGAAGGTCTGCAGATTTTCAAGCAGATGATGATTCTCTATTCTGATATGTAATACAATGTACATGTATTATCAGAGCCAATGCAAGGTTTTTACACTTAATACTTGAGAAAGTTAAATCCTGTAATCTAAAGAAAAATCTACCACAGTGTGATGGAGCTGGTCGAGGTGCTCTCAATGATGCCCATGGATGATCAGCAGCTAATGAGTTCTCCTCTCCTTCCTCATGTCTACGGTCATATCCTTAGTTTTGTTTGTATTGAGAGTGAGATTGTTTTCTTCACACCATTCCACTAGACTCGCTACCTCGCCCCTGTATGCTGTTTCGTCCCCACCAGTGATAAATCCAGCAACCGTGGTGTCGTCTGTAAATTTCAGGATGATTTTATCCTTATGGTTGGCCATGCAGTTGAATGTGTGAGGCGTGAGGCAAAGGACACCTCCTTGCGGGGTACCACATTGTGTTCATCACAATGCTGTTTGTTGTGATATTTCCACTTCTGACAGAGAGTGGCCTGCCAGTGAGGAAATCCAACAGCCAATTGCAAAGTGCAGAGTTCAGTCCAAGTTGTAACAGGTTATCAGTGAATAACTATTAAAAGTGGAACTGTAGTAGATGAAAAGCATCCTAGTGTAAGCGTCTTTGTTTTCGAGATGTGAGAGGGTTATTTGAAGGGCTGATGAGATAGTGTCCGAGGTAGATCTGTTCGGGCTGTAGGCATAGGAATCCAGCGTTTCCGGTGCACTGCTCTGAATGTGGGTCAGAACCACTCTCTCAAAACACTTCATTATGATAGCAACTGACCTGTAGTCATTCAAACAGGTCACAGTGCACTTTTCGGGAACTTGGATAATGGTGGTAGTTTTAAAACAGGTAGGGACCGTGGCCTGTGAGAGTGAAAGATTGAAATAGAGGTGAGAACATCAGCCAGCTCTGAGGCACATCCCCTAAAGCCTAATTTATACTCCTGGGTCGAACTCACGGCGTAGGGAGCCTAATCAGCGTTATTTGGCAATGTGAACAAGGACATAAGGGGCACTGGAAATCTTGTTCTGATGTGCGTGGAATGCCATCAAACAACCTTCTAGTTTCAGCAAGTACTGTGTTTACAGGGTCCACATATGCAGACATCTCTGAATGGGCTGCTGTGTTTAACGTTCAGGTACCACACAAAACAACTTTTAATGCAATATAGTCTTCATACCTCATACCTGCAATTGATGAGGTATTCAAAGAACAACAGAGTGCCGTACTGGATACTTTGAAAGCAAGAAGCACAGAAAGAAAGGAAATTCATTTATCAGGATATGGGAGATCAGACAGGATCTTTTAAATGTTAGTGATAATTTTTTTATGTTATGTTATGCAGTTTTTTAGTTACAATTATCTTTGACATTGGAATCTCTTTTATATCTCAACACAGTCCTGGATATTCAGCAAAGTACACCACATACAGCTTGATGGATGACATCACAGACAAAGTGGTACACTTTGAACTGGTGCAAGTATGTGTCCATGGCAATAGTGAAATAGGTTTTGGTTATTTTATAATTACTTTATCAAGTATAAACCACTGTTTTTATTTTTATTACAGGTTACAGAATCATCAAGCTCTGTAGCAATGGAGTCAACTGGTTTCCGGAGAGCACTCAACAAAATCCTAGATGACAACATTGGAGTAAGTGTGGCGACAACAGACAGATCCCCATCAATTTGCAAGATAATGCGAGTAGACTACCAAAACATTCATCACGAGTTTGATGTATGGCATGTGGCAAAAGGTATGTTTTTTAAATCAATGCCTACCGCAATCTGGTATGTTAATTTTTATACTGTTATTTAGTGATAGAAAAATGCATCATTCAACTGTACCAAAAAGTCAGATACAGCTAATGACTGTGATGTTGAACGAAACATTTTGGATGAGGATGAACAATGTTTTATTTTGTTATAGGAATGATCAAGAAACTGGCTTCACTGTCCAGATACAAAGACAACAGAGCACTTCAGGCATGGATTAAGAGTATTGGCAATCATCTGTGGTTTACATGTTCATCTTGTGGGGGTGACCCGTATGTACGTCTCCAGATTGTGTTTCTGTAACTTGTTTTAATACAATACACTGTAGAACACAATTAAATATTTATATTCAATTTGTCAGGAGCTGATAAAAAGGTGGAGGTCAATTCTGCACCACATATGTGGTGTTCATTCCTGGATCGAAGACGGAGAACCAAAAAAATTTATGCATAGTGAGCTTAGCTCAGAGGAGCAAAGAAAAAAAAATGGATCGACCAAACTTCCAGGGCATTCATTACCTTAGAGAACCTTGTCTTAGACAAGGGTCTTCTGAAGGACCTCAGGCAGATGGCACTTTTCAAACATACTGTTAAGTTTACATATGTACAATGTATGTTCATGAATAGACCAACAATATTTATTTACTTTTTTTTTATAAAGGTAAGCTGGAAGTGTTCCATTCACTGCTCCTGAAGTACTGCCCCAAAAGAATACACTTCCATTACACGTCAATGCTCGCACGTACCCAGTTGGCAGTGCTTGACCACAACGAGAATGTTCATAGACAGCAGGCCACAACCAAAACTGGTAAGTTTGACTTACAATATACACTCACCTAAAGGATTATTAGGAACACCATACTAATACTGTGTTTGACCCCCTTTCGCCTTCAGAACTGCCTTAATTCTACGTGGCATTGATTCAACAAGGTGCTGAAAGCATTCATTAGAAATGTTGGTCCATATTGATAGGATAGCATCTTGCAGTTGATGGAGATTTGTGGGATGCACATCCAGGGCACGAAGCTCCCGTTCCACCACATCCCAAAGATGCTCTATTGGGTTGAGATCTGGTGACTGTGGGGGCCATTTTAGTACAGTGAACTCATTGTCATGTTCAAGAAACCAATTTGAAATTATTCGAGCTTTGTGACATGGTGCATTATCCTGCTGGAAGTAGCCATCAGAGGATGGGTACATGGTGGCCATAAAGGGATGGACATGGTCAGAAACAATGCTCAGGTAGGCCGTGGCATTTAAACGATGCCCAATTGGCACTAAGGGGCCTAAAGTGTGCAAAGAAAACATCCCCCACACCATTACACCATCACCACCAGCCTGCACAGTGGTAACAAGGCATGATGGATCCATGTTCTCATTCTGTTTACGCCAAATTCTTACTCTACCATCACAAATGCTTTGCTGCATACCTCGGTTCTGACATTCAGTTTGGAGTTCAGGAGATTGTCTTGACCAGGACCACACCCCTAAATGCATTGAAGCAACTGCCATGTGATTGGTTGATTAGATAATTGCATTAATGAGAAATTGAACAGGTGTTCCTAATAATCCTTTAGGTGAGTGTATATCTGACTATAATGTCATAATGCATTAAAAAAATATTTAGCATTCTTTTAATTCATTTATTCACTTTTAAGGTACATCCAGGTTCAATGTAGTGTTCCCAAAACACTCTAATCAGTGGGTGGCCAGGAAGCTTTATGAGTCCCCAACTCAAAATTTCAGAGAAGAACTCGTATGTCGCGTACTTCAGAGGCGCATGGACAGCAGTATTATTTACAAGGACTCTTCTTCACATTTGGAAATACAACCTGTCCCAAAGAACATAGTACAACAGACAAAACTGTCTAAGGGAGACAGTTTCAAAGCATTTGTCACGATTGTCAAATTAGTTTTTTACAGACTGACAACGGTGTAAGTTATCTTTACAAAGTAATGGTAATACACTCCACATTCCATGGTGGTTTTCTTTAGTGGTGTTTTTTTGTGTGTGTGTGTGTGTGTGTGTGTGTGTGTGTGTGTGTGTGTGTGTGTGTGTGTGTGTGTGTGTGAGTTTGATGTTGCCTTGTACAGTAGCGTCAATTTGTCTGTTCAGTGACTGAATGTGTGGTGTATTTACCAAAAATTGTACAGGGTAAATTCTTTAATCAAGGAATTGTTTTGTAGGTTATATATTGAAAATTACACCGCTTTTGTTGTCTTTTTTTGTATTTATTAGGCCTTTATTTTATTTTTCTCTTTGATTTGCATCTATAGTTCCCTTTCGAAGGGAACTCAACAATACGTCAACGACGTTATGGGGAACGCCTCAGGCGTGACAGGTGTCTGAAATCACTATCAAATCACGTCAATCATATTGACCGGCGACAGCCCGTGAATCATTAGCGTGAATGATTAACGTGCGACCTGGAAGTATAAAAGGGCGCCTTGCAAACATGACAAACCATCTCATCGTCTTCAGGGACTGTCTGTTTGAAAACGCTACTCAATGAAACGGTAAGAAAATTAAATGTACAGCACACGAGTGTGCTTTTCCTGCCTGGGAGAAGAGCACGCACGGGAGGTTCTCGAGGGAATCCTCTGTGTGAACTGTGAGCGTTTTTCTCTTAAAACGCTCCGCTCTCGTCTGGCCCTCTTCTCGAGTGAAGGGGGTTCAACGTCTGGTCCTCGTGGTCCCGCTCGTGCCGAGGCAGAGCGGCGACTTGCATCATGGGCTTCCAGATAGAGCTCGTCGATCATCTTGAGAGTGCTGTAAACCTCTCAGATGATTCGACGGCTGACGAGGGCGAAGCAGGTGCTCTTGCTGCTCTTCAGGACGAGCAGGAGATGGCTGAGGAGGTTTATAATCAGGTAGATCCTGAACCCTCTCAGCCACCCTGCCCCGTGTATGCAGGTCTGGTGGATGTTGTGGAGCGCGCCGCCAACAGGCTGTAGCTGCCATGGCAACGCACTAGAGGAGAGACCGCTCGCGGTAGGCTCGGCGATCGGTTTCTCCCCGGCCATACACCACCAGCTCAGGTGAGCCTAATCCATTCCTTCCTGATCTTCACACAGAGATCTAGAGGGCATGGAAGAGCCCATTCTCTGCCAGTATTCACTGACATCAGCGGGTTAATTTCGCTGATGTTGAGGGGATCGCAGAGCATGGGTATGTGTCGATGCCGCCCATTTGACGAGTCGTTTGCGAACTATCTCATGTCTGGGCAGGCGTCGACACTGAGAGCTCCATTTCTGCCATCCAAACCGCTAGAGACAACAGCGCGTTTGAATGGCAGAGCATACACGGCAGCAGTTCAGGCTGGTGCTTCCCTGCACACCATGGCGGTGCTGCAGGCATACCAGGCTGACCTGCTGCAGGATCTCGACCAGGGGGCAGGGATGTCCCCTGAGGCGGTTACTGAGCCGCGCCGAACCACGGTTCTTGCGCTCCGGGCCACCAAACAGACTGCTGCCACGATCAGTCGGTCGATGGCGGCGATGGTGGCCACGGAGAGACAGCTTTGGTTAAACGTGGCCGACGTTGAGGAGAAAGAGAAGGCCTTTCTCCTCGATTCGTCGGTTTCGCCCTCTGAACTCTTTGGCCCCTCCGTGGAGGCGGTGCTTGGGAAGTTCAGGGAGGCGAAGGCGCGCTCAGCTGCTTTTAGGACCTGCATACCGCTGAGATCCGGTTCCACGCCCAGGCAGGCGGGAGGGCCTGGCCCTTCACGGTCTGAGGACCGTAGACAGGGCCAGAGAGCCAGTGTCGCCTCTCGTGCGCCCCCTCCGTGGAGGAACAGGGCGCAGAAAAGGCGTGACTCCCGCAAGAAGAGGGATCTGAGGGAGGTTATCCAGCACAAGCGCATACAGCGTCGCTGATGGATAATCTCCCCGGAGGGCTTCATTAAAAAGAAATCCAGCCCTCTCCTCTCTTCTGACTCCCCAGACGTTCATTACATCAGGCCTGGGGCTGGGCCTGTGATAAGAACGATGTTCCAATGGCCCGCCTAGGCTTGGTTAGTAGAAACGCCTCTTTCAGGCATGTAAAGTGGGGACCCCAGGTTCATAAAGAACTATCTGGCGAGTCTTCACTCCGCATGCCGCAGGTGAGCTGACTGGTCTTTTCAAGAGTAAATTTTTGTGAATTAAAATTCCGAAATGTATCTCTCTACAGACCTCGTTCCCTGTATAGAGCTATGGGGTCATGTCATTTGCCATGTCATCAGGTAATAAGGTAAGAGAGTTTCCTGGATTATTAGGGCCCTGAAGTTCCCCATTAGGTGGCCAGAACGATAACTATGTTAGCCTTCGGGCTGTTAGCCACCTCAGGGTAGAGTAGTTGGTCTCTCTCTTAGAATTTGTTACTTAGAGTGTTGACTGTCGCTAGAGCTTCAGATAGATCTTATGTCCGGCCCACGGGTCCGTTTGACTTCGACTGAGTATTTCGCCCCTTGAGCTCTGTTTGGGTTTTCATTAGGCTGAGCGATCTTCAGCCTTTGTATGGAATAATACAGACTATATTCTTTAGTAAGGCTGTGGCTCCTCCGAGCCCTCAGATAGATCTATGCCTGCAGGCTGGCCCTCACCAGGGCCGCCTCTGTAGCTGGCCTAGGCTGTGCCAGGGATAATAAAGGCGCTCTGCTAAAAATTTAGCATTGCTTCCTCTGAACCTTCACTTTGTGAATGTAGGTTTCTAGCATCCCTGTATAAACAGCCTCCTCCCATGGGAGTCGTTAGGCCAAGGCCCGCCCCCTTCCCTGCATTCTGGGGTGACTAGAGTAATGCAGCGTGGTGCAGAGGATGGTTTGTAAGGACATGGTAGGCCTCAAACAGGCCTCCGTGGTATTTATGTCTTCATTGAGCAGGGTTAGGCCGTCTTTCGCTTCACGAAGAAGACTGGGTTTCCTGCCCGACCCTGCCATGCAGAACTGGCCTACGGATTTAGGCCGCCAGTTTAGGCTTCACTCACCTCGCTGAGCTACTGCTCGAGCACTAGGTTGTAGGTGGTTGGCTTTCATTCAAGCCCCACTCCCCTAGGTTGGGCACAGATAAATTTCTGTCACCCCTAGAGCCGCTGGCAGGCCCGCACCCTGGTAACCTCAGGGTGAGGTGTGAGTATCCCCCTGTGATACAGGGTAGGTCTGAGCACTTCACTCCCAGTTCTGTTTTATCCTACCTCGCACCACTATGGCTCGGGTCGAGTATGAAGTGAGCTTCACTTCTTCTTTGGTCGAAGTACGCTCCCCTGAAGCCAGAGCATTGCCCTGAGCTGACGCCCATGCATAGATGGTAGGCCCCTGACTAACTGGGGCCTCCGTTGAGGCAGAGTGGCGTATGTTGTACTCCCCTTGTTTTGAGGGTGCTAGCTTTCTTGCGGAGTACACTGCCATGGGCAATGTGATTAGGCACCAAGATGCTGTAGGCGCTGTGTAAACAGCTTTTCTGCCAACGAAGGCTGCGCCATTAGGTAGTAGGCCTCAGCAGGCCTCCTTGATTGGACAGCCCCCTAGAGGGCACTGTAGGCCAGCTCACTTTACGTGGTTGGCCTTGGTGGTTCGGGCAGTTGACTCACTGATGGGTAGTAGGCCTTTTAAACAGGCCTCCTCGGAGGTGAGTCCCAACATTGTGGGACAGCTTGTGTAGTATGGTTCCCAACAGTGTACTTTATGGCAGAATATGACTTGCTATTAGCTAGTAGGCCCGACCAGGCCTCCCTGATAGGCAAGTCCCCAGCTGGCTGGCCTAGCAGGCCACCTTATACTATCACCCGGACTCAGGGCTCAAAGCTACCAGTGGTTATCAGGTAGTAGGCCACTCAGGCCTCCCTGAAGGTGAATTCCCACTTACGTTGGTTATCAGGTAGTTGGCCTCACCCGGTCGCCCTGAAGGCGAATTCCCACTTACGTTGGCTATCAGGTAGTAGGCCTCTCTGGGCCTCCCTGAATGTGAGCTCCCAAATATTGTGGCTGTCAGGTAGTAGGCCGCTCTGGGCCTCCCTGAATGTGAGCTCCCAAATATTTTGGCTGTCAGGTAGTAGGCCTCACCAGGCCTCCCTGAAGGTGAGTTCCCACATGCTGTGATTATCAGGTAGTAGGCTCCTCCAGGCCTCCTTGAATGAGTACGGTCAGGTAGTAGGCCTCACCAGGCCTCCCTGAAGGTGAGCTCCCCACATACTGTGGTTGTAAGGTAGCAGGCCTCACCGGGCCTCCCTGAAGTTGAGTTCCCACGTACTGTGGTTATCAGGTAGTAGGCCTCTCTTGGCCTCTCTGAAGGTGAGCACCCCACATACTGTGGTTTTCAGGTAGTAGGCCTCTCTGGGCCTCCCTGAAGGTGAGCACCCCACTTACGTTGGCTATCAGGTAGTAGGCCTCTCCGGGCCTCCCTGTAACGTTCCCTAGTGGTGCTGGGTTTATGAAGCTAGTGGTCTCTTGCTATCAGTTTCAGCTAGCCTTAATAGGCAGCTTCTGAAGGCGAGCTTGCGCCCTGGCTCGCTAAAGTGTTCATTCTCTGCTATTGGTTCCCTCTCAGAACTTTTTCTGTCTACAGCCTGGTTCGCCTACCAGGCAGACCTGTGCTCCCCTCACCGAGGGTCTCTATAAGCATGCGGTTTCCTGAGTCTGGTCAGACGGTCGTAGGCCTCTCGTGAGGCCTCCCAGTTAGATCAGCCCTTAGGCCTTCACAGGCCTCCTCAGTGGTTTGAAACACAGACACTGGGTTGATCCGTGGATCGAGTAGAGAAACTCCCCTCGCTAGCAAGGGTTGGAAAGCACTATGCTGAGTCATACTCTCCGGGATATCCCGTCTCTGAGATCCGGGCCGAGTGGTTCACTGCTAGCTTCGCAGTCCCTCGGGTTGGATGCCTTACTTAAGGCTTTGTTGTCCAGAGGCTCTGTCTTCAGACAGACAGGATTTGGCCAGACTAAGTGTCTATGTACTGACGCCAGGTCAGGCCGTCCTGGTGGCATTTCGGGGTGAGTACGTTCCCCTGAATAGTGACTGGCTGGGGTTTCTTCGGGTTCCCTAGCCACATTCCCTAGAAGGGACCCCTTCTAATTGGAAGCTGTGGTTCCAGGCCCGGAGCCGGCCCAGGTAGACCTTTCATTTAACCATGTTTATGAAGGTTTTTTCTGTGAGGCTGTAGCTTGGGCTATGACCGTAGGGAATGCTGTCACTGACAGCCCAGTGTGACCTGAGGGTGAGTGGTTCTAGCGTTTCATTTGAAGTTGCTGGTTCTGACAGTTGTCACTGCCACTTGGCACGCACTCCCCTTAGCATGGCGGAGTTGGTATATCGTTCCCCATAACGTCGTTGACGTATTGTTGAGTTCCCTTCGAAAGGGAACGTCTCAGGTTACGACTGTAACCTATGTTCCCTGAGAACAGGGAACGAGACAATACGTCTCCCTGCCATGCCTCGGGGCTTGCCTACCGTACAGTCCCTTCAGACGATAAGGTGATTTGTCATGTTTGCAAGGCGCCCTTTTATACTTCCAGGTCGCACGTTAATCATTCACGCTAATGATTCACGGGCTGTCGCCGGTCAATATGATTGACGTGATTTGATAGTGATTTCAGACACCTGTCACGCCTGAGGCGTTCCCCATAACGTCGTTGACGTATTGTCTCGTTCCCTGTTCTCAGGGAACATAGGTTACAGTCGTAACCTGAGACGTTTTGTTTGATTCCCTTATTGCTGAAAAATACTGTTCATTTGTGAATGTGCAGCTAAAGAAAATTAAACTTGCAATGCTTGCTTTTATGTAAAGTGTCATTACTCTTTATTCTAAATATCTATATATAAATATGAAGCCATTATACAGATTGTTTATTAGTGCAAATTACAATGCAAATGTAGTGGCAATTTGTTTTTATTTTAAAAATTCAAAGAAAACTTAAGTTTACATTATAATGACAACAGGCAGCACTTTCAGAAAGTCCTTGATTGCACATATATCAATGATAAATGGTAATTTCTGTAAAATAAGGAAAAGGCTTAGATTACAAGTAAAAATTATTAAAAAATATATATAGAACGTTGTGACAAATTATAGCAGTACAATACAAATTTCTACAACATTGCAAATGCATTGTCTGCCTCTGTGAAGCCCACATAACGTACGGAGGGGGATGGATATTTATCGCAGATGGCTTTCACCTCACAAGAGGGTAAAACTTTTCTATTTCTTTTGCCCAGATATTCCCCCTTCAGCATCCACTCCAAAACCACACGATACTCCACCAATCTGCACTGTCTGAAATATAATGCAGTAATTGTAATTAATTGATTGGTTTATAATGCACCCTATAATCGTTGCGATAATAATAAAAATACAACACATTACTCACTCTATTGACAGCGTGCCATTGGGTCCCTCTGGCCTTGGACGTCGCCTCCAGTTTATACGTGGCAAACTAAACACAACATGCAAAACGCTGTGGCTCAACAGCGGAGAAAACTCAGGATCTTCAGTCGGGCAGGTGTATGATGGGATACTGTCAATGTCCTCGTCGTCGTCTTGTAGTTGTGGCATTGCTATGTTCCATTCGTGACAACATATGCTCTCCACTTCTGCTGGCATCTCACAACACTTGCTACAAGAACACCACCAATTTTGAAGAGATCTCTGTCTCTCTGGGGCTTGAAGACGTGCTGCTGCAGTGGATGCTTCCTCCGTCGCTCTGAGTTCTTTTTCTGTGTATTCTGGTTCAAATAAATATGGTTGTGAAAAAAATTCAACGTTGTCTGTTGATATATCGAAATCGTCTTCCATTGCGATTTCCTGTATATCTAAATATGTTTAGATCTTCACAGTGAAAGGTAACACTTCCGAAATCTCTGTGTAAACAATGAGTGACGTACAAGCGCGAGAGATCACTTCCGGTGCTTTCCGGCACTTGCGCAGACCGAAGCGCCCGCGCCCTCGGATCACTTGGACGTGGCTGTGGTTACAAGAGGTAAAAACGATATAAATACTGTTCGTTTTCTCACACAAACCGCTCGTTTCGTGTCTTAGGCCATCAATGTGTACTTACATTTACGAGTCATTAAATCATGTTTAATTTGGACTTCTCTGTGCATGCTCTTTGAGGAAGTTACCATAGACCAGCATTATATGACTGACAGACAAGAACGGTTTGACCTAAAAATATCAAAATTGAAACTACTGCGGAAACAAAGACACCTACATCTTGGATGCCCTTGAGGTAAGCTAAAACATACCAAAAATGTATTTCAAAGTGAACTATCCCTTTAAGGCTTTGTGTACTTTAGCTAGTGAGACAGTTAAAGGGTGGGTTGTGCGATCTGGCTATGTGAATGGCCCCTCTGTGTATAGCTGCTGGAAGTGTTCAGGCAGGGTGACAGTGGAGCTACTTACATCTGAAGTGCTCTTATAGTCTGTGACGTGTTGCAGGCCTTGCCACATCCACCTAGCATCAACAGTAGAGTAAAAGCTCTCAATTTTCTCTCTATACTGCCTTTTAGCCTCCATGATGGTCTTCCTTAGTTTGTACTTTGCTGCAATGTACTCCTCTGTGTTTCCTGATCCAAATGCAAGAGATCGAGCACACAGCATGTTGCGCACCTGACTGTTCATCCACGGCTTCTGGTTTGGAAACCTCCTGATATGTATGGTGGGCACAATGTTGTTGACGCCAGTGCTTATGTACCCAGTCACATATTCAGCATACACTTATATATTGATGGAAGAATCCTCCAGTTTAGCTGCTGATTCAAACACCTCCCAGTCTGTCTGAGCAAAACAGTCTTGCATTATGCACTCTGTTTCTGGAGACCAGAGTTGAACTTGTTTAACAGTTGGGTTTGTTTGCTTAAAGTCAATAATTGTATCCCTTAAAACTCACCTTTGATCACCAAAATTACATATTTAAAAAAAAAAATCTTCTTGCCTTAAAATAGCTTGAATGTAACTCTACACCCTTGCCTCATTTAGTATGCGGGTCTATGAATATGCAAATGAGCCCCGCCTCCACTCACTCACAGAAGCTCAGAGATCCACTTATTGACGATCACACGTTGATCTGATTGGTTACAAGGTAGTTTGTGACGTCAGAAACACCAGCGATTTCAAACCGTTTTTTTAAGACTGTCTTTGGTTCACTGCAGTTTTAAGGAGAAAATACTCAGCAATGGTGTTGACATATGAATATGATCATGGTTTGTCTTAAAGCATATTAAAAAAACCACATAGACATATAACTAACATTAAAAGCTGTATGATCAGAAAGTCCAAAATGAGGGTGGGTGCGGCTTTGTATGCATCTGAGATGTTACTGTAAACATGATCCAGCATATTCTGATCATGTGTGGGAATGTGTACGTGCTGAAAGTATTTCGGCAATACAGTCCGTAGATTGAAGTCGCCCGCGATAAACGAAAGCATCATCGGGGTGAGCTGTTTCCAGCACATTGATGGCGTCATGAGATAGGTGTTGTCAGGGTATTCTGATAAATACAAGTAGTATAGACACTTCCAATATATAGAAGATAATAATAAAGCAGATAATAATGCAAAATGTTTTTAAGGGAATGTATGCTTGCTAGTTAATATTGTACTTTACTACACCTCAGTCCTTTTTTTACATCAAATATGTTCTGCAGTGTAACATAAACCAAGGAAAAAGTTTTGCCAACCCCAACACAGAACAAAAGTACTACACAAATGCTAAGATGCCTGACATGCGGGATTTAGCAGTGGATTAATGCCAGTTATGATGAGGCAAAATCAGCATCAGCTTTGACTTATCATGTGCTGCCAGTGGGACTCCATTGTCCTGCCACCCATTCCTATCATGAGACTTATCCCAGCATTACCGCTGGGACTGGACTGAGTGACAGTGATTTGAAGGGAAGCATCCTCACAAAAATCAACCAACAGACTTGCATTACCATTTAGAAAGGTTGAATGGAGTAGACAGATGCACTGCTGCCATTAGTGACAGTGCATTTCTTTAAACAAAGGATAATATTACCACAAGAGTGTCAATAGGTTTACAAGCATCTGAATTGCTCTTTAACATGCTAAAATATGTGCAATTACTTTTTATTTCAAGGTAAATGTATGTCTTTCCAAAAAAGGACACCTGGAGACTCCAAAAGGACACAAAATAACCAAGTGATATAAGGAGACCATATAATTCCTACATTTATGCACACTAAAGCACACACGAAAAAAAAAAAAAAAACATTATAGAAAAAAAACGTCTTATTTAATAGTGTATAGTATGTGTTTAGTGCAACAGCAAAGGGCTTTTTTACATTTTAGACAAGTCAAGTTGCGATACCGAACGGGACTGCATGCCAAAAAAAACCTAAACCAACCGCCTTGACCTGACTGCATATACCCACTACAGTACACAGATCCATTCAGAATTACTAAAAACAGCAACATACACATGACAAATCAAAATATGATCCTGAATATGAGTGGAAACAACCTGAATGTAGTGAAATGTGCCTGTACATAAATACAATGTGCGATCAGTGCGTCGAGAGCATACAGTACACACGGTTTATTTGTGCATCAATACAATGGACTCACACATGCTTACTGTACGACTCCTGTAAGTCACTGCAATCGTCTATACCTTGATTGCAATCCTCATTCATCAAAACTTTACTAGCAAGATGCTGGTTTGCTTTATCGAGCTGAGAAACGTAGCTTGCGTATCATCTGGCCATACAGCAGAGGGATGTTTTGCGGTTCATTCAGTCCATATATTTCACACAGCGCGACGCGCAAGGGATCGTGCTCTTCATAAACAATCACAGAATATGACAGAGCTCGTGTTTTAAAGCGAACACACACACTGGAATAATTAACTGAACACGCAACCAACTCTGTGATGTAATAAGCCTTGTTTTCTTTACATTGGCGCCTTTTTGGACTGCTTGAAGGAATTCGCTCACTGGATCATTGGACATAACATTTTCCCAGAGTTAAGCAGTTTCTGGCAAACAAAGCAGAAAAATCGGCTTCAACGGTTAGAAGAATTACTATTTCCAACTTCCAGGGTTACAGGTGCTTGCACCATTGTAGATGCTCAGTGTGACTCCCGACTAATGCTGCGTTTCATATGAGGTTGGACGTGGGAATATCCTAAAATAAATGTCCCACTTCAGACCTCAGTGAGTTCCAGGCAATCAGACGTCACGTTCACATGTTGACCACATGATGTCGCCATGACACATTGAAAGCATATCATGTTTTTGTGTCAATTATGGCAAAAATAACATAACATGAAAATAACATAAAATCGCTTTGAAAACTGCTGACGAAAAACAAAAACAAAGGTATTATTACATAAATTTAATGTCTCAGGTTCAGATTTGTTTTTACGTTTATGCTCATTGGAAGCAGCCGATATCTTGGAAGTGATGTCAAATGACATGACTTGCTGAGGTTCGTCTTGATCGGTCAAGAAGTTATTTCCAAAAACAAGATGGGAAAAATCCAAATTCCGAGCTGTTTGAAACGCAGCTAAGATCATCTAACTGCGTGACGTTATGTTAATTAAGCAATTTTACGTGCTTCAGTAATTAATTTGGGTTAAATTGTTTTAACATGTTAAGGACTTTAAATTAATCACATACGTTAACGTCGACAGCCCTAGCTACAGTATTTCATGTGAGAATCAATCCCCTCAATACATCAGTATTACTCTTAAAAATACAGAAGCATGAGTATCATAATCTTGTTCAGTTCTATGTGGTACTCCATAATTGGCTTACATGAAAGCCAAACTTGCATGGAGACTGACTAGTGAACAAAGCAAATAAGTCACTTTGACTGTGTATGTGTTAATAAATGAATGAGTTTGATGAATATAGCTTGTTGCTGTTGTTTATTCTGCTGGTTGCCATGAGCTAAGAATACTGAGTCACAATGAATACACGTTGCTATAACTGAATGCACAATATGCTACATTTCACTCCATATTATAAAATTATGTGCATAAAATTAGGCCTCACCGCTTTTGTAACTGAGAGATAACGGTCGTAGCTGATAAGTACGATGTTGAAGACCGAAGCAGTGCAGAGAAGGTAGTCTACGACAAGCCACAGCTTGCAAAGTCCTTTACCCAGCATCCATTTCCCTGTCAAGATGTAGGGCATATACACGGGTATGCAGAAGGCACCTGTGGGAAACACCAATCAGAGGCCACAATTATAGTCATTCTTCAAATAAAGCTGAAGAATTTGTGTTGTTGCATTTTGTCCATTCAGTTGGTGTTGATGCTGTCAACCTGGTTGTAAAGGGTGAAAAAGGGGTGGATTTTTTTTTTTTATGGTTATAGTCATCGCAATTTCAAGAGTAAAGATGAGGTCACATTAGCAAAATTATGAAATCAAAAAGGGTTCATTGTCAGTAGTGTAGTGATGCATGAAGCACAGTTCACACAGAAGTTACTTTCAGAACAAGCAGCTTTCTGTTTGTCAACACAGCGAATTCATGTGACCAAAATGAACCTGTTGCAAAAAAAAAAAAAGAAGGTTGTTTTGGTTTTTGCATTTTTAAATTATTTTTATTTTTATATCGTTTTCAAATTTTCTATAAATTTCAGTTTAGTTTTAGTTAGATTCATGAATGGTTTGTTAGATTAAGTTTAGTTTTTTGGTAACACATTTCTATTTAATCTTTAATATATTTAATTTTAGTGATTATAATTTAGCAAAGTTAATAGAACACCTCCAGTGTAGACCAAAGCAAGACATTTAATTTCAGCAAAGTTTAATGTTTGCACAGTTTACTCTTGTGCAAACCTCTTAATAATAGAAATAAAATAATTGTTTGAGATTGAAAAAGAACCAAACAAATGCAACTTAAAAGTATAAAGTAAACATTCAAATTAACTGCACATGAATGTATTAATGTAATGCAAATTGAAAACGTAATTAAATGTAATTCTGCATCAAAATTAAATGTGAAGCAATATAGTCACCATGCAAGCAGAGAAGAATTACTTAATTTGTATGTGGAGATGTATTATACTGTAGCAATATAATATAAATACAATAAAGACAATAAAGTTCCTTACTGTACAATAAGAAAAGGTCCCTTTCAAAGTGCATATCCAATCAAATTGAATTAGTTAAGGTTTCGAATGAGAAATAAGTGCGTGACCAGTCAAATTAATACAGGCAAGACAGTAAAGATGAGAAGATACGTTGTATAGAGACTGTCATGTGCAGCCAACCAACATTGAACTATCTGTAGCATAAACATGTTTACGTGGAACAAGACTGATTTGCTGGTGTGATTTTGATTTCCTTAACAGTTGTTTGATTTTTAATTTACTGTGATAGCATATAGTAATCATCAATAATCATTTTTTGTCATCACTAGAACAGACAACGGTGGACACATATATAATACATCACATATAGTGATTAATGGGTTTAGAGCATTATTTTTAACACCATGATTTGACAAGGCAAGATTCTGACAATACAGGGAGAAAAAAAAATGTAAAAATAATTGGAAGCCATGCAATATTTTCTTTCTTTGCCCAAACAAATACAGTAAATGCCCAATGATGTGAAGAATAAGGGCAACAGAACATAGCTGTCCGCACTTATCTCACTTTAATTCAGTGCTGTACTTACAGCAGAACTCTATTAACTCTAGTTTTTTTTCTTTTCTATAAGACTCTTCTTTATTGAGTATTAAGGAGAAATACAAGTATTTATTTATTTAGTATTTTAATGTATATGTACACATTATATATCTGTTGTTATGAACAAATGTAATACATCAATAAATATTTAAGCGTATGTCATATGATTAAAAAATAAAAATTCGACCAATATGCAATCTGAAATTAGAGGTTATAGTTTATTAATATATTTAGATAATAATCTTACTAAATAATAATTTTTATTCAATTTTATTTTATTCTCTGATAGCAATATTTCAGACTACCCAGTACTTCACATTATTAAATTGTAGCATTCACCCTAGAATCCTGTCGAACCCTGTCACATTTCTGATTCTGACTAAAAATCCATGAAACTTCTCTGTGAACTTTACTTACCAACGAGGAAGTCTGATATTGCCAGGTTTAGTAGGAAATAATTGCTCTGTTTGCGCAAACTCTTGTCCATCTTGAAGGCGACGATGACCAGTGCGTTGCCACATACAATCACAGTAATCAATATGACCATCATGACTGTGAGCAGCGCGAGCACCGGACCCGCGAAACCCGAGTCCCTCCTCACGGCGGTCCAGTTACTGACCGTGTGTTCACGGGTCATGTTGGGATCGCCGTGATGGTTACCCATCGAGAGCTTCACGGTCTTCAGTTCGAGCTTGTCTTTTTCATGTGTCTCATGAAGGATGAATTGGTCTAGTAAATGTCTCGTGTGCGCGCAGTTGACGCCCCTTGCCCGTTCCCACGGCGCGCGTCAATGGCGATTTACTATTCGGTTTTCTGATCTAATGACATAATCCGCAATAAAGTTATCCCATTTAGGAAATCACAGAAAATGTACAGAACATCAATAATTTAAGAATTTAAAAAACGTATTATTCAAAAGTCGATTAATGAAATCAATTCATTTTCCAATTGTTATATTCAACATATGTGTCTGAAACTTAAGCAGCTAGATTTCTGAGATTGCAGTGATTTCCAAAGCAGTTTATGTTAAATGACCCAGTAAAGGAGATCAAGACAGAGCTATGGAGACCCAGCTGACAAACACCTGTCCAAAGACCACATGTGAATGCTTAATATTTTATCAGTGCAAGTCATTAGGCCTGTCAAGTCTTCTAAGCTGCACAGGCCGGGATCACTTGAAAGGGGATCCTTACTTCTGGATTGAAACACTGGATTCCACTCACAAGAATGAGATTCAAGTTGCCTTCCCTCAATTTATTGTAGAATTTCAGTAGGTGAAAAACCTTTAAAACCGCACAACTAACCAGTGTAAATATTTACAACAAAACTTAAGTAAACAGCAATGCACATTTAATCACCAAAATCTCACACTGTACATACGTTTATACGGGTTTAATTTGGTAAGTATTAGCACAATACTATTTCTTTTTACTATTTTACACCATAGCAAATAAGCTTTAAAGCAACACTATGTAGTTTTTCAACCTTCATAATATATTTCCAAGACATGAGAGATGGTACATCGACTTACAATAGGTTGAATGACACGTCTGCCATAGCCTGACAGTGTCTGTATCGCTTTTACTGGCACTACGTAACTTCGGGGTTCGTGTAGTAACCCAAGCACAAAAAGAACTACAAAATTCGACTGCTTTACGGCATACCTCACTTCCCCCACCACCCCCCATTTCCTCAAATTCTGACGTGAGAGCCCAACTAGCGTTTGTTTGCCGTCTGTATGTTGTTGTCATGGCCGAAGCAGAAACTAAAAGGAAGAAGGCAAACGTTTTGTCGGAAGAGACTAGAAAGAGAAAAAGGGAGGGTGACAAAATAAAAGGCCGGACGAGGATCAATATTGGTCCAGCGTGAGCTCGCTGGCGTGAGCTAAAGGAGGAGGAGGAGGAGGAGGAGGAGGAGGAGGAGGAGGAGGAGGAGGAGGAGGGGTGCCCGACCGATGCTGACCTGGCCGTCATGCAGTTCGACTTGTAAATATATTGCTTGCATACTATCTCTGTTTTTTCTAATTTGTTGTCTGCCTGGCCATGTTACGGAATCTATCTGGTCCTCCATTTATCTTCATGATAGTCATGTTTGCTTATTTATTTTTCTGGTGAAAGTGTCTTGCCTCAGGCTATAATGCAAATCGATTTTTCAAATTTGCAGATTCATCTATGGTAGCTTGATATTATAATATTGACGATATATGGCTATTACCTACCACACAAACAGTGAATTGAATTAGCATATCCATTATGTAAAACAGTAGCCAATAGGCTACTATAATGATGCTGGCTTGTAAACGTGATCCTTTGGCGTTTGAAAAAAAAAAAAAACATGAAATTATATTCATATGACATGCTGAAATATATGCCAATATACCTGGGATGAAGATATTTCACACACAACGCTGGCAGTCTGCCCAAGACGTGAGA
This sequence comes from Gila orcuttii, assembly GCA_026230005.1. NCBI lineage: Eukaryota > Metazoa > Chordata > Actinopteri > Cypriniformes > Leuciscidae > Gila > Gila orcuttii. Next base: position 46,281,835 of record JAPDVR010000008.1, on the reverse strand, counting down.
ACTCGCGAGAACTCAAGATGGTATCGGCTTGTCAACAAATGCACGTGTATCCCCTGGTGTAACCATGACAGATTGTTACGGCTGGCTCATAAACCGCAACATAAAAGAGGCAAACAACAAATACTTGAACAATAAACCAATTTATTGACAAACCTAACAAAACAATTATTAACTAATCAGAAAAAAATCAATGTCTAGGGAAAAAGTAAATACACGCGCGTTTCTACACAAAATAAACAATATCTGGCACTAACAATAAAAATGGGAGAACAAACAAATACCCAGAAGAAATAAGGTGGGAGAGAAAACAAAAAAAACGTAAGAGAGCTCAGCTCCCGAGAGAGACAGAGCCTCAGAGCTGCGAGCTGAGACTAAGAGCTGAGACTAAGAGAGACCGCTCACTCCCCAATCACAGATCTTTATACTACTCCATATAAGGAGTTAATTAGGGATGGAATACACCTGTTGCTCAACTAACGCCTGCACTGTGTAGCAGAGCCAGTAGAGGCAACCAGGCGGGCGTAACACCTCCCTCACAAAAAGTTTTCCTCTAAGCTAAGGAATGCAACAAAAAACAACAACAACAAAAAGAACACAACAACAACTGCACGGTTTATCCCACTCCACTCGGTTCCTGCTTCCTGGGCCCTAGGAAAACAGGATAGAAAGAGAAGGGAGAAAAAGGGAAAAACGCAATACATTATATATTCATGCTCGAGATAAGGCATCAGCGATGACATTTTCCGTGCCCCGGATGTGTTTAATGTCAGGGAAAAATGGCTGTAAGAAGAGACTCCACCGCATTAACCTTTGATTACGATCCTTCATTCTGTGTAAAAACACCAAAGGATTATGATCGGTATAAACAACAGTTGGACTTGTGGACGATCCCAGATATATTTCAAAATGTTGGATGGCCAAGATAAGAGCAAGTGTCTCCTTTTCAACCACAGAGTAAACTCGCTGATGGACGTTGAACTTTTTTGAAAAATAACAGACTGGGTGGTCTATTCCATCTTGACTTCTCTGTAGGAGAACAGCTCCGGCTCCATTATCACTGGCATCAACAGCTAAACAAAAAGGCTGGGAGAAATCGGGTGCAACAAGCACAGGAGCACTAGCCAACAGTGCTTTGGCTCCCTTAAATGCCTGTTGGGCAGCTGTAGTCCAATTAAAGGATTCTTTTGGGCTTATGAGATCAGTCAAAGGTGATACAATAGAGGCAAAATTTGGGCAAAACCCCAGATAATATCCGGCCATTCCCAGAAACCTGCGCAACTCCTTGCGATTTGTAGGCACTGGAAAAGCATAGATGGACTCAATCTTAGCTTCGATGGGGCGAACATGTCCGTTTCCTACTATTTTCCCTAAATAGGTAACCGTGGCTTTCCAAAATTCACACTTTGCTAAGTTTAAAGTTAAAGAAGCGTCAGACAAGCGAACAAACAACTCCCTTATTTGGACTAGGTGATCCGACCAAGAGGAACTGTACAGAACCACATCCAAATAAGCGTCACAGTCAGGTAATCCACACAAAACCTTATTTATGAGGCGTTGGAAGGTGGCGGGAGCATTTCGAACCCCAAATGGCATCACACGATATTGCAGGAAGTTATCAGGTGTTACGAATGCAGACAGTTCCCTTGCTCTATCAGTTAATGGAACCTGCCAATGTCCTTTCAAGAGATCGAACTTGCTCACAAATTTTGCAGACCCCACTCTATCCACGCAATCATCGATGCGGGGTAAAGGATAACAGTCAGGCTTAGTTATGGAATTAAGCTTACGATAGTCGGTGCAAAATCGGTAGGATCCGTCAGGCTTATTTACAAGAAGACAGGGGGAACTCCAGGCACTAAAGCTGGGCTCAGCCAAGTTGTGATCTAATAAGTAAGTCACTTCCTTTTTCAACAAGTCCCGCTTCACAGGGTTTACCCTATACGCATGCTGCTTAATTGGTGAAGCAGAACCCACATCAATATCATGTTCAATCACTGTAGTGCAAGTGGGCACATCAGAAAACAACTGAGGAAAAAACTCCACTAGCTGAAGAATGTCGCGTTTCTCAGAGGGAGATAGATGAGGTAAATGAAAGACCAGGTTTGAATACATCTTAGAGTTATTCAACCGTCCCTCAACAACCCCTCGAGAAAGAAAATGTATGGAATCATCCCTCATGCAATTCAAGGAGGATGTCTCCGAAAATGGAGTTCATTCCACGCTCAACTGTGAAGAATCAGCAGGCACAATGGCCATAAACCCCACAGAAGATCCAGAAGGAAAGTAAGGCTTCAAAAGGTTTATGTGGCAAACCTGTACTCCCTTACGTCTTTCTGGGGTTTTCAAAAGATAATTCTGTCCAGAAGGACATTTGAGAACCGGATAGGGACCTGCAAAACGGGCTTGAAAAGGATTACTTACAAGCGGCAACAAAGCTAGTACCTGGTCCCTAACCTTAAATTTCCGAGCCACTGCTCGTTTGTTAAACAACCTTTCCATCTTACTCTGTGACTTCCCCAGTTTCCTCTGAGCAATTGCTCGAGCCTCATGTAACCGATATCGGAAACCGCTCACAAAGTCCAAAACATTTTTGGAGGGTTCAGAAGGACTCCAATTGTCAGCCAAAAACCGCAATAGGACCACGAACTTCATGACCAGATCATTTGGACTAAATCCAATGCTTTCCTGAGTAACCTCTCTCACTCCCATAAGCAACCAAGGCAGCCCCTCCTCCCAATCAGAACCAAGCTCCACACAGTTGGATTGCAGCATTGACTTTAAGGTCTGATGAAATCTTTCGAGGGCCCCTTGACTCTGAGGGTGATATGCACTAGAAATGTTGTGACTGATCTTCAATTGACGTAAGGCCTTAGCAAACTGACGGCTCATAAAATTAGAGCCCTGGTCAGACTGGATAACTCTTGGAATGCCAAATGTTGACATGAAGGAGGTTAATGCTCTTAGAATAGATTTTGTAGTAATGGACCGACAGGATATGCGGCTGGATACCTGGTAGATAAACACATTACCGTAAGTAGATACAAATGACCAGTCTTTGATCTAGGTAAAGGACCTACACAATCAACCAGCAAATACTCAAATGGTTTCGAGATAGCTGGGATAGGTTGGAGAGGAGCAACAGGGATTTTCTGCTTTGGCTTACCAGTGAGTTGACATACATGACAAGTTCTAATAAACTTTGCCACGTCCCTTTTCTAACCAGGCCAGAAGAACCTGTGTTGTAATCGATCATATGTTTTCCTTACTCCCATATGTCCAGCCATTCCATCATGTGCTAACGCGATCGCAGACTGCCTAAATTTAAGAGGAACTATCACTTGAACATAAACCTTAGTAATGGGCTCAGATTCACTGACCCACCGTCTGAGCAACAATTCATCTTTCAGGAAGTAGCAAGAGGGTAACCGAGTCTCAACATCCCCCTCGACACAAACCACCGAGAACAAAGGCATAAGCGTTACATCAGCTAACTGTTCTCGAATCAGGTCCTCTCTAGAAACATGGAAAATGGAAGATAAAAATTTCTTCGAAACTGCCGTCTCCCCAGAGGCAAACTCTTCTGAAAAGAGAACAGCTGAGTCTGAAATACTACATCGTTCTACACTCTGTCGTTCAGCTTCAAGTTGTCTTCCCCTGGCTCGGGTGACAGCACAGGAAGGAAACACGTGGGGAAATTTCAAACCACACTCATCAGGAACATCTGTAAGCATAGGTGAGGAGACTACAACAGTTGATGGTACAGGTTTTAATGTTCCCCAGATATTTCCCTGAGCAGGATCGTTCCCCAAAATAAAAGACACCCCTGGTACAGGAAGGGAAGATCGTACTCCAACAATCACATCTCCATTTACAATATCAGAGGCAAGGTGTACCCTGTGTAAAGGAACTTTTAAGAAGGTCATTTCTATCCCCCTAATTAATACATCCTTCCCGGTCGCAGTCTGACCTGAGAGTGGGAGAACTCCCTCTAGCAAAAACGACTGAGAAGCGCCAGTGTCTCTCAAGATCTTCAAAGAAACTTCTCCCTCTTGCCCTGGCAAAGACACTATGCCGGTAGTAATGAATGGAGCATACTCCGAATAATTATCTCCAACATCTACCTGTTTTGAGATTCCCTTTTCAATCTCAGGATTCTGTTGGTAAACATAACTCTCCAGCGGTTCACGTCCAACCAACCCAACTGGCTTAGCAGACTTCTTCAAAGCGTTACATTCAGATATCTTATGTCCTGCTTTGTGACAGTAAAAACAAATCACCTTACCCTTCTCTGATGAAAATTTCTGACTGACAGGGGGCACACTTGGGATTGTATTTGATGTACTCACTGGAGGCATCCAACGATTCCGGAATGACTTTCTACTCGGCTCACCTGAACCTCTATCAGGAAAAGAAACTCGGTGGGTCAGAACAAATTCATCAGCCAACACAGCTGCATTAGCTAATGTAAGAGCCTTCTGTTCATTCAAATAAGTAGACACAGACGCTGGTACACAGTTTTTAAATTCTTCCACAAGAATTAACTCCCTCAACTGGTTCAAGGTTTCTACTTTCTGAGACTGACACCACCTAGTAAACGTAATTTATTTTTCCCGAGCAAATTCAACATATGTTTGCCTTTCAAGTATATAACCACGAAATCGCTGACGATAAGCCTCTGGTACTAACTCATACGCTCTCAAAATGGCTATTTGAACTTGTTTGAAATCTCCACTCTCTTCTTCAGAAAGAGAAGAAAACACCTCCTGAGCCTTTCCCGTCAGAACACACTGCAAAAGCAAATTCCAAACTTCTTCTGGCCATTTTAAAGAAGAAGCAACTCTCTTAAAATGTGCAAAGTACTTGTCTACGTCACGTTCACAAAATGGTGGCACCATCTTAATGTTTCTACCAACATCAAATTCAAATGAAGAACGCTCAACCTGAACAGATTTTGAAGCTTCAGTTTTTTTTGCCTTCAATTCAAGTTCTAGCTTTCTCATCTCATACTCTCTATGTTCACGTTCACTCTCACGTGCATACTCTAACTTCTTCAGCTCAAATTGTGTACGCTCACGCTCCTGTTCAAGCTCTAGCTTCTTAAACTGAAAACGTCTTTCCCATTCCCTATTTTCTAATGCTTGAGTATCTTCAAACGATAGCTTCTCAATTTCAAACTGTGTTTGTTTCTCTGTAGAGATTAAATCTCTCTCAACCAATGGATATGCTGTCTTACCAAGACCAGCTTCATCTACCACAACCAGAATTCCTTTGTCTATCAACTGAGTTTTAACAGCTCTTAACAAATCCTCCTTGCGCTTTTTATCAGTTCCAGTCAAAATTATTGTATACCTCTCTGCAATTTCTAGAAGTTGTTCCTTGGTGCACCTATCCAGAAACTTCTCAGAAAGCTCAACACTCAATCCCTGAATGGAAGTCATTTTGGACTAACATACCATTCACACAATGAAGATTAGTTAATTGACTACAACAAATCCAAAATAATTCTAATAAAACCTCCCAAAACAAAAGTGCCACCAAACAGCTTAAGCCCTAGCCCATATAACGCTAGAAATTCAAAAATATCAAGTGAATCTATATGTCCATGACAAAAATCTTAGTTTTATTCAGATTAATCAAACAGATTCTAAAGTCACTTCAAAAATGTCAGTGTCATAACAAGGACGATAAACTAGTGCTCAATTACTATAGGAAAACTTGGTATAACCACTCAATACAGTGCTAATTTACTCACAGTAAACAACAATCGGTCATACTCTATAGGCTACAACAGCTGTGACAAACTTCCCTACTAGTCATCTATCACTATTGTCCTCAACCAAGATCTTCGTGTAAACGAATCAAATTTAATATTTTAACCGTTCTACACAAACATCAACTTCCTATAAAACGAAACATGTTATCCTTATAATCAAGCTAAACAAACTCAGGGAGAAAATATAAAGTACTCACCAGGATTTCCATTGGCTTTTCATCTCCGATATGCCTGCCTGTTGAAACTAACTATCCTTTCTAGTCTTCAAAGGACTGCCGGGCTCGAGGCGACTTGAAACGCTGAACCTCGTAACAACCGTTCTCTAAATGAGTTCAGCTGCGCGAGAAGCGTACCCCCACCCGGGATTTCCTTCCAAAACTCCAAATAAAATACAAAACGAAATCAACAAAACAACAAACAGTGTTCCGATGGAAGGACACTCACGAGCTGCCCAGCTGAAACACTCTAACTAACCGGAGTGAAAGCCGATCCTTACCAGAAATCCTGAAGAGACAATAAACCACTCCCTCAAACAAACACGCTCAAAAATCCCGGACGAGCCCCCATTTTATGTTACGGCTGGCTCGTAAACCTCAACATAAAAAAGGCAAACAACAAATACTTGAACAATAAACCAATTTATTGACAAACCTAACAAAACAATTATTAACTAATCAGAAAAAAATCAATGTCTAGGGAAAAAGTAAATACACGCGCGTTTCTACACAAAATAAACAATATCTGGCACTAACAATAAAAATGGGATAACAAACAAATACCCAGAAGAAATAAGGTGGGAGAGAAAACAAAAAAAAACGCGAGAGAGCTCAGCTCCCGAGAGAGACAGAGCCTCAGAGCTGCGAGCTGAGGCTAAGAGAGACCGCTCACTCCCCAATCACAGATCTTTATACTACTCCATATAAGGAGTTAATTAGGGATGGAATACACCTGTTGCTCAACTAACGCCTGCACTGTGTAGCAGAGCCAGTAGAGGCAACCAGGCGGGCGTAACGCAGATTTTATGAGCGTAGTAGAAGACAATACTGTTTCCCAACTGTAGGGGGACCCCGAGAGCAAAAACTACATAGTGCTGCTTTAAAAGAATTAGCTTTTATCACCAGACTTGTATTTTCAGTAGAAGAGAATTTAACCCTTTCATGCATGAATTATGATAACATCAGTCAGGATTTTTCTTCCTATGTGTTTTTATTGCTCTTAGGCATGATAAACAAGAATGTACTTTTTTTTTTTTTACACATATTTTTCAAAGAGATTTTCAGATGTCCACTTGAGTGGACAGCATGCGTTTATGGTTTAAACTGAAGAGATACTGTATTAAACATAATACAATAATAACACTATTATGTGTATTTAACAAACCAATCAATAAAATTGTATAAAATCATGTGGAAACAATAAAATATATACCAAAAATACAAATGCGAAATATTGCAAAGGCAATTTAACTTCATACAAGTTGAACTTCGCGTATCTTTGATATCAGAACATGAGGATGTAATTCCATCAGAAATCTCTACAGCCTGTCAAGGTACAACTGTGGAAACCACTCAGATGCTCCCTCCAGTGTACCAGAGTATGCCAATTTACCCTTATTAGCTGATAATTCTGATTAAGTTCAAGATGGACACATTTCTAACATAGCCCTCCTCCGAGAAAACCTAGTGATCAGGTGTTTTCAATCTCATCTGAAATGAGCAGTGTTGGGGGTAACGCATTAAGAGTAACATGCATAACGCAATCAGATTACTTTTTGATGTTACTAGTAAAGTAATGCGTTACAAGTAATGTGCATTATGTAATCAGATTTTTTTAATGTTACAAGTAAAGTAATGTATTACAAGTAACATGCATTATGTAATCAAATTACTTTTTGATGTTACAAGTAAAGAAACGCATTACAAGTAATGTGCATTATGTAATCAAATTACTTTTTGATGTTACAAGTAAAGAAACACATTACAAGTAATGTGCATTATGTAATCAAATTACTTTTTGATGTTACAAGTAAAGAAACACATTACAAGTTATGTGCATTATGTAATCAAATTACTTTTTGATGTTACAAGTAAAGAAACACATTACAAGTAATGTTCATTATGTAATCAAATTACTTTTTGATGTTACAAGTAAAGAAACGCATTACAAGTAACGTCCATTACGAAATCAGATTACTTTTTGACCTAACAAGTAATGCATTACAAGCAACATGCATTACTAAACAGATTACTTTTTGATCCAAGTAATGCATTTTACATTACATTTACATTACAGTCAAAAAACAAGTTACTGCAGATAAAGTATTTTCAAAAACAACATTCACAGTATAAGTACTGTTTGAATTGTAGCTGAAATATAGCCATTGGATGATGCATGAGGTCCACTATAGTGGACAGATGATTAATCAGAATTTTTGAAAATTTAACTGTGATATGACTCATTAGATTTTGCTTGATGCTACAATATTTTTTTTACCTGCAAGAATTTCCTAGGATAGGAGTTGATGGATATTCCGGAGCAACTTGGCATTTCTGACTGACCATTGGCCATCTTGGTTTGGAAGGGGAAAAAAATTCAAGAAAAAAAAAATTTCAAAATGCAAATTCAAGAAAATTATTTTTTAATAGCTGTCCACTGTAGCGACCACTATGCGTGAAAGGGTTAACTATGTTTACCATGATACATTTTAATAAATAAATTACACATTTTTAAGACTAAAATATTAATTTTAGCAGATTGACTATGAATTTCTTAATAATATACTTTTTTAAAAATGACTGTTACCACTACTGCACGTTTAGACTCAGCATTTAAACAACAACTTAAATCACAAATAACAGTAATACACAACTCAGTAAACCAAGTCCATCACATGCACATTTGCATGAAGCCACCACACGCAGGTGTTAGTGCATAGATTGCGCAACGCATAGACATTTCCTCTTACTGGCAGTCTCTTCAGATACAAAGCGATCTTGTGCAGTTTAAATCAAAGTCTTTGACACAACGTTTCCACTGCTTTACATCACACCTAGTCTCATTAACCCTTAATTTAAATAAAAAAAAAACCCCTCTGAGGTCTGAGGAAAAATGTCTGTCAAAAAATTGTCATAAAAATTTGAAGCTTTGGAGCATAGCCTTAAGTTTGGTCTCATTGTAAAAAAGAACCATGGCAGATTAACGCTATCGCTAGCACAACGCGCTAGCATTCGCTAGCCTGTTAACCTGCCATCCATGCTTGCCGTATTTTTACTCACACTCAAACAATCAAACAACAGTGGTGAGTCAGATCAGTCAACGAACACGGCGAGTCATGTCTTCTGTTATTGTCACTTGCACTTCGTGTCATATGTACAGTATAGCCTTCTCAGTCAGCACTGAGGGATTTACATGTGATAAATGCAGGGAGATAGTCAGGCTGACAGAGAAGATTTCAGAACTAGAGACACGCATCCAAACTTTAATCGAGGATAGTAAGAGTGCTAGGGCTTTAGATACTGCTTTGGATGTGACTAGTTTAGTGAACTCTGTACATTGTTCAGTTCCGGCTGTAGATCCCGTGCAGCAGGGCAACTGGGTGACCGTGAGACACTGTAATCGCGGGACAAAACACCGCTCTTCCGTTCCAATTACAACATCAAACTGGTTGTCACGGTTCGCAGGTTTGCCTGTTCATGTCTGTGTGTACTGCTTATAAGAATCAGATCAGCTGCAGGTGCGGCTCATTTGTGTGTCCTATATGTAGTCTCATGTTTGTCATGTTCATTGTCAGATCATTGTTTACTGTTCACATCGTGTCTTGTTGTCTGTTCAGTGTCTCTCTATCCAGTTCCAGAATCACCGGACTATCTCTGTCTCCAGTTCCTGAGCATTGGATCTTTATCCGTTTGGTTTCCGTTCATCCTTAATTGATGTTTGTCAACGAGCGTTTGGATTTAGCCCACTACAGTTTCTGCGCTGCCAAGGACCTATTGCTGACCTACATATCAACACCAGCCTATCTTGTCTTGATCTCTTGCTGTTTACTTAAATAAACATCCTTTTTCATTCGCAACTGGATTGCAGCATCTGGACCAATCACACACACACACAAATTATTCATTATATTTAATGAATAGTCCGGCAAACTCACTCTCCCAACAAAGATCTGTGTAACTTCCCCCGAAACTAACATCACACTCAAAAAAATAAATTGTTGAATGAACGTGATTTAATCATAGCACCCATTATGCATCTAATCAAATCAAGTAAACTTGGACTACTTTGAATATTTTATATGAACACAATATACATTTGTAGATTCAACATGATTGCAATATGTCAATGTAACTTCTTTACAACTAATTGAATCAAAATGTTTGTATTGTGTTAGTCTAATCAAATTTATTCTTATCCACTCAATGTCAGTAAAGCACTTCAATTCAACAAAATTCTGCCTTGTTACATAAACTAGTTAATGTCTTGTTCTGGTAGTTTAATGAATAGCTATCTTGTTGTTTCATTACATTTGTTTTAGATGACAGCACTAAGAAGCATGACATTACCAAAACTAAGTAATCTACAAAAAAAAGCACAGAAAACATGCAAACAATTTAAACATTTTATTTTTTTTAATTGGGATTTCACATGCACCAATCAAGTTTAAACTGCTTTCTTCACTTTAAGTCTCCTATCCATTTGAGTGTTTGTAACAGAATGTATAAGAGACATTTAGCTAATAAAATCTTGGCTCTTGAGAAAACTGATCCCCAAGCAACGCTTGTAGAACTTTAACCCATTTTTAATTAAGCCATTTTAACACTCCCCTTTTTGGGAATTTATAAGGCAAACCATGGCCTGACACAGAAAAAAAATTGTAAATAAGCATGAATGAACATGAATTTAACAAAAACAATTGTAACAATTTGAGCTGTAAAATAATATGTGACCCTTCACAGAAACCAGGGACACAAGTCGGCAGCACAACTTTCGAGCAAAATGAGAAAGAAGAGTTTTTTTTTCAAAATTGGTGAATTTCATTTTTTTGCAGAATCAGTTAGTTGAAATCACGAAGAAGCCTCTCCATGTTTGAGATAGCAGTATTGGTATATTTAAAAGCTTACATTTTGAGGTTGAAATCGGCTTGTTTTCGGAGATTCTAGCACGCAGTAGGGGCGTGGCGTGTTATTGTCTGTGTGTATTTCCATACTGAAAATGGCGCTTTTGTCCCCGCCCTCCAAGTGAACCGCATGGCTACTTATTATGCTGTGCTCTGGTAGGCTCTATCTGATATCAAAATTCAATGAAGATGGACGCCGCAAAGATTGTCGCAGACGAGCTGAACCGTGGCAGTTACACCGAAAATGTTTTCGCCGCTCGGGAAACTGAACCGGAGGTGTTGAATATGGCGGCTCGGCTCGCTGACAGGTGGCTGGCTGTTTCATATGTGACGTCCCGATTGCTTTGAATGGGGAAAGTTTTGTGAACTGAAAAGACTTAATGGACTGGCAACAATCTCCATAGAACATGAACTGGCACAGAGAATCGAAATAGAGGATGCAGTTAAGACCTTTGCTGCGATGAAGGCGATGAAGGCCTGCCGTGCGCGTTTCTGAAACGTAAGTTAAGCTTCATTTGCTCTTTAGTCGTTATTTAAGATGCTGAACCTGCTGATGATATAATGTGCTTGCGGACATTTCATTTGTGTGTGTATAGTATACGCACATAAGAAAGTGGTGTAAAGAGATTTGCAAGAGTAATTTGAGGAGGTGAAATGTGATTATTTGGAAAATTCCTGTCATGACTGCTTAAAGAAAAATGCCAGCAGGCATTTGCCTCCTGCATAAACTTTAATATTGTTGACATTTTGGGCACACGCGCGTTGCGCACTATTTGCGTTATATGTAGGCCTGTAGCTTATTGGTCTTTGTGTGTTGTTGCTGGTTTTGCGTTATATGTATGGCATATTGGTCTTTGTGTGTTGTTGCTGGTTTTGCGTTATATGTATATGGCATATTGGTCTTTGTGTGTTGTTGCTGGTTTTGCGTTATATGTAGGCTATATGGCATATTGGTCTTTGTGTGTTGTTGCTGGTACGTTGCAAATAGAGGGGCATCACAATTGTTTTTCGCCTAGAGCTGCTGCAGAAGTGCACTCATTCGAAGTGCAAAAAAAAGCTGTAAAGCACAGGGGGGAGCTTTACAGGGGGTATGGCTTATCTAAATAAGATGTAAATGAGCCCTATTGTCACTCCTAGCAGCAGAGAGAGGTGAGAACTGCACAATCTTTCGAGGTCGTTTTCTCATCTTTGAGCTTTTTTAAGTGCCTACCTTCAAATGGCCACAACTTCTCCAAATATTATCAGATTTCCACATGTTACACATCGTTGGAAAGCTTGGAGACTACACTTTCAGAATCTATGAATAACTCAAAATGCCCCAGAACCGACTTGTGTCCCTAGTTTCCGTGACTGGTCACATATAGTAAAATATATTCTGATGCAATACTATTTAAAAAAAAAAAAAATTTGTAAGTTAAACCTTGGCCTGACACAAAAAATGTTTAACATTTAAACAAACATGAATGAACATGAATTTATAACATAAAAACAAACATTTGTGAGTGTAACAATTTTTTGAGCTGTAAAATAATAATAATAAAAAAGATAGTCTGATGCACTACTATAAAAATAAAAATAAAAACACTTGCAGAAACTTGCTGATATCGCATGAAAATTTTGTTAATTATAAATTCCCAGTGTAGAAATAATGCTTCACATCTGAAAATAAACAACCTAATACTGTGCATTAGTGACTGCTCCCCTCCCAGAAAATATTTGTAAGTGTGTAACAACTGCTTCAGCCAGTTGTCCCTTTGGTAAAACACTGTTTTAGTCTCAGTCCATTTAAAAGCTCAATTACTCCAACACCATAGACAGTTGCCTATAAAAGTGCTTCTTTCCAACTGAAAATGTGCATCTTCCTGAAGTACACCAGTCTTGTTCAAGCTCACGTGCTCCAGTAGCTTTGTTTGGAGGAACTGTGCCAAAAATAAGTTGTCCATATACATAAACTCCAAGTGCATTTGTTTGACTTTAAGTCTTGTTCAAGGTTACTTGCTCCAGAAGCTTGTTTTAAAGAAATTGTGCCATTAATAACAGTTGTCCACATATCTTGGATGACAACATCTGTCCATTTAGATTTAGAAACGATCTTCTGCAAGACTTCAAAAGTGCATTTGAGCTCTTGTGGGTATCTCAGGTTCAAACAGTATATCAGTCCAAATAACAGAGCACAAGCCTGTGCAATGCTATTCAAGTCACTGAGGACTTCCACACCTTCAATTAGGACACCAATGTCTTCTGGGTCATCGTCAGGCAGCGCTCCCTCCTTCAGTATGACATACACTCCCATCACAGTTTGCTCCATGGTACTTTGTAACTCAAAGTCTGAATCCTGTGGGATGAAATACATGAAAGATCACAAACAAAAGTTAGCTCAAATATTTATTACAAGAATTGCACACTTATACACTCACTGACCACTTTATTAGGTACAACCTAATAAAGTTATATGTTATATGTATGAGGCTGTGCACATCCTGCATGGAATGTAACAATGACATGTGTGAAAAAGAATATCCTTATAGGACAATAAAGACTAAAGAAAGAAAGAAAGAAAGAAAGAAAGAAAGAAAGGTACACCTGCAAAGTAGACATCAATCCAATACAGGAGCTCTGCTGTGAATTCTACATCTACAAAGTTATAATTTCTCAGTTTTTAACCTGAAACAGTCAGAAAGGTGATAGTTCTACTGTTTATTATTGAGATCACAGTGGTTGCTAGAGTGTTATTGTAGTGCATTCTATTATAAGTTTGTTATAATTTAACTGGCCATGAACGATGTGGCTAAACATTAGAAACATCTAAGAATATAATGCACAGCAATAAAACAAAAGCATGCAGTTTCTGATGCCATTTATTTTTTATGTAAATTAGGCCCCAAAAGAGCTCAACCAATATGGATAAAAAAATTATTGGTTTAGAACATCAACCAATTCACAGAACTTTATCATGGTGTACCATCAGTTTCCTATAAATTAACAATTTGTCCAGCTCAGTAATTTGACAGTAATGTGTTCTCTCATGTCACATGTTTGTTGTAGCAAATAGGGAAAAACATGGCCCAAATACAGATTCAATGGGCCTTTGAAACTGTATTTTCTCATCAACTCACCAAATATGCCTTCACCAGTTTTTCAGGGTCTTCATTCAAGTAGGTGCACAGAGACTTGATGACACAGGCTCTTCGGGTATGCATAGTATCATCCTGTGGGGTGTACATGATTTACTCAAACTTCAGTGGTGTCACAGCTAAAGAGTACTGTTTCGGAAGAAAATGCCAAACTGCATCCGTCTTTCCATCTGTATTGAGAATGACTATTACAGCCATTTATCAATACAAACCTTGGAGATGGCATCCATGATCTGTGTGATTTTTCTTTCCTGCTTGCCCGCCTTTTCTACTGAAGATCTCCATCAATCGTGGGGAGTACCGGTCAAGCTCAGCAAAGAATGTAGAAAATGGTACAGTAGAAATCCGCAAGAACTCCCTATCAATCTGAAGAAAAAAAAAACATTGATAATACATTTTTCAACTCTCATCATAACAGAAGAATAAAACAAAACATACCTATTCAATCATAACTTTTACTGCAATTTGTTAGGACACTTCAACTGTATCATAGATTTTACTTGACATTTTTTTGCATACTGTATTCATTAAGATTGGTAAGTTAGCATTATGTGGCATTTTGGAACTCCATGTTTGAAAAGATAGAAATGATTAGTTACAAAACGTTTAAAGTAATATTTTGCTGACACACATTAACAGTAGTTAATTTAGATAATAAAAACAGTCCCTCCGTTGGCACACTCAGCAAAAACTCAAAAGAGAAATAAAAAAAATAAAAATAAATAAAGCTCTTAACGTCAGCTAGACTGAAAAGAGCGACGAGAAGTGCACATTGTTTCAACATTAACTTCTGTTGTTTCGGATATAACCGATAGGCCAAGTTACGTACATGTACCCAGGGGTAACGTTATATCGTAAAAATGGCACATTATGTAGGTTATGTATTTAATAGTTAGACGTAGCTAACATTGAATTGTGACAGAAATGCACCAATTGTAGCGGATATATTACAGTTTTTCTCAATTGCTTAAACACTATAACCAGGCTTTTGAACTAAAATGTCAAAACCATAATGCCATTTATCAAAAAGCACACCCATTTCACTAAACTATAAACACTATTCCCTGTTTTGACACATGAGTCAGAATTGTTGAACTGTCACTGCAAAACTCTACACACAAATCCCTTTATATTTCATTGCCTAGACCATGTGGTCATTTAGAAAGCACTAGCATTCAATATTGTTCACTCAAGTCAGCATAGTTTCAGCTCAATTAGCACACAATTACCCAGGTGAAAACACTAAGAGTCACAATTTAACACACATCAATCAGAACTTTCAAGATACATAAAAGTGCCAGAGTCAGTTCATTTGAGTTTTGGAACAATGGATCCACAAAGAAATGAAGGAAGAGGTCGAGGAGGGAGCGGAAGAGGACGTGGTGAAGGAGGAGGAAGAGGACGTGGTGAAGGGGGAGGGAGAGGATGAGGACGTGGTGAAGGAGGAGGAAGAGGACGTGGTGAAGAAGGAGGGAGAGGAAGAGGACGTGGTGAAGGAGGAGGGAGAGGAAGAGGACGTGGTGAAGGGGGAGGAATAGGACGTGGTGAAGGAGGAGGGAGAGGAAGAGGACGTGGTGAAGGAGGAGGGAGAGGAAGAGGACGTGGTGAAGGAGGAGGGAGAGGAAGAGGACGTGGTGAAGGGGGAGGAATAGAACGTGGTGAAGGAGGAGGAATAGGACGTGGTGAAGGAGGAGGGAGAGGAAGAGGACGTGGTGAAGGAGGAGGGAGAGGAAGAGGACGTGGTGAAGGAGGAGGGAGAGGAAGAGGACGTGGTGAAGGGGGTGGAATAGAACGTGGTGAAGGAGGAGGATTAGGACGTGGTGAAGGAGGAGGGAGAGGAAGAGGATGTGGTGAAGAAGGAGGGAGAGGAAGAGGACGTGGTGAAGGAGGAGGGAGAGGAAGAGGACGTGGTGAAGGGGGAGGAATAGAACGTGGTGAAGGAGGAGGAATAGGACGTGGTGAAGGAGGAGGGAGAGGAAGAGGACGTGGTGAAGGAGGAGGGAGAGGAAGAGGACGTGGTGAAGGAGGAGGAATAGGACGTGGTGAAGGAGGAGGGAGAGGAAGAGGTCGTGGTGAAGGAGGAGGGAGAGGAGGAAGAAGAGGAAGAGGAGGACGTGGTGAAGGACGAGGTAGACTAGGTGGAGGTGGTGGTGGAGGAGTAGGTGGAAGGGCAAGGAGACAAGCAGTCTCGGATGAAATTAGAGCCACTTTAGTTGATCATGTCCTTGTCCATGGCATGACTATGAGGGAGGCTGGGCAACGAGTACAGCCTAATTTGAGTCGCTTCACCGTCGCCTCCATCATCAGAACTTTCAGGGAGGAAAACAGGTAGGTGTACTTACAGTAAGACTGCTCTGTACAGTAACTTGTGCTGCACTCTGTGCTTTGACATCACATCTACTGTTGCACTATGTAATATGTACTACTGTAATAAAGAAATGCATCAAATTGCCTCGCATAGAGATAGCTTCAGTATGTTTCCATTTTTTCCTGTAAAAAGGATGTGTGAGAGTTACAGTAATGAGTGCTTCTATTTTTTTAGGACACAGAGACGACCACCTGGTGGAGGCAGGCTAAGGCTTTTGTCTGAGGAGTAAGAGAGGGAGCTTGTAAACATGGTCATTGCCAATAATGTAATCCGCCTGCGATTCAAAGGAGAGTGATTGAGGATAATAATCATTTTCGAGGAATAAATGCCATCAGCCTCTCCACAATTGACCGCATCCTCCGAAAGCACCAGTTCCGGATGAAACCGGTATACCGCGTCCCTTTTGAACGAAACTCTGACAGAGTGAAAGACCAACGAGTGGAATATGTTCAGGTATGAATTTTGATATCGCATGAAGTATTGTGTACCATCAGAGTATAGCAGTTTATGCTGCCATGTGTGCCCTCTTGAACTGTGGTTCAGCATAGTGATTTACTCTACTGTGTTTCATGTGTTTTGCAGAGAATCTTTGAGATTGAAGGCTGGCCTGTTCCCCATGAAATTATCTTTGTGGATGAGGCTGGTTTCAACCTGACCAAAAGAAGGTGAAGGGGGAGGAACATAATTGGCCATCGGGCTATTGTAAATGTCCCTGGTCAGCGCGGAGGGAATGTCACTATGTGCGCAGCCATCAGCCAACGAGGGGTACTCCACCGCCATGCCATTTTAGAACCCTATAACACTGTGCTCCTCCTTGCTTTCCTTGACGGTCTAAGAGAGCATATGTTCCAGTTGGACCACAGGGAACCAGCACAACCAGACCACCCTCACAACGTTGTTGTTTGGGATAACGTCAGCTTCCATCGCGCTGCTCTGGTTCGAGACTGGTTTACCAATAACCAGAGATTTTCAAACATCTTTCTGCCTGCATACTCTCCCTTTCTAAACGCAATAGAGGAGTTTTTTTCGGCATGGCGGTGGAAAGTGTATGATCGAGAACCT
Source organism: Gila orcuttii (assembly GCA_026230005.1). NCBI lineage: Eukaryota > Metazoa > Chordata > Actinopteri > Cypriniformes > Leuciscidae > Gila > Gila orcuttii. The sequence continues at coordinate 46,264,382 of JAPDVR010000008.1, read as the reverse complement.
TATATGCGTGTTCACCTCCTCCAGTCCATGGAAGAAGCCTGCCTAGATGTATCAGTAGATGCGTGCCAGGGGTGGATCAGGCATGCAAGAGGATTTTACCCCCGCTGCCTGGCTAGGGCTAATATAGCCTGTGATGTGGATGAGATTCTCTGGCCTGACCCAGACCAAAGAAAGGAGGCTGAGGCGGAATAATCTTCTTTTTTTTTCTTTTTTTTTTCTGTTGTACTATGTAGTACATGAATGAATAAAAATGTGCCAATGTATCCATTGGTTGTGTCTTTTGTTCATCATGTGAAAAGGTTTGTGAGGAGGGGAACCACAAGTAACATAACTTACCAGTTTTGGAAATGTTGTTTTGACTTTATTGCACCAGTGTGTTAGACTATGTTGTAGTGTGTGTTATTTTGAGGGCTTGTGTGTCCTGTCTGAGGGCAAAGTTTGTTTTTTCAGCAAGAGTGAATGGTTTTGAGTGTAGAGCTTCATTTTGACCTGAAAATAGGTTGTTTGGGAAACTGGGTGAGACGTTATGGATTTGTGTTTACTGTTTTGAGAATACGAGGCATAGTTTCAAGAAACGTGTTTAAGCAATCGAGAAAAACTGTAATGTTAAGGTGAAACTCATATCGACGAAGACACATAATTGAACCCAACACATGTGCTTCAAGTCTGTGAAAATAAGCTTGCTTAAAAACATCGGAACAGTGTCTAATAGCTTATTTTTGATCTATAATCCAGCAGTACTAATAACAAACAGGTAAATATAAAGTACCTACCCCTCAATATCAAGGATGCAGAACGATGAGACCGCACAAAAAACTTCCAGTCACCTAGAGTGGAGTGGACCTGCGTGGCGCGTGCTCCCGAACTTCCCGCCGCAGTGCTGAGCATGCGCCGTGGCTCGCCAGAGAGAATTGTTGATATGAAGCGCCTCAGTCTCGTTGAATCAACAAGTGCTGATCTAATTCATTTAATTATTTCTTAATTTAGTTACAAACAACAAGAATAAATCATTTAACAGAAGTAAACTCGTTATATTCTTATCAGACATATTTGTATTTTGCAAATCCAGCAAGTGGCTAGTTGACTTTTTCGAGGGCACAATGAAGCTAACACCACTGGCAGAACTCAGGGTCCTGTTACACTGATGACGACCCCAAAAAGAGAATTCCTGAGAGATGTGACACTCACTTAATTCTTACTGAGAAGAAGTAAACTCTGTTAATCCTACATATTCTATATATATATAACAACTTGAAAAATGTATAAACATGTATCTAATTTTCACATCTCATGATTTTCCTTCTGATGTTGTTTTGGCCAATGTTTTCTTGTAAACTCTAATGGGTTAATGTTTCAGACTTTGCATACTATGGTTAACCAAAATTATGTGTGTTGCATGTTTGGTCTCTATAAACTCCAATCTTTGTGCCCCATTTGTTAATTTACATTACATTTTGCTAACTTTGTGACGCATGGGTATTATAAGAATCTTGAAGATTCTTTTTCTTGAACACCCAATGAAATTACAGATTCAAACGACCTTGCTCGAACACAAAGGGTCGCAAAATCTCCCTCCTAAGGGAGAACTTCTAATTGGCTCACACACCTCCAGAGGGTGTGACATCTTCACACTTTAAATCCGCTGAACACAAGATTAGCTATCTTGACCCTCTTGACCTTCTTGACTCTCTTTGCTCTTCGCGCTCTTAGCTTCTCTTAGCTCTCTCTTTCTCTTGGTCCTTCCTGAGAAGTCCTGATGTGAAGATGATGCTAAACTAGAAGTTTTCTAAGGACCCCCAAGCTTGTGCCAGGCTGCGGCCTTGTCTTTCCATTCACCAAAGATCCTCTGACTTCAACTGGTTCTCTCATCAAAACAACATCAGCAAAGATCAACTGGAGCCTCAACAAATTACATCAGGACAGTTTAATTCAAATGGGCGAGACATGCAAGTATCAAACTTAGTCTCATTATTTGATACATTGAGTATCCTTACCCCTTTTAAAGGACGTGTTAGAACTAAACTGATAGTTTGCTCAAGGCTGTTGATCTGCTGAATTTCAAACAATGCTATAACTTCTTGCTTTCCTGTATTCTTCTTCAGCTCTCTTTCCCTTGGTAAACTGTATGCATGTATGTATGTGTATGTTAGAGTAGTTTAAATGTTTAGTCTAGTTAATAAACTCTTGTTCATATCACATGTAAAGTTGTCCGTGCCTCAAGCTCATATCGGGAGTCACTAATCATATCGATCTTGACTACTTGCTCTTAGTAGTACTTAGTAAGAAAAAACATTTCCCATGCCCCGGAAATGTACATTTCTATTAATTAATTAATAACCAATATTGAGGGTTCACAGGTTGAACCGAGTAATTTGTTGTAATGTTAATGTAGCTACATCAAGTTAACCCGATTAACTGACACAAATATTCATAATCAATTATAACAAGTTATGATTGGTTATTAATATTTCATAAAGCTAATTTGCTACAGGATCTTGTGTTTCGTGACGTAACAGTTCTCCCCACTCAGTGAAACCCACTGAGAATCCTGTTGAATGTGCCCTAGTTATTGGCGATTCTATTACACGGAACGTGAAAATAGAGACACCAGCCACCATAGTCACATGTTTGCTGGGAGCCAGAGCGCCTGACATCAAAGCAAATTTTTTAAGTGCTGGCTAATGTATCTCACGACACAGAAGTCAGATAAATCCTAACACAAAGAGACTCTTTCACCTAGATATCATTATATAGAGACTAGGGGTTGAACAGACTAGTAGACTAGTCAACTTAAATGGTCTGCCATGACGCTTTAAGCTTGACGTCGACTAGTCGCTGATCATTCATGGCCTATAGAGGGCGCAACAGGAAAAGATATTTTTAAAGTCCACTTTTACAATGGACAAAATGACAAATAAATGGATACTCAGAGAGCGCTCCACAAGATATGTTTGATTATACCATCTGGATGCTCAAAATTGGTCAGGTGAATGCAAGTTTTACACAGCTTATTGTACTGGTAAGTTAATCTTCGTTCTAAACTGCTGCTGCATTACGCATACACACACAGACAGTAGCTCACACATCACGTGAAGATCACGTGCACACAGAATCATTCAGTAGTGCAGAAATGTATTATAAACTTTGTTCTGTGATTTATCATTAAAATAGCTTAGAAACTGAAAAGTTCTAGCATATTTCTTAGTGGCAGGTGCAATTCACACGCAAGCGCTCTCTCTCAAACTAATGCATTCATATAAATGTAATTTTTTGTGCAACTTAATCTATATCTGATTTAGAACAAGCAGAAATCTGTGAGAAATTCACAAAATGCATAGCTGATATATAAAATTGGATGAATAGTAATTTCCTACAACTTAATTCTGAAAAAAAATTCTAATTAGTAGACCAAAAATTTTACTCTGAAAACTGGTGCTAGACCAGTAGCTGAAATAACTACTGCGTTAGTGAGATAAATGTATTTTTTAGAAAGCACTGCTGCGTCAGTGAGACATGAAAGTTTAACTGGAGAACCTGAAGGGAAACCCATGCTGGGTGGGCTTGCAGCACTTGATTGGAGATATAGGGTGGAGGGGGAAATTTCTGAAATTGCGTAGATGAGGAGAGCAGGTGGGCAATTGACGAGCTTGTCTGTGTCACAAGTTTGAAATGATGTCTGTTTGGAAAGCATTTTGGAACCCATGCTTTTAAAAGAGATGGGAGTATTATTGTCGATGATGAAGAGGGGATTGAAAAGCGGAGGGAGAAATCTCTGCTGCGGCAGGGAAGTAACACAGTTTAATCAAAGGCTGTGCATGTTTCAGTAATGTAACAGGTGAGATATCAGGTGATACAGGCCATTTTAAGTATCCTCCTTCAACCTCTCGAAGCATTAGATGTTGTACTGTTGCTGTCTGTCTTGTCAAATTTGTTTTATTATAAACGAGCTTGCTAGCGGTGTAGGTACTGTCGGAAGAATTTGTCAATGAGATGAAGTGGTGTCTGCTGCTTATATAGTATACTCGTAATGATGATTGACAGGACTGAATGTTTAGGCTCCTCCCGAACCTACGTTTAGAACTTCATTTAAAAGTGTGTTATGTTTGTTAAACTTAGCTTCGCCAATAGAGGGCACCCTCAGCTTTACGCTAGGCTGTGGATTGGTCACTGACGCTAGAGTAAAAGAGCGCTCAGTACGGAATGAGTGAGCTCTGTGCTGCGTTCCAGTCCGCTTTTAGACACGCACTTGCGAACTTCCCTAAGCACTTCCCCTCGGGGGAATCCCTGCCGTCATTTTGAAGTGCGTTCCACTTCGTGAAGTGGACAAGGGAAATTTATATGGACAGACCCTCGCTCCCTCGATTTTGACGGAGGCAGCGAGTCTACTTCATATGTACACTTCAGGCAGCTCCATATACCACAATGCAACACGATTGTGACATCACCGCAGATCTCTAATCACCACCACCACAAACAACTCTATGATATATTAATTATGATTTTTCTTATTTAAAACAATCCAAACACATCTATATACATATGGATGCTGCATTAAACAAATTCTTAAAAGGAAAAAAATTAAAATAATAAATCGACTCCATAGCTGATTCCAAGTGATCAAGGGCTTAGGACGTTCCAATTCAGCCCACTGCAGTTTCCGCCAGTAGTGGGCACTCGTGCAACGTAAGCAATGACATACATCCGAGTGAACGAGACGAAGGGAATTTAGCGAGTGAAGGGCATGTCAATTTTGGACTGGAACGCAGCTCTGGTGTACACGCAACGGAGAGTGTTCCCAACATAACCTGTCTTTCAGAAATAAATGTGTTGCATCAAGGACGAGCACCACCTCATTTATAAAAAATGTGTAACAGTTTAAATCTAGACTAAAAACATTAAAATACGCATACCTATAGACTAAGCACGTAATACACATGTGCATGCCTTTTAGATTCATTACAAACAGGGTTCCCACTGAACACCAGATTCAAGGACGTTTTCAAATTCATACCCCAGCATATGGAGTGTCCTGAAAGACCTCTTACTCAACATTTTAACCCTCCTATTGCATTTCCATCTATTTTGACCCAGAAGAGGTACATAAATATTTCTACAAAAATACATAGTTTTTTAGTATGAAAAAAAGATTCTGGAAATGTGTTTTGAGGTTTTTTCATGTTCTGTCATGTTTTTCGTTTTCTTCAGTTATCTTTCTTACTTTTTTAAAAATTGAAAAGATATAAAATTCGGTAACGCTGCATTTTACAGTCCTGTTTCCCATGTACATACAATGTACTTATTATAGTAATTACAATAACTGGGTAATAACTAGGTACTAACCCTGAACCTACCCTAAACCTACTCTTAACCCATGTACTTACCTTATATTAAGCAGTACTTTCTAGGTAAGTACACTGTAAGTACTGTCCTGTAAAATGAAGCGTTTCCTAAAATTCTTACACTTCTGTGTTTGGGTTCGTTTCAACCCAGAATTAACTGTGACTTTACACATGAAATTATGCAGAATTTTTTTTGCATCAAACTGGTTTTAGTTGTAGTTCTTGTAAAATATTTAAATTTGAAAGAATTTCTAGATTTTTAAATTAACACACAACAAGTGGTTAAATGTAGTAATAACACAGTAAAACGTGTTAAAATAAAAAATGTGCACATTCACTCAATATGTTACTCATTAATAAATAAACTCAAGTCAAAATTATTTTGCCAATCACTTTTATTGTAGATCACATTATTTTCATTTTTGACCTAGATGAATGAAGCTGCTCAAACATGCAGCCTCTCAAAATTTCAATATTTTATGAAAAATATTTCATGACCATTTTAAACCTTGTACATGTGCAAATCTGCAACAAAAGAAAAAGAAATAAAAACATTGGAATTTCTATTACCGGTACTTATTTGTTTTTAAACAGTAAACATTTTTAACTGAGCTGTTTTTCCAGCTTTTCAAGCTTTTCAAGTTCCACTTTTTTCTCCTTAGCTCCATGTCTCAGGGAGTTTGATTTTGCTATGAGTAACTTGCCCTGTACCTTTAGCCTTCAAAGTATATTTGTCAGCTGATTTAACAAGAGCCTGCATGTGTTATGATGATGCAAGGAGATTAACCCAAATGCAGACAGTGTTCAATGAACACAAGGTTTATTGGTACAAAAACAGGAAAACAAAACCCACAAGGGGGCGAAACACGAACAGGACAAGGACTCTTAGGCTGACAAGACTAAACTATGACTTCACAATAAACAAACAATAATTGTAATAAATGCTCACAATGACAAGAATTCCACAAGGTACTCACAGGTATGATTTAGCAATGAACCGACACAAGACAGCAAACACAAGGGGATAAGTAGGGAACACTAATGACTAGGACAGGTGAAACTGACTAGACAATAATGACACGACGAGGATAACAAGGGGGCGGGGTAACGTAACGAGACAACACAAGCACATGGCCCAAAACAACAGACCATGCGCTTGTACACAAAACATGGGTCTGTCATGATCCTGCCACAAGACTAGGAAAAATCAAGGACATGATGGCAGAATCATGACAGAACCCCCACCTTAAGGAGCGGCTACCAGACACTCCTCAAGGGGACATCAAACACGGGACATGACAGACTGAGACAGTGACACAAACCAACAAAACATGACAAATAACAGCAAAGGAAAACATGAAAAAACAATAACAGGGTTGGGATGACATATCAAAAACAACATACAAGGCAAGGGAGGAGGAGGAAAAACAGAGTTCATGGGGGGTGGTCCAGGGTGGATAGGACGACTGGGGGTCTTGGGTCTTCGGGACGAGGGCTGAGGACGAGGAATTCGGGCAGACTTGGATGGGGACACATGAGGAAAAGTCCTTGGGGAAACAGTCCGGGGCTGAGAAGCGACGGGGGTGACCGGGGGAACAGCAGAAAACATGACAGGGGGTGTAGAAGGTGGCCGTGGGGAGGATAGACTCATATCTGATTCGGTATTAGCGTTTTCTGCAACCAACTCAGGAACAGCAATCCATGCAGCCGACTCAGGAACAGCAATCCGAACAGCCGACTCAGGAACAGCAATCCGTGCAGCCGACTCAGGAACAGCAATCCGTGCAGCCGACTCAGGAACAGCAATCCGTGCAGCTGACTCAGGAACAGCAATCCGTGCAGCCGACTCAGGAACAGCACTCTCAGACAATGAGAGTTTGGAAATAGATGACTTGACAGGGACTTCAAGGACCTTGACAAGACGGGACAAGTACTCTGATAGGGTTCTTGCAGCAATGACGACCGGCATCTCTTGATTAGCTGAAACGGAGCGCAAAACAGCCTCAGCAGCTGAATTGGCCGCTTCCCTCTCTGCAGCATTCACGACTGTAAGCTCGGGAACAGCCCTTACTGCTGCAGACTCTGGAGCCGCGCCCTCAGCAGCCGATTCAGGAACAGTACATTCGGTTGCAGCGGGCTCTGAGACAGCGCTTTCAGTTGCAGCGGGCTCAGGGACAGCGCCATCCGTAGTAGGCTCTGGGACAGCGCTTGCAGCAGTGGGCTCGGGGGGCTCAGGGACAGCGCTTGCAGCAGCGGGCTCAGGACCAAGCAGAAATGAAGGATGGGAGGCTCCCTTCCTCCTCCTCTTCCTCCTAGGTTGCGGTGCAGATGCCGTTGGCGGACTGGTGAGTGGTTGGGGAACCATGGCGGGATCTGTGTCTGGGGTTAGAAGATCAGTCTCTAGGAGGGCTGATCCCGTCACGGAGGACTCTGATGCTGACTCCCAAGAGGTCCGTCTCCCTCGCTTGCTGAGTAGACCTTCGGGTCCGGATGAGGGATGTAAGATGTGCATACTGCAGAATAATTTCATCACAGTCCTGTTAATTGACCCTCCCTTGATCTACCAGATAGGCAAGGGTTCTTCTTAGCATGCCCTTCAACTGGTCTGTTTCTTTTTCATATGTCATCTTCACAAGATCTAAGAAGCCCATATTTTTCACCAAGATGTATTTCAAGGGAGACTTCTGTTGAAGTTTGTAAACCATAGCAACTAGACCATCTCTGCAGGACCACCTGAAATCCATAAGGGTGCTTGCAACAACCTTTTGCATTGCCCTCAACTCCTTTAGGATTCTTTTGGTGACAATTCCCAAGGTCGACGCATGAGCAGTCCATGTAATTTGTTGGCAATTTAATGTCAACATCCAGGAGATTTTTCACAGACTTGGCTTCCTGCATGAGCTCTGGTTTGATGAATCTACACATTAGATTCTTCAACATCGTGTGAAGATCTGCAGCTAGAAATGGGACCATTGATTTATCTGTCTGGTACGTTGTCAGGAATGGGGTGACAGTCACAGATAAAGCAAAATAATAAAGCAAAATTTATCTGTGATTCTTCAGTGTTTGACAGACTTCATCAAATGACTTGGTGTCAGGATTTGGTGTTTTTCTCCCTCAAAAAGCACTCACATATGTGGCCAAGTTTGGCAAGATCTGCATGCTCTCTCCAAGACAGGAGCATTTTCTACCCATCTTGTTAGGCAGAATGATAATGGTAGAAGACTGGCTTGTGCATCAGTGAATTTAATATATTCCTTTTGACGGGCAGGGCAATATTGTAGGAGCTGGTATATGGCACATAGGAAACCATCGACCCTCAAACCTGTTGATCTGTGATCTGTTGTGTCTGAACCTGATCACCATTCCAAAATCGTACATGAAAGTCATACTGTTTTGATTGTGACATCCGGTTGAGAGACTCATCGAAGAGCAACATCTCCAGATTCGAGTTTGTTGGCGAGCAGACCTTTGAAATGGGGAGCTAAACCATAAGTGCATATGTAGACGCACTTTGTCTGGCCACATGAAAAGCTCTTTGCAATTTCACTATCAGGGAACATTTCAGAGAAAAGCTGACCTGTAGAAATAAAATAAAAAAACATTATCCTTTGTGACGCTGACAATTTGCGATTATCTCTGTGTCCCAAGAGTTGAGGCTAAATTTGAGGGGCATATGATTTTTTTAAAATACAATGAGGAGAGAGGGCTGATAGAACGTACGAGCGAGTAACACAAGTTGTAACGAGAGTTAATTTGTAGCTTTCTTATCCCTAATTTTAACAATTATTCCACACTAGTTTTAGTTTTCCCTTTTTATGCAACCCAGTCTCACGGCAGTTCGTGAATTTACCTATTTTCGTAACTCCAGCACGTTTTTTAAACTAATGCATTTCAATTGGGTGCATCTTTCGTGCAACAGCACGATTCTTTCTGCCGTTATTTTCGTAACTCCAGCACGTTTTTTAAACTCGGGAGAAACAGGTCGGGTTCTGTTTCTCTCGTGCCCCATATTGACAAACACCCCAAACACCGGAGCACCGGAGCTCATCGCGCCCACTCTAGTCAATGCCTGTGTTTACACCAGCCGCGACGCGGCGGTTCAGAAGCATCCCAGAAGCGGCTCTCCGCATCGCTTCACTAAAGAGGTGTGCTACGTCTATTATCAACGGACGCCGCGTCCAAGCCGCACCGTAAATACAAAATAACAGTAAATAAACACTGTAAATTTTTAAATAAACACCCTGTTAAGACTCCCAATTGTATTGCACACCAATATATCCTTGGTAGAAACCATAGACTGTAAGGTAGAAACCCAAAAATCAAGAAAAATCACATCGGACAGGCAAATCACATGGTCTCGCGCATCCAGTCGCGTTGCTTCTGAAATGCTCCTGGTGTGAGTTGGCACCGCGTGGAGGACAGAATAAAATCTTGTCGGAGCCGTAATGCACTGCAGACGTGTGCAGTGTACAAAAGGGGTAAAGTCGAGAACAGTTCAGACGGTTCTCGTTTATAGTTATCTTATTCATAAGTGTTTAGAAAAACCCTGCACGAACGCTCAGTCACATAATCATCATTCAGATCACCGCTAGGGGGGCTTGAGATTATCATAGGGGGGGCTAAGCCCCCCCAAGCCCCCCCTTGACGCCGGGCCTGACCCTGCAGCGTTGAAATTTGACGTCTTGGGTCAGCACGATCCCAAAAAAAAAAAATATTCAGGGCGAGTCAAATGGCTACCACTAGATCATTTTTATCTGGCCCTCCAACTGGTTTTTGATGTTTAAAAACCCTTGCAATCTGATTACAAAGTGCCCTCTGCGCAAAGGTTTAGCGCGTAAATTAACGGTGAGTTTAACAACGCACACGATTTGCAACCGCATTCAGCGGTGAGTTTAACAACACTCAACTGCAGGTAAACCTTAAATCAGAGGTGAGTTTGACCTAACCAACGTTCAACTGCAGGTAAAACGGCATTAAGGTGAGTTTAACAACGTTCCAAGGCGCGTGCAAGTAACGTTAATATAAGCAGTTAAAGCATTTTCTTGTCGCTGACTGCTTTAAGCATGCTCCATAACGTATTTTTATCGGAGGTTTGCTGATTTTAATAAATATATATCTTTTGCTACGATTGTGTTCAATTAATCAGTTTCATTTGTATTTTTTATTATTATTAAATCTTCTAATTAATAACGCTGACGTCACCGTATGGGTCGATCGATCCCAAGGTCCATTGCGATTTTCCACTCGGTAAGTAGAAGAGTTAATTAATAGAGATGGATACTATTCTTACATGTACACATCAAAAACTGTTGAATTAGGACAAGAAGTTGTGTTTAGAAACTTTGTAAGGTGGCCATTTCATTCTTATGACGATAAATGATTGAAGACGTTATAGTTTTCTGCACCACAATACGATTTTTGCAGGCTAGCAAAGTTAGCTAACGTTAATTGAATTCCAGTTCATTTTTGTCGCATATAATCATGTAACGTTAGGCTAAGGTAGCCTACAATCATAGGGGAATATAAGATTTTCAGTATTACATTAGCCCACAATTATTATCCAACATTATAAATGTTCAGAATGAAGAACGGTGTTGCCAGATTGGTTAACGTTAGTTTTACAGCCTAACGTATCATTGTTAAAAATCCACGCAAAATTATATAATAAACTATACAAATTCATAACTACTATTGTGGCGAAATACAATTTTTCAATATGGAAAAAAAGCTGCTGACATTAAAAAAGGTATATTTAGCTCTGTGCATAAGTCACAAAAATGTTATATTTTATCCATCAAGTCATTTCATTGTTTCTGTCCCATTAACTCCCTCCTCTTAATCAAGTGTTTTTTTTTTTGTTTTTTTTAGATTCTTCCAACGTTACTCACATACTAGTAGATTACCAGTACACCACCACAACCAAAGACCCTTTTAAGCGCCAACCTCTCTGGATTTGTTCACTGTTTGTCTTTCAGTCTGTCTCTCATTTTTGTCTGTTTCTCTTATCTCTGTCTGTCCATCTCTATGTCTGTCCTTCTTTTTCTGTCTTCCCCTCGTTTCTGTGATGACAACTACACGTGCCACCGATTGTCAAGATGACAATTACATGGAGGGGAGATGGGTGGCTCTTGAAATGAGCTTAGAACATGGTCTGACTGAAGCCAGGGTAGGTGTTTTTTAGGCGTTTAATTTTTTTAAAATGAATTTTCAGATGCAATGAAGTAGAGTGCCTACATTGGGTCCTAGTCCTATTCTATGTATTAATACGTACATACAAAAAAATCCATTGAACCTTAATGGTCGAAGTAATATTTAGGCTATAATAATCACTCTGTAGACTATTATATGAGCCTAGGTACCTCAGACTCATTCAGTCTGTGATTGTATCTAGCTGCTCTCAATTGTCAAACATTTTTATGAAATGGGTAGAGTTGATTTTTACTTTTGAACTCCTTGGTCCAGCCAAACTGAATGCATTGATCAAGGATTCTTTCTTGAAATTGTTTTTCCACCTTAAAATATATAGGGTATAAATTTAATGATAAGAGGTTGTTTTTTTTCATATCCATTGCATCTTTTGTTAAAAATATATTTAACAGCCTAATCATGATTTTCACTTCAACCACCAGAAAGAATCCGAGGAGCAGAGGCAAGTTACCCCTCCGCCAATCCCAAAAAGGGTGTGTTTAGGGCGTGGCAAGCCAAGGGGGAGGCGTGGAGGGCGGCCCAAAGCCTCAGCTACCGGTGATAATAATAATAGTAATTGGTTACACATCATTGTCAAGAAATCAAGTTGTGTTGGTGCTCTAACTTGGTTTTATTTCTCTGTGTGCTGTTGTAGTTACACACAAGCAGATCGGGAACTACCTGCTCACTGAAGATCTTCCTGCAGCCAGTCTTGATCCTCAAGTGGAATTTGGTAAAATACGGTCAAATACATTTTAATTATTTTTAGGTAATTTTCTGAGGCAGTTCTGAAAGCAGAGTTCACCCAAATCCTGGATTCATGTAAAATTCTGGCATAAAATGTTAAAACTAGAAAGCTTGCCTGACCTCCCTTGCCTAGTTAAGTCCTGCTAAGGCATGAATTGGCCTGTGGCGGTATCGGGCGTGGCTTAGCAAAGGGTCAGTTGTACCCACATCAACTGCTTATAAATTATCAAAGCCACAAATTATGTCCACAATGGCCTGAGTCCTATTTTTGAACCACTTTTTTGTTGTTTCAATCAATTTAGTATTTTCAATTTTGTCCCAATGGAATTACGTCTCAATTTTCACGTTCATACAATTTACCCTGATACATGTTTCAAAGTATGCTGAATTTGGCCCTAGACTGTTGGAAAGTTGATTTGGAAAAGTTCTGAAATGTATGTTACTGAAAGCATTGCTATTTACCCATTTTTATGAAATCATGGGTCTGCGTAGAAATGGTCCTTTGTCAATTAAATACATTTTCTGTCTTTGCAGAAAAAAACATGGAGAGCCTCTCTGCTATGTCTGACTCCCCTGAAATCCAGAGGGCATCATCATCATGGGCTTTCAGGCAGCAGCAAGCCTCACAAAGATGGAAGGAGGCAAGGCCATTCCACCTTAAATGCCTCATCCAAACTCAGGATGTTGGCCAACTGTTTTGTAGCCATTGCTGCAAGCCTGCAGTTGTTAGGTGAGATCTCATTAATGTTCTTTCATACTTTAAAGGTTTTTAGAGTGTCTACATGTATCGGATAAACTGCATGTTTATGGTGGAGTCAGGGCTGTTTTAAAGAGTTGGTGACTATATTGGTTCATTGATTTCATTCCTAGATGCAGAGATTGTCTGCCAGACCAGTGGTTCTGTGAAACCTGTGATTGCAAGACTCACAGAAGATGGCCACTCCACGATAGGGAGTCAGTCCTTGAGCGCTTTTTTAAAGCTATTCCCCCATCCAAATATTTTGTTAGAGGGGAGGGAGGATACAGCTCACACGACCAAGGTAGGTAATTGCAAAACTCTTTTGTACTCTTATCTAATAAATCTAGTAGGCTAATTTTGTGTTTATCTTTCCTTTGCTAGCTTGTATTTTGCCAACGGTGAGAGTGACTCAAAAATGTCCCTGTGATGTCCCCAGCATAACTGTGTCACCTGGCAAAGCGGTCATTTTAATTTCCATCAATGGTAATATTTCAAAACTCTGATCTTTTTTCAATATTCAGCTGTTTCCCCCTTTTTTGCCTTTACTTTGCAATGAAAAATAATAGTACTTTAAAAATGACAGAATACATCTTGTCATTATGATAAACCAAAAAATAAATACTTATTTGAACTATGCTGGTGTGATTCTACTCAAGATGGCTACGTCTTGAGTAGAATCACACCAGCATAGTTGTGTCTTAAGGTGTGCCAGCTGATTTTCTCTAAAAACTTGCATGCCAAACATGCCAGCAGCAGTGGGCTCCAGAGTTCATGGACCTCATAAACAGTGGATACTGGCCAGCTTCCACCAGCTCTTCCACTTTGTATTCCCTCAACCTTTTCAGCAGTGTGAGGGAACTAAAAGTCATCGCTACGGCACTGTCCAGACAAGCCTTGGCAAAGCTGCTGGAGCACCGTACAAAGTGTGGTGGGCGGGTAAGTGTTCACCATATTATAGAATTCTTTACCATATGTAGACATCTCCAAAGTAACATTTAATATAATGCATCTTTCAGTCAGGACCAGTGTGCGGGGACACCCTGCAGCGCAGCTTCCTCGAATTTTCATATTGTGCTTTTGAGGAAGACAGCATGTCCTGCGGTGCACCTTTCACCTGCCCCTCTTGCACCCCAGACATGCTGGCAATCTCTGTGGATGGCAACAGGAAGCTATACCGGTTTCTCAGAAGCAGAAGGTGATATTTTTTTCTTCCAGTATAGACTGATCTGGATTTTTTTATATTCAATATTCAGCATGGATTAATGTTCTGTTTGGTTTCTTCCTCAGCTCCGACTCTTCGTTTTTTGAAGGAGCATTTATTGCAGAAGACACATCTGTGTCAACATTTGTTGATGTCTTGCATAAAGCTGTGAAACAGGCAGGTTTCAAATTATTTCTTAAAATCAATTAGAATGCTTTTACAGCCCAGATTGTGTGAAAAAAACTGCCCTCAGCTTCAAATTACAAGTATATACAGTGTGTTTATAGTGTGTTTCATTTACATCACAGCTACCTGGACAAGGCAGATGTGGCAGCTCCTCGTGGACAGCAGCGAAGGAGACTTCTAGGAGGACCTTCAAGTTGGACGAAGAGGGCATGGAGGTTGCGGTGTGTCGGCATGGTTTCCTCCTTAAAGCGCTCAATATGTTCAGAGGTGAGATTAATAAATGTTTTGCTGTTAAATGTAACTTTATATTGTTATTTGTATGCAGCTTATACCCCTGCTTGGTTGAGTTTCCCATTATGATGTTCTCTTCAGAATGTACTGTAATATTTTTTATATCCCTAGGTGAAATCTTTGCCTACCCAATGTATCTGCACAAGGAGTTGATGAGTTTAAAGCCAAGGTTTATCGCCATGGATGTAATGTGTAAATACTGGCCATATTTACACAAATCCGCAAACATCCTTCCTGATCTCCAGGGGCTAACATCAACCAGGCCTTTCCTAAGCGTCATGCACGCTACAGCACATTCCTCTAAGTGTGAGGTATGTTCAGTGTTTATTATGCTTAACTATCATCGGAAAATAAGTCCCTCTGCTGCGTGTCAGGGTCCGGTTCGCCTTGTCGTTACTTATTATTCGATATGATCGGCGGACATTACATTATCCCTTACATGCCTTCTTCTAGATTACATGGAGTGGCAAAAATCAAGAATTATCATGATTCAGTACTAGTATTTATTTGAGATACATTATGTTTTTTTATTAATCGAGCAGCAGAAAAATATTCTTTTTATTAGTCGTCCAATTAGTCGTTAGATTAGTCAACTAATCGATAAAATAATCGCCCAACTAATCGTTTAGTTAATATTCGTCTACCCCAGCCCTATTACTTACATTTACGAGTCATTAAATCATGTTTAATTTGGACTTCTCTGTGCATGCTCTTTGAGGAAGTTACCATAGACCTGCATTATATGACTGACAGACAAGAACAGTTTGACCTAAAAATATCAAAATTTAAACTACTGTGGAAACAAAGACACCTACATCTTGGATGCCCTTGAGGTAAGCTAAAACATGCCCAAAATTAATTTCAAAGTGAACTATCCCTTTAATTTTTCTAGCTGACTGACGGGTTTATGGTCACGTGTGGTTTTTCTGAGGTAAATGACAATACATGACATTGATTACAAGCGGTTTAACTGAGTCTTTCCACGGTTGAAACACTGATTGAGCAAATCAATGTGACATGATACAGATTTCGATAAGTTGTACTCTCTCTTTTAACACACGTTCAGATGCTCATTCATGTTTATTTCGCGCTGTAACTGGTATTATTAAGCCGGAAGAGAGATCAAAGCGCTCCGCGCTGCTGCTTCTCTTGAGCTGCGCCAGAGCGATCTCACGCCACAGCGCCAAAACGGTATTTATGTAGTAACACTTTACTTGAAGGGGTGTGCATAAGACTGACATGACACCTTCATAATCATGACATGGCAGATGTCATAAATATGAAGGATGTCTTATGCATGTTTATGACAACTGTCATTAAGTGTCATTCGCTCAATTATGACATTTTTAATGCAAATATGACATTGTTTGAGATGTCTTTGTTATGACAACTTGACATACCCCCAATACATCATAACCTGTCAGTGTCTTTGTCATGACAACTTGACATTATCAAGACAACATAAATTGTCATAAACATGACATAGCAGATTAATTATCAAACGGTCACCACTTAGCTTTATGGGTTAACATATGGGTTAACCAACTGTCATGTGGTTGTTTTTTTACATTGGCTGTCATGAGGCATTATAACTGTGTCATGAATGTTTTTCTTGACCTCAACTACAGTGGTACAAATTTAATTTGTCATAATTTTATAATGGCTTCATGACAGCCAATGTCAAAACCAACCACATGACAGTTTAATGAAATGTTAACCCATAAAGCTAAGTGGTTTCTTAAGTTTGATAATTAATCTGCTATGTCATGTTTATGACATATTTATGACAGGTTGTGTTGTCTTAGTAATATCAAGTTGTCATAACAAAGACATCTCACACAATGTCATATTTGCATTAAAAATTTCATAATTGAGCGAATGACACTTAAATGACAGTTGCCATAAACATGCATAAAACCCCCTTATATTCATGACGTGTCATGTCATGGTTATGACGGTGTCATGTCAGTCTTATGCACACCCCTTCAAGTAAAGTGTTACCGGACAAAGATTATTGCGATTTTTTGGATGCACGCTACAATGTTCCATTCATTCAAATGAAACAGGATGACTAATCGATTCTTGAGATTTAAGAATCGATATCGGTTCATAAAAATGAGAATCGATTAATATCGAGAAATCGATATTTATTACCTAGCCCTAGTTATTATTACTGTAATCAGTATTGCTCTATTTGGGGAATGTATACAGTACATGAGTTTCAGTAATGATTTCAAATGTTCCTTAATGTAAATACAGTACCATCTTGATATTTCTACAGATTGTGCATATAATCCATTTTTGTTGCTGTTGTTTCTTTGTTGTTTTTTTCCTCTTTTACATTGTACTATTGTGAAATTAAATAAAAACTAAGCCTTTAAAAATATTTTTAATTCAATGTATTTGTTTTGTAGACAAGCTATAGGGGCCTCCATGTAGCATCTCTGAAGTCGCCACTTTAGGAACCACTGACTTAGACTTATGTGATTGAATGTTGTCCTATAAATGTTCAAGTTGATTTAAGCCAACTATACAACATATAACACGTCGGCAGCGAAAAACAGAAGCTATTTATGCCATCTCATAGTCCACAGGCCTCATTCAGCTCAATCTCTTATAACCATTAGAGCCCGACGATATGGATTTTTGGGGGCCGATGCCGATACCGATAAAAAAAGCCAGATACCAATATATATGGGCCGATATTATTTATGTGTATATTATAATACAGTAGCAATATTATGTATGTGTATTATAGTACAGTACCAGTCAAAAGTTTGGACACACTTTCCTATTGGTGTGTACAAACTTTTGATGGGTACTGTATCCACCTTATTCCTGACGAGCTTACTGCGTTTTGAATTATGGGTGGCACTTCCGGTTTGGGGAACTTCCATTCAAAAAGACTGAAACGAATCATTTCAAATCATTTTGGCCTTTACAAGATTTCCCAACAAATAAAGCTGATCCGTCAGTTTGACTGGATGAGCTGTCAATTTCCCTTCATGATTTATTTTCAGACATCATGAGAATAACGTTATACTTGGTATTTTAACGTGACTTGTTATAACAAGAATAGGCCTACGCAGGAGCTCTTTTCAGTCGCTGCTTTCTTTTCCTCATGATTCTTTTCTTTTTTCCCTTTGCAATCCGCTGTAAAAGTATGAAAAAGGACAACATATACTGCACATTTGTGGTCTGTTCTTCCGAATTTATTTTACGATATATTTCATTAATAATTCACTGGAATGCACAAAGAATCTCGTTAATTCTCCTCAAATCCTCACGTCTCTTTCCAGGTTTGTTTTCACAGGTAAATGCAATTTATAATCTGTCAAAAGGACGGAAACCACTTTGAAATAGTATCACGTAATGCTGAAGTTATGAATATTTTTGATTAAGGCAACATACATTACATAATAGCCTACAGATATTAGCCTATACAGTGGGGCTTTTGTGGTTATTTGGTCTGTTGAAAGTACCTTGATGCTTTTACACTTTTAAATGTCCTTTTAATGTTCGATTGTTGAAGGGTGAGTAGATTAATGTCATCTCATTGTGACACTTTTTTAACGTATTGCGTTCATAGAGCGATCCTTTCACTGATTGTTTACAGCTTAACGGAAGTTACACCCATAATTCGCGCAAAGCGTCATGAGGTGCAGGGATAAGGTGGATATAGAATACACAGTATAAACAGAATAAATATATAAACACATGTTTTGCAATGATCACTCAAATGTGGTGATCAAACACTTGTGTGACAAAGATATGTAATGGAGGCATGGGGAATGATAGAATGAGAAGATACATTTGAGCTGTAACCAAACTAGTTTGCATTGAATGTTATATTGTATTATATTATAAATACTGTTGCATAATCTTCACTAATGACTTTGTCTTTTAATTTATCAATAAATATATCAAAAGTGTCACTGACAAAACCTTATTATCTTCTATTTTTAGTCTTAATTCCTCTAATCTCTACCAGTGGAGGAAGAACTCAGATCTTTTTACTAAAGTAAAATTAATAATATAATGAAAACGTTTTTAATTACATAGTACTTTTATACTATTTTTAAATAAGTAGTAAGCAAAATGTACTAAACGTGAAACAAAGTGTTATAATTATATAAATTATTGGAATATTGCTTGATGTTGTAATGTAGCGTTATAGGCAGAATGAGCTTTTACACTGTCTACACCGGACGCGGCCGTTATTGCTCGCATCGCAACAGCTGTTTACCCTAGACGCGAAAAAGCGCCCGTTACAAAGCAGAATGGGGCATCAGTTTACTGTCGGAGATTTGTCACTCGCGCAACGCATTTTAATCAAAGTTTCATCAACCAATTGCCTGGATTTAATAAATAAGAAGTAAATATAGCAGACAATATAATCAGGACTTCTCAGCTGCGCGCTTTCCCTAGTCATCACAAGCACACAATACGTGACAGAGGCTGCAGCAGAGAAATCAATTCTGTGAATTACACTGCGCAAATCAAAAGTAATAGGCTATTACCAACCGGATGAAGAAGGGTTGGCTCTCAATAGAACATAAAATAGTCCTATTCATTTTATTTTATTTTTCGTGTTCGCATTTATGAGGAAAAAAACAATCTTACGGACTGACAAGCTCTGAAAGCGGCACTAAAGTGCTTTAAAACTTTCACAAAGACCTCCAACAAGCACAAAGCCTTTCATTAAAGTGAATTTCGTTTTGTATTAATTGTATCTTAATTTTAATCAATGTTTCATCAACCAATTGCCTGGATTTAATAAATAAGAAGTAAATATAGCAGACAATAGATAATCTCGACACGGAGGCGCCGGCGCGTGAACTGCAACTCGTCTCATAAATAGACCTGAGAAATATATCTATATTGAAATGTCTACTTTTAAACAGAGCAATTCAAAACGAAAGACAGACTGCTCTCTGCATTTCTCTCTGGCGTGTTCACTGAAGATCGCGAGTCAGCGCCGTCAACTTTGCAGCGACACTGACTGAAAACACTTGTTTATTAATAAACAATTAAAATGTCTCCTTGCTATATTTGATGTATTCACAATCATTACTTTTGCCAGTTCTTTGTGACAGCTGTAATGGAAATTTTACATTTAGCGTGTTTTCTACTTTTAGATGTGTTCTTTTATCTTTTAGATGTGTGCAACTTTTATTAACATTGAGGATTTATGTACTAATAAGCATTTAAAGGAAGATGTTCATATAAGCAAAAGGACATTATTAAAGATATAATCAAGCTGTTAGAAATGCATAAGTTAAAATAAGCTTTCTGGAACAACATGTATGTGAGACAAAAACCCAAGTAGAAAAGGGACTATGTGTACTCCAAGTGACCTATTGGGTACTTCAAGTGTGAAATGTATGTGTGCAGCTTTTAATCAAACCAGAGATAGGCAAAAAGTGTGAATTCGAACAGTAGCTAAAAACAGGAAATCTTAACGAAGATGTCATTGTTCTGTCTAGACCAGGGATCACCAACCCTGCTCCTGGAGAGCTACTGTCCTGCAGACTTCAGTTCCAACCCTGTTCCAACACACATGCATGTAATTATCAAGTAACCCTGAACAGCTTGATTAGCTGGTCCAGGTGTGTTTGATTGGGGTTGGAGCTAAAATCTGCAGGATAGTAGCTCTCCAGGAGCAGGGTTGGTGACCCCTGGTCTAGACAAATTTATGTCCAACAAGAGATCTTGAACAAACACGTTTCCTTTTAAGGTTACAGAGGCAATCTTCTGAAACAGATGCAGCCTACTCAGGATGTGTTAGGGTATATAACCTGGTGAAAGGGATCAGCCCTTCGCCCTTCTCATATAGATGCTGTCTGTATGTGAATGCCAATTCAATTTTACTTCTTGCAAGAAATAAAACATTTGATACTTTGACTTTTCCAAGGTTTCCACTTGTCTCCTTCCTCCTAACTTTTCGAATAGAATTATTTCCACGACACAGCTTCAAGGGCGTAGGTTTAGGGGGGGACGCTAGGTACTAGTCCCAATCAATATTTTGCGATGACAAATTTGTCCCCACCAATATTTAGCAAGCTCCTTTGAACTGCTATTTTGATATTTGCGCTGCATTTGGATCTTTGCGCTGCTATTTGGATCGATTCCAACGGCCAGGACGACAACAGTACAAGATACGCCGTAATTTGATTGGCAGGCTACACGCGCGGGCCGGGACTACTTTTTGTGCTTGCACTCACTGGCAGCGAGCGGGTGGTGTGTGCGTGTGTGTGTGTGTGTGCGCGTGACGACGCCGACGGTAAGTTACCAGGGCTGTCTCTCTGCCTGCCATATACAAAGGCCAGAGTAAAACATTTTAATATTCCGTTTTCCTTTTTGTACTTTGTAGATCAGCTATGTCACCCAAGAAGAAGAAAGGGGACATACGAAGCTTTTTCATAAAGCAGAGTGTAAGTAGGCAAAATAACTAGCCACACAAATAACTAGCAGTAGTAGTGACTGACCAGGCTTTCAAATGCAGTTCTCTTACGAGAGTATCTCTCGTACTGCGTAATAGCTTACGCTAGGGGAAAAACTCTTTTCCGCGAGATATTGAAGCCAAAAATTATCCTTAATTTTTTATTAATGTAAAACGCTTTGCAGCAGCAAGCAAACATAGGCGAAACAGCTCGCGCGCCTATTGGTTGCTCTGCAGCAAATGCAGCAGCCTATCGAGAGAGACTCTGCGTGACGTAATGACCAATGGGGGCAATTCGCGCCCATATCGTCACGTTCCGCCAGAAGGGGCGTGGTCTCGCCCTATAAATATGCTCGTTAGGCTGATACAAGCTGATTTTTACCTCTTCAGCGAAGCACACGCATCGCTGGATCCGGAGTGAGAAGCCGCGCCGTCGAAGCAAGCTTTTCAGCGGGACGAGCTCTGGAGTCGCTGGCCTCGCCGCCTTCAACTGCCGTACCTGCTGCGCTTTCCGGCGTTATATATCCTTTCACACTCTGTGTATTTCTCTGTTGAGAAGTGTTTGTTCGCTTACTTGACGCGACTTACACTTCTCTCTCAAAAGAGCAGCGTCTTTTTAAAGATGCCTTCCTGTGGCTCGTGCCGCGCCCCGCTCAGCGATGGAGACCGACACGTCATCTGTGTTTCCTGCCTGGGTGAGGATCACGCGGCTATCGCGCTCGCTGACGGCGGATGCCCTCATTGCGAGCTTTTGTCCATGGTGACTCTGAGGACGCTTCTGGCATCATTCTCCGAGCCTTCACCGCAGCCCGCCGTGGTGCCGCGCCGCAAGAAGCGCCGCGCCCAGCGCGCTCCCGAGCTTTCTCCAGCCCGCCAAAGCTCGCCGGTTCGCCCGCCAGCTTCGCCGGCTTCGCTCGAGTCGCTCACTGACGGACAACGGCCGCCGCCTGCCGCCGCGTCCATCCACGAGCTTGACGAACCCTCCGAGGCGTGTTCTCTTCTGGCGTCCGATAGTGAGGATTGGGCGAGCTCTGTGGATCTCCCCTCCGCTAGCGTTTCCCGCCAGACCACTGGTAAGAGAGCCGGCATTGAGACTGAGCTGATGCGTCTGCTCTCTCAGGCCGTTGAAAGCATCGGCCTCGATTGGGAGGCGCCCGCGCAGCCGCCGCGCAACAGAATGGACGGACGCTTTCTCGGAAATGACGAGGCTCCGACGAAATCGCGGCCCGCGCCCTTCCTCCCGGAACTTCACGAGGAAGTGACGAAATCGTGGAACGCCCCCTTCTCCGCCAGGCTGCGTACCTCTGCTTCTGCTGCCTTCTCCTCTGTGGATGGCGCGAAGGAAAGAGGATACCTTTCTGTTCCTCCTGTGGAACCAGCTGTAGCGTCTCATCTCTGCCCGCCCTCCGCTGGACGGCGCGCGCACACGACGCTTCCTTCTAAAGCCTGCCGAGTGACGTCATCCATGCACGGTCGCGCTTACACCGCCGCCGGGCAAGCAGTTTCAGCGCTGCACACTATGGCTATCCTGCAGATTTTCCAGGCCGACCTTCTCCTTAAACTGGACGAGGAAGGACCCGGAGCGATCTGCGTGGCGGACCTGAGAAGCGCTACAGACCTCGCTCTTCGCGCTACTAAAGCCGCTGCACAGGCCATAGGACGAAACATGGCCTCTCTCACCGTGGCTGAGAGACACTTATGGTTGACGCTGTCTGAGATGACGGAAGCCGAGCGCTCTGTGTTCCTCGACGCGCCCATTTCCCAAGCGGGCCTTTTCGGATCTGCCGTCACAGACTTTGCGGACAGATTCATGGAGGTACAAAAAACTTCGCAGGCCATGAAGCACTTCCTTCCGAAGCGCTCGAGCTCCGCTGCAGGTCGCTCTAAACCGCCGCCTGCTCGCAGCTCTCAGCCGCAGCCTGCACCGCCCGCCGCCGCCGCTTCACAGCGCCGCCACGCCCGAGACCAAAGACCGCGCTCTCGCTCTGCTGGACGCCGCCCCCCTCAGCGCGGGCCCCGGCCGAGGATTGAGATCAAGCCCGAGGCCTCAAAATCTTCCTAGCCATTCTAGGAAAACGACGGTGTTCAAATCCCGCTGCGGCCGGATTTTCACTGAAACTTCTCGCTCGGTCAGTTCCAAACATCGCGACTGTCCCAGTGTATTTCGCAGAGAGTCAGCCGGTGTCACAGCCCGTTTGCCTGCGCACAAAAGCCGTTCTTACGGCTACCCAGATAAATCCAATAAAGAGTGCATTTTCTGGTGTTCCGGCCACGGCCGAAGGTGTTATGAGTGTTGTAAGAATGCCCACCCAGTGCCCATTCCCACACACAAACACAGCCCGCCACGGTGCAGGGCTAGCACAAATAAAACCGACTCCGGTCGATTGTGCAAACAATGTAGTGCAAGCGCCCATGTCACCATGCCCGCTCACACTACATGCTGCGTGTCCCATGGTTTCTGTAAAAACGAAACCAACACACATTCAGTCAGCCATGAACGACAGTGTTTTCAGTGTATTAAATGTGCCCGCAGCCCCGCGCCCACATTTTCTCACAGACACGCCGATTCCCACGGGATCTTCCCCGCTCGCTTTTTCTGCACAATCTGCCATAAAGAAGCTGAGCGCGGCCAGGTCGCCCGCTGTGATCAGCGCGCCCCCCGCCTCGAACGCTGTAAACACGGTGTTGTGTTCCCAGTATGCACGGGCTCTCGAGCTGCCGTTTTGTCGCGGCCAGAGCCCGGATTTCATTCTGCCTCTAGCTATTCACGCAGATGCGTGGTCAAAGCTTCCCGGGGTATCAGAATGGGTGCTGAACACTATAAAGAGAGGCTACTCGCTACAATTCGCACGACGCCCGCGCCGTTATACGGCGCGCGTCGAAACTACGGTGAAAAACGAAGTATCTCATCTACTTCGTGCCGAAATAGCGAAACTACTGAGCAAAGGGGCTATAGAACCTTTATCTCAGGCTCAGAGCGAAGGGGGCCTATACAGCAGATATTTTCTGGTACCGAAAAAGGATGGGGGTCTCAGACCCATTTTAGATCTGCGACAGCTGAACAGAGTGCTTGTGAAACGCCAGTTCAGAATGCTTACGACCAGGAAAATCCTCGCGCAGGTGCGCTACGGGGACTGGTTCGTGTCGATAGATCTGAAAGACGCCTATTTCCAAATACAAATAGCGTCCCATCACAGGCGATTCTTGAGATTTGCCTTCGAGGACCAGGCATATCAATACACAGTCCTGCCGTTCGGCCTGTCCCTAGCACCTCGTACATTTACGAAGTGCATGGACGCGGCGCTCGCACCCCTGAGACTTCAGGGCATGCGAGTCCTGAACTACTTGGACGATTGGCTGATTCTAGCTCGATCGCGATCGGAGCTCATAGAACACAGGGCCGCATTACTCGAGCACCTCGAGAAGCTGGGCCTCACAGTCAATTGGGTGAAGAGCTCACTGTCTCCCAATCAGAAAATTTCCTTTCTGGGAACCGTGTTGGACTCGCTGTCCATGACAACACTACACACGACCTTCAGTGTGTGTCAGCTCTGGAACCTTGGAGAAAAACCGACTGGTATCAGTCAGGTGTGAGCCTGGGGACCGCTTCGAGTGTAAAGGTGGTGTCTACGGACGCCTCCACCTCGGGGTGGGGAGGGCTGCTCGAGGGCAGACCGCTAGCTGGCCTGTGGTCAGAACGGGAAAAGCTCCTTCACATAAACTGCTTGGAGATGATAGCAGTCGACAAAGCGCTACGGCGTTTTTGTCCCCAGATAACAGGCCACCACGTCTTGGTCCGGTCGGACAACATGTCGGTGGTGGCATACATAAATCGCCAGGGTGGCGTCAGGTCACAAAACCTTTACAGGTTGACGGAACGCCTCCTGGTTTGGGCTCAGCACAACCTGCTCTCACTGAGAGCAGCGCACGTGCCTGGTCACCTGAATGTGGGACCAGACAGACTGTCCAGGAACAATGTTCCAGCAGGGGAATGGTCGCTGCACCCGCAGACGGTCCAGCTGCTGTGGAAAACGTTCGGCAGAGCTCAGGTGGACCTATTCGCGTCCCACGAAAACGCTCATTGCCCGGAGTTTTTCTCGAAAAGCAAGGACGCGCTGGCTCATGTTTGGCCCCGCTGCCCCCTATATGCTTTTCCTCCTGTCTCGCTCCTGCCTCAGGTGTTGGAACGAATCAGGGAGAACGGATGCCCAGTGCTGCTTGTAGCCCCGCTCTGGACGAACCAGACGTGGTTCCCTGCCCTGATGCAGCTGGCCAGCACTGCCCCATGGCCTGTACCATTGAGGAGAGACCTCCTCTCTCAGGCGGAGGGCTCGATTTGGCACCCTCGCCCGGAGTTATGGTCCCTGCACGCATGGGCCATCAACGGGTACCCGCTAGCCTCCCAGAGGGAGTGTTAAACACGATCGCGCAGGCTAGAGCTCCGTCTACCAGGCGGCTCTACTCCTCGAAATGGTCTGTTTTCTCTGCATGGTGTCAGGCCCAGAGCCTTTCACCTGTGGAGTGCGGGGTTTCGGAAGTGCTTTCCTTCCTTCAAGAGCTACTGGATAACGGCAGGACCCCATCCACGCTCAAAGTATATGTGGCGGCCATAGCAACGTTTGCAAAACCGGTGTCTGGCCAGTCGCTGGGGAAAAACGACTTAGTCGTGCGTTTCCTTAGGGGAGCTCGGAGGCTGAACCCTCCAAGGCCCCCTTCAGTCCCGACGTGGGACCTTTCCACGGTCCTGGAGGCCATGAAAGGCGCCCCGTTCGAGCCAATCCAGCTGGTGGACATGAAACACCTGTCGTTCAAGACAGTGTTTCTCATGGCTCTCGCTTCAGTGAAGCGCATAGGGGACTTACAGGCGCTTTCAGTGAGCGCGTCGTGTATGGAGTTTGGGCCTAATGACTCGAAGGTCATTCTCAAACCAAAGCACGGGTATGTCCCGAAATCCCTCAATACGCCGTTCAGCGCCCAGGTAATTTCCCTGTCTGCCCTTCCGGTTCTCAGTGAGGAGGAGGATGCAAGTCTCCTTTGCCCCGTCAGGGCATTAAGAGCTTATGTGTCACGCTCGTCTGTTTTCAGACAGACGGAGCAGCTTTTTGTTTTGTTCGGCGGGCGTTCCAAGGGACTCGCCGCCTCAAAACAGAGCCTATCCAGATGGATAGTGGATGCCATTGCGCTCGCTTACTCTGCGAAGGGCTTACAGTGCCCCTTGGGTGTCAGGGCGCACTCCACGAGAGGCGTGGCCTCTTCGTGGGCATGGTCTAGCGGGGTTTCCCTGCAAGATATCTGTACGGCCGCGGGCTGGGCCTCGCCGTCTACATTTATAATATACTATAACCTGGAGGTACCCGCCTTACAAGCTAAGCTTTTGGCGGTCTAAATTCAGTGCTATCTGCCCCGCTGTGCGGCCCAGATGCTGAGTTTACTGCAGCCCCATGAGTATTGACTCACGTATGGCCACCCAGATCAGGCTGAATGCTTTCACCCTGGCTGCGCGTTTGATTGTCATATAATAGCCCCGCTGGGTGCTTTTTTATAGGGAATGACGCTTCCAGCCTCTCTTCCTCTACTCTATGTGAGTTTATGGTGATTATGCACTACATGAGCCCTGGGCTTCGGCCCCTGGGACTTTGGTGTTGGATCCCTGTACGCACGGCGTGTTGCATTGTGTTCCCCTAGCGTAAGCTATTACGCAGTACGAGAGATACTCTCGTAAGAGAACGTACTCGGTTACTAACGTAACCTCGGTTCTCTCTAGAGAGGGAACGAGTACTGCGTATCTTGCCGTGCGTGGAATACGCTCTGGTTCGCTTCAGCGATAAAAACCAGCTTGTATCAGCCTAACGAGCATATTTATAGGGCGAGACCACGCCTCTTCTGGCGGAACATGACGATATGGGCGCGAATTGCCCCCATTGGTCATTACGTCACGCAGAGTCTCTCTCGATAGGCTGCTGCATTTGCTGCAGAGCAACCAATAGGCGCGCGAGCTGTTTCGCCTATGTTTGCTTGCTGCTGCAAAGCGTTTTACATTAATAAAAAATTAAGGATAATTTTTGGCTTCAATATCTCGCGGAAAAGAGTTTTTCCCCTAGCGTAAGCTATTACGCAGTACTCGTTCCCTCTCTAGAGAGAACCGAGGTTACGTTAGTAACCGAGTACGATTCTACTGTGGAAAATAGTATTAACTGGTGATCCTGGTTACCCAGGATATTGTTACAGTTAAACCTAGCTTCTGCAATCTTTCAAGGTTAGGAGCATTAATTAGGGGTGTGCAGCACGGATAGACTCATAGAAGTCGCGCTATCATGATAGAATGCTACGTTAGCAAGTCACTGAATGTTAATTAGCCTACCTTAACTTAGAATCTTGCAGTCAACATAAACAGTGGATTATCTGATACTTTTTTCGTTTCTACATTCTGCTTTCGTTCCCACCAAAGCTGAGACCAAACCTACGCCCATGGACAGCTTTTATGTGCTTTATTGGCATCGCCACCCTTACATGAATCACCGCACCCACATTTTTTTTATATATTTATTTATCGGCCATTATAAATGCCGATACCGATAGTTAGGAAAATGCCTAATATCGTCCGATAACCCGCCGATATATCGGTCGGGCTCTAATAACCATACACTGTTAACCCTTGCTGTAAAAAAAGTGACAGTATCATACCATTTTCCATTATAACAGTAATATACTGCAGAAAACAATGCATTCTGGGTTATATTTGCATTTTCGAGAAAGTAGCCAACAGGAATATACTATGAATGAACAGCGCTCAAAGTCGACACTCAGAGGCTGTGTTCCAAATCACACCCTATACCCTCATCCACTATTCCCTACATTAGTTCACTAATATAGTTCACTTGAATGAAAAGAAGTGTGTGAATTGAGAAACCGATGAACACCTGATAAGCAGAATCACTGAAAGACAGAAAACAAGAACAGAAAAAAAGAGAAACACAAGAACTACAACTGACTTCCAGCAACACTGAGTGTGAAAACAGTTTATAAACCAGTGTAACATTATTTCTTTCATACATGTGCAAAAGTTTTTGCTGAGAATTAAGAATTAAGAGATTTAGTTAATAATAAAGTTTGTTGTCACCATGATGGAGATCAGTATTTGCTTTAGTTGCGCTCTTGACCCTTGACTTTATGACATTTGTGTCTCTCTGGCTGCTGTAACTGAGTTTATAAAACACATTTGTTATGGCAAGAAAAAGTCAAGAGAATGTTGATCAGGGGTATTTGTCTGTTGTGATGATGCCATAATCATCCTGGACATGTATGATTCTCTGATCTCATCCTGTGTAGAAGCTTTAAATGTATGGGTATTTCATATATCTGTGAATCTTCTAAATGAAATCCAGCAATATTTCTGTAATCAGTACTTCTGAAGAATATAGTAATCATATAGTGCATTAAAACATTTTGAAATGCTTGACTCAGACACACACAGACATCAACAATCAGCATATGAATCTCAACAATGGTGACAATCAAAGGTTTCATGTCGCAATGCATTCTGGGTTCTAGGATAGTATAAAACTCCCAGCATGCACTGCTGCATGAATGAATAAATAAATACAAAAATATTGCCACCATTGTTGTGATTCATGTGCGAATGTTTGATATCTCGGTGTTTTTACAAGACAGTGTAGCTCTGTTTTTTTGTTTTTTTTTGGTTGTGCATTGTGTTAAAAAAAGTCATTGTATCTCATTACTGTAGTTTCACATTGATGGTAATGTAACACTTTTGACAAAGAATTAAACACTGAATGAGATTAGTGAATGAACAAGCTATATTTGTCTTCATAATCAATATAACTGCAATCATTCACAAACCGTGCTTGTGCACAAGTGTGACCTGAAGAAACACAGCTCAAGCAGCAAGAGAAAATCTAATGTTAAAAAGTCAAGGGTCAGCATCTCAACTAAAGCAAACACTGATCTCTATAATGGTAACTTCAAATCTTTCTATAGATGTATGACAGATCTAAAGTAATACTGGATAATAATAAGTGTGATAATGTGTGATGGCTGGAAGTCAGTTGTAGATCTTGTGTTTTTCTATTTTCTGTTAGTGTGTTCCTGTTTCCTTCAGTTATTCTGCTTGTTAACAGCAGGTGTTCATCACTAATGCTCAACAATCACTTACATATTCACTTAATTATCTGCAACACTGCGTCAATGTTACTTTTTACTCTTTGTAGTGTAGATTCTCCTGTGGGGTTGAAAGGGTTAACAGTGTAAGATAAAAAGGCACACCCACGAAATGTATTTTAACAGTAATAAACTAAGTTATAAAACAGGTTTATACTGGCAACACTGTCACCGTTGTGCTGAAGAGTAGAGCCTGTGCTTCAGTCCAGGAGAAGATCTAGAAACATTGATGATATGCTGTGTGTTGCTTTATTTAACAAGCGGTGACTGTGCAGTTGCTGATCCCGTGGAAATCTTTTTATGTACAATAATTTTTTTAGTGATGTCAAATGAAATAAGTTAAATTTTCTTTTTTTCACATTATTAGTATATTACAAATTTTAGTTGATACATTTAAATGAGAGTTGGTCAATTTAAGGCAGTTGGTTTATGCAAGTGAAATTAGTAAACTTGAGTTTTAATTTAGTGCATTTTTGCAGTAACTTACTGTAGATTACAGTACAGAACTGTACAATTAACAGTAACTTACTGGCAACAGTGTTGCCAGTATTTTACTGTAAAAAAAACCTGGTAAGGCCTAACAGTGTACCACACTTTTTTAATTCGCAGGAATGTTTTTGGCTAACTTATGGGAACGTTTTGACAAACCTGTTAGAAAGAAAAACAGTCTCTCTCCTCACCAATGTCATTAGGGAGCCACTGTAAAGGCATTATTAACAAACTTAATTAACTTAACAAAAGTCTTTCAATAACATATTGACATTGAACCCTGTTCTGTGTGTACTATATTACTGATGTCTTCAGATCATAACTTTACTTACTATAAAAGAGATTTAAATTTTTTTTATCTTACCACCAGGTTCTCTCTCTCCACCGGAATGCATATATGAAAACCACGCTCCTCTTTACTGCCTTCACTTCTGGTATGAACTCGCTTTTATACTCCGCAACAAAGTCCCCCTTTTCAATGTTTGCGGTGGAAAACACTCCTCGTCCTAGTACATAGACAAAATTGAATTTTCAGATCAAACAGGAGCCATATAATGTCATAAATATATCAATAACCCTCTGGGCTCAAAACTATATATATTTTCTTGGGTTGATTGAACATGCATGCCCACTAGGAGCGTAGATTTAAGAGTGCGAAACCAAATTTTAACAAACCTAATTCATTACATTTTAGGGGTTTAACGGTAGCCTACATGTATTTGTATTGAACCGTTTCGTTTCAAGGCTTCCGGTTCGGTACGCATACAAACCGAACGGTTCCTTGGACCATTTTTCCTGCCGACAAAATCCGCGCTGGCGCGACCACCACAACGTTGTGCAACATGAAATGGCAAACGTAATGAAAGCGGAACGAAACTGCGCTACTCATTATATTGTGCTTCACGGACCGTTTTTCAGTTCGGACCAGCAACATCTGTGCAGCGTGAGCCGATCTCGATCAAGCGACACCGTTACTACACAGCGCTTATAGATCCAGTTAAGAAAGCATTTGAATTTGCCACTGAAGTAATAACATCGCTGCGAGATCTAGTGAGAAGCATTCACATTTCTCCGTTATTAACCGTAGATCTCTATTAGATCAAACAGCGCTGACGTGGAAACCAGGAGAAACATTGTGCCGTGAATGAACTAGTAATAGGCTCTAAAGGAGAACTCCGGTCAATTTTAACATTGAGCTCATTTTTTTGTACATTTGGAGTGCTGTCAGTACAGACAAAAACGACAAAAATCGGTGTTGCCTACACAGTGTTATCCTCTTTTTAAAATTCACACCCTGTTGACTTCAATGGGGCAAGTTCTAAACCTGCTTTTAGCCTCTTAACATCCTTTATTTGTCATTAAAAGTGCACTGCCATGTGAGTGGTCATGTTATCACCGGTCTGCCCATGGACGGCTGGATGATCGAGTTGAGCTTTAAATGTTTTTATTTATCGAATTGAAAGTCTGCACTTATTTTTATTATCAATTTGATCCTAATTTGCACCAATTGTTGATTTTGTCCGACTGTATTACATGTTTTCAGCTGCATCTGTACTATGTGCCCAGCACTGTTTAAGCCACGCTTTGTTAAATTTATGTAAAAAGACTAACACTATTGGACTTATTTGTTGACATGGCTGAATGTTCTCATATCATTCTCACATCGGAACAACAAGGAACTAAACTAAAAATGATTTCTGAACAGAATCATACGAAGTAAAATGCCATACCTTTGAATGAGCTGATGAACTTTATTTCAAGATGTGTTGTCTTGTCCAATCCTTTGGAGGCATGACGAACCGCATCTTTGATTGGAGGTATCCTCCGCCTTGTTGGAGCCATCTGTAACCATTATATCAAATGCAGACTTAATGTAATCAGATAAACCAATAGGTTACTATCGTAACCCCGGTTCTCTGAAACATCGAGTGGAGAGATCCACCTATGGGAAGGGCATCCGTACCTGACCTCTGCAGAAGCATCCAATTGCACCAAGTCTGGCTAGACAGACAGAAGCGCGCAGCCAATGCCAGGTGAGGCCACACCCCCTCACCTAAGGGCATATAACATCTGGGCGCGCTGCTATTCCTCAGTAAGTATATTCGCTTCTCGTGCAGCAAGCGGGGCAAAGCTGGTGGATCTCTCCACTCGATGTTTCAGAGAACCGGGGTTA
Organism: Gila orcuttii; assembly: GCA_026230005.1. Lineage (NCBI taxonomy): Eukaryota > Metazoa > Chordata > Actinopteri > Cypriniformes > Leuciscidae > Gila > Gila orcuttii. The sequence goes on along the minus strand of JAPDVR010000008.1, from coordinate 46,232,408 downwards.
CGATAGTAACCTATTGTTCTCTTTCATCATCTCGTGTTCGAGATCCACCTATGGGAGAGACATGGACAGCTCCCCGATTGCCCAATACACTCACAGTGAGGTACTGAAAGCCAGAGAAAGACGGTCACCTCGGGGAGGCGGTGCCTGACACGTCCATTAATCATGAACCTGCAAAGGTGACGCCACACCGACTGCTGTGGACAAGCAGGACATGAAGCATGCATGAGACACATACATGAAAGTACCCCCAACCCACCAAGGCACATAAACTAAACCCATAACGGGAAGTAAATGTTTGGTGGCAAGAATGAACATGACCAGCCGGCCCATTCACTCTTATTGGTTTCAACAGGGTACAGGGAAGAGCTAAGAAGACCCAACCCCTAAAACCGAATGCGCTACCGAGGTTCTGGTGACATCCAGCCGGTAGTAACGCACAAAGGTATGAGGAGAAGCCCAACTGGCAGCGGAGCAGATGTCCTGCAGTGACACTCCCCTAAACAAAGCCCAAGAGGCGGCTAAGCCCCTTGTGGAATGAGCTCTGATGCCCCTTGGGGGCTGCACTCCCTTTGCTTCATAAGCCATAGTTATAGCGCCCACAACCCAATGTGAGAGGCGTTGCTTCGATATGGGACTCCCTCTGTGCGGAGGGGCCCATGAAACAAAGAGCTGGTCGCTCTTCCGGAAAGCGCTGGTCCTGGTCATATAAGCCTGTAAAGCACGGACTGGACACAAAGCATTCAGCCTCTGATCCTCCAGAGAGGTAAAAGGTGGAGGGTGAAAAGCGGACAGCTCCAACACCTCCGAAGTGAACGCAGGGAAGCACTTCGGCATGAAGGCCGGGTTAGGCTTAAGGGAAACCTTATCCCCACTGAGGGAGAACTTAGTGCACGAGGGGTGAACCGAGAGTGCATGTAGCTCACTGACACGTTTGGCAGATGCCAAGGCCAAGAGCAAAGCTGTCTTGAAGGACAGCAGCTTAAGGGAAATACTCCACAGGGGCTCAAAAGGATGTTGAGACAGTGCTTCCAGCACCATGGAGAGGTCCCATTCCGGAACAGTTCTCCTGATGACTGGCAACGAGCGGCGTGCACCCTTCATAAATCTGCGGATTAGAGGGTGCTGCCCGACAGTAGAGCCCTCAAAACCCACATGACAGGCTGAAATCGCAGCCAAATAGACCTTAATGGTGGAAAAAGACCTCCCTTTTTCCATGAGGTCCTGAAGGAAACACAAAATATCAGGAACTGAGCACTGATAAGATGTGAGACCGTGCCCATCGCACCACCCTTCGAACACGTGCCACTCTGGGCCATGGGTGGGCCAGTGCGTCTACCCCGAGGGGCGCGTCCATGTCCCTTAGAGAGAAGAACATAGGACAATGGTAGTTTTCGCGCGAGGCGAATAGATCTACGCTCGCCCGTCCGAATCTCATCCATAGCATTTCCACTATCTGAGGGTGAAGACGCCAATCTCCGTAGATTGGGTTTCCCCTTGATAGCAGATCCGCACCTCTGTTCAGAATGCCCGGAACGTGAGTTGCGCGTAATGACAGGAAAACCCGTCTGCTCCACACCAAAAGCTTGTAAGCTAGAGCGTGGAGTTTCGACGAGCGCGCGTGTCACTGTTACCGAGCGGCAAAGGTCGCGAATCGGGCTGAAATGTAGTGACAAGACCCATTTCATGAACGCCCTCATCCTCAGAAGTCCCAATGGCACAACTTGGGTGGATGAAGCCATGAGACCCTGTAGCCTGAGACATGTGCGATATTGCACTTTCGCCCCTTCTCTGAACTGCGTCAGACAGTTCATCAGAGAGCGAACGCGCTCTTGAGAGAGGCGCGCTCGCATGGAGACCGAATTCAACTCCAGGCCCAAGAAAATGACATTCTGACTGGGCGTGAAATTGCTCTTGCTCACATTCACTTGAAACCCGAGCGATGTGATGTGCGCGAGCACACGGTCGGTGTCCTGCAACACCTTCTCCTTTGATTCGGCTATGATGAGCCAATCGTCTATATAAGTCAGGATTCTCAGACCTGATATTCTCAGAGGTGCTAAGCCCGCCTCCGCGCACAGACAGAAAGATCGGGGACTCAAACTGAGTCCAAACGGAAGAACTGTGAATTCGTAACATATGCCCTGGTAGGCGAAACGAAGAAACTTCCTGTGCGGAGGATAGATGCTTATGTGAAAGAAAGCATCTTTCAGATCGACTGATGTGAACCAGTCGTTCTGTTTTATGGCACGGGCGAGTGCGCCTTGTGTCAGCATTCTGAAATTGTATTTCCTCAAATGTTTGTTCAACACTCGAAGGTCCAAGATAGGGCGGAGAGAGCCGCCTTTTTTCGGGACCAGAAAATAACGGGAATAAAAACCCTGGTTCATCAGATTGGGAGGTACCACCTGAATCGCTCCCTTGTTTAAGAGAGATGAAATTTCCTCTTTCAGAATGTGAGAGGCGTTCTCTTCCGTGTGAGAAAAGAGAATGCCGTTGAAATGCGGGGGTTTTACTGCGAATTGCAATCTGTAACCCTGCATTACTGTACGCATCACCCACTCGGGAGCTGAAACGGTTCGCCAAGCCGCTTCGTGACTCGCGAGAGCTCCCGCTCGGGCCAGAGCGGAGCTGTGTGAGACCAACAGGTTTATTTGTGATGCAATGGCGCCATCTAGTGGGCACACTAGAGGCGACATGCAGGGGTTCGGAGGGATTTTCTCTCTCTGCAGTGAGATGAATTCTCTCTGCGGAGAGAGGTTTTCCCTCCGAAACGAATTCATTTGATTCGTATTTTTTTGTGTTTTGTGTGTTTTGTGTTGGGCAAACACTGGGGCCGAAGCCTTTATTGAGAGAGTGAGGGGAACAGAGTGTGGGCAGTGTGGTGTCACTGAGCTTAAACTTTCCCTTACAAAGGGCCCCCTGAACGTGGGGGGAAAACACACATTTCTCGAACACACGAGCTGGGCAGTCTCGTTTACACACGGAGAGCTGACCCATCCGCGGGACCCCCTGGGTTTTTTGGGTCCTAGAAGAGGAGGGGAGTCCGAAGGGCTTGCGGCCCGTGAACATGGACTCGAAGCCCCCATCGGCTGAACATCAGGCAGGCCGCTTGCGTTTCGAGTCGGTGGGGTTGGAATTCGCAGGTCTCCCGGCCGCGGCCGCGGCGGGAGCGGGCTTACCCCAGTGCTTGTGTGTAGGTGCTGGGTTATGTTGCCGAGGGGGTGGTTTGTTGCGGGGCTTTTCTCTGCCCTGATGAAACTGTCGTCCCGTGGCCGGTGGGTTAGGCAAACGCACAGGGGGCGCCTGGCGTGGGACTGACTTCCTAGGAAGGCAAAGTTTGAAGGCCTCATCCTCCTTTTTCTTATCGTCACACCGTTGTTGCATCAGTGCGACGGCGGGGCCGAAGAGAGCCCGGCCGGGCTCCACCGGCGCGCCCGCGATGCGCCGTTTCTCATTGTCAGGGAGTCCCGACAGGTTCAGCCAGAGCGCGCGCTCTCCGACCACGGAAAGCGCCATGGAGCGCCCGCAAGCTTGGACGGCCTGCCGAGCGTTGCGGAGGACGAGGTCGTTCACCGTTAGGATCTCCTTCCACAGGGTTTCAGAAGGATTTCCCTTTTCTAATTGTTGCCCTAACTCTTCAAGGATCTCCGCCTGGTAGGCGGAGAGGAGCGAAGAAACGTTAAGGGCCCTGACAGCCACGGCCGAGGACTTATAAGCTGCCTGGTGAACGGAGGCAGCAAAACGGTCCATCTTGTTGGGCAAGACCGGCTTGGGGGGAGCGAGCAGCCCGCCCTGAGCGGGGTTAAGGTGCCTGGCGATGGAAGGTTCGACGGTGGGAGGTTCGCCCATACCGTGCGCAGCCATGTCCTTAACCTCGAGTCCCGTGAGACCGTGTTTGAAGTCGAGCGGGTCGCTCCAATAATTTCTCATGTGCTTCGCGCACGCCGGGAGGATGGGGAAGAGTTGTTTCCTCGGGCCGGGAGGGGGTCCCAGCACTTTCCCATCATAAATATCCCTCTCCTGGTCGGTGGCGCTCTGCGGTGCCGGCCATTCGATGTTGAGACGAGCGGCCGCTCGCTCACACACTTCCAGGAGGATGGCTTGAGGCAGAACCGCGTGGGCCGTAGCCTGGGGAACACCAGAGGGCGGGATGGCCTCCTCGTCCTCTGAAACCCCAAGAATGGCCGCATCCTCCTCTTCGCCAGGACCGGGCAGGTCGTGGACGAGAGAGAGGTTGTCCCCGAAGATGTCCTCCTCGGGGAAGGCGGGATTGGGCTGGTCAGCCCAGACGAGAGACGTTGCGCCCCGGGAGGCCCCCGGTAGCGCGTCGTCATCACCGTGTCCCCCGTCCGAGTCAGAAGGGCTGAGCCCGGTGCACTGTGTCACTGCCACCTTAAGACGGCGTTTTAGCAGCTTCCTAGGCAGCATGAGGCAGAAACTGCAATTCTCCGGGTTTTCAAGGGCTTCCCGAGCGTGCTTAAGACCCAAACAGACCACGCAAAGCTGATGAAGATCCTTAGCTGCGATGAGGGCACCACACGCGGCCGGGCAGGCCCGTGACATGCTATCCCCTGGAGAGGCTGCAGGCTTAGACAGTGACATACCAGCGAAGAAGACGGAGAAATCCGTGGCGGGCAGCCGTGAGGAGAAACGGTGAAAATAGCGAGAGCGTGGGCGGCTCCGAATGCAAAGCAGCAGTAGTTGAAAAATAAACAACTGTCACGTCCGGCGGAGGCTGATCTGGTCGATATGTCCTCCTGAAGACACGAGGTGAGCAGTGTAAAAATCCAACCGAGCTGTGAGATGCAGAGATCGCGAGAAGCGAATGTCAACTGAGGAATAGCAGCGCGCCCAGATGTTATATGCCCTTAGGTGAGGGGGTGTGGCCTCACCTGGCATTGGCTGCGCGCTTCTGTCTGTCTAGCCAGACTTGGTGCAATTGGATGCTTCTGCAGAGGTCAGGTACGGATGCCCTTCCCATAGGTGGATCTCGAACACGAGATGATGAAAGAGAACATATATTTATCAACAGAAAGACTAGAAGACCTTAAAACATCACATCAGGCCATAGCTTTGCAGGAGTTTAAGAGCTAGTTACGTTTTTATTAAAATCTCGACAGAAAATTCAAACAGCCTCCAACACACAAATTCATATACTTCTATCCTTTTCTTTTGGTATAGCCTAGAATAAAATACCAGTTCGGAGTTCCTCTTTCGGGTGTTGATGCAGCCAACTGCACAACATATTGCAGGCATTACTGAGACGTCGGTCCCAAAGATGGCGGCCAAAGCTACAGTGACGTCATGTGACCCGAATGAATATCAAAATACACGCTATTTCTAATGAAAGAACTCCCATGAGAGAAATACGCGCAACGGCTCCAAATCCAAACATAAAGTTGTGCGCGTGTAGACGATGGTGTGTGGCAGAAGTCACACGTAGCCCACTGATCTGCACAATAACTGAGACAGGGGGCCTTCAGCTTCGCCCGCGGTATCAGCTGCACAACGAAGGCTGGGCTGTAGGATGCACTTCCGTGGTTGTAAATTGACGTCAGGTGTAAAATAAACGACTAATTCACTCACCGCTGAAATATTATTGAGGGACAGAGAGAAGCGTGGGTAGAATTCTCAAAAGTCAGCATAGAGCAATTCACAGCTCTGCCGCACGAATAGCGGCTTCATTCACTGGTAAACTCCACGTACAATCTGCGCAGACAGGCCGAGGACAGCGCCTCTTAACCCGGCCACTCTCCCAGGAGGAGCCGCTGTGAGTCAGCGCGTCAGGCTGCCTTAACACGAGCGAGTTTAAAGAATAAACGAATTTACTAGCTCTTGAGGTAGTAACAATTTTATAAAAGTAAATTAAAATTTAGGCCGCAGTTCTCCTGGAAAATGCGACGATGCACGAAGAGATAATTTCCAGCATGATCATGGCCTTCAAGGTTGAATGCGTAGAACGAAACTTTTTTGATAGAAATATTAAACCTTTATTATATTTAGGCACTGTCTCAAAAACACCTTGTTATACCAGTCACAAATTAGGTGAAATGTTGTATTTAGTCGATTTTCCAATTTTCTCCAGAGTTTTTCTTGGCCATATTTTGGCCGAAGACTTTACCAGATATTTGCCTTTCAAACCGGACAAAAAGCCGACAACAGCCGGCTAACGCAAACCCTCCCAGTACATTAAATATGCCCAAATACTCACTTGTTATGCCCATACATACTACACAGATTGCAGCTTTTAAGAGATGCCAAATACAACGAACATGTCAGCTAACGTTAGCACCGTTATCCGCGTTTAGCTCCAGATTCGTGGAAAGATGCCGTATATGAAGTAAATTATGTAAATTTATTGAATGTTCTCAATTATATTTTTCTGAAGTATTGATGCAACACAAGAAGATTCCAGCTATGGGAGGCTAATTAATGATGACCACTGCAACCCAAACTGCAAGATGAAAATGGTTGAACTACAAGACAAGCCACACCTTTTTCTGTTTGCACTGCGAGACATTAAACCTGGAGAGGAAATAACGTATGACTATGGAGGAAGTGACTGTCCATGGAGGACACAGGTTTGGAAAATTTCACGTTGATTGCAACTTGTCACTTAATCACAGTATGGCAATTTCTCAAACAAACAAATAAAAAGCCTTGATTAGTCCAGGTTTACTCTCATGTTTAGTCATAGTTTATTCCTGGTTCAGTCCAGGTTTAGTCCTTGCTGCTGATTTGGAAACAGCCACGCAAAAACTGTTTGCTAAAATATGATGTACAGTCGATTGATTTGTACAAAATGTCCAATAGAGAGGCCCTGTTCCTCTGCAGTAAAAGACAGTGGATTCAGGAGATGGATAGATGAAGTAACCTTTACTTTTGTTCTCTGTCTCAGATGTTGACTCCAGATGCTGTTGGAGAACAAGAAGAATGTCGTCCTCCTCATCCAAAGGTATGTTCATGTGTTTATGTGAACGTAATCATGGTTTAGAGGGTCATCATTCGGTATATGAAGACTTAGGGCTTTGAGGAAGCTATTGTACATACACCTTATTCTACTCCGTGCCCGTTTTCCTCTTTTTCCCATGGATCAGCACTTCAGTTGTGTTGACACTTCTGCTAGAGTGCAAAGTCTGTTTATTAAGTGGAGAACGAGGGAAAATGTTTGCTAAAATATGATGTACAGTCGATTGATTTGTACAAAATGTCCAATAGAGAGGCCCTGTTCCTCTGCAGTAAAAGACAGTGGATTCAGGAGATGGATAGATGAAGTAACCTTTACTTTTGTTCTCTGTCTCAGATGTTGACTCCAGATGCTGTTGGAGAACAAGAAGAATGTCGTCCTCCTCATCCAAAGGTATGTTCATGTGTTTATGTGAACGTAATCATGGTTTAGAGGGTCATCATTCGATATATGAAGACTTATGGTGCGTTCACACCGGACGCGAATAGCGCGTCAGGCGCGAGTGATTTCAATGTTAAGTCAATGCAAAGACGCGTTACGCGCGTAAAAAATTCCTGCGGCGCGAATAAGGCGTAGAGCGCGGCGGGGTAGACGCGAATACGCCTCATTCGCGCGTCAAGTTCGCGCGAATGGCGCAAATTGAGCGTCTGGCGCGTTAAGCGCGTTATGCGCGAATGATTTAGTTAATGCTATTTGTGCATTCACGCGTTTGATGCGAATTCGCGTCTGCCGCCCGAGTTGAAAAATCTGAACTTCTGCGTCAATTCGCGCCGCGTTAACCAATCAGGAGCCTAGCTGCTTGCTGCTGTGACGTGGTGAAGTATCTGGATGCTTCAATAAATTATTTTGTAATATATGACTGTGGTTTTAATGCACAACAAAGTAAATATTTTATCACATAAAACTTGATTTCAATATATGAGACATATTCATTTTGTATTGAATGCTATTTATTCCATATCTAGATTATATGAAATATTATTATAATGTAAAGACAACCAACATATAAGTTCGTGTCTGGACAGTGATGTGTGAGAGAGAGAAAAAAATCACAGGACAGATTAATCAGTTTTGGAGGCTGGCTTCATTTATCATCAAAACAAAAAAAAATTACAGATTAGGTGGATGAGGGCGAGGGTTATCCTCGCTTCGATGCGGGACAACAGGTCATCAAGCTGGGCGTGGGACAGGCGGAAGTACCGCTGAAAGCGGCCGTCATCCAGGCGCAGCTCCTGGAGCGAGCAAATGGTGAAACTCGCCACACTCGGTTCGCCTTCGAAGGGTCTGGTGGACACAAATACGGCGACGATTACTCCTACGCTGCCGTTCTGCTCTCGTATTCAGAATATATGCTGTATTCAGAGTAAATACAGAGCGGTGACTCGCTCGATCAACATAAAAAAGATGGCCGCCAACGGGTTTCGAATCTGACGCGCGTGACGCGCGTAAATTCGCTTCAAACTTTTCTTTTTAAGCGCGTCAGTTTCACTTTTGACGCGCGAATTAACACAAAGTGGTCAAGCGTCAAACTAGACGCGGTAGACGCGAATTTGACGCGCTATTCGCGTCCGGTGTGAACGCAGCATTAGGGCTTTGAGGAAGCTATTGTACATACACCTTATTCTACTCCGCGCACTTTTTCCTCTTTTTCCCACGGATCAGCACTTCAGTTGTGTTGACACTTCTGCTAGAGTGCAAAGTCTGTTTACTAAGTGGAGAACGAGGGAAAATGTTTGCTAAAATATGATGTACAGTCGTTTGATTTGTGCAAAATGTCCAATAGAGAGGCCCTGTTCCTCTGCAGTAAAAGACAGTGGATTCTGGAGATGGATAGATGAAGTAACCTTTACTTTTGTTCTCTGTCTCAGATGTTGACTCCAGATGCTGTTGGAGAACAAGAAGAATGTCGTCCTCCTCATCCAAAGGTATGTTCATGTGTTTATGTGAACGTAATCATGGTTTAGAGGGTCATCATTCGGTATATGAAGACTTAGGGCTTTGAGGAAGCTATTGTACATACACCTTATTCTACTCCGCGCCCTTTTTCCTCTTTTTCCCACGGATCAGCACTTCAGTTGTGTTGACACTTCTGCTAGAGTGCAAAGTCTGTTTATTAAGTGGAGAACTAGGGAAAGTGTTTGCTAAAATATGATGTACAGTTGATTGATTTGTACAAAATGTCCAATAGAGAGGCCCTGTTCCTCTGCAGTAAAAGACAGTGGATTCAGGAGATGGATAGATGAAGTAACCTTTACTTTTGTTCTCTGTCTCAGATGTTGACTCCAGATGCTGTTGGAGAACAAGAAGAATGTCGTCCTCCTCATCCAAAGGTATGTTCATGTGTTTATGTGAACGTAATCATGGTTTAGAGGGTCATCATTCGGTATATGAAGACTTAGGGCTTTGAGGAAGCTATTGTACATACACCTTATTCTACTCCGTGCCCTTTTTCCTCTTTTTCCCACGGATCAGCACTTCAGTTGTGTTGACACTTCTGCTAGAGTGCAAAGTCTGTTTACTAAGTGGAGAACTAGGGAAAATGTTTGCTAAAATATGATGTACAGTTGATTGATTTGTGCAAAATGTCCAATAGAGAGGCCCTGTTCCTCTGCAGTAAAAGACAGTGGATTCAGGAGATGGATAGATGAAGTAACCTTTACTTTTGTTCTCTGTCTCAGATGTTGACTCCAGATGCTGTTGGAGAACAAGAAGAATGTCGTCCTCCTCATGCAAAGGTATGTTCATGTGTTTATGTGAACGTAATCATGGTTTAGAAGGTCGTGAAGGCTTTGTTTGATTTGTATAGAAAGTTCAATGTTAATTTGGATAGCAAGTCAACCCTGCACTGTTTCTCTGGGCGGCCTGATAATAATGTACCCCTCTGTCTGTACATGTACCCCTCTGTCTGTGTCTCTCTTTATCCCTTTTAACTGCACCGTACAGCAGTCCCATTTATCTGTCAGTTAGCATTTAGTGAATGTGCAGGGTTGCTCTTATTTATTTGCCTCATGTTTTTTTCCTGTGTTTATGTACTTTGAACAGAACGGACCTGAAATCAGTGAAGAGGAGGAAACGGATGATGAAATTGGTGATCCAGAATATGTTCCACCATCACAATCTGATACCGAAGATGATGAACCCTCAAACAAGGCAAACTCAAAATCTGTGGTTGCTGAAGATTTTCTGATGGATCAGTCAATGGACTTGGATTACACCAATAGTGACATCAGTGTTACTGAACAAAGAATAGACAACACAACCATTGTAGCAGGAGGACGGCATAATTTCTGTTTTGTGTGTAAAACGGCCTGTTCCAAACTTGCCCGGCATTTTAAAACGCATGTGAAGGAAAATGCTGACATTGCACAGGCTCTTAGTCTTCCAGTAGGCTCAAGGCTGAGGAAGACGTTGCTTGAGCAACTTCGTAACAGGGGAAATTTTATGCATAACTGTAATGTAATGAAACAAGGCAGCGGTTCACTTAAAGTAAAGCGAAAGGGCAAAAGTTGCGATAAAAACTATGAATACTGCATCCACTGTAAAGGAATGTTCTTGAGAACAGAGCTTTGGAGACATATAAGAAGGTGCTCATCAAAGCCAGCAGACGATGAACACCAAGGCAGAAAAAGAGTGCTTGGCATAGCCTCAGTAGTCAAGTCAGCATGTTCAGGCTTGATTGGTGATGGGTTGCTAAAGCTGTTAAGTCGCATGCATGATGATGGAATTGCAAGTGTCGTTCGCAATGACTTTTCTCTTTTAAGATATGCTGAATCCCTTTACAGCAAACATGGACATGATCTTGCAAACCATGACTATATCCGCCGGAAGGTCCGTCAGCTCGGAAGATTCCTTTTGGCCCTCCGCAAAATCTCTCCAATCCAAACCTTAGAGGATGCCATAAAACCTCAACATTTCATGCATGTTATAAGGGCAGTAAAAGAGACTGCTGGATTTGATATGAATCAGAATGCCTACAAAACACCAAGCCTTGCATTAAAAATTGGACATTCCTTGTTAAAAGTTAGTGACATCATTCATTGCCATGCTCTCATGGCTGGAGATGAGGAACTTGTCAAAACCTCTAAGGCATTCCAGACTCTCTACCAGGCAAAGTGGTCAGAGTTCATATCGCACAGTGCTTTAAGCAACATCAGTGAACTAAAATACAACAACCAACCAAATTACCACTCACAGAGGACATCACAAAACTCCACAATCATCTTGATCAAAATGCAGAGTCAGCAGCCACATCATTGAAGGAACATGCAATAGCGCAGAACTATTCCAATCTTGCAAGAATAACACTAACTAAAATAGTCTTATTCAACAGAAGACGTGTTGGGGAAGTCTCAAAGATGAAATTGAGAAATTTTGTAGAACGAGATTGCTCAAACCCCCATGAAGAAATTGGGCTTTCAGAATATGAGCAGAAGCTGTGCCGGTATTTTGAACGGGTTGAACTGAAGGGGAAAAGGGGGAGAAAGGTTGCCGTGTTGCTAACTCCTGAAATGGTGAATGCACTCAATCTGATCGTTGAGAAAAGAACGGAATGGGGTGTGCCAGACGGAAATGAGTACTTGTTTGCAGTGCCAAAATGTCTGTCGTATTACAGAGGACATCAAACTCTCAAAAGATTTGCAGATGAATGTGGGGCAAAGAAGCCTGATTATTTACGATCTACTCAGTCGCGCAAGGAAATGGCTACCACTTCACAAATCCTTAACTTAAGGAACAATGAACTCGATCAACTCACTGATTTCTTAGGGCATAACATTCAGTGCATAGACAATTCTACCGGCTGTCTGAGCCCACCATTCAAATTGCAAAGATTTCAAAGTTGCTTCTTGCACTAGAAAGGGGAAAGTTGCATGAGCTACAAGGGAAATCGCTTGATGAAATTGGAGGTATTCATATTCTAATATGTTTATTTTTAAATATAGCATGTTACAGTTGTGTAACATCATTTGTCCATATTTCACAGATGATGAAGACGAAGAGGAGGACGACGAGGAGGATGACAAGGAGGAAGAAATTGAAAAGGAAGAACACCCAGCTGCAGGCAGAGCACTGGATAATGATGCTTCTAATGAAGGTAATTCTATTTAGTTTAAATGTGAAGAAAAAATCCAGCACCTATAACCAAACACAAAAGTGGGAATGCATGCATCATATTAATTGACAGAAAGGCACATTATTTGACATGAAGACACACAGACAGTCTGATCTTCATATTTTTCAGATGACAATATGGACACATGTGAGAGACTATCTTCTGACAGACATCTCTCTAGACTCAATGGTATGGTCAAGTTCCTTCAGTCTATTTTCCAGGTTTTAAATGTAGTAACTTTTTGCCTTTGTTACTTAATTTTCCTTGGCACCAGTAGTGCAGTGCCCCGCCTTTAAAAATTGTGCATGCCTTACTAATGCCTTACTAATATGCTTTTTTATTTGTTTTTAGGCACTCGCAGAGGAGCATATGCCAGAAAACCATGGACGAAAGCTGAAACCACTGCTGTTGAGACACTTTAATTCTCACATCATAAAAGGTTTTTTAGCATCAACAAGGGAATGTGAGATGTGCAAAAGCAGCGAACCAGCTTTAAAAAATAGAACATGCCAAAATATTCGAGATTTTGTCCGAAACAGGGGACTTTCTTTCAAGCGTCGTTAGATTAACCTTACTTGTCTTTTAAAAGCATTAAAGTGGATTCAGAGAGAGAGAGAGAGGTGACGCAGCCTGAAGCATGTGAGCCCATGTGACCACCTGTGTGAAGTTAGCCCCCACAGCGTTTGTGCGCGCTCTGTTTTTGAGTTATTGATTGATTCTTGATCAGCCGCCCTTTTTAACCTTCTAACCCCCATTATTATTATCAAATATGTTGATGTTCTTTTATTGTGTTTTTTTATCTGTATCATTATAATTCAATTAAACTGATTTAACTCTATAAAATGTCGTTTTTTTGTTAATGCATTATTGCAGTTGGACTATTTCACTGTGTTTATTCTTAAAAGGAGTAACATAAGTCAAAGTTTAACTCATTAAAGTTAGCAGTTTTAAATCCTTTGTCGAGGTGAACTAAGGCATAGGGACGTGCACTCCCAACGCAATAGAGTGCGGCGCGGCACTAGATCTGATGGCCGAGTGCGAGTGCGGGCGCGGGCGGTAATGCACTCACTCTGTGTGTGCGGGTTGCGGGAGAATAAAACGATTTGCGGGACTCCCGCAAACTAGAAATATCTATGAATAAAACATATTAAAAGTAATAGATTTTTATTCATCTGTTGCAGAAAAGCAAGAATAACAACTAAAACAAAATAGAAACGATTTACAGGCCAGAGTTTCTATTCATAACATGTTTGCAGCGTTGAGCGATGTAGCCAATCACAGTCATATGTGTTGATTTCTTGAACGCAATGGCCAATCAGAAGCATTTAAGATAGACTCCCCTCACCGCTCAAAACTGTTCAGTGCTGAATTCTGTATGCTGGCAAATCCTCTAATTATAACAGTGTGTGGATATTATGAAAGATTCATTGTGCAGTCAGCTTCATTGAGAATAACAGATGTGTGAGATCGCGATGAACTGTCAGCTTTTTAGGAATTAGACTATTAAGGGAACGCACTTTGCACGCATTCAGTCATTCCAGACCATGCACGCAGTAACTGCTTGCTTTTATGTTAAATTAACAGTGGTTTGTGTATTAATACATTTATTATTTTACTCATTATTATTTATTTTTAGAATTGTTAAAACAAGCAGAGAAGAAAATAAAAACAGTCTTCTAACCTGTGTTCTAAAATAGTCTTCTGTCTTTTCTGGGAGCCTATAGTTACTTTTGCGGTAGAAATATCGGTATCGGTACTCGGTATCGGCAAGTACACAAATGTAAATACTCATACTCGTATCGGTTTGAAAAAAAATGGTATCGGGCCATCCCTAGTAATAACAACCTCGTTTGTCTTTTTAAACACTCGAGTAGGGGTTGTACTGACTAAACAACAAAGACAATACATATGCATTATGTGTTCTTTTAATATACTGTATTTTGTTTTTATAAATTTTAAAAGTGAAAGAGTTCTGTTGTAAACTTTTTCTTCTAAAGTGTAGGCAACTCAGAAGCACAGACCAGGAGATTCGGGCAGTATCTTAAGCAGGATTCTTTATTGAGAAGTCGCTGTTGCATTGCTGTAGTCTAACTATCCAAGTCTAACTCAAATGGTATACATAGTAGTTAAATATACATTCCAAAGAGGGAGGGATTACATAGAGGGGGCGTGTAAAATGAGTCGGCTCGTTTGCAGAGATTACTTAATCTCATCAGCATAACAGTGTCATGTATAGATGGTAATCCAATCAGCCTGATTGTATCACTCATACCTTCACATTATTATAGAGACAAAGGCACAGCTGTATCTTGAGCTTAATGGCCAGGAAGTGCATAAAGACAAAAGCTAATGTCAGACACCCGAATTGCTTGACTTAATCTTCTTTGAATCTCACCATCTATGCCTCAAAATGGAAAACAGTGTGCAGAACTTTCTCAGTTAAAATATTATTGTATTGGAACCTAAATTAAACATTTTAATAAATTTGTAATACAAGATTGGCCCCTTTGAGAGTTCTAATTACTCTCACAAAATACAAATTTAAAACACTTAAATTCATTCTTGCAACTTGTGATAGCACATGCTCTGTGTTGCTTTTCTGTATTAGGGTCTGTGAAGTTCTTACGGCTTATAGTCTTTTCTGGTAGGAACTGTGATTTTCTCGTGAGAGGCGTGATTCATTTGTTGGATGAAACACTTGATACTGTGGATGCATAGATAATACACCAGTAGAAGAAACAACAGCAGAATTGCTATTTCCTTAATCCTACTGAAGGTGCGTGTGGCATGCAAACGTTCTTTCCCGCAAACAAGGTATTTCTTGACATATTCATCAGCTCTAAGAATATGTTGTTTCTGGAGTCCATACTTTGTGCGATGTCCATGATGGTCAGTAGTACGACAATCTTGATCATGTTGATGGATGACTGAAGGTTCCGTATGTGGGTCTCTGCGTTGTGTATTTTTTTTCTTTTCTTTATCCTTTTGTGATAGTTGGCTCGGCAGTGGGTCTAGTTGTTTTCTAGAGGTTTTGGCGAACTAGGGGACCATCATCATCTAGCACCTTCTCTGAAGTGTCCGCTATTCCACTGTATGCTGCAGCTGACTGAGGTTTTTCACCAGGTTTGCACACACTGCAGGAGGGATTTTGGCCCACTCCTCCACACAGATCTTCTCAAGATCAGTCAGGTTTATGGGCTGTTGCTGAGAAACACAAAGTTTGAGCTCCCTCCAAAGATTCTCTATTGGGTTTAGGTCTGGAGACTGGCTAGGCCACGCCAGAACCTTGATATGCTTCTTACAGAGCCACTCCTTGGTTATCCTGGCTGTGTGCTTTGGGTCATTGTCATGTTGGAAGACCCAGCCTCGACCCATCTTCAATGCTCTAACTGAGGGAAGGAGGTTGTTCCCCAAAATCTCGCAATACATGGCCCCGGTCATCCTCTGCTTAATACAGTGCAGTCGCCCTGTCCCATGTGCAGAAAAACACCCCCAAAGCATGATGCTACCACCCCCATGCTTCACAGTAGGGATGGTGTTCTTGGGATGGTACTCATCATTCTTCTTCCTCCAAACACGGTTAGTGGAATTATGACCAAAAAGTTCTATTTTGGTCTCATCTGACCACATGACTTTCTCCCATGACTCCTCTGGATCATCCAAATGGTCATTGGCAAACTTAAGACGGGCCTTGATATGTGCTGGTTTAAGCAGGGGAACCTTCCGTGCCATGCATGATTTCAAACCATGACGTCTTAGTGTATTACCAACAGTAACCTTGGAAACGATGGTCCCAGCTCTTTTCAGGTCATTGACGAGCTCCTCCCGTGTAGTTCTGGGCTGATTTCTCACCTTTCTTAGGATCATTGAGACCCCACGAGGTGAGATCTTGCATGGAGCCCCAGTCCGAGGGAGATTGACAGTCATGTTTAGCTTCCATTTTTTAATGATTGCTCCAACAGTGGACCTTTTTTCACCAAGCTGCTTGGCAATTTCCCCGTAGCCCTTTCCAGCCTTGTGGAGGTGTACAATTTTGTCTCTAGTGTCTTTGGATAGCTCTTTGGTCTTGGCCATGATAGTAGTTGGATTCTTACTGATTGTATGGGGTGGACAGGTGTCTTTATGCAGCTAACGACCTCAGACAGGTGCATCTAATTTAGGATAATAAATGGAGTGGAGGTGGACATTTTAAAGGCAGACTAACAGGTCTTTGAGGGTCAGAATTCTAGCTGATAGACAGGTGTTCAAATACTTATTTGCAGCTGTATCATACAAATAAATAGTTAAAAAATCATATTGTGATTTCTGGATTTTTTTATTTTTTTTAGATTATGTCTCTCACAGTGGACATGCACCTAAGATGACAATTTCACACCCCTCCATTTCGAAGTGGCAGAACTTGCAAAATAGCAGGGTGTTCAAATACTTATTTTCTTCACTGTATATACAGTAGAGGTCAAAATTAGAGAACAATTAAGAAATACTTGATTATTTTCAGAAATATTGTTAATCTTCATTACTTGAAATGTTAAGGAATATTCGCTGTGGGTATACCATTGTTCTACTAGCATTTTTTTTTTTACAAAATACAAGGCACTTCAACAATAACCTTTCTTTTGTGGAAAACACAGCGATCAAAATTAGAGAACAATAACCATTGCAGCACAAAAGAAAGCATTACAACAAAAATGTGAGGCTTCCAGCAGTCAAAATTTAGTTTGAAGTGTAGAGGCCCTTGCTTTGAATGACCTGAGCACATCTGCGGCCACAGGACATCACTAGATTCTCACACTGCTCTGGTGTGATCTTGGTCCACTCTTCTTCCAGTCTCTTCCACAGTTCGGTAACTGTAGTGGGTTTCTTAGCCTTAACTTTGTCGCCAAAGATTTTCCAATGATTTTCAGTCGGGTTTAGATCAGGACTCTAGGCTGGCCATTTCATTATTTAAATTTTCTGAGTTTCAAGGATCTGGTTTACACATGTTGCAGTGTGATGGGGGCATTTTATTGCATGAAAATTGTGGGCTGATTGGGAGATGCTTGCAGGGAAGGAACCACGTGTTGCCGAAGGAGGTTCTGATAAACATTTGCATTCACCCTGCCATGTAGCTGTATAATAGGCCCAACTAGACTAACCTTTGCGGAGGACCATGTCTTGTGAACAGAGGAGAACTGGTCAAAAGTTCATTATAGTGATGAAAGTAAGTTTAATTTATTTGGGTCCGATGGGAAACATTATGTTCAGTGTCAAACTGGGGAAAGATTGAACCCAAAGTGCGTAAAGAAGTCAGTCAGAGGTGGAGGAGGAAGTGTCACGGTTTTGAGAAGAAAGTCTGTCTAGCTTTGCCTAGTTCCATATTGAAAGCATGGACGGTGTCTTTGTAGATGTTATAATAGACTACTAGTTTTGTCTTCCGCCACATGCGCTCTGCTTTTCTGCATGTTCTTTTCATATTTTGCACTGCTGTTGAGTTCCTGTGCTCGGCTGCGCTCTGAGCTGAGTGCCGCTGTCTGCTCGACCTCGAGCGCCAGTTAGCATCAGTGTTAGCTACTGGCTGATTCAGTCTGTGTTCAATCACATTCATCACATTTGGGATTCCTCATTTACATTCATTAATACTTCGAATCTGTTCTCAAGATGTATAGGCGGTGGTAGGAAATCAGTGTTTGCAATCCTTGTCATAGCCGTATCTGGGGTAGAGGATGCTTGTTACATCAGAATCAGAATCAGAATCAGAATCAATTTTATTGCCAAGTAGTGTTGTGCACATACAAGGAATTTTCTTTGGTAATAAGGTGTTACCGTGGCTGCTATAATCAGCGCCAACTTGAGAAAAATATAGCATGACATGAGGATAGGTGAGGAGAAAAAAGGCAACCCCCAGACTATGCTCCTGTAAGAAGAACAGTCTGGGAACAGGAAAAAACACCTCAGCAACATTAGCACATAAACAGTACACTCTACAAACAAGACATTGCAACACGGTTGGGAGTGGGGGATGGAGGTAGTCCAGCCCAGGCAAGCAGCCATCCGGTCCTGCAGCCATTACGGCGCTGGTCACAGACCCGCCTGTCAGACTGGGGGTACGAAGCGGCGAAGGCGTGGGATGGGGTGTGGGGCAGGTGCATATCTGTGTATGTGTAAGTTCATGTATGTGTAGGCCTGGAGAGAGTCGCTAAGCCAGCACCATAATCTAGGAGCCTCAGTCCGCAGGATTGTCATAGCGATACACAGCAAGTTGCCATGGAGACAACCATGATCATGTCCCAGGCAGAGTCAACAATCACCAGGTGTCTGGGGACTGGGGGAAGAAATGCAAGAGCGGCTCACTGCAGTGCTCTTCTGGGAGAGTTGTTGTTCCAGCAGCGGCCTTGGCAAAGGCCAGTGCTGGTAGTGGGGTGCCGAAACAGATAAGATTGGGATTGTTTGGTCTTGGGGCGAGTAGCCACATTCAATTTATACAGGCTATTCTCCTGGTCCATTTTGGTCTCTGAAACGATCCATTTGCCTTTGCAAAGCTGTGAGCTTCTCCATGATGTTATCCATATTGTGGTTCATAGACCCAGTCTGAGTGCTGACAGCTCTACCCACCGCTTCAATCATCACGGGCAGCCTTGCGGGGCTTTTGACAGCTGTCACCGTCTGCTTAGTTCCTCGATAAACCAGGGCAATGCCTAATCCAATCAGCAGAAGACCTGTTATCATGGTGCCGAATAGGTAGATATCTTCAATGTCCTCCACGGAAAG
The DNA here is from genome assembly GCA_026230005.1 of Gila orcuttii. Lineage (NCBI taxonomy): Eukaryota > Metazoa > Chordata > Actinopteri > Cypriniformes > Leuciscidae > Gila > Gila orcuttii. The sequence goes on along the minus strand of JAPDVR010000008.1, from coordinate 46,213,584 downwards.
AGCCGCCAGACACACGCCCGCCACCTCTCCCACGCGTCCATCGTGTAGCCAGCTGCGAACGTCCCGGCAGGGCAGTCAGGTTCCCCCGAACCCAAGCTTCTCGTCGAGAAGATGGTGTCAATTGCGTTGAGAGACCAGTTGATCAAATCCATAATTTCTTGGTTTTGGAGAGAAGTGTAGCGGTGTACATCCAGCAATATATGTATTTCTCCTGTTCTGTATTTCCGTTTCTTGTTGCTATTCTAGGTTACCTCCTGTGTCTAATTGATGGGATGTGCCAGCGCGCGAGGCGTGTCCCAGCCTGACGGGCATAAAGAAAGCGACGCGTGGCCCAGCCTTACGGCCTAAAGAAAGCGACGCGTGCTAGAGAGGACCAGAGTGGGAGAGAGAGGTGTGCGAAAGCGGTGTTGTTTTGTGCTTGAATTGTTGTCTTAAGCTGGATCTCGGTTATGTAAATTCTTCTGTCACATAATAAACCTGTATACGTTTGTTTGCCGAACTCTCTCCTGCTCTTTTGTTACTATTTGAGAGATAGTAGTAACAATATGTGATACTCGTGACAATCTGATGTCTCGAGTGCCTTTGGGCAGGGCTCGACATAAGCAATGGCCCGGGGCCAGTAAAAGAGTATGTCGGGCTAGTTGATTGGTCAGTCAATGGCCCTCAGCAAAACAAACAGCAAACGTCATACACGGTGGTGCGAAGAGTGTCAATGTTACTTCAGGTTATTTATAACGTGTTAAAATGTCAAAGAACTACGAGGCTGATACGAGAAAGAGGACATTCCTAGTAGGGCTGGGCGGTAAATCGAGTTTGTAGGCTACAGTATATCGATTTTTTTTTTTTAAACGATATGGAATGAGGCAATACCGTTTATATCGATACTTTTTTTTGGTACGAGCACATCTGAAAAATAGTGGACTACGCAGTGTGAACTCCTGGAGTGAAAGAAGAACATAGTACAATTTGTCCTAAACATGACACAAGCTTATATTAAGCGCTTCAAAATAACTGGTAAGATATAGCCTAGTTAACAAGTTTAAAGCAGTTTGTCCTGTCAGATGCTCTGACAGATACAGTTGCTGACTGACAGATAAATACTGGCGCTGTTTAATGCGTTTGAGACGTGGTGCTTTCCTCAGTGCTTAACTTACATTTCACAGGTATATTCTCCATCTGTAAACATTAGAAAGTCAAACAAATATGTCCATTTCACTGTCAGGAGAGGACGTGCTTCTGCAAGCGAATCTCCGCTAAAATTCAAGCTTCCGTTAATGAGCGCCGCCGCGAGCATATACATATTGCTAAAATATTTGTTGTTGGAGACAATAAATGTGCCATGTGGAATTTTAAACCTACAAGTATGTTTTTATGAAAGTGAGCATTATAATGGGGTAATCAAATGCAGGCTAATATAAATAGTTTGTGCTTTTGTTTTTTATTTTCATTTATACTTTAGCCTTTAGTCATTTTAAAAACAAAAGCATTATTTTTGTTTTTAGATTGTAATGTTACAATGTTAGAATGTAATATGATTTTAACCACCTTTTTGCACATAATATATTGCATAGCCTGCATTACATTCCCTATATTTGTTTCCATATCCTTCAATATCAATATTGTTTGGATATCATTGAGCAGGATGTGAAATATATATTTTTTTAAATAAATACAGATTTTCTTTATCCAAATAGAAAAACGTAGAAAGTACAGAGATATATCGCATATCGCCATTTAACCAAAAAATACCGAGATATGATTTTTTGGCCATATCGCCCAGTCCTAATTCCTAGTGTCATGGAAAACACAGTACACTGGGTGGAGAAAGGCGATGAGGGCATGTACTGTTTCGTTTGCCGGAAATTTCCAACAAAAGCCGACCAAAATGCATAACCGGCCTGCCGACGGGCTATCTAAATTTTAATCAAATTCCCCCCTAAACTTCTGCCTAGCCCCCCTAAAAATGTGTGATTAAGTGCAAGCTACACAAATTCATGTTCGCTTCAGTCTTGTTATAATCAGATTCAGTGCGTTCTTCATTTTTTCTTCATTGACAGTTTTTTAGGTCATAAATGTTAAACGAATGACAAAAATAATCAGGCAAACTAATATACTTTTGTCTAATTTCGCCATTTTGAAGTGAAAATATATGTAACATTACTCATCACTCATGTAATGTAATAATTAGTTTACTGTCATTGTGAGGGGACAAGAAAAATTAATCCTAATGTATACAATAAATACAGTTTAATGGAAAAGTGCTTTTCCTTCTATTTCTTTCAGGGCCAGTAAAAATATAGAAGGGGCCAGTAAAACTGTGATCTACTGGCCCTGGGGGCCAGTGGGGATTTTTTTTTTATGTTGTGCCCTGCTTTGGGTCTTGCTCCCTGTTTGCTCCCTGTCGGTGCCACCGATTTGTAAGACGATCGGCTTGTTTCTCTACACACAGTATGGCCTGTCGAGGAGTACTAGATTCAGGGGACTCACCGGCTGTATGCTGCACCATGATGAAGCTCTGTTGTGTGTTCCATCTGGTTTGGTGGTCCCACAAGTAACTTTGTTTCAAGAACTGCAATCCTTTGTAAAAGTCTGTGGCAGTTAATGCAGCAAGTAGATTCCAGAAGAGGCATTTTCTCTTATCCTTGTGAATGTAGGCAGTTGTGTTTCCCTTCCCCGGAATGTAAGCTTTCAGCAGGAGACTGGTTGAATAAAATAATTCTGCTTTTTTATAGTAATTCAAGCGTTTGAGCACTATTGATTAGCTGAAGTTAAAATTAGGTGATAAAAGGAGATAAAATATAAAAGCGATAGAGCAAAGCGTGGAGCAGCAAGCAAGAGTGTCCGAACAGTCAATTTAAGTTTTGAATGATGTATAACACTTGTATGTAAGATCAAAATCAACAGAGTATTTTGAGTCTCTTTTGCAATAAGAAAAAAAGTTAGCCGGTATCGCCGGCACGACCGCCGACCCCAGAGGGTTAACTTCCCTGCCTACAAGAATAGAGGGTTAACACTGTTAACACACTGTAGCAGTTGTTAACCTTCCCTGGTTAAACAGAGGATGAATCTTCTCTGACTACACAGAGGATATACAAATATTAACATGTAATGCTAATTCTTCGCTGCCTAGGCAGAGGATAACTTTCATCTCTTAACAGAAAACGGGTGGTGATGGCGCAGTGGGTAAGGCACATGCCTTTGGTGTGAGAGACCCGGGTTCGAATCCACTGTGAGACACCAATGTGTCCCTGAGCAAGACACTTAACCCCTAGTTGCTCCAGAGGCGTGCGACCTCTGAAATATAGCAATTGTAAGTCGCTTTGGATAAAAGCGTCAGCTAAATGAATAAATGTAAAACTTTAGAGGATAAACTTAGTTCACCAAACTCTACAGCTGTCTGTTAACCTTTCTCTGGCTGCGCAGAGGGACATTTTTTGTACTGGTCTTAAAGGTTCTTTTGGATAGAGTGAAACTCACCAAATCGTTGGTTGTACAGAAAGAATCCATCTGGAACTCAGTCAGAAAAGTTAATTCTTTGTTGAGGTTGAAGTTTCAATCTGAATTCAGGTGAGTAGCTCTATCCGGGTCACAGGGCACCATAACTGTTGTAAACTTTTTCTTCTAAAATGTAGGCAACTCAGAAGCACAGACCAGGAGACTCGGGCAGTATCTTAAGCAGGATTCTTTATTGAGAAGTCGCTGTTGCATTGCTGTAGTCTAACTATCCAAGTCTAACTCAAATGGTATACATAGTAGTTAAATATACATTCCAAAGAGGGAGGGATTACGTAGGCTGCATTTACACTGCAGGGAGGGAGGAAGTCCTGACAGACCTAGGTTGTAGCATGAGTTTGTCAGATACCAGACCACGAAGCTGTTTGTGTGTTGTGTGTAATTAGACCTTATAAGTACAACCGGCCTCACAGACCAGTAATTTGTCTGATTTGTGTGTTGTGTGTAAATAGACCTCATAAGTACAACCGGCCTCACAGACCAGTAATTTGTCTGATTTGTGTGTGCTGTGTAAATAGACCTCATAAGTACAACTGGCCTCACAGACCAGTAATTTGTCTGATTTGTGTGTTGTGTGTAAATAGACCTCATAAACACTGTGTCCCTATATACCATAATTGGTTTTGACCCCATAATCCTGTGAAATGTCACACTTTTATTTATGTGTGTTCTGAAAGACAAATTAAGAATATGAAGTGAGTATTGTCTTTTGCAGATTAAATGGAGATGTTTGACATGACTTTTATGTTGACAGGATGCTGGAAATGGTGGGTCCCCATAAAGTCAATATGACCTCATAAACCACATATGCCAGTATGTGTGTGTGTGTGTGTGTGTGTGTGTGTGTGTGTGTGTGTGTGTTTGTGTGTGTGTGAGAGAACGGTCAAATAGGAAAAATTACGCATGTAATTTCAAAGTGAAGGCTTAGAATAGACCCTATACTTAAAATCACTCTTTTTTCCCTTCTTGGACAACCAACAAATCACGGTCTTCAAAAGATTGTGTCATACATAGCAACGGGGTCAAACCCACCTCCTCACTAAGATAAAAGTTTTTGTCTTTTCCTTACTCAGAGTTGGATCTCGATAAGTCGATCCCCGAACGGCGTTCATCCAGTTCAGAAATTCGCTGAACTTCATACAGTTCAGATCACTCAGCACGTCGTGTCGTGACTGTTTTTCAAAGATGGCGCTGCCTGTATACAAAAGTGAACTGTCTGTATAAAGTATTTTCTTATTAAACGGTCTGTACACTCACAAAGTTCTCAATGCTTCGTTTTGCATGTATGGACCCTCATTATGTTACTGTGTTAGTGTGGGGCTATTTTGAGCCTTGTTAGTGGTATAAACTAGCAATTTCTTTTTACTTAGTAAATGCCCCCAGTACTAGCATATCCACTAAACAGAGATGAAACTCTTTACATTTGATTATCATGAAAACAAATCTCAGAGAACGGTCAGCTAGGTACCGATCGTTTATTAGACCAAAGGTTCATTTTGCGCTGGAGTTCTCCTTTAAATTCCCGATAACGTTGTCACTTAGCGCCCTATCTGGAGTGCTGTCCACGGCGGTGGTGCTGAATTGGCTTGACATCGATGGCTCGAGATTAATTCACTATAGTGGCTGCTTTATTATATTATGTTATAACGCAGTGGTCTTTATAAAAGACGCACTTCAGAAGTTAAAATTGCATTTATCAGGACTTGTGGGATCTTATACAAATTAATCCAAATGGCAGGAGTTTGCACCGCAATTCAAAACATTTTACCCGAAATGCATAAAAGTTGCCGGTGAAAAAAAAAGCAGTAGGGTTAAAATCTTTGCGTGGCAAGGGGAGCTGCCACTCGATCGGCCACGAATATGTGCGCCTGCCACTGCGTTATATAGCGCCTACCACTCGACCAGTCACAGATATACAGTTTTGGGAGTAACGCGTTACAAAAGTAATGCATTACAGTAACATATTACTTTTTGCTGTAACGCAGTAGTGTAAGGCATTACTAAACAATTTTCAGTAATATTTTACTCGGTACATGTTCAGTAAGGCTTGCGTTACAACAGACTTTTAGTTTTAGTTGTAAAAAAAAAAAAAACCAGCAAGACCGCGAGACATTAACGAATGAAAAATGCAAGTAGGCTAAATTACCTGTTCGTGGTCAGTCAATAGCCGCATGTGGTGTCCAAGTCTGTAAATAAAGACTAAATGGCAGCGTCTTATATTTGTACAGCGATTTATTTTTTACAGGAGTGCCGTGAAGTATGATTTCGGCCTCTGTGCTCGCGCTGGCCAGTGGAAAAGCGGCTAATGGTGAAGATGGCATGAAGAAGACTATACATTCACGAGATGGACGTATGCGCATTAGGCTATTCGTTCTGTGTTTTCTTTCTAAATAACAGTTAGGCTATGTTTATGTGGTATTTTTCATGTTTTCATCACGCAATCGTGTTTTTGATGCGGTGGTGACGCGTACATGTAAGGGCGGCGGCGCTGCCGATAAAGCACCTAAAAGCTGTTACAAAGAACCGGCAAAAGCAATGATTATGAATATGTCAAATATAGCAAGGAGACATTTTAATTGTTTATTAATAAAGTCAAGATGAAGTTGACGATGCTGACTCGCGATCTTCGCAGCTAGTGAATGCACCAGAGAGAAATGCACATTTCATTTCATAAGCAGGGAGCAGTCTGTTTTCTTTCGTTTTGAATTGTTTTGTTTACAAGTAGACATTTCAATATAGATATATTTTTCAGGTGCGTGAATAGGCTACCTTATACGCTGAGTTTCGGTTCATTTATGAGACGCGCTCGCCGGCACCTCCGTGTCATGATTATAATTGTCTGCTATATTTAGCCTACTTCTTATTAAATCCAGGCAATTGGTTGATGAAACATTGATTAAAATTAAGATACAATTAATACAAAACGAAATTCACTTTAAAGAAAGGCTTTCTGTGTAAGGTCTCTGTGAAAGTTTTAAAGCAGTCTTTTAATGCCGCTTCAGAGCGGTTGCGTCCATAACGGAGAACTGTCACGTCTGCAACATTGTTTTTTCCTCGTAAATGCTAACACGAAAAATAAAATAAAATGAATATTTTATGTTCTGTGGAGAGCCAACCCTTCTTAATTCGATTTGCGCAGTGTAATTCACAGAATTACAACAACAAAAAAATCGTTGCCTCCTTATTAAAGATTTTTTTTTGTCTATTTCCCTAATATTAAATAAAAAACGCATGTGTAGCCTGATATTTTTCTAATGTCTGGACTCCTTTCAGGGAGGAGCCTATGGATAAACAGACGTTTCAACAGTTTGGTATTAAAGCATTTTCTGAGAATTTATATTTCAAGTTTTGACTGTCATACCCATAACGCTGGAATTCCCAAATTTTAAATAATTTATCCTCAACTAGTTTTGTGGTGCGGGTCTACGTATTTTATAATGTTAAGTTAACTTCAAATAATACTAATAGTAATTTAAAGATGTGGTAGCATTGGATCTGAACGGTATGGATAACGCTGGGAGTTGGAAGGGGTGTGTCGCGATTCTGCAGGTTCGTGGATCTGAGTGTCGCGATTTCGGTTTCATATCGCATATCGTTACAGCCCTAGTCATTTTAGAATGTTAAGTTCTACTTCTGTATAGTTATTTTGGTGAAAGTATCAAAAGTAATACAGGGGTAATGTAACGCATTACAATTCTGAGACAGTAATCTTGTAAGGTATTGAATTACTTTTAAATAACAGTAACAAGTAATATATGAAGTTCCTAAACGTAAGTTAGGGAGGAGTGAGCCAATCTAATCTTTCAATCAACAGCCTGAGTATATAAGCAGCCGCTTACCTCTCCCTAGCATCAGCTGTTCCAGTATGCATTACTGCCGCACGGAATAATGTCCGACATCCCGGAAATCCAGCTCTTCCCGTCAGACGACGAACTGACAAGCCTTCCTGGGACACAGCCAGTCACACCCCGCGTGAGATCGGATCTTATGGATCATCTTCATGAGCGTTCTGATCGAGAAATCCAGCGCTCATATAAACCACGTTCCAAAGGCAACGCTCTCCTCCATCTTCAAGATCGCCAGTTTTAACCGAGCCTCGTCCGTCTTCTTCTCTCCATTCTTCCGCTGCTAATACACCGATTCCACCCATTTCAAAATGTTCAGTCAACAGCCTACGTCAAGTCCTCCAGCTCCGGAATCCATTTCTCCTGCAGATCATCAAAAGCTCAACTCTACGATCTTTTCATCAGTTCTTACAGTTCCAGCATTCCATCAAACACTTCAACATCTTATAAAGGCAAGACTCGCACCTCTTCTACCTCTGTTTCTCTCCCGGTTCGGCGTTCTGAACCCACACAATCCCAACGCGCCGATTTAAAGGCCGCCGGCGCCGCCGCGGCTCGCACTTCCTTGTCCGCCGGTATTTCCACCCGGCCAGCAACAGTGGCCGCAAAAACAGTTCCGCTTCTTCTCCAGCTCTCACAAATTTCATGCAGTCAGCCCCACTCCCCAGGCAAGAACCAAACTCACAAACACATTCCTCCGCACTTCCCTCTGCTTCTCCAGTTCTCTCTAAACTTCTTTATAATAACCCTTGTGCCAGGTCACCCTCGCACACTGTTACATTTCTCTCACCCTCAAACCAACCTACTCAAAGAGCGGATCCTAGCGCGAGGTCGCCTTCGCTAGCCATCTTCCCTCTTTCCTTCCATTCCAATTCGCCTCATTCCTTTTTTCCCCTTCTATCTTCAAATTGTCTCCTAATATTCTTTCCAGTTCACATCAGAGCGTGAGGCTGCCTCAGCAAAGGATTTCTACACTTTTTTTTTTCCTCTTTCCCACAAACCCTCCTCTTCCTCTCACTTCAGGCCATGCCAGCCATCTTGGACACCAGCAGTGTTGGGGAATAACGCTATACATGTACCGGCGTTACGTTTTCAGAATACAAAATCTGAGTAGGCCCATCTGTATTCCGTTAGTTACAATTTAAATAGTTGGTATTTAGAATACAGTTACATTGTTGAAATCAATGGATTACATTACGATACTTCTGTTTCACGAGTTTAGTCACTTTCTAAACAATTCAAAACGAAACAAAACAAACTGCTTTCTGCTTAAGTAATCCATATGAAATGCGCATTTCTCTCTGGCCCGTTCACTAGCATACTGCAAAGATCGCGAGTCAGCATCGTCAACTTCATCTTTGCAGGCTACAGTGTCACAGACAGAAGACACTTGTTTATTAATAAACAATTAAAATATATACTTGCTATATTTGACATATTCATAATCAATTCTTTTGCAGACTCTTTGTGACAGCTTTTAGGTGCTTTATTAGCAGCACCATCCCTACAACGCGTCACCACCGCATCACCATTCCGCATTCCTACACTTATAAAATGCAGTTCAATGTGGAAGTAATCCAAGTATTCAGAATACGTTACTCAGATTGATTAACTTAACGGAATAGGTTACAAATTACATTTTGGGGCATGTATTCTGTAACGAAATACGTTTTGAAAGTATCCTTTCCAACACTGGACACCAGTCAGTAATGGGACCCTCCGATCAACATTCATTTACTTTTCTCAACACTAACACTTGCTCCTCAGGTACAATCCGCTTGCCAGCCCATTCACTCTCAACAGCAGTCAATCTTCCCGCTCCTAACAATGCAGTCGCCATGGAACCACCTCCAGTCCCAGCCCATCTCCGTTCCCTAATTCTATCAGGTGCAACTATCAATCCTCCTTTTCTACTGACTTCCGTCCCACTCAATGAATCCCACCGCTCGTTTGACTTAAATCGTTGATCTTACAAATTCCGTACAGCCTTCAAAACGGGTTCTCACACATGCAGAATTCTGCGTTGCTTTTGCCAGATACACAGAAGTAATTTGCACTTCATTTCCAGCCAGACGCAAGGAATTAAATGACTACCTCTCTATCATAGCAGAGCCCAGTCTCTCTTTCGGAGGTAGTCATTTTTATACATACCATAAGCTTTTCAGCTAAATGCGCCGCCCGCGTCATACACTGGAACAAGTGTCCTTACTGGGGAGCCTTGGACCTCGAACTAACAGAGTCTTCTTAGGCGTTCAAAGCCCTTCTTGCGCCATCTGCAGGTCTATCATTCATTCTACTTCAGAATGTCCCCAAACCAACCCAGATCTTCCAACCCATCCAGCTCATTTTCAAGAAAAATCCACTTCATATGTCTCTCAATCAAGGAATGACCGTAACCAGATTTTTCCTCAGTTTCAGGCAGACAAGTGTGCAACAGCTTTAATTCATCACGTTGCAACAGACAACGATGCCACTTCCCCCATGTCTGTCATTTCTGTGGCGGAGATCACGCCCGTTCTATTTGCCCTGTGCGCCGCTCCTCAGCTAACTTTAACCATCGACATTCTTAACGTCTGCCTAACCACTCTCCGCTCACGTCTTTTTCTCCCAACAAAACAAGAACCCTAGACGCTATGTTCAATTTGGCTTTCTTCCGATCATCAAATCAAAATGCTAGGTCGATGGTTGTCCCTCGCCTTCGAAACATATGTTCGTTCAGATCCGCATAACATTAGACAAGCTCAGCAAACACTAGCATTCCTCTGAGTCTGGACCGCTTCTCCCTACTATTTTGCATCTCCCCGCTTACCTAGCCCCGCAGGGCGTGTATTCATCTGGATGCAGTGAGAGCTCTCCCTTTTCAGATGTGCGTGACCTACCACTCCTGGAGTGGGGTCTCCCATCTGAATCGCTGTGTGGGCTCTTCCGTTCAGATGCATCATAGGCTCTCCCGTTCGACTTGCTGTGTGGGCTCTCCCGTTTTGATCGCCGAGTGAACTCCCTATTTATACATATGGGGGGGCTCTCTCCTTCGAAACGCAGTGGGAGCTCTCCCGGTCGAATCGCAGTATGAGCTTTCCGTTCGGGCGCCGTGGGGGCTCTCCCTTTCCGAATCGCTGTGTGATCCTTCATGTTTTTAACCATGGAGGCTCTCCCGTTCGGATCGCAGTGTGGGCCCTCCTATCCGAAAACAGGACTGGAGGTATCAAGGATCGTACATCCCTCGAATGCGACGGGCCATTATGTCTTTATGTGATCGCCGCCCCCTGCGTCAGAAGGATGGTAGTTCTGCATTTCCTATGTATACCGTAGGCTCCCTCTTGTTGCGTAGGGAGTTTCACTTCAGATATTGGTGGCCCGTTTGCCTCTAGGGACGAGGACCTCCTTCCCCGTTTTTGACATCTGGAAGCCCTATGTTCTCTAACTCCATGGAGCTCCATGTCATGGATGTGGCAGGGCGTTCTCCAACCTCGTACTCAAACCTCCAGTCCCAAGATACTCCCGCAGGAGTAATATCTGAAAGTCACTGCCGCAGCAGTGCAGCGGTGAGATGTACCCCAGTCAAATTTCCACAAGCCCATGTCGTTTCACTCCACAACGAACGCAGGCACACTCTTTAAAACACAGCTCCCACCGGAGCTCCACTCATAGCCCCACATGGTGGGCATAGTAGGGAGACGCAGTTCCAGCCAGGAGCCCCATTAAACATATCACTGCCGCAGCAGCGTCCATCCATGCTCCATACAGCTTTCAATTTCCACTCTTTTTGGGGGGTAACATGCTTTAAGCTCTTAGGCATCCTATATTTGATCACGTAATTCTAACTTGCTGTCCCAAATATTTATTCAACACTTTTGGGGGGTATATCAGAGCTCGAGTTGAAGCTGCTTCATCGAGCCCCTCTCCAGTGGACAGCAAGCCAAATAAGTTTAACCTAATATCTTAAAGATTCTATGGGCAAACGAACTCGTTAAATGAAGTTCCTAAACGTAAGTTAGGGAGGAGTGAGCCAATCTAATCTTTCAATCAACAGCCTGAGTATATAAGCAGCCGCTTACCTCTCCCTAGCATCAGCTGTTCCAGTATCCCTCCACCTCCCCAAACTCCACCTTCATCTTAGGTACCTTGCCCTTTTTATTATCAGGTCCTACATTTAGCCACTGGGGGGGTATATCAGAGCTCGAGTTGAAGCTGCTTCATCGAGCCCCTCTCCAGTGGACAGCAAGCCAAATAAGTTTAACCTAATATCTTAAAGATTCTATGGGCAAACGAACTCGTTAAATAATGTATTACAGTTTGGAAGTAACTTGCACAACACTGCAGATATTTGAGCCTGCCACTCGAACTTACACAATAATTAAGATAGGTTTTCAAACCAAATGCTGTTCATATCCCCTGAAGCCAGCGGGAGCCAGAACGGTACGCACAATAGGTCAATATTCACCATTAACCAAACGCTTTTCGCCTGCCTAGCAAGATCTCTGTTTACATGAACCAGACACTCTGATGGAAGCAAATTAAGTGCAATCCATCTCTTATTTACCTTTTTGACATCTTATCTTATATTTTATTCGCTCTTTTGCCAGTATTTGAACGCGTCTCATGGCTCTTATAAGCGTCGGGCCAGCCACAATCTCTCACTGTTCTCATAGACCAGACACTCCGATTGATGCACGAAAACTCAGAGATAATGCAATCCTGCTCTTTATTTACCCTTTTGTCATCTTATTTTATATTTTATTAGCTCGTTTGTCCCGTAATAGAGCCCTTTCGTGGCACGCCAGCCACAAGATCTCTCCAGTTGCCTGATTCTCCGATTGACATTCTGAAGGAGAATGATTTTGACCACTCCATTAGGTTTTGTTTTTTATAAAGCCTTTCTTTAAAGTGAATTTTGTTTTTAATAAAAAAGTGTCTTAATTTTAATCAATGTTTGATCAACCAATTCCCAGGATTTAATAAATAAGAAGCAAAGCAGATCAGGCATAGCAATAAAATCATGACATTTTTGCATTGAACGTTTCTCACAGGCATGATAAATAGCCTACATCTAGAAAGGTAGAAATGTCTAGCCTACTTTTAAACGAAACAATTCAAAATGAAAATAAATAGATTACTCTCAGATTATGTAATCCGTATGAAGTGAGCATTTCTCTCGGCGCGTTCACTACTGCGAAGATGGCTCCAATACGGGCAAAAAGAGCAAATAAAATATAAGATAAGATGAGATAAGATCTGTATTGCACTGTATGTGTGCTCTCGTGTACCATTAGGAGTGTCTGATATGTGTAAACAGTGAGAGATCTTGTGGCTAGGCAGGCGAAAAGCGTTTGTTAAATGATGAATATTGACCTATTGTGCATACCGTTCTGGCCCGCTGGCTTCAGGGGATATGCGCTGCATTTGGTTTGAAAACCTATCTTAAATATTGTGTAAGTTCGAGTGGCAGGTTCATATATCTGTGACTGGTCGAGTGGCAGGCGCTATGTAGATTGGGTACAGTTGAGACATAGGTACAGTTGAGACACCTTAAATAACTTGCGTGCGCAGCCAGCACAAGTTGTGATTTTTGCTGTGCACATGCGTATTAGTGTCCTCTTTGATCGTGGGAAATTTGATCAATGGACGCATCTCCTCCGATCCGAAGATATCGGCAAAAGTTTTGTTTGTAAGGGAAGACGTTCACTTCACCATGCACACTTCACAATGAATAGCTTATTATCCTTATGTGACTGTTAAACGTAACTGGTATAATCACAAATGTTATTCTGTGCCCTAAAAACGGCCATATTTCATGGTATTGTGTCATGCATGGTCATTGCAAAATCTAGAGAAATGCGTGAGATGGCCATCAGGGTAGCCTACAGTTGAGACACACTGTCTCAACTGTACCCGCGATAGAGTTCTATTAGGAAACACACTGTTTAGTTGTTCAGTGATATGATAACAGGTTAAATGTCATAATTAGCCAGCATAAGCCGCAAATGAAATAAAAATTTGGTATTTGTGATAATTAAACTGTGTATTATTAATGAATATAAATATATATATTGTTTCTGTTTTATAAAATTTAACCAGTGCTAATTAAAATAAAATTAATGAATTTGAATGGATGAATAAACAAACATGTTACCCAATTGGTTTTTTTTTATTTGTCTTTGTTTATTATATTTTCAATGAACGATTAGTGACCTTTACATCATTAAAAATGGGTGTCTCACCTGGTACTGTCTCAACTATACCACATATGGGTACAGTTGAGACAAAGTTGAGACAAAAAGCATCTTATTTTTAAGAGCTAATTGTGGAAAATATAAACTACTTATGAGTAATATTGATTGATAATATCTTTGTCTACAAGCTAATGAAATGTCATGTGGCATGTCATGTGGAAATTCACGTCTTTTCAGTTTCTATTTTTGTGTGAAAAATCAAAACACAAAAAGTGTCTCAACTGTACCCAGTCTCTAATGCAGTGGCAGCCGCACATATTCGCAAAGATTTTACCCAAAAAACCCAACAATAAATACAATAAAACACACAGGGTTGATTGTAACCCTTTGAAGCATACGATCACGCCGGTGTGATTTGAATGTTCTGTGCATCATTCAGTGTTTTGATCCACATCAGGTTTATTTTAGGTTTGTATCGCGTTGTGCTCATTTCATTAATAGAGTGCACACTTGTGTCATAAAGAACAAGTATTTAAAATGTTTAAACTGAAATAAGCAAAACCGGCGCAGCGTCATAGAATGTCTCTATGTCATAGATTCTCGCCCACTTTTAGGGGAAAATAAAAAGACTTCCCATAGACTTCAATACAAAATAGCGTCACAAAACAACGTCCGTACACAGCCGGCAGGCGTGAATAACTTAGCAGACAAGTGAACTTGTGCGAGTCTTGTAAATCGAAACTTATATAGGCTACTTGATTCACAGAAATATAGCCTAGACGGCTTGAAATAATTTTAAATGAAACAATTAAAAACGAAACTAAATAGGCTATTCTCTAATTATGTAATCCTGTGCATTTCTCTCTTTAAGCGTTTAATTTTAATAGACGAGATAGCCTATATCACATTTAAAACCTAAATAACACGTCATATCTATATTGGAATTTGGCCTGGTTCTGCTTGGTAGGCAACCGTCTTGACGTTTTTTGAACGTCTTATTATAACGTGCAATTTAAGTTATTTTAACACCTAAATATAACCTCTGTCAAAGTTGTAGTCTGGTCTGGTTGTGTTTTCGTTTAAACGTTTTATTTAGGTTAGGCCTACATTATATATTTAAATTTTAAGGTGTGGTTTAAACTTTGTAAGCTACTGCAACATGACGTAATTAAAAAAAATGTAAAAAGAGGTGAGACTTTTTGTGTTTGTTGGGGCATTAGCAAACAATTTAGGTTATAGCTTTGCATTTGGAACTTATTCTAAGTAGGCTAAGTTTAGGCTACTAAACTGTTCTGTTTGCAGTCGCACGGTCTATAACAAGTAGCTATATTTTATAACAAGATGTCTCTTTTCCGTTGTTTTCTTAGGGGGAGCTCGACGATTTTGCTCAGATGTGGAATGCACACCGCATACGAACACAACGTAATATTACTGCACCACATGGACGACCGGCCATAATGTATATGGCTCCACATCTTTATGGGTCAGCAGATCATATCTTTCGGTGTGACCCTGCTGATATTCAAAACTGCCAAGAGGAGTGTGTAACACCAACGCACCCATGTGACGACACAGTTTTTTAACTTTGTTGTTTGATAATGGATGAACTTCATCTTAATGTCCCTGATGATGCCGGGAGTGGCAGAACCCTATACATTACTCTTAGGCAAGAAATACTACGTGTGTTGTGATTCGTCTTTACTATATCTTTGGAAAGATGTAGTGTAATCTTTTGAGTTAGTAAATTTATGCAAGTCATTTTTATATAATGTTCAGTTGTATTTGAGTAAGAGGCTGCGATTTCAATTCTAAGATATGTAGTCATATTTTACAACACTTGGACATGATATTGTAAATTGTAGATTTTAAATCATTTTTGTTTTTTAAGTCTTTACTTGCAGATCTGTCAATAATGCACATGTTATCAAATAAAAGACAGCTTTGAGGATAGTCTACTTTCGAATTTATTTAACAAAAAACATGCACTGTGAGCACTGAACACTTTTCTCATTCAGTCAGGGACTGTGCAAATGTAGTTACAGGAAATTAGAATGTGTACCAAGAGGTACTGACATAAGGTCATATAACACAAGATAAAATAGTATTGCAGGTAGGCTATTTCTATTTCTTGTTAAAATAAATTCTAATACTTCCTTATAAGAACACAATTTGTATTCAACAGATCCTATTAAAACATTAGTGAGACTGTAACATGAACTTCTGGGACTTAAATGTGTAAGGCCAACAGAAAGAAATTATGACAATGTATGGTTTTCAGAACTGAAATATTCTATAGGTTTTTCCAAGAATACGCAAATGAACAGTATATGAAAAGAAGCCGGATTATTTTATCACTCTACATGGAGAACAGTTTACTGGAAATGCACAAAATGTACCTTTCAAGCTATTATCAGCTTTACAACAGATCCATTTTCATGTAGTTGGCATCTAAGACACTCGCAAACTCTCTACGAAATTCAGAGTAGGTACTGTAAGTGCATGGTATCTGCAACAGTGGACCACATGTATGTGCCACTGGACACGAAACCCCTGATATCTGTAAATTCAACATCAATGTGTGAAACACAGATAACATCAGCCCCAGTGGTAAACCGCAAAAATGTATGCAGTTTATCTTTGTCAAGTGATCGAATGAACAGCTTTAAAAACTGTATTGTTTTACTGTGAGAAGGTTGTGTCTCATTGTATTTAAGCAACCCAATGATCCCTTTTGCTGTTGGAATTTTGGATTCATAAAGGGTTGAAACTGCAGACACAGTTGGAAGCAGACTTTTTAGAGTACACTGAGCACTAGCAGCCATCATTTCAAGAGCATACATTGGCTCCTGTATTAGTTCTTTGTGTGCCGTCTGCATGATGGTGTCCTTTATGGCATCTCCATCAGGAACAGCGTGCCCACCCATTCTGGAAAGCATGTCGAGTAGGTCATCCCTGTCATACTCTTTTCCTTCCAGCACAGAGCTGATGATGTCTCTCTCAAATGGCGTGACAAACCTTGAATAAAACAGAATGTATAAAATCAATTAAGCCCTTTTCACAGAGAGATTACGGAAAATACACCGATAATGTGTCCAGGGCTCGTTTGATTTTGGTTAATTCACACTGCCAGTGATTTTCCGGAATCTGTGCGTGCAACGTGCGTTCACACACATCCCGTAAAGATGGCATTGATTACGACTTTTGTTCACACAGGGCAAGTCCCGGGACTGATTCCGGAAGTGTTACGAGGTCCCCTTTCCTGGAAAACCTTGAAGAACTAGCACTACTTGAATACCTCACAAACAACATACCTCACAAAAGATTCAATCAGCATGTCTGGTGTCACTTTGTCTTCTCCATGAAGGAGACACACTACAAAGGCCAATGACAGCTTCACTGGAAAGAATCCATGATCCTGGTATCCTTTTAGTAGAATTCGACCTACTGCCTCCCATTCTTCTTTTCCATACTCAGGCTTTAGTGCAGGGACATACTCAATTTCCCCATCTGCACAATTAAGAAAAAAAGCTTCCCAAAAACCTGAATATGCATCCCGGGCAACACCCGATGCATCAATGCCACATTCATCAACAAAGATAACTGACAGTCTGGCCTCCACAACACTTGCATCTTTGAACTGTTCCACCATATCATGAATGATGTTGACACGATGCAGTCTCAGCATCTTCGGAGCAGAATCTTCATGTGTTATCAAATGTGCTAGCTCTCTTGACTGTGATGGTATCTCTTCCTGAGGTGCATCTATGGAAAGAGTATCATCAGAGTTGTACTCAGGATCCTCCACTGGACCAAACTGTGTTTCATCATCAGATGACAAATATGTCTCGTCTGCTATGTAGCAGTCATCATTTTGTTCTGATGGTGTGTCTGAACTTTGAAGATCCTCAGAAGCAGCTTCAGATTTTTCAAGATCAAATGTTACCAAGTAGAATCTCAGTACTCCCAGTTTAACCGATTCATACAGCCCTCCAACAGTGATATCATGTGGCATTTCACACTCTTGAAAATCATATATTTTGAAAGAGAAACTGACTTCAGGACCTTTCTTTGACTGACCCAGAGGAAAAAAAAGCTCTTTTCCCAGCTTGATGAGGTCATCATAACCAGCAGTTTTTGGAACAGCCAGCTTTCTTGTCCCACCACCACATTTGGTTCGAACTTGTTTTCCATTGTGCATCCATCCAAGTTCAACCCGTCTTGTATCTTTACAAGCATTTTTGTTTCCAATTAATGACTTTCTCGTGCTCCCACATTCCTCATTTTCACCAGCGTCCTCTAAGAAGTTTGAGGCATGTCCTAGTTTCATTTTCTTCCTTAGTTTTTCTAGAAGATTTAGTTTTCTGGATTGTTTAACATGGTTGCCTTTGCCACAGTAATGCCTTAATGCAACCCTATCACCAAGGGCTGGCAGGAATCTCTCCAATGTGTTGTCATCCATTGTTGTTACTGTTGATTGGTCAATCTATGAACATATTAATGTACACATATTTAGGGATACATAAAGACTGCAGGTTCACCCATCATGAGAAATATTACTGACACTTAAAACTTACAACCCTAGTCCAAAAATGCATTAGGTCTGATAATGTTCTATTGGTTACATTTTAGTTGATTTCTCTTGCAATGTCCTTTTTATATTAAAATTAGTTACAAATATAATTACTAAAATAAGTTATTAATTTCAAATTGAATATATGCGGTCATTGGATCACAAAACTCACGGTTTGGATCATATTACGTTTTTTGAGTCACGGACTGGAGCAGCAAAATAATAATAATTTTATGGGGGAACTTTGCCTTTCATTTATCAAAGGCTCACTTTAAGTAACCTACTCCAATACCACACAAAAACTACTAGCCTAATTAATAAAGTTAAAACAACATTAAAAGGCAAGTGAACAGAAAATAAAAGAATAAACAGCAATTACAAGCATATATATATATATATATATATATAGCATATATATGCTATATATACATACAACAAAATTTATAAGGTACAGTCTAACTACTATTCATGTCAGGTAGCCCTACAAAAATGTAATTAACACTGTTTACTGTATAAACTTAATAGATTAATTTTTGTTAAAGGTGTTTTGTAGTTTGATTAACATAATGACAAACAATAGCATGTATTTAAAGGCCGTTGTCACTTTAAGAATGTACGGCTCTATAATGATGATACACATCCCATTCGAGTTATTTCTTAACTCGTTCACAAAGCCATAAACGAATGTGTTTACAAGAATACTTGCTTACTTTGACTATGTGTGTATAAAATGTCCACCGAATGCATAAAAGAAATAAAGCATAAAAAAAAAAAAAACACATTCAGTCGGTGCCATTAAAAGTACAGAGTTCGGTACACAACCCTATCAATAATGGACTGAGACTTCAGAGTCATTCTAGTTGGTGCATTAATAATTTGTTTCAAAGCCAAAAAACAAAACAAAAATTATTAAAGACTTGTCTATTACAGAGTCTCTTTTCAACATGTCAATGTTTAAATCCCCACAAATTATGACTTCTGATCCACGGGGTTTCAAACAATCCTTTAAAGTCTCTTCCAACAGCTCATAGAAATCACATTGGTCCAGTGGGCGATACAACGACCCAATTAAAATAGGCTTACTTTTGGGTTAGAAAATGTCCATCCACATGACTTTAATAGAAGCAATGTCCAAGTAATTTCTACCATTATACATCAAGTTAGATTTGACATACACCACCACCCTTACAAATCCGATCTGCTCTTATCAAACTATAATTTACAACTCTTATTTCGTAATCAAAAATCAAACCGTCCAGCCATGTTTCACTACACCCAAGTTATCTCTGTGATCTTTGGAAGTAAGCTTCTAAAATTCAGATAGCCGATGAGTAATTCCTTTGAGGTCTTCCTGAAGTCAAATAAGCTAACAACATTCTCCAGACATGAGCTTGTCGGTTCATCCATAAACTTTGAAGGCATCAAGTGCTCACGCCACGAGGGCTCCTCCGATTCCTCAAGTCCCAAATTTGACGTTGATTCTACAAACCTGGAGCAGGCCTTGAATCACCTCCTGACACAGAACATCTCTAGTATATCCATAAACAAGGTTTTAATTATCCCAATTTTCTGCAATTTAACTCCATTCTGCAATAAAATTGATGAATGTCTCTCAAAAGTATACACAAGAGTATAATGGTCCCGTGACAGCTCCGATTCAATTTTTCTCCACTCTTCCTCGCTCATGGAATTTGTCACGGTGTGGTGCAGGCAGAAGACGAGGGAGAACAAAAAGTTCCAATGCAAACTTTTACTCACAATATAATATTAACAGATACAGACAGGCAGAAAGTTCACACACACTTAGTAGGATGAAGAACAGACCATGAACATGGCAACACACAGGGCTTAAATACATATGGAAACAGATCAGGGAAACGAGACACAGCTGACAAGACTAATGAGGTAACAGGTGAGACAGATGAACTAATGAGTGTTGCCATGGAAACAAATGAGTGGCGGGAAAGCAGAACAAAGGAAGACATGTGACTAATGAACATACAAACAAACACTGAGGCTATGTTTACACGGAAACGATCTGAAGAGAAAACGCAAAAGTGGCGTAGCGTTATCACTTTTTATTCTGCGTTTAGACGAGCGTTATGGTTGGGAAATCCGCGTGCATATGGTGACGCAAAAGTGTGTGAAATTCGATGTAGTATGCACTCCAGGCGGCTAGGTGGCAATGTGAAGCACTGCCACACAACAACACCAATATCTTAGAATATTTTTTACAACTGCTGAAAAGACTCTTGTATGTTTTTCAGAGCTGCTAGGGCAACTTGAAGGTCCGACGTATGGAAATAATCTGACATGTTGGTTGTTATTTTCCTGTACTGGCGCATGCATGTGACATAAACGCGTACGCGACGAGAGCCACCTTGAGCAGATTTGCGTTTTTACCGTTTAGACGGGAACGCGACGGTGGAGCGTTTTTAAGATTTCCACTCTGGAGGGTGGTTTCACTTTTTTGCGTTTTTAAGCCCCCAAAACGCCGTTGCCGTGTAAACGAAAGGCACATCCGATAAAATATTTTTACGTTTTCACCCGGAATCGTTCTCGTGTAAACAGGGCCTGAGACGTGACAGAATTGACCACGGTTTAGAAATAAACGTCTCATATACAATATTCTTTCCAAGACCAAAATGACTCTTCATGTTATTACTTTCCAGCATTAAAAAACTAAAATACCCCTCATCGGGTTCCTTTACATGATAAAACAATGTATATAAAAAATAAAGGTAAGGCACTGTGACCGACATTGACCGTACAACTTAAGTTTTCCCAAAACATACAATGACGCCAGTAAACAGGGACGGCACAACTTTTTTCCCCCAAGAACTTTATTGAACAATATAAACACCCATGTCCTGGTACAAATTAATCAGACAACAGACAAGCATCATAGCACAAGATAAAGAAAATATAAAGAAATAAAGTAATAAAGTCTCAGCAAGTTTAAGATCCTCTATCAAGGTACTAGTGACGGCACTGTAAGAGCATCATTCACAAGTTTCTGCACAGCCTAGTGTATTATTCTGTCATGTAGTTACGTTGAGACCAAAAATCATTAAGTTGATCAGTGATATTCTCTCACGGATGACGTCGTTGCCTTTTCCACAACATCGATATCTGATTCTGACTGATCTAACTTCCATTGTTTGTGTCTCCTGCTATCCTGATTATTATTAACAGTTCCATCTTCAGGATCTCTTTTGATTTGAAACACTACCAGCTTTATTTGTGGATATGGAAAATGAAAAATTATCTTGACTGTCTTTTATATGAACTTTTGATATGAACTTATGAAGTTCCATCAGTTCATTGTGTGTGTGTGTGTCTGTGTGTCTCTCTACGTGTCTAGAGCCCCTTTCACACAGAGATTCCGGAAAATACACGGATAAAGTGACCCGGGATTTGACCCGGGTTCGTTTGACTTTGGTTCATTCACACTGCCAGTGATTTTCCGGAATCAGAGAGTGCGTTCACACACAACCCGTAAAAATCCCGTAAAGACACGTGACATCGATGTGACATGTAATGTCTCAGCAGCGTCTATAGTTTGCTTATGAGCTGCGATTTCTCTCTGGAGAAACCACGCTTGTGCATTTTTTTCTCTGATTTGATTCATAAACTAGCGCATTACGTACCGTTTCACTAGCCTGCTTTCACTTCACTTCAGCATCATCATTACGACACGGCATTGATTATGGCTTTTGTTCACACAGCGCGCGTTCCGGGACTGATCCCGGCAATGTTACTAGGTCCCCAACCCGGGATCAATCCCGGCATCAATCCCGGGTCGTGTTTGCGTTCACACAGAAGGTGTTCTGGCAATTTTCCGGCAATTTCCCGGGATCAACGCGCTGTGTGAAAGGGGCTTAACTGTTCTTCCGTCCTGTGTTTAATTACAAATAAACCTTAGTTTTGGAAATATATCCTCGTCTGCCTTCCTGCAACCACCCGTGACAGAAGATCAGACCAGCCCGTATGTGGTATATTTGTCGCCATAGCTCAAGAGAGCACAAAATTTTTCTCCTTTGTGGAGAACTTTGTTCGCCGAGCCATCACTAGCCCCCTCGACGATGAAACCCTCAAGCTGCTTTTCTGGATCGGGGCCAATTTCCACCAGGCCATCGACCTCCCAAACACAGATGGACTAAGCTGGAGGGAAGCCATCGCCAGGTATTTGGTGAGCGTCGCATCCCGATCCAGAGAACAACCATGATCACCAGCAGCCGCCGAGACCACCCTTCCAGAGACTCGTCCCGTCAAGACCACCCTTCTAGAGCTTCACGTCAGTCCTACCGAGCTAGAGACTGTTTACGCCAGGTCAGCCCTGCCGGTGTATTCAGACAAGATGGCCGCTACGCCTGAGTGCAAGCCCTTGGCAAAGATGGCCGCCGCCTCACCGCCAGAGCCCTCAGCAAAGATGACCGCCACCTTGCCGCCTGAGTCCTTAGCCAGGATGACCGCTGCCAAGTCAGAGCCTGTACCTGTCCCAAGACCTGTTCCTGCCCCAACAACTGTTCCTGTTTCCAGACCTGAGTCTGTCCCCAAGCCTGTATCTGTTTCTGAGCCTGTATCTGTTCCTGAGCCTGTCCCTGTTCCTGAGCCTGTATCTGTTCCCGAGCCTGAGGCTGAGTCTGTTCCAGAACCTGAGCCTAAGATGGTTCCTGGGCCTGTTCCAAGGCCGCCTGCATGGTCGTCTCCACCCTGGCCGCCTGCACCGTCTGCTCCGCCCTGGCCCCTCCTACCTTCTGTTTGCCCTTCACCTGCTCTTCGTCCTCCTCCTGAACTCCCTCCCTCCGTAGTTGGTCTGTCTACAGCGCAAGGTACTGTCAAGTGTCAGAGTTTGTTTGGACTTTCAGTTTGTATTTTGATTGGTTGCTGTTCTCCTTTGTTCTTTTCCCACCACTGCTTCGTATCCATGGCTACTGTCATTATCAGTTCAGTTGTCACCTGTTTAGTCATCATCGTCATCTGTATCACCTGTGTTCTATTAATCAGTGTCATCTGTGTTTGTATTTAAGTTTCATCAGTTCAGTCAGTGTTTGTCTGATCTCCGTCTTAAAAGTCAAGTCAAGTTTATTTATAAAGCACTTTTAACAGTATAACAGTATGGATTGTTTCAAAGCAGCTTTACAGTTATAGAGACACAGCAAGCACCAACCAATGATAGTGATTTTGAACTTAAGAAAGCTGATCAAAATATATTTGCTGGAGGGCCGATAGCAAAACCTCCAAATACATTTGCATTAACCCGTGCCCTGTCTCACAATGCGTGAGCCCTGGCACGAAGCAAGCGTTTCCAATTAATTCCTATGGAAGCTGAGCTTTACGCTTACACTAGAGAACTGAATAAAACGCTCACTTCACGCCCGTGTGAACGCACCGTCATCATGTAATGCA
Source organism: Gila orcuttii (assembly GCA_026230005.1). Lineage (NCBI taxonomy): Eukaryota > Metazoa > Chordata > Actinopteri > Cypriniformes > Leuciscidae > Gila > Gila orcuttii. Next base: position 46,190,071 of record JAPDVR010000008.1, on the reverse strand, counting down.
CTTGTTTATGCCGGATTGTTTTAAAACAATGCCGGAATGCAAAAATCCAAAATCTGACATAAACAGGATCTGGCTCAAATTAAGCACTGGCTGACTAGATAGTTGTATAAATGAGCTGGTGTACAGGTGAACCTAATAAAGTGGCCACTGTGCGTACATGGCAGACATGATAACTTACAACGACTAGAAGAACACAAGAGGAAATATACATGACAAGAACAGTTTAAAAATGTTATGTCAATGATGTAGTCAGGCGGCTTAACCCGCCTACAATTCATCAAACTGCAGTGAAGTTAATGAATCATACATCTTGCAGAAGCAGCCATTGTAGGCCTTCTGCCAGCTGCTGAGACCCCCTCCAGAGGCAATTGGGTGTTGACATTTTTCCCAGCCCCCCTGGAGACTATCAGAGCTAATCTTAATTAAACGTAAGGGCATGCCAATGTACTCACAGTAGTTTTGATAGTTAAATGTCAGTATCTCCTGCTGCGTATGCTGTCAGAATGAGTGGACCACACCCCACCAGCTATTTACCTGATATGCTGTAGCAAGATATGTGATGCTTGTGCACCTTAAAAAGAAAAGGATATGTTGTATCAGTGTTTTTTTTTTTTTTGGTCCATATAAAAAAAAAAAAAAGGTTCCAATGCTGTTTTGGCATCTTTTGCTATATATGAAGTACATATACACATTTACATTAACTCATTAAAAGCAACAAAGCTTCCCACAAGTACACGCTGAATTACCATTACACGCAACACAATATACACATGGTTCTGTAAGCTCACAGTAAATTACACAAATACATACATTACATATCTGTGACAGCTATAATTTCATGCACAAATAAATGCACAGCCATTCGTATTTGTTCTCTGCGTCGAAAATATATAGGAACATGCTGTTGTATCTTTGACAACATTTGAGACTTATTTTGCTGGGGTATATGGTGTTTGATCGGTTAAAATGGAGTAAAGACTGGGCACACTCACAGTGTGGATAAATCGCATTTGTGGCGAAGACTCGGAATCTATTGAAAAGAACTTATGTGATGCAGAAACTCCTACAAAGCAAAAACACTAGTTTTTGATCCATTAATGCATCTCTCACTTACTGTATGCCATCATCTCACTGTTGTTAAAGCGCCTGTCATAGGAAATCAAAGTGTGCTGTCGTGAATAATTAAGCAAGGCGTCTTCTCATAGGATAACGACACGCAGTCTCATGAATAATTATGAGACACCGATGAGTCATCGCCGTACTATAGTACAAGAAAATCTCACATCCTGTGACATTGACACGAAGACGAATTTAAACCCGGAAGTTGAAAATAGCGCAATAAGGTTTCAAATTAACTCGTTTTCTCTTACAATCAAAACTAACGAATGGTAACACTGACTTCTATGATGTTCAACACGCATAACTCTATTAAAATATCAGAAAATTTGGTTTAGGGTTTCATGACCCTTTAACAGCAGATGGCACTGTAGGTTATTTTTTAACCACACACTCAAACGCTTACAAAGAAGAGCGCTTGAGCATTCGGCTGTGTGCAAGAGTCCACGTAAGTGGTCAAATGTACTTGCATAGTGTACGGCTGTTTCTAAAGCATGCCTCAGAATCGATTGGCGAGAGAATCGCGAAGCATACTGAAAAATTCAAAATCGATCCAGAATTGTTTGAAGAATCACGATGCATCGATGTATTGTCCCAGCCCTAACAAAAAGTGCTAACAATACAAATGCTGTGTCCAAATTCGCTTACTTAAACTATGCCCTGAAACTACACTCTTTTTTTTAATCTTGAAAACAACAAACTGTTTTGGATAGTTGCATGCATCCTGTCACAATAAATTAGTCTGTCAATTATCAGTAACACTTTATAATAACTTTCATTAAAAAATTATTTACAAACACTATATAATGCTTAACGGATCATTAGTTAATCTAAATTCAAGTTGCTAGAAATATAAGATGTGTATTTTAATGTTTACTAATGAACTTATTAAACATAGGCCTACATGATTAACATATCATTATTTAATGTAAATTAAAATGCTTATAAATGTCATTAAACTTCAGTTCATATATAACCTAATGCACTTTTTTTTACATTCACAAATACAAAAAGGTGTTTGGTGTTTGATCTGAATATTCAACAGAAAATTTAACAACATAAGAAATGACTGGTCCCACTTTATAGTAGGTGGCTTTAACTTTTGGAATTTTTCTTCTGTTGCAAAACCCCTGACAGACTTGCTCAGTCCCGCAAAAGAATTTGTTTGGTCAGTTGAGAGCCAGTGTGCTTTTGAAACCATTAAGCATTTGCTATGCTCTCCTGTGTTGTCTGCCCCTAATTTTTCTGTACTCTTCAAGTTAGAGGTGGACGCAAGCACAGCTGGAGCAGGCGCTGTGTTGTTGCAGGAGGACGAGGAAGGTATCGATCACCCAATTTGTTTTTTCTCTAAGAAATTTAACAAACATCAGTGTAACTACTCCACAATTGAGAAAGAGGCTTTGGCTTTGTTGTTGTCATTACAGCATTTCGAAGTATATGTTGGGTCGACTTCGTATCCTGTAGTTGTGTACACCGATCACAACCCTCTTACGTTCTTGTGTCGAATGTATAATCAAAACCAAAGGCTGATGCGATGGGCTCTTGTAGTTCAAAATTATATTATTGAGATTCGGCACAAAAGGGGAGTGGAAAATGTGGTCGCCGATGCTCTTTCTAGAGCTTAACTTGTGTGTTGGGTTTTGTGTATATTATATAAACATTCTATGTATAATGTTCTAGCGTTTTCTTCCCTCCCCTTTTTGTTTATTGGTTGCTGCGTTTCTTCCCACTGCTGTTGGTTTCTTCCTGTTTTCCCGCTCTCTGCTATCCTTGAGTTTTAGGTGCTGCTACTGGTCGGAGACAACCAATCATCGGCTGTGGTTCTGATATAAGGCACTCGGGAGGACGGACCAGGAGGAGCTTGGAGTGTTTGTTGGCTTGTACTATTGTAGTTGCTGAGAAGTACTGACTTTGTGGTGGTTCGCTTGCTTGTTTTCCTAGTAGGGGTGTGTTTGCTCACTGAGGATTGTCTTACCTGATCTCAAACTGGCACCAGCCCGGAGAGAAGAGAAAAGGGAAGTACGTCACGTGATCTACATTGTACATACATGTAGAAGTACCATTGTTAGACACACTAGGGAAGGATCGTGTGCAACTATATATAACTTTTATTTGGTTAGTTAGTGAAGTTTTAGTTATGGTTTTTCGGCGCTGAAGAATTCTTTATTTTCTATTTTGTTTTCAGTGAGTTTAGAGAGTGGGGATTAGTAATTGAGTGTTTTTGTTTTGTTATTTTGTTTGTTTAGCACCGCTTGTTTTCTTTCTCTCTGTGGCTTATTCTTAATATCATTTTTTTTTCAATTATTTTTCTTAAGTTGTATATAGCTGTAAATAAGTTGATTTTGTTTGTTTCCATTTATTCATTGTGTGTATTGAAAATAAAGCGAACCACCTGTTTGCAGTAACTTGCTGTCATTGATTCATTCGCCCACAATACTCCTCAGAGATCAAAACTGTAGGAAAGTGTTTAAATTTTATTACGTACGTCTTCCTTATACCTCTAACCATCCGGAGACGTAACAGCTAAAATGACACATGGAACTGCCATGTCATTGCCACATCATAAGTTTCATTCCATTGCAGTTATTGTATTCACGTTTAAACAGTTTCTAACAGTATTAGCGTAGGTTGGACACTAGGTGGTACTTTGGGTAATTTTCACTGCGCAAATGCCTACACAATAACACAAGGCTTATCTCAACCTAAATTTAAGTATCCTATACAGTATATGTGCTAGTTGATTACCTGTGTGGAAATAACTGTGCATGGGTCTGTCACATAAATGAGAGAGCGCCATTTAAAACAATAAACATAGAGTCCGCTAGGGCTGTGGCGATAACCGTATTACCGCAACAATGAGATGCCTACTGCGGTGTTGAGGTCATCACCGCACTTTTTATTTTTTTGCTGGTTAAAATGATAGGAGTGCATATGGTTTGTGATATGAACTATAAACACAAAAATCATTGTTTATCATAATTTACTGTCTTCTGTCCTATGTTCAAGGGCTTCTTGAGAGATTAGATTTGCGTCTCTTTCGTCTTCTGATGAGGGAAGAGCTGACAGCGAAATGACCTGCGCTCTAAACGGAGTAGAGAGCACTTTAGGAACATACCCGTGCCTTGGCTTAAGGATGATTCTAGAGTCGTTGGGCCCGAATTCAAGGCAGGAAGCGCTCACTGAGACTGCTTGCAATTCACGCACTCGCTTGATTGATGCCAGTGCTAGCAAGAGAGCAGTTTTGAGTGAAAGAGGCTTCGGGTCAGCAAAATGAAGCGGCTCGAAAGGGGCCCCTTTCATGGCCTCCAGGATCATGGAGAGGTCCCAAATAGTTACAGAGCGGGGTCGAGGCGGGTTTAGCCTTCTGGCCCCCTTGAGGAAGCGCACGACTAGTTCTTTTCTTCCCAGCGATTGCCAGGCCACGTGAGCGTGAAGTGCTACAATGACCGCCACATATACTTTGAGCGTGGACGGGAAACACCCCGTGTCCACAAGCTCTTGTAGAAAGGAAAGCACCCTTGTCACTCCACGAGTAGGGGTCCATGTTCCGTGCTGTGCACCAGCCGGAGAACACTGACCATTTTAGAGCATAAAGACGCCTGGTTCAAGGCACTCTTGCTTCAGTAATAGTGTTTAGCACCCTATCCGTAAGGTTCCCGGATACCCGTTGAGGGGCCATACATGGAGGGCCCACAAGTCGGGAGAAAATGCTTGGCAAAGAGCATTTGCTTTGGAACAAAACTCAAATGCTTTGGAGAAAAATGCTTGGCAACGAGCGTTGTATTCTGAGGCGAAGAGGTCGACCTCTGCCTCGTTGAAGATGCTCCATATCAGGTGAACCATTTGCGGGTGAAGAGACCATTTCCCCGGGGGAACCTTGACTCTGGATAGCATATCCAATCGGAGCGGCTGTTCTGTTGGACAACATCTCCAAGACGTTGCACACCATCTGACTAGTAAGTCAAAGTCCAAATCACAATCTTTGCTGTCCCAACTTAACCCTCTGGGGTCCAGGAACGCGCCGGTGCGTTTTGCTGTTTTTTTTCCACATAGCAGCAACATAGACTTAAAATACTCCGTCATTTTTGGTCATATAAATAAAATCAATACATGATTATAAACTATAGAGGGTCTTCTTTTTTTTGTGTACACTCACATTAACATCAAATCCGTGTACTTTTGTAAAATGAAGAAAATAAACAGGCTGTGCTTTCTGCCTCTCTGTCTCCGTTAACTTTTTTTCTGGAGCACGTCTCTAAACTTAAACAAAGCTCAGCGAATACTATTCACCCAAGCGTGAGCAATATATCTTTATGATCATATAAGTTTGTACTTTTAAAATATCTAATTCAAAACTAAAATAAATATTCTCTGTTTAAGTAATCTATATAAAAAGAGAGGGGTGTCAGCCGATCTCATTATCGTTCTCTCAGCTCATTATTCTGCTAATGTGACACGCCCACGGACAGCGCGCGCTATTCAGACGCAAATGATCTGAAACCACATGCAAACGTGTCAACGCCCCTCATAAACGCGATAACACAACAAATTTAATCATCAGATTAATGTACTTTTTCGTCTTGTGAGCCTGTGACTGTGAGGAGTAATCCTGGGACATTTACCTCAGAACATGTGCTGGTTTATTTTCATTTTGAGGAGCGACCAATCTAGCCGAGAATTGTGAGTAGCCTAAGTTTTTTATTCTTGTGCTTTGTTCTAATGTCTGTAAATGCAAAAAGACTGTTTAAATTTGAATCACGTTTCTGTGTGAATGAATTAATGGCACAGATGGGCGCTGTTGTTTATGTTTAGCCTACTATGTTACAGATGAAATATGAAAGACAACATTTCGTAGTTTTGGATAGATTATAAAGTTTTTATTCTAAAATATCAAATAAGCTTTTGTCATCCAGTTTCTGCTCATATTTTAAATATATAGTAGGCTATGTTCTGTCAAAAATAAACTCATCAACTAAGATGTTATTATAGTGTTTGTTCCAATGTAAGCTATATAAAAACTAATGAATCCTTAACTTTAAAATATGTATGATAATACTGAGGAATACTGTAGTAAGTTTTTTTCATTCTCAAGTGAATCGCGTTTCTGTGTGTGAATGAATGAACGGCAGAGATGCGCTGTTTACCACAACTCGCAAAAAGACAGTTTAAATTTGAATCGCATTTCTGTGTGTGAATGAATGATCCGCTTTTAGCAAACTATATTGCTATACTGAGATGAGTAAAAATCGACTGAAATATGTTGAAATAAAATTTATTTGTATAAGCAACGTATTAAACTGCAAATTAACATTTATATTTCTTATATAAACGAAAGACCTATGTTACAGACATATGAAAGACAACATTTCGTTGACTAGTTTTAGATAGATTATAAATTTTTACTGTAAAATATTTGCCACCTCAAATAAGCTTTTGTTTGCCAATTTTTGCTGATATGTTAAATAGCCTATAGTATGTTTTGTCAAAAATAAAGTAATCAAATAATATGTTATTATGTGTTTGTTCCAATGTAGCCTAGGCTATATCCAAAGTAATAAATCCTTAACTTTGAAATATGTATGATAAAATTTATACTTTAGTTTTTACAAAGAAAGATTGCACTTGAATTGTTGTTGTAATTGTAACATTTTTAATAAAAATATATATTTACAAGGTAGATGTAAACAAACCATTAAAAGGTAAATATAAGCCTTTTCTTTAAATATTTTTTATTGAGTTTTATTAGTGACAAATTTGGGGAGAGGATACATATTCCAAAACTGAAAATACAGTATGAGAATTAACTGCACAATTACTAGACATGGAAAAATATTTAAAAAAAATGAGATGCTTCCAACTGTGAACCAGTTTGGTAGAATATATATATATATATATATATATATATATATATATATATATATATTGAATGCTCTTGCATTCTTTCTTGTGGCTCCGTGACACACCTGAATGAATGGCTCATTAAGTATGTGGGCCCCATTGTCTCCTCAGGTGTGAACCACTAAATATGCTTGATGGTGTTGAAATCGTTGACGCCCCTTGCGCATATTTGCTTTCCAAACAAAAAGTGTCTTACAAAATTTAAATCAATGTATTGTTTTATGTGAATGATTAGGCGGGATGATTTTCACATCATTTTGAAGAAAAAACTCTAGGCAACGACATCCATTAGTCAAAAGTCTTGTGGACACATATTTAGTATGTGTTTTGTGGCCTTATTTCAGAAACTTTATTTTTTTAATAACCATGCATAAACAATATTCCCATCAAAAATACAAACATGTACATACATGTTGCTCACATATTATGGTAGCCCTGTTTGTGCTAAATAGAGTGTAATTACACCTTTGCCATTAATATGTTTATAAGCAACTGAAAAAAGCACAAATGTCAGAGCATGTCAGAACATCTCAAGGACCCCAAAAATCCCTTAGACCCCAGAGGGTTAATTGATAAAAGTAGTGTAGAACATTATATAGAAACTGTGTCTATGCCTCGTTTAGTGAGGCCAAATAATAAATCTACTGTAGGATCTAGGAAAAATCTTATTGTAATTAAACCAGAAAATCTCAATATCAGTGAACAAATACAATTTCTAAAGCTAGGTCTTCTAAACATTAGATCGCTCACACCTAAGGCGGTTATTGTAAATGAAATTGTCACAGATAATAGTTTCGATGTATTTTGCCTTACTGAAACCTGGCTTAAACCAAATGAGTATTTCGGTCTAAATGAGTCTACTCCACCAGGATACTGTTATAAGCATGAGCCCCGTCTGATCGGTCGTGGCGGCGGTGTTGCAACAATCTATAGAGATATTCTAAATGTTACTCAGAAAACAGGTCTCAGGTTTAATTCATTTGAAGTACTTGTGCTAAATGTTACGCTCCTAGATGTAAGAAAGAAATCCCTATTATCTCTAGCCTTGACTACTGTATATAGACCTCCAGGGCCCTATGCTGATTTCCTAAAAGAGTTTGCTGACTTTCTCTCAGATCTATTGGTCAATGTCGATAAAGCAATAATTGTTGGAGATTTTAATAGATAACACAAATGATGCGTTAGGGGCTGCGTTTACAGATTTATTAAACTCCTTTGGGGTCAAGCAAAACGTCAGTGGTCCCACTCATCGTCTAAATCATACACTAGATTTAATTATATCATATGGAACCAATCCAACCGATATAGATGTTGTACCGCAAAGTGATGATGTCACTGATCATTACATGGTAACTTGCATAATACGTACTGCTGAAATTTGTCATTTTGCGCCACGTTATCGACAAGGCAGAACAATCCTTCCAACCACTATAGATAGATTCTCAAATAGCTTACCTGATCTATCTCAGATGCTCAGTGAAACCAAACAAACAGATGAACTAGAGGAAATGACTAGCAGTTTGAGCACCATTTTCTCTAGTACATTAGAAATTGTTGCACCAATTAGATTAAAAAGGTTAGAGAGAAAACTAAAGTACCATGGTACAACAGTGCTATGCATGTTATCAAGAAAGAAACTCATAACTTAGAGTGTAAATGGAAACAAACTAATTTAGAAGTCTTTAGAATCGCGTGGAAAGACAGTATGTCACGTTATAAAAAGGCTCTAAAAGCAGCCAGGGCTGAGCATCTCCGCAAACTAATAGAAAATAACCAAAATAATCCAAGGTTTTTATTTAACACCGTGGCTAGACTAACAAATAAACAGACATCACCAGAGCAAAATATTCCGTAACAGTATAGTAGTAATGATTTTATGAGTTTCTTCAACGAGAAAATAGAAAGCATCAGAAACACAATTGTAAATGTACAATCTTATATGGTGTCTTATGATTCAGCCTCAATTATCGCCCCTCAAGAACAACTACACCGCTTTACAACTATAGGACAGGAAGAGCTAAATAAACTTATCATTGCATCTAAACCAACAACATGTTTATTAGATCCAATACCCACTAAACTACTGAAAGAAGTGTTACCTGTAGTGGAAGAGCCTCTTCTCAATATTATTAACTCGTCTTTATCTTTAGGACATGTTCCAAAAATATTCAAGCTGGCAGTAATAAAACCTCTCATTAAGAAACCGCAATTAGATCCAAATAACCTAGCAAATTACAGACCCATTTCAAATCTTCCATTTATGTCTAAAATACTAGAAAAAATTGTGTCCGCTCAATTGTGCTCTTTCTTGCAAGAAAATGATATCTATGAAAAATTTCAGTCAGGATTCAGACCGCATCATAGCACAGAAACTGCGCTAGTTAAAATTACAAATGATTTACTTTTAGCTTCTAACCAAGGCTGTATCTCAATACTAGTTCTACTCGATCTTAGCGCTGCGTTCGACACTATAGATCATAAAATACTCTTGGATCGACTACAAAACTACACTGGTGTTCAGGGACAGGCATTAAGCTGGCTTAGATCGTACTTATCAGACCGTTACCATTTTGTCTGTTTAAATGGGGAAAAATCGAAGATAACGTCAGTAGACTATGGAGTGCCGCAAGGATCGGTGTTAGGCCCTCTGCTATTCTCAATATATATGCTGCCACTTGGTAATATTATAAGAAAACATGGAATTAATTTCCACTGTTATGCTGATGACACTCAATTATATATTTCATCACGACCAGATGAAAACACTAACTTATCTAAATTGACAGAGTGTCTTAAAGATATAAAATGCTGGATGACGTGTAATTTCCTACTATTAAATTCAGATAAAACGGAGGTATTACTTATTGGTCCAAAAAACTACCCACAAAACCTTGTACAATACAACTTTAATTTAGAAGGATGTCCTGTTACTTTATCCACTACAGTAAAAGACCTGGGTGTTATACTAGACCACAACTTGTCTTTCGAAAATCATATATCATATGTTACAAGAAGATCACTTTAAGATCACTAAATTCGAGGCTTCTGGTCATTCCTAGGATATCTAAGTCCACTAAAGGAGGGAGGGCGTTCTCGCATTTAGCTCCTAAACTCTGGAATAGCCTTCCTGATATTGTTTGAGGTTCAGACTCGCTGTCCCAGTTTAAAACTAGATTAAAGACGCATCTCTTTAGCCAAGCATTCACATAATGCTTACCTTTTATACCACTGTTGAATCAGATCGAATGCATTAATTTTATGAACAGCAGCTATGCTAATTATTTCCCATTTGCTTTTCTGCTGTTATCTCGAGACTAGCGTCCCGAGGTAAATGGCGTTCGTCAGCTCCAGTTTGTATCCAGCCTCTCACGGAGACTTCAGATGCCCCAACACCTGCGATGAGATGACTAAACGCCTGTGAAGAGACGACTCGACGCCTGTGAAGAGACGACTCAACGCCGGCGATATGTTATGCCCTAAATTAATACATGATTAACTAACTGTATTTTTTTTGTCTATGTACATTTCTGAAATGCACTTTCTGTAAAGCTACTTTGAAACAATATCTATTGTGAAAAGCGCTATACAAATAAATTTGAATTGAATTTTGAATTGAATCCACACTCTGGTTCAGAATGCCTGGCACATGCACCACTCTCAGTGAGCGCAAGTTGAGCTGAGCCCATAGCGAGAGGTGTTTGGCCATGGTGTGCAGGTTCCTCGACCTGAGCCCGCCTTGGTGATTTATATAGTAAACTACTGACATGTTGCCCGACCGGACCAAGACGTGGTGACCTTTTATGTATGGGAGGAAAGGTTTTAGTGATAGAGCGACCACTCTCATCTTTAGACAGTTTATGTGTAGGCGCCTCTCGGCCGGAGATGGGCCTGCCCTCGTATAGGGCCCCCCAACCTCATTTTCCTCTTCGAAATCACGCCCATACTCACGCTGGACTGATACCAGTCGGCTGCTTTCCAAGGAGCCAGGGCTCTGACACAGCCGTGGTTCACTTTGATGCGCAAGGCTAGATCGCCACGCGTGAGCCGGTACAAGGGGTTTCAACCAGCTCTGGAGGGGACGCATATACAGTAGACACAACTGGAGTACTGATGATGTTGAGGCCATGAGGCCTAACATCCTCTGAAATCTCTTGAAAGGCGCGCAAGCGCCCGCTCTGAACGATGCTGCTAGACACTGGATGGTGAGCGTGCGCTCTGATGTCAGCTGCGCTCTCAACTGTATAGAATTTATGACTGTTCCTAGAAAATATATACTCTGGCTGGGAGACAGTATGCTTTTTGAAGCATTGATCCTGAGACCTAGGCATTCTAGATGGCTGAGGAGCCAGGGTCTGTGAGTTATTAACTGCGCCTCCTATTGGGCTATAACCAGCCAATCATCGAAATAGTTCAATACTCGCACTCCCCGTTGTCTCAGGGGAATGAGAGCTGCGTCCATGCACTTCGTAAACGTACGGGGTGCTATGGATAGACCGAATGGTAGGAATGTGTACTGATAAGCCTGTCCCCCGAAAGCGAATCTCAAGAATGGCCTGTGATGGGGTGTTATCTGAATGTGAAAATACGCATCTTTCTGATCCACTGAGAAAAAACAATCCTAGATTTATTACACTCCAGCATGAGCCAGAGGAAGAACAGACAGAAAAGTACTCTTTTCGTGCTTTATTTTGGTTGCCGTAAAAACGGCATTTGTTTGCAGGTGTTCATGTTTCAAAGCAGACTCGTTTACTGCAATATTGACATTCCCAGCCGCCTGAACTAAAGAGGGGACTGAGAGACTAGTAAAAGGCTTTTTGGAAGTTGGTCCGGCCTGGACTGGTGATGGGGTTTCTCTGGGAGAGAGCGAGGCATGCGGGGACTGGGTCGGCGTGTGCTCGCTTGTATTCATCCGCTCTGGCATCCTCTGTGTGTGGCGCTTTTTCTTGCACGGCTCGAGGAAAGGAAAAGGGGGAGCGGGAGGCGTGGGGTCGTCCTCGGCGAAGGTGGCCAGTCGAGCCCGCAGGGTAGAGAGCGCCATCTCATCACACTCCGGGCAGCCGCCCTTAGAGAGTGCAGCTTCCGCGTGGTCACGGCCCAAACAGGAAGCGCAAAGGATGTGACGATCTCCGCCGAAAAGTGGGCCTCTGAACGAGGCGCAGGTGACCCGAGGCATTTGAAACAATGCCTAGAATTTTACTCTTTTAGAAAGTGAGTCACAGCGGCGAACACACTAGCTTTAAAAGGATATAGTGCGCCAGATGGCACAGCAGAACAGCGGGCTGAAGGCGGCGTCCAGTTGAAAACCAGGAAGCCGGCGTCCTCAGAACTGCTTAGCAGGTGCTTGTTCCGCTGAAGGCTTTTCGACGGCGACGAAGAAGGCTTCTCAATCTGGAGGTCAGCGAAGTGAAACTTGCTGAAGGAGATTAAATCTGAATTCTGTGGCGAAAATGGGGGCTTATATTGAGAGTGAGGAGTCACGTGCCGATTTGGGTTGATTTGGGCAGGGTCTGAGACGGTTGGCCATGATGGTAGGAGACGCTACCGATTGCCAGGGGCAACACCTTCAGAACTTCACAGAGATGCGACTAAACATTCCAGAGCTCTTTAATTTTCACGCATTTATTATGTTGGCGGGACAGAGATGGATCTACGAATATGACACATACTGTACCAGGTTTTTGTGTTGGGGGCTGCAAAGTGGACAAACCAGTTCTGGTTTGGCTAGGGTAGTTAAATGTGTGATTGCAAGATGTAAATGTCCTGGTTAGATTAAAGCCATAAACAGTGTGAATGCAAGGTGTATGAGATTCAGACGAGGCTGCAGACAGATGGTAATCTAAAGTGTAGACTGTAACTTGAAATAAAAATGGGCACTTTCTGTCTTAAATGCTTTTTACTGTTTCCCTAATTTATTTACCTTTATTTATTTAACAGGCTTCTCCTCGTCAGGTCAGAGACTTGCTCTCCCCGATGCTATGTCCATTACGATAACCTAAAAACTGTATTCCATGGTTCCTATGTTTTCCATATGTATCGTGTGAGGTACTGGAGCAGTTTTTAACGCAGCAGTGACTTACAGGCATGGTAAAACAGTGCGGAATTGCGAGAACCTCCTCTACTACCGAGTTAACAACACACGTAAACAATCATGTTTTGCCGCCGGAATCCTGCCAACATGGCGAAGAGGGTGGAGATCCCGTGATATCGAGGGGAGGGGCTATGTACCATGACGACAACTCCTCACTCTCAATAGCTATAAGCCACGCCCATACTGGCAGGCTCGGACGCGCTCTGGCGCGAAGCGACCTGATTGGTTTGCGCATCCTAGCCGACTCGCCATAGGTCTGTGCAGCGTGCTAGATGCTCAGCTATATGTCTGCTGTGCAGCTGCACTGTGTTTTAAACATTTGGCTTCAATATTCTCAAGAAAAGGAGTTTTCCCATAGTAAGATAACTTAGACAATACGAGAGAGCTCTCTCTCTGCCATCTGGTTCACGCATCAAGCTCCAAGGATCTCCCGTTCTCGGCTCATTTTGAGTCAGACTTGTGAATTTAGTGAATTGTTAACTGGAGACTCACTCTGACCGGATCATTTGAATCGGTGAGTTGTTGACTCGAGAAAAGCTGCAACCGGATCAGTCCAATTCGTGAATGAATCTTTTGGTGTGATTTGCGAACCGATTTAACAGGCTCATTGAAAAAAATAAAGTTCACGAATCAGACACCGCTATCGCGCCTTGGAGCACGTGAGGTTTTCTTAAGGAGGAACAACATGTTTTTAGGACATTTAGTGGACTAAAAAGTACGATATTATGCTTTAGCAAAGTATAAGTTTCTCAAAATAAAAATATTTACTTAAATAAATACTTAAGTAGCCTTTCCACTTAAGTAATATTTTATGTAGGCTACTTGTGTAGCCTACTTGTGAATGGTACAGTAACGAATTATACTTCGTTACTGTACTTAAGTAAATTTTTCAAGTATCTGTACTTACAAAATATTTTTATTTTGAAAAACTTTTGAAAATGTGTACTTTTACTACATTCTAAAGCACCACTGTAAGTAGCGTTTTTTTCTAAATGCATTACAATTCACAAATAATGAATAGTTTCAACTTTTGAATGGGTACTGCAAAAACCTAAACAAATAATTAATAAATGATTTGTACAAATTTGTAAATAGTACACTCTCCAGCCAAAAGTCGCTGTTTAGATTCAAATAGGCAAATGCTTAATATGATTGGATCATTATTGCAGTGGTTATTATGTTGCTAGCATGTTTGGTAACAGTTCTTCTAACTATTATTGATGGAGTGTGTAGCTTTTCATTTCTTAAACAACCTTATAGGAAGACACAGCATGGCTATATTCCAGGATGTCAATGTCAAGATTCATCAGGCTCAAATTGTGAAAGAATGTTTGGGAGGGAACTTGAAGAATCATTTTCACACATTAACTGGCACCTCTGAGTCCAGAGCTTAAATTCATTGAAAGTCTTTGGGAATGTGCTGGAGGAGACTTTACAGAGTGCTGGACTCTTGCATTGACAATGCAAGATCTTGACCAAAAATTGATGCACCTCTTGATGGAAATAAATGTTGTGATAACATGCATGTCATAATGGCAAAATTAAACTCCAATATGGCTACATTCACACTGTCAGTTTTTGGGATTGACATTCATATTTACTTACAGGTTTGAGTCTCGAAATGTCTCATTCACACAGCAACTTACAATAGCGGCTCAAATACTGTCTGTATAAATGTGCAACGGGAATCAAGCCTGTATTCTCTTACCATAGCAACAGGGACCAATATAATATCAAAATATCAAAACTCAAATGTCTTATGACTTTTGATACAACAAGAGTCTTTTATATCTGGGAGGAGAGCGGTGCATTTGAGTTGCACTTAGAACACAAACATGACAGAAGCAAACCTTCAGATGACATACTGCTCATATCTTTATCGCTGTAAGTTACCAATACCACATGAAAACCTGCAACACACGGTAGACATGTGTTTGTGCAGAATAGAGCGGCTTTCTTGCACTGTATGATGTGACAGACAACTAGTTGTCCAACGTAACCATATTATGAACACACATACAAGACCGACAACTGCATTTTGCTGCTGTGTAAACATGGCCTATATCATTTCATCATGACAATAAAACTCAATAAAGTTTTCTCATTGAAAACAATGGAGTATCCTGTACATTGAAAAAAAAAAAACACTAAAGAGGGACCCTGCACGTTAAAAGTGATGGCAAGTGGTCCTGACCAAGTGTCCATACTGTATGTGACGAGTTGGGAGTGAGAACGTGTTGGATAAAGAGAGGTGTAACGTAATATTTCTTGGTCTCATTAAAAACCAGTCAAGCTTCTGTTGATGATTCTAGTTTAATTGTGAAATTGTGCTGTAACAATGGAGTGGTGGGGAAGACGAGAAGTTATATCTTTGCTTTATTGAATTGCAGGTGATGCCTGCGTGTGTGTAAGAAATAAATGACAATGGACTGTTGTATTATTGAAAATGAATGTGCACACAAGGTGGTGGTGGTGAGAATGTGCATTAATTTTCAATAATTCAAGTGTCTGTAGTCAATTATTTATTTTATTCCACTGCATTGTTGAATTCTTGATGCTGATCGGTTGACACATGCTCATACAGTATCTCATATGATCTCTTTGGAGAATATGATATAGAGTATCCTTACAGTCCTCTGAATCTAGTCTATAAAGAATGTGCTCTCAGAATTACAAAGAAAAAACAATCAAACAAAAAATCAATTAATTAATTAATTACATTTTTCACCAGGAGAGCCAAAAAAAAAAAAAAAAAAAAAAACATTTTAGGGACTGCCAATGTCTACATTTGTGTGAAAATGTCACTTATATTTTCTGTTCTTATGTCTGTGCACATGTACTGTGTAAAACTGTCAAAATCTGCAAAAACATGTCTTTTCCATTTTTATGCATGGCCCAGCACAGTGCAAAAATACATCAAACAGCTATTTTCATACTGCATATAGTGCAACGGTCTCAAACTCAGTTCCTGGAGGGCCTGAACAATCCTGATCCAGCTCATCAAGGTCTTCAGGATTACTAGAAACTTCCAAGCAGGTGAGCTGGAGTTAAACTCTGCAGGCATTCTGCTGGCCCTCTAGTTACGGAGTTTGAGACCACTGATATAGTGGGATCTGCTATGTTCTTGTAAAATGGCATTAGTATTTGCATTCTTTGCATGTTTTATCGTGTTAAAAATTTGAAAAAAAATTTCTGCTCCAGACTTAGGAATATGTTATTTGATCTAACGAAACCAAATAATTTGAAGGCTTTTAAAGGTGTGTTCTGTGCACATTTATGAGGTTTGTTTACTCAATCCTGCATTTGAATGGGTGGAGTCTATAGTCATATATTAATCCAAACACCAGATCACATTTCATTTTCACAAATGTAAATAAACAAATGGCAAATCGAATTTTACAGTGCCTAAGAAGGAGATTAAAATGTGCATAGATGTGATGTCAAAATCTAAAAATAACTTTGTATTGTATTGAAGAGTTGAAGAAGTGGTGACGTGATGACGTACTGACGTAGTGTGTGTGTGTGCGCGTTGGGTGCGAAATTCAACATGGCAGCGCGCCGCTGCTAGATAAGACAAACAAACTTTGTATTTTTTATTTTTTTTTCTCTTTCTTTTCCGCTACAACATCACCCGCGTTAACCCTAACTTAAAACCTGGATTTCAACTCGGAACTGGACCAACTGGAGGATTACATTGACCATCACTTCAACAGACTCTGTAACGTTGCAATGGGCCGATCAAGCAAAGCCAAAAAACCACGCACTTCGGATTCACCCTTATCAACCGATTCACCGCCATCACCAACATCACCAGCTTCCACGCCGATCAAAACAAACTGCTGTTCCGACGTACTCTTATCAATCAACGAGCGCTTAGCTAACCTGGAATCTAGACTCTCATTAATCGAAGTACTGCACAAAGAATTTCAAAACCTCCGCCACAGCCTGGAATACAGTCAACAACAAGTCGATTCGCTCACTGAAGAAAACAATTCACTGAAAAGCTCCGTGGACACACTCACTACAAAACTCTCAACAGTAAACAGTCAACTTACCTCCGTCACCGCTGAGAACAAAGCCATGCAAGAAACCATCCTGGATATACAGTCACGCAGTATGAGAGACAATCTAATCTTCTCCGGCATCCCTGAATCATCCACCGAGGACCCCGAAAAATCTGTTAAGGACTTCCTGATCAACCAGCTCAAACTTTCACCAGAGACTGTAGAGCACATCACTTTCCATCGCGTTCACCGTTTAGGACAGAAACACATCAACTCCACCCGTTCCCGCCCCATCATCGCCAAATTTGAACACTTCAAACAAAAAGTACTGGTACAGCGACAAGGACGACAGCTCAAAGGGACTCATTATGGACTCAACGATCAATATCCACAAGAAATCATCCGCAGACGTAAGCTACTTTTCCCCATCCGTAGGAAAATGATCAATCAAGGTAAAAAAGCAATCATCACAGTGGACAAATTATATATTGATGGACAATTATTTAGAGACAAAGACACTACTCCCTGGCTTTACTAATAATTGAAAATAGCAATGTAACATTTCCAATCCGTTTATGCTCAATTTATAGTCAATTCATAATCTTCATATTCTTTCATTAACCCAATTGCACCACACACGCACAATGTATTCTAAATGCACCTAAATAGCCTTGCTCGCTGTTTATATGTTCTGTATTTGTTGTTTATAGGTATCCCTGTTTTATTTGTCATTTGTTGTTATAGATTTACACACACACACACACACACACACACACACACACACACTCAACCACATTCACATCCACACACACAGACTTATATTCACACAAGGTAACTATGAAATATACATTATAGGTTCATGCAATTGAAATTCATAACTTGGAATATTCGTGGTGTTGGTTCACAAACAAAAAAAAATAAAGTTTTAAATTACCTAAAAAATACACAAGCGGATATATGTCTAATACAGGAAACACACCTCTCTCAATATACACAGAACAGCTTAAAAACTACACATTTTAACCACTGTTTTTCCTCCCACTATAATTCAAAACAAAGAGGAGTATGCATCTTAATAAACAAAAAAATACAGTTTAACCACCATACAACCATTTCAGATCCTGAAGGCCGTTTTATCATTATTAACATTTCAATCAATAATAATCCAATTACAATTGGCAACATTTATGGGCCAAACTCTGATGATTCCTCCTTCTTTGTAAATTTCTTCTCTTCTCTTTCAAACATTTCTAACGGTCCAATAATTATAGGGGGAGACTATAACACTGTAATCAATCCATCACTTGACAGGTCAAAACACACAGGAAAATCTGGGCAATCTTCCAAGACAATAAAACAGTTCATGAGTGATTTGGGTCTTTGCGATGGTTGGAGGCTACAACACCCACTTGCCAGAGAATACACCTTTTATTCTAATGTCCACCAAACCTACTCCCGCATTGATTTCTTTCTAACCAGTAATTCATTCATACCAAATATTTTAGAAACCAAAATACATCCGATCATTATTAGCGACCACTCTGCGGTAACTCTAACATGGAACCTATCTGCAATACAAAAGCACCCCACCAGATGGCGTTTTAATACATCACTCTTGAAAGATCCAGAATTTGACAGCTACTTCAAGAGAGAGTGGACATCCTTCCTTGAAATAAATGACTCTCCAAAGTCATCAGCATCGCTACTCTGGGAAACATGGAAAGTAGTTTTACGGGGGAAAATTATTTCATATTCAGTACATAAAAAAAAAAAGGACAGAGAAAGAGAAACCCAACTGGAAGAAAGAATAAAAGAATTAGAAATTTTACATGCAAATAATCAATCAGAAAGCATATATAAAGAAATTAGAGAAAAAAAAATATTGCTCAATGAAATAATAAACAAAAGAAACCAGTTTCTGATTCACAGGCTCCGTCAAGAAACTTTTCACCATAGCAATAAATCCGGAAAATATTTAGCCAGTCAAATTAAAAGAAATAAAGAAAGAACAGCCATAACCTCCATCAGAAACTCGGCAGGGAAGCTAACCAACTCACCAGTTGAAATAAACAAGATATTTCAAGATTACTATACAAAATTATACTCATCTGATCTTGATCCAAACCAAGAAGACATAACCCAATTCCTCGATAACACCATTCTACCAAAACTCAACATGGAACAAATAAACACACTAGAATCACCAATCACTGAAAAAGAACTTCATTCCGCATTGAAAAGCATGCAAAATAATAAAGCACCAGGTCCGGATGGCTTCCCTGCTGAGTTCTATGAACATTTTTGGTCAACTTTATACCCACTATTTAGCAGAACAATAACAGACATAAAACATAACGCAAAATTCCCTTCCCACATGAATACAGCACTTATATCACTCATCCCTAAACCTAACAAAGACCACACCCTCACATCCAACTATCGTCCTATCTCACTTATGAATGTCGACATAAAAATTATTAGCAAAGCACTAGCCCATAGAATTGAACAAATTATACCGTATATAATCCATCCTGATCAGACCGGCTTCATAAAAGGTAGACATGCATCTAATAATACCCGCAGATTATACAACTTAATGCACTACTCATCAGTACAACAGAAAGATACTCTCATTACCACATTAGACGCCGAAAAAGCTTTCGATAGGGTCAACTGGAAATTTTTATTCACCACGTTACAAAAATTCGGCTTTGGAGAGTCGTTTATTAACTGGATCAAGATTTTATACACATCACCATCTGCCACAGTCACAACGAACGGACTAACATCACAAAGCTTCACACTGCACAGGGGAACGAGGCAGGGATGTCCACTCTCTCCATCCATATTCACCATTTTTATTGAACCTTTAGCAGCAGCTATCCGTCAAAACCCAGCAATCAAAGGTATTGAAACACCACAACAAACACATAAAATCTCACTCTATGCAGATGATATCCTACTATATATACAAGAACCCCTAACATCTACTCAAGAAATAATTAAAACAATTCAGTCCTTCTCAAAAATATCCGATTATGCAATAAACTGGAATAAATCTTCCACCCTCCCTTTACATAAAACCAAATGGGATGTGGCTCCCCAGCAATCACCAATACCTATTTGTCAAGATCACATCACTTACTTAGGCATTAAGATTTCCTCCAGACTGTCAGAGTTGGTAACACTCAACTTCACACCATTGCTAAAGAAAATAGAAGACGACTTGCTCAGATGGCTCAATCTCCCAATCTCCATAATCGGCAGGATAGCAGCAATAAAAATGACGATTTTACCGAAAATTAATTACCTATTCTCAATGATTCCAACCCACCCCACACTCACCTGGTTTAAATCACTAGACTCCATTATAACTCGCTTCTACTGGAAAAATAAAACGCCAAGGATAAAACTCACTACACTTCAAAAAAGTAAGGTTCAAGGAGGACTAGAAGCACCAAATTTCCAATATTACTCAATGGCTAACCAACTGCAATACATATACAAATGGATTCACCCCACCCAATCTGATATTGTATGGCTAGATATAGAACAATCATTATGCAAAGAATTAAATATAGCTGACATACCATTCCTCACCAAATCAATTAAACAACACACATGTTTTAAGGCAGTAACTATAGCCACCACTCTGACAGCCTGGTGGAAATTTCACCAAATCACTAATTCTACATTAGCTCCATCTAACCTCACCCCACTGTGGAACAACCGTGACTTTATAAGCAATAAAAAAACATTGAACTTTCACACATGGGCGGAAAAGGGTATCATCCACATTAAGCATATTTTCAAATCTAACACATTTAGACCATTTCCGGAACTGGCCCAGGAGTATGGCATCGGGAACAACGAATTTTTAAAATACCTACAACTCAAATCTTCTGTTCTGACAAAAATAAACATCAGAGACACAAATTTAGAACTTCCACCGGCAATATCAGACTTGGTCAACATTTCCTCCCCAAAGAAACTTCTCTCTAAAATATACAAAATGATCTCAAATCAACTTCAGACCATATACTTACCAACAATAAAATGGGAAAACGATCTATCAATAGCCCCTGATGCCAACTTCTGGACCCAAATCTGTAAAAACATCTATCACATGTCCAAAAATTCAAATCTTCAGTTAATACAATACAAAATACTTCACAGAACGCATTACACGGGCAATAGATTAGCTAAAATGGGATTCACATCAGAAATTTGCACACATTGCAATCAAAATTCTGCAGATACATACATTCATGCAACCTGGCACTCCACTCCAATCAAACACTTTTGGGAAGAGGTCACACAGGCACTATCAACTATAGTTGGCTGCCACATCCCAATGTCGCCTTCCCTTTGCTTGCTGGGGGACCTCACAATAATAACTGATAAAACCATAAACTCTAAAATACTCCTCACAGCTCTAGCCATCGCCAAGAAAACTATCCTCATGAACTGGAAAACCAGAAATAAATTACACATTAACATCTGGAAAAATCTTATAACAGACTTCATGGCAATGGAATTCGCATCTCCCCTTCATAATAACACATCTGAAACTGATCCCTGCCGTCCAACACTTTCTGACCTCTTACAGCTATGAATCCTTTCTCTGTTTTCAACTCTGACTTCTCTCACCTTCTTACTCAACCCACGAATATTCATATTAGTTGTTTAAACATGTTTCTGTCATCATTGTTATTGCTATCTTTACTGTTACTGTTATGATTACTATTTTCACTTTTCATTGTTGTAACTACTGTTGTTGCTGTCTTTTGCTCTTACCGTTATGATCACCACTGCCATCATCATTGTCATTTATTATTATTATTAATATTATTATTATTATTATCATCATCAATATTGCCATTGTCAATGCTGTTTTAGAATTAGATATCATTGTCATCACTAGTGCAATGGCTTCCCCCTTATCTCTTCATGGGTTTTTAATGCACCACAACATAGAATAAAAAAAGGAAAAAAAAAGGATTAAGGATATATGGAAAAACCTCACAAACACCAAGGCAGGCTAGACAGGCGAGAAGTGGTTTCAACGGGACAGCATCTCTGTCCCAATTTGAGACACTCTCGCACTGTACTCCCTATTTTAATGCACCTTAGACATTGCACATAACACACATAACACAAGAAATAAAGATTAAAAATTAAAAAAAAAAAAAAAAAAAATAGGAAAAGATATGGACTGATGAGATGAGGGGGAAGGTTATCTTATATCATCTTATATTATATTATCTTATTATATCGTATTTTATGCAGGATTGACAATGGCAATTATTACATAGGAGGAAGGATGGAAGTAAAAAATCTACCAACACAATATTGGCAATATGGTGGTAGTGGGAAGTGGGATGGTGATGGTAATGACAATGGTAATACATAATAAACGGTTACTTTGTTTACGCATACACACACATACACATAACCACACTCACACCCGCACACATACACACTTAAACACTTAAATCACTCTTGTCACTGCTGGAAGTATGGATTTACAAGATTGCTCACTACTGCACTATGTTGGTTTGTTTGTATGTATGCCTGATTGTTAAATAAAAAAAAAAAAAAAAAAAAAAAAAATCTAAAAATAACAAAGCAATTAAAACAACTGCAATATGCTATTTATTTAACATTTTCATATGAAAAGTACCTATTTATGCTTATTCAACAATATAGATATGTAGCCTACCCTCTCCGTTCTTTGTTCCCCCCCCCCTTTTCTTTTTTGTAATTTATGTTGTATTGTTAAGCATGTGATATGTTCTTCTGATTTAATATAAAGGTTACCCTTGTACATGCTATTTGTTGGAAATAAAGCATAAAAAACCCCTGATCGCCAGTTTTCACACTGTGCAATGCTTCCATCTAGTGCACTGTTTACATAACAGTAGTTGTTACGAAGCAGCAAGGATGAAACGGAGAGTGAATCCAATCGCAAGCCCATTTAATTAAACAAATACAAACAGGAACTCCAGGGAACTCAGAACAAGACAGAAGTAACATTAAACAACAACCGACAGCCAACGACTGAAACACAGGGGTTTAAATACACAGACAAACAAGCTAAACAAGATAACAGGGGGGCGTGGTTAATAAGAAACACCTGGGGAGACTAATAAACATGGACGAGGAACACCTGTTGACACTGAGCAACAACAAACAAAAGACAAGACACATGGCAGGGTCACATGACAAACAAGGAATCACGTGATATACAAGACACAACAAAAACCCACACGTAACATAGCGCCCCCCCCCCCCCCCCCATGGGCGGCTCCCGACGCCCCTTGAAACAAAAACACTAAAGTTCAGGAGGGTGGTGAAGTGGAGGCGGTCTTGGGGCAGGGACGGAGGGCCAAGTTCGTACAGGGGACCAGGGCAGAGACGACCCCTCAGGCGGCCATGGCGGAGAAGACAGTCCATCGGGCGGCCGTGGCGGAGAAGACAGTCCATCGGCGGCCGTGGCGGAGAAGACGACCCCTCGGGCGGCCGTGGCGGAGAAGACGACCCCTCGGGCGGCCAGGGCGGAGAAGACGACCCCTCGGGCGGCCAGGGCGGAGAAGACGACCCCTCGGGCGGCCAGGGCGGAGAAGACGACCCCTCGGGCGGCCAGGGCGGAGAAGACGACCCCTCGGGCGGCCAGGGCGGAGAAGACGACCCCTCGGGCGGCCAGGGCGGAGAAGACGACCCCTCGGGCGGCCAGGGCGGAGAAGACGACCCCTCGGGCGGCCAGGGCGGAGAAGACGACCCCTCGGGCGGCCAGGGCGGAGAAGACGACCCCTCGGGCGGCCAGGGCGGAGAAGACGACCCCTCGGGCGGCCAGGGCGGAGACGACGACCCCTCGGGCGGCCAGGGCGGAGACGACGACCCCTCGGGCGGCCAGGGCGGAGACGACGACCCCTCGGGCGGCCAGGGCGGAGACGACGACCCCTCGGGCGGCCAGGGCGGAGACGACGACCCCTCGGGCGGCCAGGGCGGAGACGACGACCCCTCGGGCGGCCAGGGCGGAGACGACCCCTCGGGCGGCCAGGGCGGAGACGACCCCTCGGGCGGCCAGGGCGGAGACGACCTCTCGGGCGGCCAGGGCGGAGCAGACACCGGCTCAGGAACAGCAGACACCGGCTCAGGAACAGCAGACACCGGCTCAGGAACAGCAGACAACACACACACTGGCTCGGGAACAGACATCACACACTGGCTCGGGAACAGACAACACACACACTGCCTCGGGAACAGACAACACAGACTCTGGCTCGGGAACAGACATCACACACACCGGCTCGGGAACAGACATCACACACACCGGCTAAGGAACAGACATCACACACACCGGCTAAGGAACAGACTCTGGCTCGGGAACAGGAACAGACTCTGGCTCGGGAACAGGAACAGACTCTGGGCCGGCCATCTTGTCCGTAGACACTGGCTCGGAGGCGGCCATCTTGTCCGTAGACACTGGCTCGGAGGAACTGACGTGAACAGTCTCTGGATCAGCAGTAGTGACGTGAACAGTCTCTGGTTCGGCCATCTTGTCCGTAGACACTGGCTCGGAGGAACTGACGTGAACAGTCTCTGGATCAGCAGAAGTGACGTGAACAGTCTCTGGTTCGGCCATCTTGTCCGTAGACACTAGCTCGGAGGAGGTGACGTGAACAGTCTCTGGATCGGCCATCTTGTCCGTAGACACTGGCTCGAAGGCGGCCATCTTGTCCGTAGACACTGGCTCGGAGGAAGTGACGTGAACCGACTCTGGATTGGCCATCTTGTCTGTAGACACTGGCTCTGTAGAAGTGATTTGAAGCGTCTCTGGCTTGGCAGAAGTGACGTGAACAGTCTCTGACTCGGCCATCTTGTCCGTAGACACTGGCTCGGAGGAAGTGACGTGAACAGGCTCTGACTGGGCAGACGTGACGTGAACAGTCTCTCGCTGGGCAGACGTGACGTGAACAGTCTCTCGCTGGGCAGACGTGACGTGAACAGTCTCTCGCTGGGCAGACGTGAACAGTCTCTCGCTGGGCAGACGTGAACAGTCTTTCGCTGGGCAGACGTGACGTGAACAGTCTCTCGCTGGGCAGACGTGACGTGAACAGTCTCTCGCTGGGCAGACGTGACGTGAACAGTCTCTCGCTGGGCAGACGTGACGTGAACAGTCTCTCGCTGGGCAGACGTGACGTGAACAGTCTCTCGCTGGGCAGACGAGACGTGAACAGTCTCTGGGCTGGACGGGACCAGCGGTGAGGGCCCTGGGCTGGACGGGACCAGCGGTGAGGGCCCTGGGCTGGACGGGACCAGCGGTGAGGGCCCTGGGCTGGACGGGACCAGCGGTGAGGGCCCTGGGCTGGACGGGACCAGCGGTGAGGGCCCTGGGCTGGACGGGACCAGCGGTGAGGGCCCTGGGCTGGACGGGACCAGCGGTGAGGGCTCTGGGCTGGACGGGACCAGCGGTGAAGGTTCTGGGCTGGACGGGACCAGCGGTGAAGGTTCTGGCTGGACGGGACCAGGCGGTGAAGGTTCTGGCTGGACGTGGCTGACGTGAAGCTCTGGCTGGACGTGAAAATCCAGCTGGGCGTGGAGGTCAGATGGGACGCGGGAAGTCCTCTTCCTCCTCCGTCTCCGAGAGCAAGAGGGCGCTGGGCTGTACGGGACCAGCGGTGAGGGCCCTGGGCTGGACGGGACCAGCGGTGAGGGCGCTGGGCTGGACGGGACCAGCGGTGAGGGCTCTGGGCTGGACGGGACCAGCGGTGAGGGCTCTGGGCTGGACGGGACCAGCGGTGAGGGCTCTGGGCTGGACGGGACCAGCGGTGAGGGCTCTGGGCTGGACGGGACCAGCGGTGAAGGTTCTGGCTGGACGTGGCTGACGTGAAGCTCTGGCTGGACGTGAAAATCCAGCTGGGCGTGGAGGTCAGATGATGACCTGGCGTACCGTGGGAGGAAGCTCTCCAGACATCGGGAGAGTGCCTCTCTCCAGTCCAGACCGGAGATATTGGGAAGCTCCCTCGGGTTGACCTCCTTAGCCCCCAGCCGGTAACACAATTTAATTGCCTCGTCTCCGAGGGAGCAGGAAGTAGCAAGAGGAATAAATCCCCACGTGAACTGTAATAAATCAGGGCTATCCAGAGCCAAGGCTGCAATCTGACCCGCGAATTCCGGGCTCATACTGGGGAGATCAGACGAGGTCCGTGCTGCCGGCTTCATTTGTGGGTCGGTTGTTCTGTTACGAAGCAGCAAGGATGAAACGGAGAGTGAATCCAATCGCAAGCACATTTAATTAAACAAATACAAACAGGAAATCCAGGGAACTCAGAACAAGACAGAAGTAACATTAAACAACAACCGACAGCCAACAACTGAAACTCAGGGGTTTAAATACACAGACAAACAAGCTAAACAAGATAACAGGGGGGTGTGGTTAATAAGAAACACCTGGGGAGACTAATAAACATTGACGAGGAACACCTGTGGACACTGAGCAACAACAAACAAGACAAGACACATGGCAGGGTCACATGACAAACAAGGAATCACGTGATATACAAGACACAACAAAAACCCACACGTAACAGTAGTGTTATAAAACCCACCTCTAACTGGGGGAAATAATTTTTTATGTCTAGATGTTGTTGTAATGCAGTTAGATGTTATGGAAAGAAGGAGGCGGGAACCGGCGAATGTTTCACAACTTTAATAAAATGAATAAACAAATACAAAGCGAAAGTAAAGGCAGCAGTCCCTCACGGACAACTGCTGTCACACATAATAAAACAGAAACACAACACAAAATCCAGGCCTGGCCTCTCTCATCCTCCTTTTATGCCTCCGCTCCTTTATGAAGGTAAAAGAGTAGCAAAACTCGAGAGCATGTAGATGTGAATTTGAGAACTTGTACAATAAATATTCGTGCTTATGCTAAAAGGAAAAATAAAACGCCAAGCCAATGAAATGGGACTTCTTTTGTACGCGATGATGTCACGAAACCCACGTCCTCCTCGGGGACATTCTGAACGTGGCTTAATGCATTAGATAGTGATATTAAAAGAAAGACATGATAATATCAAACTCAGCTAACACCATACTAATCATGCATACTATGTACAGAAAAGCAGATGAGCCCAGAATATGAACGCAACACGTTTAATTAAACTCCTCCGTGACAGATACGAGGCCAGTGTGTCGCTCATCATCAATCATTACATTAATCATTACATCAATCATCAATCACTGGCCTCACGCCGTTCTCTCACGGCCCTCGGCCACGTTGTTGGAGGCGGGTAGGTCAAATCCACACCTTAATTGTACTTTAACCCTTTTTTGTCCCACTTTATATTAGGCATCTTTAACCATTATGTTCTTACATAAAAAATTAATTAAAGGTCACACTTTAGATAAGGGTCTAATTCTCACTATTAAGGTGCTCTAAGCGATGTCACACGTTTTTTAGGCCAAAACAGTTTTTGTCACATACAGCAAACATCTCCTCACTATCCGCTAGCTGCCTGTCCCCTGAACAAAAAAAAAAAAAAAAAACGGGTTTTTTTTGCTGCAGACACCCCAGGCACCAGACACCCCAGGCTCCACAAACAGCAACAAAAACAAACTAGGCTAACCCGCACCACGAAACATAACAAACTGTTCCAGCCAATAACCGACAAGAAGGATTTGGGGGTGGGGTTTGGGGGGTTAGTGCGCGGATGAGGAGGAGGGGGGGTCTAGCTAGCCTCCGTTTTGTTTGACAATACTTTAAACGTCAACAAGAAGGGACGTCATCCGACATCGCTTAGAGCACCTTTAACTTACTATTAACTACGCCTTTCTCACGCCTGACTCAATTAACTCCTAATTACTGCTTATTAATAGTAAGTAACGTAGTTTTTTAGATTTTGGGTTGGAATTGGGTAGGATTAACGTAGAATATGGCCATGCATTCGGTGGCGCATTGCTGCCACATACATTCCACTCAATTATGTCGTAATAATGACATCTTTTCTCGTAATAACGAGATATTATGTCATTTTAACGACATCTTTTCTCATAATAATGAGGTTATGTCGTTAAAACTACATATTTTTCTCGTAATAACGAGATGTTATGTCGTTAAAACTACATATTTTCTAGGCCTTATAAGGACATGTGTAGTCATGTACAAAATATGCCTTTATCCACATAAAATGTATACTTTATCCACATAAAATTTAAGTATGATATGCCTTTATCATACTTCTAAGTTCAAAAAGCTGATGCAAATAGTAGCAGCCCCCAGTCAGAGGCGAACCTACACTGAGTGGGGGCCTCAGGCAAAATTAATCAGCGAGGCCCTTTTTTAAAATATATTTTATATAGGTTTATACGTTTTTTATAGCCTATAATATATTAATATATATGATTTTGTTTGGTTAATATATATTCATGACCTAGAGATATAATTAAACAAAGAGTAGTCAAAACACATGTAACAGAACATAAGTTGTTAATTTTTTACAACATTATGTTCTTTTTTTTTTATTAACGAAATGTCAATCTTCGCCTTTATAACAGAAGATACAATACAATACAAAAATCTTCAAGATACAGTACAATCTTCACATGTATAACGGATTGTCCCTTGTGTGGTGGAATAAGCAATGCTATATATAAAATGTATGGTTAGCATCGTAATTTAAACTTTATTTGATTATTTTATAAGTCCATTAACTAATTATGCTAACTCAACTAATTTAATGTAAAGAGCTGGATACTAATTAAATAATGTCAACTAGTAAATGTAGGCTATTGATTAGAGTTGCCATAGACTAAAGATTTTCTAGTCGACTAGTAGTCATTAATTTAAGCAATAAGTCGACTAATCGCACGTTTATTTTAATTTCTGCTTAAATACTGGGTGCATGGAGGAATATAGCCTATTCCGCGCTCAAGCGCACGCATAAATCTTGCCGCAATGCACCGTCAAAGGTAAGCTAATGATAATAAATGTGTCTGAAAAAATAACAAAGCATTTTAATTGTTTATTAATAAACTAGTGTTTTCTAAATCATTATAGGCTGCTAACATATCTCCATACATCTCCACTGTAAAATAGATGTGCCTTTAGAGAGAAATGCACCTTTCATGCGGACATGATTACATAATCAGATGGTACCGTATTTGCTTTCGATGTGATTTTTTTTGTTGGTGGACATCTCAAATTGTATATAACCAATAAATATTTCTCATGTCTATGAGGCTAGTCTATACGCTGTTTTTTTGTTTGTTTGTTTTTTTCTTCGTTTTTTTCTTCATTTTTGAGACGCAATCCAGTTCACGGATGTCCTGTTTGTTTTATTTTATTTTACAAAAGCA
The DNA here is from genome assembly GCA_026230005.1 of Gila orcuttii. Lineage (NCBI taxonomy): Eukaryota > Metazoa > Chordata > Actinopteri > Cypriniformes > Leuciscidae > Gila > Gila orcuttii. Next base: position 46,160,599 of record JAPDVR010000008.1, on the reverse strand, counting down.
CAACGTTTTCTTGTTATTGTGAGTTTACACAAATAAAAGTAGTGGAATGATGTTTTATTCTTTTCACTGTCTTAGTAGCCTATTAAGGGTTTTCATTATAATAAGGGTTTTCTATGGGAGGAAAACGCTTAAAGGCCTGTTCACACCGGGACGAATTTCGCGCGCGTTATTCGCCGACGTTTAACGCCTCGTGACTAAACAAAGGGCGCCAATGTGAGTGTTCACACCAACGCGTAAAACGCCACGCGTAAAAGCGTCAATTTAAAAAAAACCGCCTCGGGTTCGTTTTTTTAGTTTGACGCGCCGCGTCAAAAACTTCCCGACCAATGAGACTGGCACTTTTGCTCACGTGTCTGGTGCTTCTGAAGTTACAGTAAAACACAACTTGGGGGCGCTCAAACACAAAACGGTCACAAACGTAACGGCGAAGAAGATATACGCCACCGTCGAGGAGGAAGATGCAAAGCAAGATGTCTATGGGCAAGATTTTCGTTGAGCTGCTGCGATGGTCTGTTATTGTGACTTCATTGCACTGCTGTTTTTTAATATAGAAATGTCATTGTATTTGTATTTTATTAACATTCAAGAATTAGTTGAATGTGTATGTGCACTACTGCAGTCATTGTGACTTATTTGCTCTACTGTTTTTTTTATATAGATATATATGCCTTTGTATTTTACTTACATTCAAGAAATGGTTGAATGTGTATGTGCACTATTGTTCACTTGCACTACAGTCATTGTGACTTATTTGCCCTAACTTTTCTGACTACCTTTTTTACTTTGATTGCAACTTGTAGTTCATTGAAAAAAATAAATGTTTAATTTTTTCAAAAGACATTGTGTTTACGTGACTTACTTGAAATTAATGTAACATATTTTGGGATTTAACATTTGTACATCTTGACCTCTTGTTAAAAATAGCTATGTGCCTAATTACAGAGTCACTGCATTTATAGGCACATTATATCTACAGGAACATAACCATGTTGGGCACAGAAGGGAAAGAAGATTTTAAAGAAAATGCTTATAAAAAAGTTTATTACAGATACACATTTTCAAAATCACAACTTAAGTTTAGCTGTAAATAAGTGACCAAATACTTTCCATGATTTCTTTGTCTGATTTAGACAAATTGCGTAAACATGCGCGTAAATTCTTGCTCTCTTCATCGGAGGTGAAAGCGATTATCAGAAGCGTAAAAGTTGCGCAGCGCCACCTTGTGTACCGGGGTATTTCTGTTTTGCATTACGCGCCATCTAGTGTCAGGGAATGAATTTGCATGTTCACTCGGCTTATCGTCAGCGAAAATCGCTTGGGTGTGAACACAAAAAACGCGTTGAAAAACGCTGACGAATAACGCGCGCTGATATTCGTCCCGGTGTGAACAGGCCTTAAGGTGTAATTAATAGCAATGCATTCGTATTCGGGGCTCATCTGCTATTCTGCACTGCAAAAAATCGACATACAAAAAAAAAAAAAAAAAAATTAAAATCAAGCAAAATTATCTGCCAATGGGGTGAGAAAATTCTACTTGATATTTTAACTTGATTCAAGCAGTATAAATATCTTGAAACCAATGCAAAAATAGTAAAATCTAGTATTTTTTTTTTGTTTTATTAGTGATTAGTTTTAAATACTCTTGGTAAAAATATCTTGATATAAGAATATATGTCACATTTTAAGAGTTTGGTTTAAAATATCTTGATATAAGAATATATATACACATTTTAAGAGTTTCAGGCTTATTTTAAGGGAAAAGTTTGGTTTAAAATATCTTGATATAAGAATATATATACACATTTTAAGAGTGTCAGGCTTATTTTAATACTTTAAATACTTATTTTAAACCAAACCTTTCCCTCAAAATAAGTAACTAATAACTAATATGGATGTCCCCTCTCAATCTAGACTATTTCTAAAAATAAGCTCTGAAACAGAGATACATTTAATCTGGTACAACAAACATGCTCTTAATATTGCTTTATTAACTCCAACTGCAAAAGGAAAGCAAACGATTATTAAAAAATTACAGCAATGCATCATATCACAGCAATTGGTAAGCCTATTAAAACAAAGCTGTAAAATCCAATTAGTAAACCTTACTTGAAAAATAACTTACTTATTATGTAAATAGTCACTTACTTTAGGTAAATATAAAAAACGGAAACACGTTATAATAAGGTTCATTAGTTAGTGTATTAACTAACATGAACTAACAATGAGTAACACATTTGCTATTGTATTAATTAATCTTTGTTAATGTTAGTTAATAATAATCCAGCTGTTCATGTTAGTTAACAGTGCATTAACTAATGTTAACCAATACAATCATTGATTTTAATAATGTTTTAGGAAATGTTGAAATTAATATGAACTAAGATTAATAAATGCTGTATTGTTAATTCTTAGTTCATGTTAACTAATTAACCTTATTGTAAGTGTTACCCAAAAACCTTTTAAAGTACAACATATTTTTTTTATATAAAATCTGAATAAAAATAAATATATTTGAGACCATACCCTGACTCTAACACATCCTCAACAAACAGCTTTAACAATTCAATAAATAACAATTACTCACTTTAATCAATAACACTTCAGAGACAACTTGGTATATAAGTGCAAAAAAATTTAAACAATGAAAAAGCAATGTCTCTGTCACACATGTACATTAGAAATGAATACGCTGACAGCATCTTAAAGGGTTAGTTCACCCAAAAAAATTCTGTCAGTAATTACTCGTCCTCATGCCGTTCCAAACCCGTAAGACCTTTGTTCAACTTCGGAACACAAATAAAGATATTTTTGATGAAATCTGAAAGCTTTCTGTCCCTCCATTGACTACAACATCATTGCAACTTTCAAGTCCCAGAAAGGCGGTAAAAACATTGTTAAAATAGTCCATGTGACAACAGTTGTTCAGCCTTAATATTATGAAGCAACGAGAATACTTTTTATGCGCAAACCCCCCCTCCCCCTTTATGATGGATAGATGCACTTTTATCATGGAGTTGGATAAAAGATTATCCAACTAATGGGTTGACTGTTGACGTAGTGTAAACAGCCCAGTGCTTCTGGGTTCTACGTCAGAACGCCGTCTCACTATTGGCCAACGCTAGTCATGTGTGATGCTGGCCAATAATAGGCCTACGTTCTGACGTAGAACCCAGAAGCACTGGGCTGTTTACACTACGTCAACAGTGTAGGAGAATGACATGGAAGAGAAGAGATAGTAATATTTACTCGCTTCATAATATTAAGGTTGAACTACTGTAGTCACATGGACTATTTTAACGATGTTTTTACTACCTTTCTGGGCCTTGAAAGTTGCAATGACATTGTTCAATGACGTTGTGCAATGACATTGTTCAATGACGTTGTGCAATGACATTGTTCAATGACGTTGCCATGATAGTGGTGCTATAGGCTATGCCTGGGTTTATCGGTGGTTATCATGATCTAAATGCATGATACTGGATGACCAATGGTTTAGCCTAGACATCTAGCACTTTAAAGATGAAAACCCAGAAAGGTAAGAAAGACAAAGCAATTTTTCAGAGATTGCAGTTTTGGTGGGAGTTTGTTCTGTCCCAAACCAAGCATCAATTTCTGAATGAAGTTAAAAGTGTTTATTTCTTTTGCGAAATCCAAATTTAAAGCATAAGACAGACCAAAATAGATGCAAATTGCCTGAGGCAGGTTCTGCAGATTATCCATTACAATACCTCTCTCAACAATGATGGCAGTAGACACTGGGCAAAGGTAGTTTAGTTAGAGAGAGAGAGAGGTTCTTTTTCATCAATGACAGTCCCCAACAGATACTTGTGCCCAGGCGTCATCAACATCATCACATACCTGAATGAAACCAAACAATAAAAATATTACAACAGGGAAAAGGCATGAATAATTGTCAGTTAGCTGCCCTGCATACACTGCCTTTAATCCATGTATAAGTGTATATACTTTATCTTTTTTTTTTATTACGACTCTTAACCCTTAAACAGGCAAGAGTGGAAAATGCTAAGCAAAAAATTATTTCATTTCATTTTTTATATCATCTGGACTTAAATAAAACATATCCAAAAGAATTTTTTTTTAATTTGATATATTTTGGATTTTATGAGTTGTGTCTCCTGAGATACGTTTCCTGATTAGGGTATAAAAAAGGACCAAGTCATTAATCTGTTAACTGTTACTGTATGTTTAAAACAATTATATCCCATACTTCACCTGATCTAATGTTGACAAATTATATATCATTCGAAAGCTTACGAACTCAAGATTCAGCCCGTGAAACCCCTTTTGAAATTGGACGTTGTGTTACCATAGAAACGGTACTCTAAATTATTTTATCGGGCTCCTCCCCTTTTGGGCATCGTCATGTTTCATAATTTATGATCAAAACCTTTTCTAATCTTGACAAAACACATTGTCAGGAAGGTCTGAGTCTCAAGGTTCCATATTTTGTGACAGAAGTGATATTTGGACAGAAATTTATTAATTTGTTATGGCAGAATGCATACAATTAAATTCAATGGAATGTAAGTCACCCGGTGGCTATTTTTGGTATTATGCATAAACAAAATCTCATGGGAACTTCAATTTTTGTGATATCAACTTAAAATTGGGAACACAACTTGGTTAGATATATGGCTTTGATTTTATAGCAATTTTATAGTAAAAAATATTTTGTAAAATACATATTTTATAAAAAAGAATAAATATTAACTACAGTATATTTGATTTAATGTAAGTTTTAAACTTCCTTAACTTTTTCATACTTTCATTTTTTGAAGTGCTTTCACTTCAGCAATAATCTGCTGACTGTTTTCTTTAAAACAAGACCAAACTTAGGTCTATATTCCAAAGCATTCTTGAATTACAATCATTTAAGTTTGAATAGTGCATTTTAAATAGAGCTAGTTTAATCCCTTTTTTATACCCTAAACAGGCAACGTGTCTCAGGAGACACATACATTTCAAAACGTGCTAAATAACAACATGAACAACATATTACTTAATTTTCTCCTTCAGCGCCTTAAGACAATGTTCACAATTAATGTTAGCATTATTCTTTTTTTTTTTTTTTCAGAAGAAAAGTAAGTTTAATATATATTTACTTATCTCAAAATCTGAATGTTCTGCACCACTGGCAGCCATGTTGGATTTAGGTCAGGCTGAGTAATTGATCACAAAAAATTTGAAGCAACTTATGTGACCAGCATACTCAAGACAGACCAGGCTGTCATAAGTGATAAAATAATTTGATGAAAAAAATCGTTCTTATGCCCCAAAAAAGACAATAAAAACTATGCATCTCGTGAGACACGTTGCCTGTTTTAGGGTTAAAGGGATAGTTTACCCAAAAATGAAAATTAGCCTATGATTTACTCACCCTTAAGTAGGGCTGGGCGATAAAACGATAATTATCGCAATATTTTTCTTGATAAAACGATATCAAGAGTTCAATAAATGTTTGTGCGCCAAAAGCGGAACGAAACTCATTTGAACCGCGCGCCACACGTACCATTTATCTGCTCGGCTCAAAGTCCAAACGGCAGTGAGAGCTCACTAGAGCAGAGGCGTTTACTCTGATCGTCTCGCTCACGAGATCCAGTGAGAAGCGCTTGAATTCAGTGAAGAACACAAATGTCTCAGTGATTTAAGCGCTGACGAACAGGAGAAACACTGCGCAACGATACAGTCAGAATCTGAATTTTTACTGAATCCATTTACCACGGATTTACTGTAACGTTAGCCTAGTAATATTAACTGCAACATTAAATGTGGGATATACATATTGAATTGTATTATATTATTAATGTAGACAATGTATTAAATGACTGATGGAATATAATTACAGCATTTAATAATGTATTTAGGCTACTGTTTTTCATACAAATAGCCTACCATAGAAACCATAAAGTTACATTTTACCATGCTAGTGAGTTGCTATAGGCTATGCCTGGGTTTATCTGTGGTTATCATGATCTAAATGATACTGGATGACCAATGGTTCAGCCTAGGCATCTAGCACTTTAAAGCCCCAGAAAGGTAAGAAAGACAATATAATCCATGCAAGTCTAATGGTATAATCTTAATTTTATGACGCAATCCGAGAACTTTGTTTGTGCAAAAAAAAATGTTTTATATATATATATATATATTCCACTTCATTTACAAAATAACTGACCTGCAATGTGTGTTCACGAGGACATCACAAAGTATGTGTGTTTTGCTCATGCATGAGCAGCCAGTTGTTGTTCTTTGAACAAATCGATAAAATTTAGTAAATACTGTTTTGTTTTTTTTACAAAAAGCACTCATGTCATTACATTATGCCTTTAAGTGGAGAAGTGACTGTTAAGATTACAGTCCACAGTTAAAGGGTTTATCAACAAAACCCCACAACACTTTAGTCAACAGCTAGATAGATTGTAAGCAAAACCATGATCAACTCAGAATAATAAAAAATTAAGGCTGCAGTAAACTAACCTCTGTATTAATTTTCTGCATAAGCTATCCAATATCTCTCCAATGATTCTTGAAGACTTGAAGATTGTGACGAAGCGTGGTGTGTAGAGATCCACAGCACCATAAAAGTTACTCTGCAGTCTGCAGATCTGTGGTGACTATCCTGTCAAACTCTGCAAACACACACAACACAGGCACACACACACAAAAAAGGCATGAAACAGTGTGGACATTTTTCAATGCATGGTCAGGCCTACAGGTCAATTCTAAAGCAAACCTAAACAGAATGTGGTTTCTCATAGTGGAAAAAGGGATATGCATAAGTACTTAACTTACTTGTCTCTCTGTAAAAAGAGCTGGCCACTGCTCCATCTGCATCCACAATCTCACGTCTTCGCATTGAGAAGGTCTGGTCCAGATAACATCGATAACATCAGTAGGGATAACATCACTTAACATTACAGTTTTTCATCTTGTTAAAAGATGGCTAATTTTATCAGCAGTGATAAAGCAGTTGAGTTTGAGTAAAGAAAATCACTTTTACATTGCCTGCATTACATTCTGAATTTACTCAATTTAAAAATAAAAGTATAATGCTGCTGTGAAATCACAAATACTGTCAAAACATATCACAAACTTCATCTCTGCATAAGCTGCAGGTTAACGGTAGCTTTAACTGTAACGTTAAATGTGCGCCATTTCACCAGATTTGGTCGTTAACCATAATAATTTATAAACCAATGCCAACAGAGAAGAATGCATCAGTGAAAATGGTCAAATAGAAAACCATAATCCTTACATTTGTGACAAATAAATCGTTTTTAGGCATTCAGGAACTGTTATGGTATCTGATAGTTTTATGTGCAAAAAAACAGGCCACACCATATTCTTCAAGCTCCGAATATCACAATTAGTTGGTACACATTAAGGAGATCAGTAAAAAATAGCGACATACAGTAAAAAAAAAAAAAAAAAGCATTCACACAAAAGTCGCATGCTTGATTGCTCACCTTATTATTATTCCAAAAACGTAGCGAGGCTCCAGATAAAAATGTAGTCAGTCTGTTAACGTCTTTCCACATCTGCAAAATTGGCGCCTAAATACGAACAAAATCTATCGCGCATGCTCTCACAAGTGCCGCTTCTTCTTCTTTGTTTTTTTCTGCACATTAGGCACGCTTTAACTGCTGCCTCTCACTGGTTTAGTAACGTCATTGCGTCCATTGTTGCTACTTGCTTGTAAAACCTAGTAAGATGTATTTTATATTACTGAGTAAAGTTAACACATACATCAAGGTTACACATACATCACTGAGAAAGTGATTGATATATATATAATAAAGAGACCAAAAAAACTGAATTTTTATTTTAATTTAAGCAACTGCTGTCTATAAGAACCTGATGAAAACAACTGCTGTCAACAATTGGTGATCAAAAGACCTTCGCTGACTTTTACACTACTCCCCATTTAACTTTTTCCAAAAAAATGAAAATTTCTTGATAATTTACTCACCCAAATGCCATCCAAGATGTTTGTCTTTTCAGTGGAAAAGAAATTAAGTTTTTTGATGAAAACGTTTTAGGATTTTTCTACACACAATGGACTTGAATTGCAACCAAAATGTTGAAGTCCAAATCAATGCAGTTTCATTTAAAAGGGCTTTAAAGTGCTTCAAATGGCTCTCCTCAATCCCAGCTGAGGATAGGGTCTTATTTAGCGAGTCATTTTCAAAAAAGAAGAAGAAAAAAAAGTATACTTTTTAACCACAATTGTCCGTCTTGTGCTGGTCTGTGACGCGCAGGGCATTAGGCCTACATCATCACGTTGGAAAGTATATTATTATTATTATTATTATTTTTTTTTTTTTAAATGACTCTTCGATTCGCTAGATAAGACCCATTGATTTGATTTGGACTTCAACATTTTGGTTGCAATTCCATTGAAGTTCCATTCCACAATGCAAGTCCATTGTGTGGAGAAAAATCCTAAAACGTTTTCCTCAAAAAACTTAATTTCTTTTCCACTGAAGAAAGAAAGACATGAACATCTTGGATGGCATTGGGGTGAGTAAATTATCAGGAAATTTTCATTTTGGGGTGAATAATCTTTTAAAATGAAGTTACTGGGTTGGTGTACAAGATATTGACAGTTGTCAGTACCGAAAAATATGTTATGGTTCAAACTAAGTAATGTTTAATTCACTGAATTGGCTTTATCACTCTTTCTCTCCTCTCCTCTATAGCTGGTGTGTGGTGAGTGCACTGGTGCTGTGGCTGCCGTCGCATCATCCCAGTGGATGCTGCACACTGGTGGTGGTTGAGGAGAGATCCCCTGATATGATTGTAAAGGGCTTTGGGTGTACAGTAGTACATATGAAAGCGCTAAATGCCTCATGCATTCATTCAATGTAAAGTAGGAAACAATTAAAAATAATAATCTTTGTGTCTGAATGTGCTAACATTGTTTTCTAAAAATAAGAAACGTTGTGCTCTTAAAATAAGAAAATATGGCTTGAAATTGGATAGACTGTGTCAAAATATACCATACACTTTAAAAATATACTTAATTCATTTACAGAAATCACCAGAATTGGCATTTTTTTCTAAGTAAGAAAATTCAAGTTATATTTTCTCAAAAGAAGCAAAATAATCTTTTGCTTTTAGTTCTAGGCTAGTTAATTTATCTTAGAAGAAAAAAAATACGAATTCTTGCCTTATTTTAAGATTTTTTAACTCGGCAAGATTTCATTTTTTGCAGTGTGTAGGCTACATACAGTATGCTTTATTAATAAGGTGTGTACAGAATTTGATCTTTTAACATGAATGTCCATTGGGGGCTTCTAGCTTCAGCTTTTTGAACATATAAGTATGATAAAGGCATGATAGGCTATATACATTGAGTCGTCTCTTAGATTATATAGGCTACTCCACATAAATAATGTGAAGAAATGTGAATGTGTAGATTGTTTGATGTGTAGACACATAATATTAACATTTCCTCTGTAGGCCTCTCTGTGGCAGCAGAAATTGTTTCTTCATCCCCATCGTCCTGTGAAGATGAGCATTTGGTTGAGCACATTTTATAATACTATTTGTCATAATTTCTGGTGTATTGAGTAGGCTACTTACAACTATCTGGGGTTCTGTTGGGACAGGAGGCTCCAAAAGACAGATATTACCATCAGAATCTGTTGGGAGCAACAAAAAACCCAACCCAAAGTAAAATATATGGAAATATCAAAAACAGCCTATATAAAAAATAACACATATGTAGACCATTTTATGAAGGCACTTGAATCTTTGGGAGTGACTGGCTCTGATGAAGTCCCTCCAGGAATTCCCTCAGCCATTGGCCTTCCAGCATTCAGGCTCAAGGCCATCTCCATCTCCTCTGCATCTTCATCTCCATCTCCTCCAAATCTCCTCTGCATCTCCATCTCCTCTGCATCTTCATCTCCATCTCCATCTCCTCTGCATCTTCATCTCCATCTCCTCTGCATCTCCATCTCCTCTGCATCTCCATCTCCTCTCCATCTCCATCTCCTCTGCATCTCCATCTCCTCTCCATCTCCATCTCCTCTGCATCTCCATCTACATCTCCTCTGCATCTGCATCTCCATCTCCTCTGCATCTCCATCTCCATCTCCTCTGCATCTCCATCTCCTCTGCATCTCCATCTGCATCTCCTCTGCATCTCCATCTCCATCTTTGCGAGCCTCTTCCTTCTTTCTGTTGGCTGAGTAGAAGTCAAATGAGAATGAACATTTAATTGTGTTAATTAGACCTATGTCAAAAATGCTGCTGCACTGCTAGACACTGGATGCTATTTAGTTATTTAATATGTCAAATGTTTGTCAAGTCAGGTAGCCTACATCCATGATATGCTCAAGCCTTACCTGATTGAATTATGTTTTTATATTTCATTTTCAGCTGCTGCCATGTTCTTTTAATGCCTGCAGGATTGCAGCTACATGAAAATTAAAATTAGGTTGAATAACATACTGTTCTTCCAGTTTCACCTCTGATATTATAACAGTTGGGTAAGTTACTCTAAAATAGTTATTAATTACTAACTACAAATGACATCTTCAACAGTGTAATTAGATTAATGTAATAATCTCTAGAAAGTATTGGTCTACTTATTACTAATTACTAAATCCCATATCAACCTCAACCACTTGAACAATACAAAAAGAGACAATAAACTGCACTTTTAATGCTTTCAAATTAACAATATACAATTGCATGAATTATTCTTGAATTGACCAAGAGAAGGTTACATTAAAAATATACCTTTTAAAAATGTTATGTTAAATCCACTATTGTTTTATACAGAATTGTTCTATATTCTATGCAGTATGACATATTATTTTACTTTATATTATAGAAGAATTAAGAGTAATCCCTTTAATTAAATTACAGTTTTTAGATTACTTGGTAATTACACCCAACACTGTATAACAGTAATTAAAATGTGAAGTTACGCATTGACTCAAGCAACTATTTTCTCCCAATCTAACTCTCTCGATCGCCGCTGCTGCCTTGGTTGCTTAAAAAAAAAAAAATTGCGTACTGCTGGTGAGAAATATGCAGACCCCTTTTTGTCTGGCGCTGTTACCATGGTGACTAATAATATCTGCGCTCCATTGATAATGGCTTTTTATAGTTGTGGTGCACGCGCTTAACTCAGAGTCAGTCAACTTAGAGTTCATTTCAGCTGTTCTGAAACCGAAAACTCAGAGTTTCCCATCTCAGGGTAAGTCAACTCAGAGTTCAAGTTTTAACTCAGAGTTGGTTGAACCTCCTTATTGAAACAGGCCCCTGATGATGTCCTTGGATGTTATGTGTGAGCTTGTTGTCGGTTTTGTTTGCCGCCTTTGCCCGTGTCTGTATTTATCAGTTTTGCCTGGCTTTACTTTTATTATGTTTGTTTGAATAAATGTTTTCTGCATCTGGGTCCTACTCTCGTTCCTTTGAAACAGCCACCATTACAGATCTGATTATTCTTGTCTTGTGTGGACTTATGTTATGTCCTGTTTTGTAGTCCTTTGTAGTTTTTCTTGTTGATTAGCCCCTAGATCCAAATCCAGGCAAAACTGATAAATACAGACATGGGCAAGGAAGGCAAACAAAACCAACAACAAGCGCACACATAACATCCAAGGACATCACCAGACAATGAACATTGGAAACACTGAGGTATATATACACAAGGGGTGATAGGCAAACAAAACACACCTGGGAACAATCAGGAGCTAATCAACAAGAAAAACTACAAAGGACTACAAAACATGGAGCAAAATAGGACATAGCATAAAAGTCCACACAAGTCAAGGGGTACACAAGACAGGAATCATGGCAATTAGTATTAAATGTTTGCAGGAAATTTATCCATGATAACACATTCAATTAGCGATTCATATTTGAATCAGAATCAGAATCAGAAAGAGCTTTATTGCCAAGTGTGCTTGCACACACAAGGAATTTGTTTTTGGTACTGAGGCTTCCAGTGGACATATACAAATACAAATACAACAAGAAACATAATACTACAAATTATAAGAATAAAAAATAAAAATATAAATATATGAGAATAAAAGTATCACATTTGGGTTTTGTCAGAATAGACATTTTTAGATTTACAGATTATGAACATATTTACAGTGTTTTGAATATTATAAATAAATAAATCTACATATAAGTATCACCTGAGTTGTAGGGTATTGCACTAAACAGTGGGAGTATTGCACTTAAAGGCGTATGCATTGGGAGGAGTGTTAACTGTTCAGGAGGGAAATGGCCTGTGGGAAGAAACTGTTCCTGTGCCGAGATGTTCTTGTGGCCAGTGATCTGAGTCGCCGTCTTGACGGTAACAGTTCAAACAGGAGGTGTCCAGGGTGAGTGGTGTCTGTGATGATTTTACCTGCTCTCTTCCTCACTCTGGAAGAGTACAGGTCCTGGAGGGTTGGCAGGGGGGCACCAATGATCCTCTCCGCAGTCCGGACTGTCCGTTGTAGTCTCCTGATGTCTGATTTGGTAGCTGAACCAAACCAGACAGTGATGGAAGTGCATAAGACAGACTCAATGACGGCTGAGTAGAACTGAATCAGCAGCTCCTGTGGCAAGTTTAACTTCCTCAGCTGGCGAAGGAAGTACAGTCTCTGCTGGGCCTTTTTCACAATGGAGTCAATGTGATTGTCCCACTTCAGGTCCTGAGAGATGGAAGTGCCCAGGAACCTGAATGACTCCACTGCTTCCACAGTGCTGTTCATGATGGTGAGTGGGGGGAGTGCTGGGCTGTTCCTCCTGAAGTCCACGATCATCTCCACTGTTTTGAGCGTTTTCAGCTCAAGGTTGTTATAACTGCACCAGACAGCCAGCTGTTCAACCTCCAGTCTGTAAGCAGACTCGTCACCGTTTCGGATGAGACCGATGACAGTGGTGTCGTCGGCAAATTTCAGGAGCTTGACAGTGGGGTCTTTAGAAGTGCAGTCATTAGGGTACAGGGAGAAGAGCAGTGGGGAGAGAACGCACCCTTGAGGGGCGCCAGTGCTGGTGGTGAGAGTCCTGGATGTGTGTTTCCCTAGTCTCACTCGCTGCTGCCGGTCCGTCAGGAAGCTGGAGATCCACTGACAGATCGAGGATGGTATGGAGAGCTGGGTCAGTTTGGCTGTGAGAAGACCAGGCATGATGGTATTGAAGGCCGAACTGAAGTCCACAAAGAGGATCCTTGCATAAGTCCCTGGTCTGTCGAGATGTTGCAGGATATAATGCAGTCCCATGTTGACTGCATCATCCACAGACCTGTTTGCTCTGTAAGCAAACTGAAAGGGATCTAGCAGTGGTCCAGTGATGTCCTTCAGGTGGGCCAGCATCAGTCTTTCAAACGACTTCATGACCACAGACGTGAGAGCGACAGGTCTGTAGTCATTAAGTCCAGTGATTTTGGGTTTTTTGGGGACAGGAATGATAGTGGAGCGTTTGAAGCAGCAGGGAACTTCACACTGCTCCAATGATCTATTGAAGATCTGCGTGAAGACCGGGGCCAGTTGGTCAGCGCAGGCTTTTAAGCAAGCAGATGAGATGCCGTCTGGGCCTGAGGCTTTCCTAGTCTTCTGTTTTTTGAAGACTCGGCTCACGTCCTCCACACAGACCTTAAGCTCAGGTAGGATGGCAGGAGGGGGGGGGGGGGAGTGGGAGTGCAGGAGGTGATGGTGAATGTGTGAAGTGCAGATCAGACCGGGTGTGTGGTGTGAATGAGGGCTTTTCAAACCTGCAATAAAATGAGTTTAAATCATCAGCCAGGTGTTGATTGTCCACAGATCGGGGGGGATGGTGACTTGTAGTTGTTGATGTTCCTCAGGCCATTCCAGACTGATGATGGGTCGTTGGATGAAAACTGTTTTTTCAGTTTATCAGAGTAGCTTCTTTTAGCAACTCTGATCTCCTTTGTCAGTCTGTTTCTGGCCTGGTTATACAAGATTTTATCCCCACTTCTGTAGGCATCCTCTTTGGCATGACGAAGGTGTTTGAGTTTCCCAGTAAACCATGGTTTATCATTAGTAAATGATAAGAATGTCCTGGTAGGAATGCATGTATCCTCACATAAACTTATATATGATGTTACAGTATCTGTGAGCTCATCCAGATCGTTGGTAGCAGCTTCAAAAACAGTCCAATCAGTGCAATCAAAGCAGGCCTATAGATTCTGCTCTGCTTCATTAGTCCATCTTTTTACAGTCCTTATTACAGGTTTAGCTGATTTCAGTTTCTGCCTGTAGGTCGGTATGAGATGAACCAAACAGTGATCAGAGAGCCCCAAAGCTGCTCGTGAAACGGAGTGATACGCATCTTTTATTGTGGTGTAACAGTGGTCCAGTATATTACTGTCTCTGGTGGGACATGTAACGTGCTGTCTGTATTTTGGTAGTTCACGGGAAAGATTTGCTTTGTTAAAATCCCCAAGAATGATTAAAAGAGAGTCTGGGTACCTTTGTTCTGTTTCAGCTATTTGTTCAGCCAGCTGTTGTAGCGCCGCGCTCACGCACGCGTCTGGAGGGATGTAAACATTCACGAGAATGAAAGAGGAAAACTCCCGAGGCGAGTAGAAAGGTTTACAGTTTATGAAATGTGCCTCTAAATTAGGAGAGCACATCTTCTTCAGTGTTGTTACATCTGAACACCAACTTTCGTTAATGTAGAAACACAATCCACCACCTCTTGTTTTCCCCGTTAGCTCCGCGATGCGATCCGCTCGGAACAGCTGGAAGCCCGGCAGATGTATTGCGTTGTCCGGTATGGCTTCACTCAGCCAGGTTTCAGTGAAGCACAGAGCAGCAGAGTTTAAAAAATCCTTGTTAGTGCGGGTGAGGAGAAGAAGTTCATCCGTTTTGTTAGGAAGGGATCGGAGATTCGCGAGATGAATACTGGGGAGTGCAGTGCGCAGGCCGCGCTCGCGGAGTTTAACCAGCGCGCCGGCTCGCTTCCCGCGTTTGCGTCTGACCGCGCGTTTGAACAACACCGCTGCCCCTCCGACGAGAATGTCCAGCAAGACGTCCGAATAATCAAAAACTGTAGAAAAGTTATCTGGTGTGTGTTTCATAATGTACAGTAGTTCGTCTTTGGTGAAACTGACAGGAAAAGAATGACTAAACGCAGAACAAACAAACAAAAACAACACAATAGCTGGAGAGCTCCACACCGAGGCAGCCATGCGCGGCGCCATCTTGGATGTTTTTTATTTTGACTTAATGCATTAATCAGATTCTTTATTCTATATTAATCAGACTGATGCGGTGAATGAATGTTTTAGTTCTTTTAGTCATACATTAAGATTATCTGTGTATTAGTTAAGCATGAATTATTGCATACTATAAAGTGTTCCCAAACAGATTATTTTCATAGTAACAAGACTGCATTGCTTGTTGATTTTAATCCCTGAAGCAGAAGTTAAATTGCACTCTAGCTATGCTGTACTGTATGTGCATACATACAGTACTTTCCTATTACTCACACTATTATAAGAAAGTGTAACAAAATTAACAACATTTTAAACATTTACAGTGCATTCATATTTTAACGAATTAACAATGAACTGTGTTTGTGCGAAAGAGTGTTTGCGTGTCTGTTTGTAAATGTGAAAGAGTATGACGGATAAGTAAGAGAATGCCAAGATATTGCAGGTTAATCAACATTTTCATATTTTTACTCTTATGTATGTGTGCAATTACAGTATGAGTGTATTTATCAAAAACATTTCTAGCTTTTAACAGCTTTCTCAGTCCTTACATAAACTCAAACTCTTCCACAACATCATCTAATGATGTTACTTTGTCACAGTCACACACCATTTAATTACTTTAAAATTAGTTATTTTTTACAGAATCATTCTCAAATCACCTCCACTGAAAATGTGAGTTTCAGTACATCTGTATTTAAGTGTAAAATGTGTCATTTTGACTTTTGGTTTCAAGGGAGGGTAAAAACAACTTCAGTTTTTTGACATTCTGTGAAGTCAATAAAAAAATACATTCAGAAACTTGAGAAAACCTAAGTTGAGTTCCGAATGGCTTTTCAGGGAAGTAAGACTGAATATTAAGAAAAAGACTATACTGGGGGAAAATATTCAGATTGTTAGCCTAAACTGATTGAGAGCATTTTTTGAAGGGTGCTTACTCTGTTAAAGCACAGTAAGCCTCTTAAGACAGCTCAGTGTATAGTAAGCAGTATTGTTCCGTTACACCCTTCATAATCACTTCCACACTTCAGCTACTGCCAGTCTATCTATCTATCTGTCTATCTGTCTGTCTGTCTATCTGTCTGTCTGTCTATCTGTCTATCTATATGTCTATCTATCTGTCTATCTATCTGTCTATCTATCTGTCTATCTATCTGTCTGTCTGTCTGTCTGTCTGTAAACCTGTCATATAATGATGTTAATCACATTCAATTATCATAATGTATATTTATTTATTCATTTCTAGAAAAGAGCTGTGGACACACCATCTTTACTCTGTAATGTGTGTTTTGGGGTATGAATCCCATGAAATCAGTATGCAGTGAAAATACAGCCATTGAGATAATCACATTTATTACAGAAACTCTGCAAAAACACTGATAATTATGAAAACATTACTGATTTATTAATAGTTGAAGTACGTACTATATCTGTATATGTGTATGTTCATCATAGCCCAGGTGTAGTGTGATCAGCTGCTCTCCGATCCTCTTTATGCTGAGCTCTGCAAACACACACACACACACACACTCCTCCCGTCTCTCCTGTGCTCCATTTCACGCACCTACAGTCTCACACACAGGAACAGCAGAGAGGACGCAAAACAAGGTGACACCTTCAGCAGCCATTCAGGCAGGTACATTTACATTTCTGCTTTTCTCTGCTCACATTTTCACTTATTTCACTGTCAAATGAAGATTTAGTCAGAAGTATGCCCAGAGTATGTGTCAAGACAGGTCAAGTGACTGTAAATGAGACCGGTACAGTAGCATTTGTCATGATGTCAATCTGAAGGCTCAGTAACGTTAATCCTGATCAGAAGCTGCACATTTACACTGAATGTATCATGTCAAATATTACATGTAGCAAATAATAATTGCTATATTTGATCTTTTTTACGTCAAGAGTCAGTTTTCACTTTGCATTTTTGTGTCACTGAGCAGCTGTGATTTTTTTGGTCTACCCCGTGAATTTTTGCATCCTGTTATCAGTGTGTTTGCAGGTGTGACATCATCACAGACAGACGCTGTAGGACAGGCTTGTGAGCAGAGTCTAATCTAATTAGATAAAACTTAGTTCTGTCACCAATAACAACACACCACCTGCGCGATGCACCGCTCTCGTTCTCGGTTCTCCCATGGCCCTCGGCCTCCTCCTGCTCACCACAAGCACTAATAAATTACATGTATTGATAGATGTCAGTAGTACATGATGCTTGTTAAATTGTAGATATATGTTTGGTTGTTATTATATGCAGGTTAAAGTTAGCTGAGCTGTGGTATTTTAAGAGCTCTGTTAGTTGACAGATTCAGCAGTTTAGTCCAGTATGAACACACTTAAAATAGCAGTCGTGCTGAAGCCAGAAAAACCCATGAATCATCTCAGGATGAGCTGTGAGATTTATAAAGTGGAATTGCACGTCAAATTTGAAAGAAAAACAAAACTGATAAAGGTGAAGAGGCATGTGCTCATATGCAGGCGACAGATGTCATCATATTGCTGAATCTAATACTGTTATAATCTCATAATCCTACATGCTTTTCAGTGATAGAAATGTGTGAATAATTTACGTAAAGTTATGTTTCATATACATAAAAAAGCAATCCAAAGAATTTATCCAATACAAATCCATTTGTTGATGTTAATTATCCACATTCTCTTAACAGGAGTACTGTCAACTCATTCTCATTCAAACAGTTCTAGGCTGTGTTTCCCGAAAGCATCATAAGCCTGCATAGATCATAGAAACCACAGGCACCAATGTTCTCTACATCTACTTAGGCTTACAAAGCTTTTGGATAAAATAGCTCTAGTCTGTCTATTTAATTCTATGTATTTGTTTATCTTTATAAAAGAATGAAATATTCTTAATTTTCACTTGAAGGACCATGTTTTTACTATTCTTTTATGCATTTCTAGAACCAGATCACTAAACAGTTTGGTGTTTTTTTGACACAGCTTCATCTGTGACCCCAGAGACTGAGACATCATGTCAGGGGACAGTAGCCAGGGAGACACGACCCAGAGCAATGGAGTCAAGAATCACAGGTATACCTTTTCTATCATGGGATTTTGTTTTCCCATCTCATTTTAAAATGTCTACTAACTTGACTGTCAGAGCCGGGACTAGAACTCGGGTCTCTGGCGTGATAGTCAGACTCTCAATCCCTGAGCCACTGGAGATGGTGAACCCAACAGTGAGACGCACTCAGAAGAAGATGAGATGCAGAAATAGTTTTAATACGAATGACAGAAATCCACAGCTGAAGCAAAAATCATCAAAAAGCAAAATCAGTCCAACGGGGCTTTTCACAAAGAAGATTCAAAAAAGTTCCCACAGGTATTCAGCAAAAAACTCCAGAGGAGAAAGTCCACAAAAAATAAAACAGAGAAGGGAACAATCCACAGGCAAGATAAATTAAATGTCTCAGAGTTAGAGGACACTTACATGGGCAACCGGCTTTAGCACAACTAAACACCAAGCAAAGAGGCTATGAGACAGAGAGACTTAAATACACACATCTGAATGACACACATCTGAACCTAATAACACTAATTACAAATTGAATAAGCAGGGCAAGATAGCACCATGAGGACCTCTAGAGGCTAAAACATGATATGACAGCCAAAACACTGACAGGACCCCCCCCCTCTAGGGACGGCTCCTGACGTTCCTTCCAGGACGATCGGGTTTATGAACATGGAAGTCCCGAATTAACTTGGGGTCCAAGATATCTCTGGCAGGAACCCAGGAGCGTTCCTCTGGGCCATAGCCTTCCCAGTCCACAAGATACTGAAGTGATCCTCGCACCTGACGGGAATCCAGTATTCGGTGGACTGTGTAAGCTGGTTGGCCTCCAATGATGCGAGGAGGAGGGGGAGGTTTACCTGCTGGAGCAAAAGGAGAAGACAAGACAGGTTTTAGAAGGGAGACATGAAATGTGGGATTAACCTTTAAGGACCTAGGCAAGTGTAAACGGTAAGTAACAGGGTTAACTTTCCTTGCCACTTTGAAAGGCCCAATGAATCGCTGGGAGAGCTTGCGGGACTCTACTCGTAAGGGAAGGTTCTTTGTGGAGAGCCAAACCCTCTGTCCGGGATGCAGGGTGGAGGCAGGTCTGCGTCTACGGTTAGCTTGTCGCTGGTACTGCTCAGAGACTCTAAGAAGCTTGTGTCGAACCTTCCTCCAAGTCAGACGACAGCGTCGGATGAACTGCAGAGCTGAGGGAACTCCTACTTCAATTTCTTGGTCAGGGAACAGAGGAGGGGCATAACCAAACTGGCATTCGAAGGGAGACATGCCTGTCGCAGAGGAGCGTAGAGTGTTGTGAGCATATTCTGCCCACATGATGAAAGATGACTAGGAGGATGGGTTATTGGCAGCCATGCATCTCAGTGTAGTCTCCAGATCCTGGTTTAATCTCTCTGTTTGTCCATTGGACTCGGGGTGGAATCCCGAAGATAGGCTCACAGTTGCCCCCGAAAGTTGACAGAACGCCCGCCAGAATCGAGAGGAAAACTGAGGACCTCGATCAGAAACAATGTCCTGTGGGATGTCAAAAACTCGAAAAACATGGTTAATGACCAACTCCGCAGTCCCTTTAGCAGTGGGCAATTTGGGCAAGGGAATGAATCTGCCAGCCTTAGAAAATCTGTCAACAATGACCATAATGGTGGTGTTACCTTGGGATGGTGGGAGTCCGGTAATAAAATCCATGGAGAGGTGTGACAAGGGTCTTCGAGGTATAGAGAGAGGGTGGAGCAACCCCTGAGGTAAGCGATGAGAGATCTTCCCCTGACTGCATGTGGAACAGGCACTTACAAAGGACTTTGTATCCTCCTTGATGGTCGGCCACCAAAACCGTCTTTGGAGAAATTCAAGGGTGCGAGTAGTGCCTGGATGGCAGGTCAGACGAGAGACATGACCCCACTGGAGAACCTGGGAGCGAACAGCTTTAGGGACAAACAAGCGGTTGGTTGGCCCACCTCCTGGGTCTGGTTCCTGGGCCTGGGCCTGTCTTACTGTATTTTCAAGTTCCCATCTTACGGGGGCCACTATCTTGGAGCTCGGGATAATGGGTGTGACTGGATCTTCTTGGTTGCTGCTAGAGTATACTCGAGACAGAGCATCAGGCTTGAGATTTTTGGATCCGGGACGGTAAGACAAAATAAATTGAAACCGGTTGAAGAATAGAGACCAGCGTGCCTGACGAGGGTTGAGTCGCTTGGCCTGCTGAATGTACTCTAGATTTTTGTGGTCGGTGAGTACTTGGAATGGGTGTTTGGCCCCCTCAAGCCAATGTCTCCATTCTTCAAGCGCCAGTTTAACAGCCAGTAACTCACGGTCTCCCACATGGTAATTCTTTTCTGTTGATGTAAGACGGTGTGAAAGGAATGCACATGGCCGAAGTCTGTTATCCTCCCCCCTCTGGGAAAGCACTGCTCCAACACCCACATCCGAAGCGTCGACCTCCACAACGAAGAGTTTGTCTGGGTCTGGGAGAGTGAGGATGGGGGCTGAAGTAAAGCGGCGTTTGAGTTCATTAAAAGCCAGCTCAGCTTCAGGACTCCAGCAAAACCCAGCATTATTCCCTTTAGTGAGAGCAGAAAGGGGAGCCGACACAGAGCTGAATTTCAAAATAAATTTGCGGTAAAAGTTGGCAAAGCCAAGAAACCGCTGCACCTCCTTTACAGACCCAGGAGTGGGCCAATCCGTGACTGCTTGAACCTTCTGAGGATCCATTTGAATATGGCCGGGCTTAATGATGAATCCCAGAAATTGCACTTGGGTCACATGGAATTCACATTTTTCAGGTTTAACATAAAGGTGATTATCGAGGAGGCATCTGAGAACCTTCCTGACATGCTCCATGTGTTCATTGAGGGAACTTGAAAAAATTAGAATATCGTCCAGGTAGACAAATACAAACTGATTGAGCATATCTCGAAGGACATCATTTATCAGAGCCTGGAAAACTGCAGGAGCATTGGTGAGGCCGAATGGCATAACTAGGTACTCATAGTGCCCGGTGGGAGTGTTGAATGCGGTCTTCCACTCATCCCCTTGTCTAATGCGCACAAGATGGTAAGCATTACGCAAGTCGAGTTTGGTGAATATGGAAGCTCCCTGCAGTATCTCAAAAGCTGTGGCCATAAGCGGCAATGGGTAACGGTTCCGGACAGTGATTTTATTGAGGCCTCGATAATCAATGCAGGGTCGAAGGCCCCCATCCTTTTTACCCACAAAGAAAAAACCAGCACCAGCAGGGGAAGTGGACCGACGGATAATACCTGCAGCGAGGGACTCCTCAATGTAATTGTCCATAGCTGCACGCTCGGGAGAAGACAAGGAGAAGATGCGGCCTCTGGGGGGACAGGTACCTAGAAGCAGGTCAATGGCACAGTCATAAGGACGGTGTGGTGGCAAAGAGGTGGCCTTCTTTTTACTGAAAACTGCCTTGAGGTGGTGGTACTGAGTGGGGATCTGAGATAGGTCTAGGGAATCTTGAGTCTCGGGAGTAAGGTCAGGGGAACTCGAGGTCAAACAGGTGACAGAACAAGTGGGACCCCAACTGAGGATAGCGCCAGTGGACCAGTCAAGATGGGGGTTATGGTGAAGAAGCCAGGGGTGGCCAAGAATCACAGGGAACTCTGGAGACTGTATCAGATGAAAATAGAGCTCCTCCTGGTGTTGACAGACAGAGAGGTGAAGAGGAACGGTAAGAAGGGTTACCTTCCCAGGACCCAGAGGTCTTCCATCCAGTGCGGTAACTGTAAGAGGGGTTTCGAGTGAGTCAGAGGGAATCTGGAGACTCCTAGCAAGAGATAAGTCCATAAAGTTCCCGGCTGCACCTGAATCCACCAAGGCTTTAAGTTGATGCTTCTGATCTCCCCAAGAAAGTGTGATGGGGAGAATCAATCCTGAATTGGAAGGTGGGGCTATGCGAGTAATTCCCGTTACAGTCCTTCCTTGCCTGTACGGGAACGAGCGTTTCCCGAGAGCTCTGGGCAGAAAGAACGGAAATGTCCAGGCCGTCCACAATATAGGCAACACCGCTCCCTCATGCGGCGGTCACGTTCTGATGGGGAGATCAGAGTTCCACCCAATTGCATCGGTTCAGGGAATCCTTGGGACGGAGGTGACATCTCTGTGGGAACTAAACTGACAGGAGGTGTGAAAGCAAACTGGCGACTCAAATTCCTCTCCCTCAGACGATTATCCAGTCGGATCGCCAGGTCAATGAGGGTCTCGAGGTCACGGGTAGGCTCTCGTGTTGCAAGGTCGTCTTTGAGTGCCTCAGAAAGACCGTTCTGGAAGCAAACCATGAGAGACTCATCGTTCCAACCACTCCCGGCTGCAATAGTGCGAAAATGGATGGCATACTCTGCAGCAGTGCGACTACTTTGCTGGAGGGACAGCAGTCGTTTAGACGCCTCACGACCACTGATGGGATGATCAAAGACCCGTTTGAATTCCTCTTCAAATGCAGAATATCTTGAGCAGAAGGGACTCTGGGCGTTCCAGACAGCTGTTGCCCAGGAGAGGGCCTTACCCGAAAGAAGGGTGATGACATATGCAATCTTGGCCCTGTCTGAAGGGAAGGACGATGGCTGTAGCTCAAATGTAAGGGAACACTGAGTGAGGAATCCACAACAAGCACTGGGGTCTCCCGAGAATCGTTGTGGTGGAGGTAGGCGAGGTTCTGCAAGGGGAACTGAAGTTTGAGGTGCAGAAGCAGTAGCTTGGGTAGAAGGCAGCCGATCAAAGATCTGACGGACAGAGGTCATGACATCTGACAGTAACTCTGAATGTTTAACCATCAATGCTTCCTGTTGGACTAGCACTGCTTCATGTCGTTGGACTGAGGACTCATGCTGAGCCACAGTAGTGAAGAGTTCTTGTGCGCTGGGTGTCTCTGGGTTCATCTTGGCTTGGTGTTTCTGTCAGAGCCGGGACTAGAACTCGGGTCTCTGGCGTGATAGTCAGACTCTCAATCCCTGAGCCACTGGAGATGGTGAACCCAACAGTGAGACGCACTCAGAAGAAGATGATATGCAGAAATAGTTTTAATACGAATGACAGAAATCCACAGCTGAAGCAAAAATCATCAAAAGTAATCATCAAAAAGCAAAATCAGTCCAACGGGGCTTTTCACAAAGAATATTCAAAAAAGTTCCCACAGGTATTCAGCAAAAAACTCCAGAGGAGAAACTCCACAAAAAATAAAACAGAGAAGGGAACAATCCACAGGCAAGATAAATTAAATGTCTCAGAGTTAGAGGACACTTACATGGGCAACCGGCTTTAGCACAACTAAACACCAAGCAAAGAGGCTATGAGACAGAGAGACTTAAATACACACATCTGAATGACACACATCTGAACCTAATAACACTAATTACAAATTGAATAAGCAGGGCAAGATAGCACCATGAGGACCTCTAGAGGCTAAAACATGATATGACAGCCAAAACACTGACACTTGACAGTGAATATAAAAGTACATCTTGTTTATTTTTGTTAAAAAAACAATTTACATTTTTTGCATATTAGTATTATTGTTGTTGCTGCTGTCCATGCAGTTACAACCTCATGTAATCAAGTGAAGTCCATTTTATTTGTTTAGCTGAGTGAAACAATATGCCATTATAGCTACATAAAGCATATGGCTGATAATTATGGTCACATTATGAGTCAGTTATAACAATAGAAGACCTAATACAGAGCCTTGTGGCACTCCATAATCTTACGCTTGTGTTAGGTTTGACAATACCTGATTTACACAAACAAAGTGTTTGTGAAACAAAGTATAGGAAGTATCTAAGCACCTGCAAGCATTTCTCCAGCCAGTTTAAGGAAATGTCATGATCCATGTGACCTAAATCCTTGGTTGTACAATTGATGAGCGATGGAGCAATAACATTTACATTTATTTATACAGTCATTAGGTCAACGTCATACTATAGCCTTATATTTGTTATGGGCAGCCAATGAAGTGAAAGAGGAACATTTGTAGTTTAGGTTCCACTTTACATTAAGTGTTTTTAACAACTATATAATTAATGTATTTAAATTAATCGTTTGATACAATGCACTTTTTGTGTACATACATGTTTTTACATTTTACTTATATTTAAAAAAAAACTTGCATTTATAATTACAGCTGTAAATAATTTAAAGTAAATTAACATATATAAATACACTGTTGTAAACTTTATCCCTTAACCCACCCTTAAACCTACCCATACCACCATACCTGTCCTTAACCTAACCCGTATCCACCTTAATAGCAGCACAAGTGTTTTGCAATACAACACAATAAGTACATTGTACCTAAAAAAGTTTTTTATGTAAATTCATAATAGTTAAAGACACCTATAAAGTGTGACCCAATTTTAATATTAATTAATTTATATACTTTCTTTTGTGATGCTTACAAACAACTGTCAATATGATTTATTCCCGAGAGCAAATGTGCCACAAAAATAAATGCAATACTTACAGATACAAACAAATGGTTCTCCTTCAAACCAAATGTCAAACCGTACCTTCGTAACTGTTCTTTTGTACTCAATGTGTGCCTCATTTGGTCAGATGGTGCTGTTTGCATCTGAGGCACAGTCACAATGTAATTTAATATTTCATTCACAGAATGTAAATAATAGATTACAATCTAATAAATGCATTGGACATAATCTTTCATCTGGCTGAAGTTAACTTAAAGTAGTGTTCAGAGTTCAGTGGGAGGTAAGTTCAGTCATTGCCAGTACACTACTGTAACAGAGGTGTGTTGTTAGGTAAAGACATACGACATGTTTCGATTTTTTCTGACTAGTCTTCATTGTAAGACTTTGTGAATGCTTGCAGACAACCAGAAAGATAGATGTTTGTGTGGTGATTCAAGACAATGGTGGTAAACTATCTGCTCACTTCTTGGTGTTCTTGTGTGAACAACATCAATTAAAAGTTATGGGGTTAAGCCGGGTTTATACCTGATGTCATCACAGCAACACTACTGTGTGTTGCTTTGAGACATTGCAACAACGGTTGATTCTGCTTTGGTCTATTTTCGTTAAGAACTTCTGTAAAGTTACGCAAAGTGAACTTGTAGAACTGTTGTGTATAAGCAGTATCACACCTGCAATCGTAGTATTGATCTGAATATTATGGCTGTGATAATCTGTGGCACGAGGCTACAGCCATGCTAATATTTGGAACAACAGCACTTTTGCTCATGTAATATTGGTTAAATAAATTGCATTTAGTGTCCCCCCAAATTCTGAAATTTGTTTAATTATCTGTTTTGGAATAGGTCGGCTCTTCCCGCTGCTATGTTCTCTCGAAACAATGCCAGTATGTGGAGCATTCTCAAAAAATCCATCGGGATGGTAAGTTAGATTCATTTTACACATACTGTATTAGTGTTTCTTCAACTTCAGGCACTTTATGTTCCAAAAATGATTGTAATCTGAAATTATTTTTGAATGTTTGTATTGTAAGGTTTGCATGATGTTTTTTGCCAGATTAATTCTAATTCAGCCTGTTAATCATTTATTCTCATCTTTAAATCTTAAGGAACTGTCGAAAATCACAATGCCAGTGATTTTTAATGAGCCTTTGAGTTTTCTTCAGAGATTGACTGAATACATGGAACACACATACCTCATCCAGAAGGCCAACGCTTCACAAGACTCCATCCACAGAATGAAGGTAACTATATATTTGAATTTTTTAGACCAAAGACCCCTTGGTGAAGAGGAAAATAGGGCAGGAACCTATTGAGTAAAACAGAGCTTTGCATTTTAAGCCAGGCCTGTTTTAGTCTCGCGTAGCCAGACCTTCAGACTGACGGGAGATGGTCTGGACTCCATCGCAGCTTTCATTGGCCAAGGACCGCCTTGGGCCGTCTAACTGACATGTAAAGAAACCAATCACAGTTTGTTTTGTTACGCGTCATGTTAAAAGCCCCCTGAAATCAAAATGAAAGTTTTTTTTAGCTTTTTGTATGAATATGTTAGCCTTAAGGTTATGAATAAGCTGGTGTGTTCCAAAACAATGACAAAATTCGCTTTAGGAGAAACTTACAATCTCTTACTTCCGCTAAAATGAATCACAGATTTTTATGACATCCATGCTGACTTCAGCCTCTCATCACATCTTCTGTCCAATCAAATGCTCTCTAGAATGTAAAGCGTCCCGACCCCTATGCTATAAATACCATTTGGCCAAAGCGACCGTTGACACGTCATGGAGCAATACGAGTTGGAGATTAAGGCTGTCAAAATGGTTTAAAAGCTAAATTCGAATATCTTTCTTAAATATTAGTAAAATTCTAATTTGAATTCTAAAGGCAGTACTTAATGTTACAGTAAAAAAGTACTGAGGGGGCAAGCGAGCGCAATAAGCAAATAAACCTAATCAAGCATCGCATCTTTTATTGAAATGAAATGACATTCACTTTTTAAAGTGCATTAACTTTTAAAACAACTGTTCTTAAATAAAATATGCTTTAAGGGGTATGAAAATGTAAAGTTGATGTCCCTTCACAGACTGGCGTGCATGTAATAAATTATTAATTCAGGAATGTTTTGCAAGTTTACTTACAACAATGGAGCCACAAACTTCACATGCTTTTAAAAATCCAGCGTTTAGTTGATCTTGATAAACGCTCACAAAGGCTTTGTTTCCAGGTGGACCGTTAAAGAACACGACACACACGGAAATCCTGTAGAATTCAACCAATCAAATGACGACTTCCAAACTCCTTAAAGGGGTCATATGATGGTTCTAAAAAGAACATTATTTTGTGTGTTTGGTTTAATGCAATGTGTTTACGTGGTTTTAGGTAAAAAAAAAGTAATTGTTTTACACATACTGTACATTATTGTTGCTCCCCTATGCCCAGCCTTTCTGAAAAGCGACGATTTTTACAAAGCTCATCGTTCTGAAAAGCACGATGTGCTCTGATTGGCCAGTGATCCAGTGCATTGTGATTGGCCCAAAAACCTTAAGCGTGTGATGGAAATGTCACACCCGTTACCATATTTGGAACATCAGCTCCCAAAGCAATAATGACAGGTGATAATGTCGGCACTACCTTATCAATTCGAGCCCGAATCTGATCCGGAAAATGCAGATGACCAAGCTGACCGATCAACTTAGCCAGCGTGACTGGACCAGATCGTATTAGAATGGTAAGGTTTTATTTATTTATACTTAATTTTCATTGGGGACATAATTACTGATTAAAATGCTTATACTGTCTTTTTTCGCGCCGCGCTACGGGTGTGAGAACACTATGTAAACTTAAAACTATGTCTGCATTTTTGATCGTGGAAACGACAAGCAAGCGCTACTGCTCAAAACTCGCGTTTGATTAGTCACTAGCAAATTCTTAAAATATGAAAAATACTTACAGGCTGTGTCTGTGAGTCAGAAGCGCAAGACTGTACTTGCAAAGATGGAATTGCCCCACTTTTTAGAATCAGCCTTTGTGCACAGCGGGCCTTGTAACTCCCAGGTTCTGGAAACAGTCCTCCGAAAAATGCGCAGCACACAGTCGAATATTTTAGGTGTACTGTTCTGGAACAGTGTTGTCAATTAAGCTTAAACATTGTTTTATAATTGTGTCCTCTTTCGGAAGGCCAAACAAAGTAGTTTGGCTTTCGCAACGAAAAAGACAGCTTCTCCACGACATGGCTGCAATAACACAGCGAGAATAAAAGCTACGCCTTCTTTCTTTGCATATACTGTACATTTGGGCGGTTATGAAACTCTCCCCACACACTGACGTAGATTTGTGGGGGCGTGTTAAAACTAAGCGTTTTAGGAAGGCCGGGATGAGCCTTAAATTTTATAAATAATATCTCTTTAGGTGTGAGACTTTGAGCTTTGTAACTCTGAAGATCTTATACATGCACAAACTGCTACATAACACACTAAAGAAAAAGGAAAACAAGAAATCGCATCATATGACCCTTTAAGTGTTTCCCATTATGCCTGTCATATGCATCAGACGTTCAGCCAATCCAGGTCCATGGGCGAGGGGGGATTGATTTGACATGATCCTTGGGGGTGGGGGGGCTTCATAATTTCAGCTTCATAATTCCAGGTTTGATTGAAGCTAACTTTTTTTTCACAAAACTTTCTTTGAGGTCAAACAATAATTGGCAGAACTTTGACCTGAATTATACTATATGGTTTGCATTTAATTAGTCAGCATACAGAATCCATTTTCTAGATTTTATGTAATCTTATGTAAATACAATACACTGCTTTTTATTAGCAGTGAATAGCTATTACATCGATGGAATTTTTGGTTTTATACATAAAATTAAGTATGACTACAGGCAAAAGATCTGAACATATAACAATTATACACTATAAACCTGAAATGTACTGTATATCTGATGGCTCTGCTAACATCAACTGAAACAAACATTACTAACATGTAAGTAATGTTAGGTTTCTTTGGTTTTTGAGAGTGTGGCAGCGTTTGCTGTGTCAGCTGTGGCCTCGCAGTGGGAGAGGACCGGCAAACCCTTCAACCCTCTGCTGGGAGAAACCTATGAGCTGCTCAGGTCAGTGTCTGCTCATTTATGAGCTGATCATGTCAATGTTTCCAATGAGCTGATCACGGCAGTGTTTCCAATGAGCTGATCACGCCAGTGTTTCCAATGAGCTGATCACGCCAGTGTTTCCAATGAGCTGATCACGCCAGTGTTTCCAATGAGCTGATCACGCCAGTGTTTCCAATGAGCTGATCACGCCAGTGTTTCCAATGAGCTGATCACGCCAGTGTTTCTTCTGTCATCAGAGAGGATCTGGGGTTCAGATGGATCTCTGAGCAGGTCAGTCATCATCCACCGGTCAGTGCCTTCCATGCCGAGGGCATAAAGAACGACTTCATGTTTCATGGCTCCATTTATCCCAAACTCAAATTCTGGGGAAAGAGTGTGGAGGCCGAACCTCGAGGAATCATCACCCTAGAGCTTCCCGTGTGAGTGATTTCCAGCCTTACATGTGTGCACCAGTAAACATAAGGAGCATGTGTGTTTTCAAGAGCATGTCATGTTCTCACAGACATAAACATTTATTAAAAGCTTTATCACTGACATATTTATTTCTAATTTGTTGTTCCGCAGTCACAATGAAGCCTACACCTGGACCAACCCTACCTGCTGTGTTCATAACATTATCATGGGACAACTGTGGATTGAGCAATATGGAAATGTTGAAATTATTAATCATAAGTAAGAGCAAATATCATGAAAGTATCATTAGGTGTAAATTAGATAATTGTTGCTTTATTAAGGTTTGAGAGGAACAATGAAAGAGTCTAACTACTGCAGAAGACAAACACACAAATGATTTCACTGTGTTTTTTTAACAGAACTGGGGAAAGATGTTGTTTGACTTTCAAGTCGTGTGGCATGTTTGGAAAAGAGTTGCATAAAGTGGAAGGATACATACTTGATAAAAGGTATGTAAACACTACTTAAATGACAAATATCTGATGATATTTTTGTCACAGAGGCTCTAAATAGGCGTATTCAGTTTTACATGACTGTAGTGTGGTAAATACAATATGTGATGTTCTTAAAACAGATCTGATTTCGGAGTATTTCGCTTTTTGTATCTCTTTATATTCCCAAAATAGGCCATTTTGGGTCAAAATTATTGTGAATTAAAGTGTTAGTTCACCCAAAAATCATCATTTACTCACCCTCATGTCGTTCCAAAACCATAAGACTTTAATTTTTCTTCTGAACACAAATAAAGAAATTTGATTAAATCTGAGAGCTACTGTATCTTTCCCTCCATTGAGAGCTACGCAACTACCACTTTGACGCTTCAAAAAAGGTATTGTGTAACACAGCTCGTTTGAGATTCCGCATATACCAATGAGGTTTGTTCTCACGTGTCAAGTATCTCTTTATTGTGATGCTCCTCCAACAGACATTCTACTAACGAATACAGAATTGATCTCACTAGGGGATTGTTTAGGGCTCCTTGTCATTATAAAGTTTGAAAACCCCTTATAATGAAAAAATTGGAAATTCATAAGCAATAAACATTCATTTAATTTTGATGGTTTAATGCTGCAAGTAGCCTATAAACACTGGTACTCGAATCTGGTACAAAAATTCTCGGGTAACCTAAATTGTGCTTCATTTAGTGACTTCTTAATTAACTGCTTGTTTTCAAAAAAAGTTACATCAAAGGTCAAATAACATAGAAATGGCACATTCAAATTAAAAGTTACAACTGCATGATGAAACCATTTTTTGTGTGTGTTTACAGTACATACGCTGCACAGGTCTGGTATAAAGAATGTTTTTGCTCAGGTGGCATAAAATGTCCGTCCAATAGAGAAACGTTTCGCTCAGCAAGAAAAAAAATGTAGGGAACATTGATCTTACCTCGCACTCTTTGATTGTTAAAATCAAATGTGCTGAAATCTGTGAACAGTAAGGCTCGTCTTCTTGGTTTGATTTGCCATTTCAGTCGTTTTGACATTGACGAGCGCTGTTAGACGCCTGAGACAGACCCCTGGTGGTTACAGCCCTGGTACAGAAGATGTTATACTGTATGTGACAGTCATACTGATATTCAGTACAATAGCATGATTGCAAGTGATGCATTTACATTCCATTTGCTATGACTTGGACTGATATTGGACTGAACTTTTATATGAAATTTGTTCTTGAAAAAAAATTAGCTACACCTAACTAACAATTGGTCAAAAAGGGCAATCTTTAAAAAACATAAGTGTGTACATTAATGAAGAGCCGCACATAGTAAGCTGTCTGTAATACGATTGTTTTCTTTATGTCTGTCCAGTAAAAAAAAGGTCTGTGCTCTCTATGGCAAGTGGACGGAGTGTTTGTATTCTGTGGATCCAGCGACGTTTGATGCTCACAGAAAATCTGACATAAAGCGTTCTGACAGGAAGGGAAGTACACAGGTGACTGTCGAGATAATGATCACGAATACTGATTCGTTTTACAGTTTTATGTAATATGTTGTTGAACATAAATATGCATTTTAAACCATCAGAGCAGAAATTGACTTGGTGTTAATAACATTAATGTCTAATGTCATGTGTTTCACAAATGTTGCAGAGTAATAATGCGGAGGAGGAGCCGGATGAAATGCCTCCTCCAGAGACAGAGACTGTGCAGGTGATTCCAGGAAGTGAGCTCATCTGGAGGATATCACCACGACCAGACAACTCCAGAAAAGTAGGCAGAATATTGTACTATTTGTCATTATATGCCCTTGTAATTATGATGTGGTTATACTTTAGGCTTGAGAAGAGAACAAGTACTTGGAGGTGACTGCCATGATCGGTCATGTGAGATGTCACCCTATGAGGCACAGCTATATTTATGTGTAAATTAACATTTGTTTCATTGTTGATGGGCCATCTTTACCACCCTGTAACTGTCACGGTATGTTGTGGGAAGAAGAAGAATCAGGTTCAAATAGTACTTTAATTATATCCACGGGCATTTCCAACGATAGGCAGGCAAACATCAACGTAGCATAAAAGAGACCAGACAAAGAACACTGAAAACACAGGAACTTATACACTGACGATGATAAGGTGAACCGAATGATAAGTATTACGCCCGTGGCTCAAAAGGGACGCAACAAAATTGGGACACCCGAGAAAGCCAAACTTTTAAAGCAAGTTATTTATTAAAAAAAGGAAAACTACACAAAAACTGTGTAATGTAGCAGTCAGGCGTCAGTAGTGTCATGCTAGATGAATGCATGGGAATGTAATGTGCTGTGGCGTCATGATGCATGCAAAAAGGAATTAAAAGCAATCAAATCAAATAGGCCACGCAGATCTGCCATCCATCTTGCTTCTTTTAAAGGTGTAAAGGGAAATTGGTAGCACTGTTGGGTGTCACTGATATAATCATGTGGGTTTCAAACAGTAATTTAATTATATGCACAGGTATTTCCAACGAAGGCTATATATATAACTGAAAAACCTTTGGTGAAGTGGTGAACTAATGCCATCGAGACTTGGAACTAATTTAAGTGTAGTTTTTTTTTTTTTTTTAAATCATCACTTAAAGGATTAGTCCACCTCAAAATGAAAATTTCCTAATAATTTACTCACCCCAATGCCATCCAAGATATCCATGTCTTTCTTTCCTCAGTGGAAGAGAAATTAATTTTTTTGAGGAAAACATTTGTGGATTTTTCTTCGAATGATGGACTTCAATGACAACCAGCGTTTTGAAGTCCAAATCAATGCAGTTTCAAAGGTCTTTGAAGTGCTTCAGCGGACTGTGCACGATCACAGCTGAGGAGGAGGGTCTTATCGAGCGAAACGATAGGTCATTTCCACAAAAAAAAAAAATATATATATATATAAATATATATTCTTTTTAACTACAATTGTTAGGATTGAGCTGCGGGGCGGTACTTCCACCGACGCTGGCGACATTGACAGTGACCTTTCAACGTGATGACGTAGTTCCCGGCCCGTTGCAGATCAGCTCAATTGTAGTTAAAAAGTATATATATATATATTTTCTTTTTTTGAAAATGACCTATCGTTTCGCTCGATAAGACCCTCCTCCTCAGCTGCGATCGTGCACAGTCCGTTGAAGCACTTCAAAGACCTTTGAAACTGCATTGATTTGGACTTCAAAATGCTGGTTGTCATTTAAGTCCATTATTCGAAGAAAAATCCAGAAATGTTTTCCTCAAAAAACTTAATTTCTCTTCCACTGAGGAAAGAAAGACATGGATATCTTGGATGGCATTGGGGTGAGTAAATTATTAGGAAATTTTCATTTTGAGGTGAACTAATCCTTTAAGAATGACTGTCAGGCAGACATGATCAAGCATTCAACAATGTTGAATATGCAAGAAGACAAAAAATAAACGTTTATACCAATACATTGATTTTCTTATATGCATTTTACCAACCCCTGTTAATACATAAAAAGAAACATTCCTGTTTTGTGACAAACTGTCATTCATTCCTCTTTGTCTTCTTTCTCTCTCTGTCAGTACTACGCCTTTACATCATTTGCACTGCAGTTGAATGAGTTGGATGCAGAGATGGAGCGAGTTCTTCCACAAACAGACTGTCGTCTGAGACCTGATATCAGAGCATTGGAGAGCGGACACATAGGTACATTAACCTCTTGTTGTATTCATTCACCCATAAAAAAAACATCCTACCAATTTCTGAAATGCAGGAATTGTTGAGTTTAGGCTGATACCTGTTTTGTCTTTATCCCGAAAGCCCATGTTGAACCTGCAGTCAAGCTTCCTGTTTTACTGACCATTACGGGGGTGCTTTTATCATAAACACCACCCTCCTTAGTTTTGTACATTTGCATAATGCAAAAAAAAACTAATGAAAATGACAAAAGCACATCAACAGAAGCACTAAAAATTCAATTAAAATTAAAATGAAATAACATTGGAACATTGGAATGTTGTTGCAGTGCTCATTAAATATTGTATATGTTTAATATTAAACGCATATCAACATCCTGCCCTCAACGATGGACGACAGATCATCAGTCCTTGATCCATCCATCATCAGTTATTGTTCAGCTTTATATATAATGACATAATAAAAAAACTACTTAATTATATATCGCATTGCTGCTGTTTCCCCAGATGTAGCCAGCGCAGAGAAGAACAGACTGGAGGAAAAACAACGCATGGCTCGGAAAAATCGCTCCCAATCAAATGAAGAATGGAAAATAAGGTTTGAAATGTTAGAGGAGATATTCTGCTTTTTTCCATGTTCATTTTTCTTTAGTGTGTAAGTTTGTTGCTGTTTCAGCATGAAAAAGGTCTGCAAACCACAAAGTCATTCTCTATATCAGTTAAGAGTTCTTCTCTATATCAGTGTCAGTGTTTCTGAACTCCCTGAAACGCCTCCATTGTAGTCTTGAGTTTCTTCCGGGAACGAACACATCACAATATTCCTCATTTAAATAATTCATACGCAGAATAAAGGGGCGGGGCCTGGTTGAGTTAGTTAGTAGTGTGTTGAAAATGGCGGTTATGGTAAGAGGCGGGACATTTCCCAAACACAAAGTACTTGGCCAATCACAAGACACTGCTCCAGCCGACCAATCAGAGCACAGTGTGCTTTTCAGAAGGAGGGGCTTCATAGAGGCAGGAACTAAACCAAGCGTTACTGACAGACTCAAAACTATAACAGCCTTCTAAGTCTGTACCGTCTTGACTTCTTTGCTCGCTTTCATCACTTTTGCTTTTATTCTCATACACTGACTGATTCGCTAAAATGAGCAGCCAATCAGAGTTCTCTCTCTCACAGACGGCCATTCGACATGCTGAATCGGGTGAACTGCCGAAGTCATAAGCCCGACTAGTCAGTGCTTTCTTTGCTAGCTTTCGTCACTTTCGCTTTTATTCTTATACACTGACTCGCTAGAGCTGACATGTGGAACATACCTCAAAAACTATCCTGACAGACGCTCATATGCGGCCCAACGCCCAACAGTCGTCTTGGTCCTAAAGAGTCTGGTTGTTTACAAACATCAGCAGTGATTACGATCTGCATGAGTCTGTATGTTGAGTTATTGTGAGGAGAGAATGATAGCATTGATCTACAGCTTAACACCAAACTCATGTTCACACACAGGTGGTTTCATCAGGGGCCGAGCCCTCACACCAAAGCTCCAGATTGGCTCTACAACGGCAGCTACTGGAACAGGAACTACTCACAACTGCCTGACATATATTGACCTTAAACTACTGCAGACATCTGGCGGAATGGAGTACATGTACAGTACAAACACCCTACTGTTGAGGAAATGCATTGAGTTTATATAAATGCATCATGATGTAAAATATAATAGTGTTTCTTGTTCAACTCCTTTAAGTAGATTAGGATATAATTAAAAGAGCAAATGATTCTCATCCATTTCAAATGTTCCAGGGGGAGACATAAATATTCTGAAGATATATGATGTGAAAATACTCTAGTCAACTTAGGTTTAAATCGATTTAATGTGAATATTGAAAAGTTTTGCTGAAGAGTGTTTTGGAAGGACACAAAATCTGCTTGTGTTTGACGATGGTACTCTGCATTTACACCAAATTGTGTCATTTTAATGCAAGTTTTAAATATTCGTATTTTGACATCAGCAGGTTTGCTGAAATTCTTAAAAGAAATGGCCCATTTTTTTCCTGTATATTCACGTTATATGTCCATAAAACGTTGCACCCTGAAAAGTGCAAAAATTTCATCATGTAAACACAATGTTTATTCATTCCATGTAACACTTTTTACTGTTGCTAAATAAAGGCTTTCCAAAACTTCTTTATTGTGACAAAATGTAAATTATATAGTGATGCCATGAGCTTCTGTATCATCTATTGGTTTGGAGGATAATAAAATTAAATGTGTAATGTAAATTCCACCGGATCTCCCCACTCTTTTGACTTCACCACCTCGACCTCGGTCTACAGGCCCGCCAGATCCATCCTGGTCTTTGGAGTGACGGCCTAAGCCTATGACTTCAGACCGTCCGGCTCCGCCGTGGCCCTACGATCAGTCGGGGTCCACCAATGAGGT
Organism: Gila orcuttii; assembly: GCA_026230005.1. Taxonomy (NCBI): domain Eukaryota; kingdom Metazoa; phylum Chordata; class Actinopteri; order Cypriniformes; family Leuciscidae; genus Gila; species Gila orcuttii. Next base: position 46,124,791 of record JAPDVR010000008.1, on the reverse strand, counting down.
CCACATTCCTTCCGGCTCCACAAGGCCCTTCGTCTCCAGACTTGCTTATTTTATGAAAGCACAGACCTTCTCATTGGTCCACATTCAGTTTCTGCCCTTAAACCTCGTGAGACTAATTCCTAAGGTTTAGGTCCAGACCACCATAAAAAGTCTTTAGGGTCATTTGGATGCAGTAGCAGTGGCTGAAACAAAGAGAAGCCACAATAATCCATCCAAATCCATTCATAAGTTTGGAAACCTTACAATTGATGTAAGATACAACACATCCATTTCACACTGAGAGAAATAAGTATTCTCAGTGACAGCTATTTGTACTGCAAATTAAGGTACAACGTACAAATGAATGCATGCATGACAATTCAGTCTTTTTCCATCATGTTTGGACCATATATGTTTAGAACATTGCCAAAGGTATTCTGGTGGCGGTTTGGGAAGAGAGTAATGCACTGTTAAAACTTTAAGCCCGGGACACACAAAGCCGACGTCACAGAACTAGCGACGACAAAAGCTGACTGTGTTGTCGCCTCTCACCGGCTGCGTCCCGGCCAAAAAACTACACTTGAACACACAAAAAGGCCTAAAGGCGACTGTCAAATAGCATGTTCTGTGCCTGCATGAAAGGAAATATCTGTCTATATCAGCATTCCTGTTGGAGTCTATTTTTGTCTATAATAGTCTATTTTTGTCATTCAAAAAGGGAAACCGGAACTAAGACTGCAGATATACAAACCGTCAACAAAGCAGTGCTTGCTTACCATTATGAGTATCAATCTCATGTTTTTATGAAAATATTCAATCATTCAAATGTTCAGGTAAGATGACGTAAAATTATAACAGCCATCTCTCTCTGCCGTCTTGACTTCTTTGCTCACTTTCGCTTTTGATTCTCGTGCACTGACTTGTTCGCTAAGCTGAACAGCCAATCAGAGTTCTCTCTCTCACCGACGGCCTGACGCACATTCAACATGCTGAATCGGCCAAAAAAGAAAAAAAACCCTGACAGCGTCCAACTAGAGCCAACAGTGCATAACACGCTGAAAAACCTACGCCGACCAACACTCAAAAAGCTTGGTGTGTCCCGGCCTTTAAAGACACCGTTCTAACTGTGAGCTTCAGATTGTGCACATGAGTTCCACAGGGGAAAGAAGGGTCAACAGACACTCCTTGTTCTGCGTCTCCCATCCAGTGAAACAGCAACAGATATGACCAAGTTCTGAGTCACCGGTCCGTCCATTTACAGATACACCGTACCATTGTGAGTCTCTTAAGGGAATTAACATATACACCGTTCTGAGTCTCTGATCTGTGAAAGAAAAGGCAGCAACAGATTCCATGATCTGAGTCTACAGCTTTTGAGGGAGCAACAGATACTGAGTCTCCAGTCTGAGGAAACAGACATACTATGTTCAGTGTCTTCGTCCAGCGGGACAAAAACAGATACAGCATGTCCCGAGTCTCCATGCCAAAGGGACAAAAGCGGACTGACCAGGTTCTGAGTCTCTGGCTCAGATAGGCAAATTTGCAACAAGCTTAAGCTCCAGAGAGCAAACTTTAACTTCAAGGTACCTACGTCTCTGTGTTCCAGATTAAGGACCTTCTGCATGTTTAATATTGTAGGACCCTTTTAGTGCTCCAGGAGATCAGCATCCCACAGATCTTCGTGTTCAAGGCTGTTGAAACGGATTCCCGCGTCTTTTCCCACTGCATTGTCACCCAGCACAACCAGTGGAAGATGTGCAATGTAAACCTCTTTCCAGAGACCTTGGCATTATTGTATATTATATCATAGTATATGATTTTCTAACTTACATTAGAGATAATATAGCTGATGCCAGTTAAAAACAAATCATTTCATATGCGTTTTTATGCATACAGTTCTTCATCACCATATTAGTTTCAGAGAAGCAACAGTTTATCTTTTCATAACTGCCATAGCCACAATCAACTTAACCACTTGTATTTTATGCATAATATGCACTTTATTCCTTTATAATTCATGGTATTAATTTACTGTTTGTGTTTATTTACTCTTTTTTTTATCTTTTTGTTAATACAATTTATTTTATTATCTTCCTTTTTGTGTTGATAATACAATAAGAGGCAAGTTACAAGTTGTCCGATATCTCACAAATCAGACTGGTCAGCTGACAAACTTCTTTCAATTTACATAATTTACATAATTTGTTCAACAATCTTTGTTCTTTACTGGAAAGGTGAAAACATATCTAAGATATGTTTATAAAAGCTACTTAAATTTCCCAATTGAACTGGCTTAGTCTAAGCCCTGTCTGTGAAACCAGGCCATTTTGGTGGTATTTGTGAGAACCCCTACAATACATAAAATGATTCATAAAAATGACAAACAACGATGATATTGCCAAAGTTCTTGTGAATTATTTTAAAAGGTTATATAAGATGATTTTATTAATGATAAGAATGTAAGGAAATGATTAGTAAAAATGCACTTGAACATATAACAATATATAAACTACAGTCAAACCAAAATTGATTCAGACACCTTGCTATCCTAACTTACATAAATGAACTATAGTGTCCTGTACCCACTAGTAAAAAAAATAACAAATGATATATGTTGTCTGAATAATTTTTGGTTTGACTGTATGTCCTTTGTATTAATAAAACATGTGTTGTATATCTGTATGTTTATATCAGTAGGATTGCGATAATGTCCTAGAATTTAAATGAATGTAAGCGTATGGTTAGAATTGAATGGCACTGACAAAGAGTTGAGCTCGAAAAGTTTTACACTTTACACTCTTTTACTTTTTGGTGGCCTTGATGGAATAAAATTGATGAAAGCTTTTGCCTACATTTTGGTGTGAATATCCTCTTTTTTCCTTTCATTGTATCTGGGTTGGATCTACGCACCTGTTGTTTACATTTCGGTGTGGATTGATGTTCACCTGATGCTCTGCTCAACTACTCTCTCCTCATATATATATATATATATATATATATATATATATATATATATATATATATATATATATATATATATATAGAACATCTAGATTGATCCCTACTAAACCTAACCACTTCTCAACAATATAAAGCATGTAACATGCAGATAAAAGTATCACATTTTGTTCAAGAAATTAACAAAAATTCAAAGCCTTCCAAAGCCAAACAAATTGCTTTGTGTGAGGAACAGACATAAGCTTGATCATTGGGTTAATTGATTGTATTAATCCTTACTAGGCTAATTGAATTCTTTCTGATTAGAGGTGGGACTTAACTTATAATTTGCTGCCATTCTCATTTCTTGTGTTACTCTGCCCTGAAGAAGACCATGTGTTGGTCGAAACATGTTGGCTCTTGTACTTTTATTATGATTTAAGCCATATTTAATAAAGGCTTTTTAACTTTAACCTTCTCCTCATTGTTAACCTGACTGAGTGCATGGGACCTGTTTTCTTGTTTCGTAAAACTAATATATTTAGTATATATAACTATATACATATGCATGATTATACTTTTCAGAGAGCCCACATTTCTGTATTTCACATTTCACGATTCAAAATCCTTTTTTTTATTGATTTCATGTAATATTCAAATTTTCTGAGATTTTGAATTTGGCGTTTTCATAAGCTGTAACCCATAGCCATCAAAATTATAACTTTTGCACAATATTCAAGTTTTTTCGAGTTTCACCTGTATATATATATATATATATATATATACACTCACCTAAAGGATTATTAGGAACACCATACTAATACTGTGTTTGACCCCCTTTCGCCTTCAGAACTGCCTTAATTCTACGTGGCATTGATTCAACAAGGTGCTGAAAGCATTCTTTAGAAATGTTGGCCCATATTGATAGGATAGCATCTTGCAGTTGATGGAGATTTGTGGGATGCACATCCAGGGCACGAAGCTCCCGTTCCACCACATCCCAAAGATGCTCTATTGGGTTGAGATCTGGTGACTGTGGGGGCCATTTTAGTACAGTGAACTCATTGTCATGTTCAAGAAACCAATTTGAAATGATTCGAGCTTTGTGACATGGTGCATTATCCTGCTGGAAGTAGCCATCAGAGGATGGGTACATGGTGGGCATAAACGGATGGACATGGTCAGAAACAATGCTCAGGTAGGCCGTGGCATTTAAACGATGCCCAATTGGCACTAAAGGGCCTAAAGTGTGCCAAGAAAACACCCCTGCTGTTGTAGCCCATCCGCCTCAAGGTTGTGCGTGTTGTGGCTTCACAAATGCTTTGCTGCATACCTCGGTTGTAACGAGTGGTTATTTCAGTCAAAGTTGCTCTTCTATCAGCTTGAATCAGTCGGCCCATTCTCCTCTGACCTCTAGCATCAACAAGGCATTTTCGCCCACAGGACTGCTGCATACTGGATGTTTTTCCCTTTTCACACCATTCTTTGTAAACCCTAGAAATGGTTGTGCGTGAAAATCCCAGTAACTGAGCAGATTGTGAAATTCTCAGACCGGCCCGTCTGGCACCAACAACCATGCCACGCTCAAAATTGCTTAAATCACCTTTCTTTCCCATTCTGACATTCAGTTTGGAGTTCAGGAGATTGTCTTGACCAGGACCACACCCCTAAATGCATTGAAGCAACTGCCATGTGATTGGTTGATTAGATGATTGCATTAATGAGAAATTGAACAGGTGTTCCTAATAATCCTTTAGGTGAGTGTGTATATATATATATATATATATATATTTTTTTTTTTTTTTTTTTTTTTGAGAATTTTGTAGCAAGAAATTATTAGTTACATGTTTTTTTATATATATCAACTATGCATTCTGATTGTTATGTGAATTGGTATGTTTTGTCAGGCTGTGAAGAATTAGAGCTGAGTATCATCAGTGTAACAGTAAAAATCTTACACTGTTTCCTAATGATATCTCCCAAGGGTAGCATATACAGGGAGAAAAGCAACGGTCTTAGTACTGAGCCTTGTGGTACTCCATTCTCTTGATTTACTGCTACAAATTAATAATGGTACGATAATTGATAGGTACGATTTTAACCATGCTAATCCAATTCCACTAATGCCAACATAATTTTTGAGTCTATTCAAAAGAATGTTGTGTTGTGGTTGACAGAATCAAATGCAAAACTAAGGTCAAGTAACACTAATAGAGAGATACAACCACGATCGGATGATAAGAGGAAGCCATTTGTAATTCTGATGAGAGGAGTCTTCTACTAAGATACGGTCTAAATCCTGATTGGAAATCCCAAAAAAAGGAACATAGTAGAAGCAGACAATCTGGCTTTTTTCTTTTCCTCCATGATTGCTGGAGTGATTACAGAATGCTTTGAGGGCTCGAAGACTAAATCTGCCACTCTCCACGAACACGCTGTTCAAGAGTGGCTTTTAGTCTAAGTTGACATGCAAAAATGTTTAGCCTTCTTTTGGTACTATTTTTAAGAATATAAAACCTTATTATTCAATATTAGTTACAAGTTTTTTTTCTAATTGATTAATGATGATATTTTTGGATGATTTGTCCTTTTATTGCACGGTTCAGACGTGCAAAATGTCAGTTTAAAATAAATGTGAGCTAAATACAGTTTTCAACTTTCTTTGGCGTGTGAAGTGTTTCATATGTAAATTAAGTGATCCTTTTATGCTTGTTGGAATATGACCATTCATGTAGTGTGTAATAGAGCTGTTGGTGAATTTAAAAGGTCTGCAACGTTTCAAAGATCAAATTGCAGATAAATGGAGTTATTTTCTCCCAAAAGAAAAAGAGATTCTGAACAGCCTGAAATTATTCTTCAGTAATTACATTCTTATTTCCTTTTCGAACCCACGCATGTTTGTAACAAATTTGCATAATGCCAGCTTATGGTCTTCATTGACCATAAGTCCATTTTAACCCGACCTCATGTAGTTGTAGCTGAGACTGGAAGAGTTTGATTTGTGTTGTCGAGAAGCCAATCCACTTTGCATGCATTTCCAAAGGATGAGGACTCGAAGGATGAGGGCTAGAATTGATACGGTAAAACGAACGCCATCGTTCCTGTTCATATTGCTGTGTATCAAGTGCCGAGGAAGCCTCCGGAGCTGAAATTCAGATATGCTTATAGCTATTCGATTTTGATACGCACTGTAAGCTGTCGACCAATCACAACAGTTGATCCACTTTTAAACACTGTGAGAAAAAATCTGATGCTGCAATGTATATTATGAGAAAATTTTGTGAGAGAAAACTGTTTTTTGACCCTGGATACATGTAAACCAATTGTAGGAGAGCTCTTAAACAAATATATATTATATATACACACACAGGTGAAACTCGAAAAATTATGATATCGTGCAAAAGTTATAATTTTGATGGCTATGGCTTACAGCTTATGAAAACCCCAAATTCAAAATCTCAGAAAATAAGAATATTACATGAAATCAATAAAAAAAGGATTTTAAATACAAAAATGTTGGCCCTCTGAAAAGTATAATCATGCATATGTATATAGTTATATATACTGAATTTATTAGTTTCATCTTTTAATTTGAATTACTGAAATACAAGAACTGTTGCACGATATTCTAATTTTTCGAGTGAAAATAAGAATTTGGTCATATCGCCCATCCCTAATTTCAGGAAGTGTGATAAGCTTATATGTATAAATAAATAGAACATTTTCCCAGACAGTGAGAAGAAACAAAGTGCATTATTTTAAGCAAGTGAACTACATCTGATGGATCTGGTTATCTGGCAAATGAAGAAATACAATCAAAAGAAAAACATTAACAATAGTGACCAGACACAAAATTAAAAAATTTTGGACAGTTATTTTATTTCTGTATTTTGAGTTATTTTTTAAAAGCGGTATGGTGTATAACATCTGTTAGTGCATATGTCCACTTCGCCTTTCTTTCAACTTTAATATGTCGTTCTACATAAAAGTTCAGGAAGCGCCCAGCCTTGAACCCGGAGGACGTGTCTGAGCCGCATGATCGAGGGAGTTTGAATGGGTTTGAGTGAGAACACCCGACCTGCTGGCGTGGGACTGAGGACACTCTCATCAAATGGCAGTTTTGGTGTTTGTAATGGAGAGCAGGTCAACAGACATCTCGAAGGAAACTATCACAAGTATCCTTCCCGACGAAACTGTTCCTGTAAGATATCCTTGTACTCGTCAAAGCCTCCGTCCACACGGTGCACGCGCCCGGCCTCACAAACCCAGAGCTCCTTACAAACTATCCGGATCAGACGCTCGTCGTGGGACACCAGAACCACACCACCCTGACCGAGAAACACACACACACGTCAAGTTTCTGCTGACAACACTTAATTAGCTGCTGCTACTCCCTGCTGTTTTGTTTTACATCAAGTGATTACAATTACATAATGAAAATGCTGTAAACACCTCAGAACACATCAGATCTGCAGCATTAGCAGATTCTGAACTTACTTTGAAAACGTTGAGGGCTTTTGCCAAGGCCTCGATCGTCTCCATGTCCAGATGATTTGTGGGTTCATCCAGAATGTAGAAGTTGGGGCTATAGATGAAAATAAGATGTCAGAAAGTCAGAATATGTAAATGAACGTGCAAATGAAGGTCATACGGTGTAAATACGGTTCAGAGGATGTAAGTGAAGGTCAGTCAATGAATGTGAGGCCCTGTTTACAGCTGGTATTAAGATGTGTTTTGGTTGATCTAGTCAGTTGTGTAGTGTGATTGCGTAGAGCTACATCACACGTAGGCTCACTATTGGCCGACGCTGGTCATGTGGGTGATGCGTGTGACGTACAACAACAGAAGCTTACGCTATTACACTAGTGAACTGACTCGAGGCCCACAGAGAAGGAAATGAATAGTTGAAATAAAGTCGTTATTAGGTGTTCAAGCACGAAGTGCTGAAAACCTATTGTATTTGTAAGGATTTTTATTATTATTATTATTATTTTTCTTCCGCCGTAAAACGCATCGTGCAGCCCAAACCGTAAGTGCTGGAGCCTTGAAACTTTGTCAGATGGTAGTACAAAAATCGAGGAGAGGTTATCAAATTATGAGCCCGATTGGCCCATAGGTGGCGCTATAGCAACCAATTGCGCGAAACTGCTCATAACTCCTAGACCGTATGTCGTAGACTCAAGTGTCTTATATCACTGGAAAGCTGGACTCCTGACGAACAAAACGTATATCTCCGATTTAATTTCCGCCAATATAGATTTTCCGCCATTTTGAATTTTGTCAAAAAACTACTTTTGCGAACTAGTCCCTGGTTTTTCGTCCGATCGGAACCAAACCAGTGCAAAAATGTTCTTTGGAGTCTGAATGTGAATAATTATTGAAAAAAAGTTGAAATTTCGATTTTCGGTCGCTAGGGGGCGCAAAATGAACATTGTGGGAGGAGCCTATTTTACTAAAATGGCTATAACTATAAGTTACATGGAGATCGGACCATAGGTGGCGCTATAACTGTTAAAAAGCTTTAAAACCATTTATTTCCTATGGTAAATTGCCTGTATCATAATGTTTAAAACCAGTGCAGTACAATTCTCTGGACTCTCTAGATCAATAATTATCAAAAAAGGTATAACTTCTTCATTTGGATGGCTATAATAGGGTGTATAACAGCCAATAAGTGGTATTTTACTGCCTCCTGCTGTCATTTCATCATACTACTCCCTAATATTGTTATATATAATTCATATTTAGACTTTATAAAATCATTATTTTAACATTTACAATCACATTTTGTTCAAATTCATTGTATTATTCACAATTGTGTCACAGGAAGGCTGAAAACGAAAGTATAACGTTAGGCCACGCCCTCCCAGTACAAATTCAATCATAACTCGAAAACGGAAGCTCCCTGCACGCTCAAATTTGGATGGTAAAGTCCTCTATTGGGCCTTGATCGAAATCTATCGTTGCGGGCCTCGGGAGCGCCCCCCCCGCGGATCGCTAATCCGAGAGACCCCCGACTTTGAACGGTTGTAACTCCCGACCCAGACCACCTAGATTCTTGTGTGATAGCTCGTTGGAAAGAGCCCGTCCTCGTCACGATCTAAGTTTCAGATTTTTTCACTTTCTCGTTCCCGAGATATAAGCGAAAAACCAAATTTCCATTCATTCATTTCAACTCTATATAGGCTGTAATACCACTGTTGAGCAGCCGTATTAGACATGTTTAATCTTTTTATCAGCTTTCAGCATTGGCTTACAAACAAATGCTTAAAGCTATTTTTTAAAATTAGTTTTATATTATTACATCACAAAGAAATATGTGAAATGCTTATAGACCATTAAAAGAGAGTTTCACAATGACATATCCCAAATGTGTGTGTGTGTGTGTGTGTGCGTGTGTGTGTGTGTGTGTGTGTGTGTGTGTGTGTGTGTGTGTGTGTGTGTGTGTGTAAGCATGCATTATGGAGTTAACATGAAAAAACTACTTTGCTTTAGTGTAGAATACTAATGAAACCAAGTAGTTTAAAATGAAAGTGAGCCAATAAGTGGTCTTCTACTGCCCTCTGCTGGCCATTTTACTTCTTAAAGCTATTTTTTTATTATTATGATGGACTGGTAATATAGTTTAATATTATTAAACTATATTACCTAAATATTCAACTAAACTAAATTAGATTTGATCAACTATATTAAACTAAATTAGATTTTCACAATAACATCCCAAAAGTGTGTGTGTGTGTGTGCAAATGTCTACATATGAGTGCAAAAGCATCTCTGAAAACACTTTATTAATAAGCAGAATGACCAGCAGATGGCAGTAGAAGACCACTTATTGGCTCACTCTCATTTTGACCGACTTTAATTTCACCAGTATTCTGAAGCAAACCAGTTTTTCCATGTTAACTATTATAAGACAATAATTTTTTTGTCAGAGTTTATCACTTCATTTTTATTGACACTTCACATCAATGCAGCAATGTGGTAAATCATGGTAAATCATGATAGAAACATGGTAAATCATAGTAAAAAATACTATTACATGGTGTATCATGGCAAATCATGCTAGCAATGTGATGAATCATGGTAAATCATGCTACAATCCTGGTAAATCATTCTAGAATGTGGTATATCATGGTAAATTATACTATAACATGGCAAATCATACTAGAATGTGTTCAATTGTGGTAAACCATGCTACAACAGGGTAAATCATGGTGAATCATACTAGAACTTGGTATATCATGGTAAACTATGGTAAATCATGCTAGATTCATGGTAAATCATACTAGAACATGGTAAATCATGGTAAAACTATGGCAAATCATGCTAGAATCATGGTAAATGGTTTTCCATCTATTATGTCAGTGGTTACATGCTTGCTAAATGTCTTTAATGCTTATGTGCTAAAATGGCTTAAATGCTTGAACACCGCTAAATGCTGCTAGCAGCTTTAATTAGGTGTTCAAGCACGAAGTGCTGAAAACCTATTGTATTTGTGCTGATTTTTATTATTATTATTATTATTCTGCCGTAAAACGCATCGTGCAGACCAAACCGTAAGTGCTAGAGACTTGAAACTTTGTCAGATGGTAGTACAAAAATCGAGGAGAGGTTATCAAATTATGAGCCCGATTGGCCCATAGGTGGCGCTATAGCAACCAATTGCGCAAAACTGCTCATAACTCCTAGACCGTATGTCGTAGACTCAAGTGTCTTATATCTCTGGAAAGCTGGAAACCTGAAGTAAAAAACGTATATCTCCGATTTCATTTCCGCCATGATAGATTTTCCGCCATTTTGAATTTTGTCGAAAAACTACTTTTGCGAACTAGTCCCTGGTTTTTCGCCCGATCGGAACCAAACCAGTGCCAAAATGTTCTCTGGAGTCTGAATATCAATAATTATCGAAAAAAAGTTGAAATTTTGATTCACGGTCGCTAGGGGGCGCAAAATGAACGTTGTGGGCGGAGCCTATTTTACTAAAATGGCTATAACTCAAGAAGTAAATGAGATAGCTTCACCAAACTCGGTACACATGTGAATAAGTTCATTCTGAGGTCACAGTAAAAAAATCGCGACGATTGGGCACTAGGTGGCGCTATAACATTAAAAAAACATAAATAGGGCTGTGACCACCTGACCATTGGTCCGATTGACTTGAAAATTGGTATGCAGTGTCTTGGTCCAAGGCCCCATGTATGTATAAAAGGACATTGGCGTATCTCAAAAAACATGGCCGCCATCGGCCAATGAAGTTTGAGCACCTGTGAGACGAGGTTAACGGAGGCCGATCGGAACGAAACTCGATGGGCATGTTCGACTCATGGCCCAAGAGGTCTGTAAGAGTTTTGAAAGAAATCGGCCACTAGTTGGCGCTAACAAGTTTTACGGCTCTGTAATCACGTGGTGTGGCACACATCCCCACAAAATGCATATCATTTGATAGATCTCCTCATGCTGAACAACTTTGCCTCTAGAACCATTGCTGTCAATCAAATCGTTCATTAAATATTCACAAATATGTTTAAAACCTACTTTTGCGAACTAGTCCTAGGATTTTCGCCCGATCGGAACCAGACCAGTCTAGGACAATTCTCTGGACTCTCTAGATCAATAATTATCAAAAAAAAGTTGAAATTTGGCATTTGGTTGGCTATAACAGGGTCATTTATAAAATGGGCGTGGCAAAATATAGTCAAAAGCCTATAAATCCTATACGAAAACTCAGAACTTCACAAAAATTGGTGAGCATATGTGACATAACATCCTTAAAAAGCATGCCAAATTTTATGGAGATCGGACCATAGGTGGCGCTATAACTGTTAAAAAGCTTTGAAACAATGTATTTCCTATGGTAAATTGCCTGTATTTGCTGTAAATGGTGTTTTGCATTTATTATCATGTAATGTTCATATCATAATGTTCAAAACCAGTGCAGTACAATTCTCTGGACTCTCTAGATCAATAATTATCAGAAAAAGTTGAACAACTTCATTTGGATGGCTATAATAGGGTCACTTCACAATGTAGCCATGACCTAGTGTCCCCAAAAGCTTATATCTCTTCAATGAATGCTCAGATCTTCTTAAAAACAAGTCAGAACATGTGCCATATGACTCCAAACAATCATGAAAAATTTCAGACAGATCGGACAAAATTTGCCTCTATAACAGTTAAAAATGGGAAAATTAAATGAATATAATGGCATATTAAGCCAATAAGTAGTATTTTACTGCCCCCTGCTGTTTAAAATATGAATTATACTTGAGTAGTGTGACAAAATTACTATTTAGACTTTATAAAATTACTATTTTAACATTTACAATCACATTAAGTCAAATTTCATCTATTGAAGTATCACTATTGACAATTCTGTCACATTGACAAATGTGAATCCTGAATGAGACATAGTTCAAATCTCTGTATCTACAACAGAATGTGTGTGTAGTCCTATGTTTCTGAATAAATTCTGAATAATCTGATTAATAGTTTGCAAAGACATGTATGAAATAACATTCAAATATATTTTCATAATGATTTTGTGTGTGTGTGTGTGTGTGTGTGTGTGTGTGTGTGTGTAAGCTTGCATAAAGGAGTTAAAATGGAAAAACTGTCAAAATGAAAGTGGCCAGCAGAGGGCAGTAGAAGACCACTTATTGGCTCATTCTACTTATTAATGAAGTCTTTTAACAGGTGCATTCATATTTAGACACTATAAAATCACTTGTATAACAATTACTATTATAACACAATCATATTTTCTCAGAGTTTATCACTTCATTTGTTCTGACACTTCACATCAATGCTAGCAATGTGGTAAATCATGATAAACTATGGTAAATCATGCTAGAATCACAGTACTCTATGGCAGTGTTGGGAACCCTAATCAAACACCTGATTCAACTCATCAGCTCATAATCACATAGGTTAATGAGCTGATGAGTTGAATCAGGTGTGATTGATTAGAGAGACAGAGAAAACGGGTCCTTCAGGACAGGTTTGGGAACCACTGCTCTATGGTAAATCATCCTAGAACGTAGTAAATCATACTAGAACTTGGTAAATCATGGTAAATCATGCTAGATTCATGGTAAATCATACTGGAACATGGTAAATCATGAAAAATCACACTAAAATGTGGTATATCATGGTAAATCATGCTAAAACATGGTCTATTCCATCTATGATATCAGTGGTTAAATGCTTGCTACATAAAACGTAATGTCTTTTGATGCTTGTGTGGTTAAAAATCTTAAATGCCTTAACTGCTTGTTATTATTATTAGGTGTTCAAGCACGAAGTGCTGAAAACCTATTGTATTTGTGCTGATTTTTATTAGGTGTTCAAGCACGAAGTGCTGAAAACCTATTGTATTTGTGCTGATTTTTATTATTATTATTATTATTATTATTCTGCCGTAAAACGCATCGTGCAGACCAAACCGTAAGTGCTAGAGACTTGATATTTGGGTTTAAGGTAGCACAGAAATCGAGGAGAGGTTGAGAGAATATGAGCCCGATTGGCCCATAGGTGGCGCTGTAGTAACAAAAACGCGAAACTGCTCATAACTCCTAAACCGTATGTCGTACACTCAAGTGTCTTATATCATTGGAAAGCTGGACTTCTGACTTAAAAAACGTATATCTCCGATTTCATTTCCGGTATGCAAATTTTTCCGCCATTTTGAATTTTGTCGAAAAACTACTTTTGCGAACTAGTCCCTGGTTTTTCGCCCGATCGGAACCAAACCAGTGCAGAAATGTTCTCTGGAGTCTGAATATCAATAATTATCAAAAAAAAGTTGAAATTTTGATTCATGTTCGCTAGGGGGCGCAAAATAAACGCTGTGGGCGGAGCCTATTTTACTAAAATGGTTATAACTCAAGAAGTAATTGAGATAGCTTCACCAAACTCGGTACACATGTGAATGAGTTCATTCTGAGGTCACAGTAAAAAAATCGCGACGATCAAACACTAGGTGGCGCTGTAATGTGAAAAAAACATAAAAAGGGCTCTGACCAGCTGACCGTTAGTCCGATTGACTTGAAAATTGGTAAGCAGTGTCTTGGTCCAAGGCCCCATGTATGTGTATGAGGACATTGGCGTATCTAAAAAAACATGGCCGCCATCGACCAATGAAGTTTGAGCACCAATGAGACGAGGTTAACGGAGGCCGATCGGAACGAAACTCGATGGGCACGTTCGACTTATGGCCCTAGAGGCCTGTAAGAATTTTGAAAGAAATCGGCCACTAGTTGGCGCTAACGAGTTTTACGGCTCTGTAATCACTTGGTGTTGCACACATCCCCACAAAATGCATATCATTTGATAGATCTCCTCATGTTGAACAAATTTGCCTCTAGAACCATTGCTGTCAATCAAACCGTTCATTAAATATTCACGAATATGTTAAAAACCTACTTTTGCGAACTAGTCCCTGGTTTTTCGCCCGATCGGAAACAGACCAGTCTAAGACAATTCTCTGGACTCTCTAGATCAATAATTATCAAAAAAAAGTTGAACTTTACCCTATGGTTCACTATAACAGGGTCATTTAGAAAAGGGGCGTGTCAAAATACACTCAAAAGCCTATAAATCGTAAATAAAAAATCAGAACTTCACAAAAATTGATGAGCATATGTGTCATAACATGGTGAAGAAGCATGCACAGTTTCATGGAGATCGGACCATAAGTGGCGCTATAACTGTTAAAAAGCTTTAAAACCATATATATCTTATGGTAAATTGCCTGTTTAAAACCAGTGCAGTACAATTCTCTGGACTCTCTAGAATAGATCAATAATTGTCAGAAAAGGTATAACTTCTTCATTTGGATGGCTATAATAGGGTGAAAGACCAGCTGTGATGACTATATTAAACAGCTTTGATGACTATAACAGCCAATAAGTGGCATTTTACAATAAGTGGACCTGCTGTCATTTTATCATACTACTCCCTAATATTGTTATATATAATTCATATTTAGACTTTATAAAATCATTATTTTAACATTTACAATCACATTCATGTATTATTCACAATTGTGTCACAGGAAGGCTCAGGCTGAAAACGAACGTTAGGCCACGCCCTCACAGTACAAATTCACTCATAACTCGAAAACGCGAACTCCCTGCGCGCTCAAATTTGGATGGTAAAGTCCTCTATTGGGCCTTGATCGAAATCTATCGTCGCGGGCCTCGGGAGCGCCCCCCCGCGGATCGCTAATTCGAGAGACCCCCGAGTTTGAACGGCTGTAACTCTCGACCTAGACCACCTAGATTCTTGTGCGATAGCTCGTTAGAAAGGGCTCGTCCTCATCTAGCTTCGATTCGAGTTTGGTGCGATTCGGCCAGGGCATTCCCGAGATATAAGCCCCAAAATATATGCTTTTGAACGGGCATAACTCCCGGCCCCGATCGGCCACCAACACCGGGATGGTCTCGTTCAACAGGGCTCTTCGGACATTATCTAAGTTCTGAGTTTCAGATTTTTTCACTTTCTCGTTCCCGAGATATAAGTGAAAAACCAAATTTCCATTCATTCATTTCAACTCTATATAGGCTGTAATACCACTGTTGTCCACTAGAGGGAGCAGCAGTATTAGACATGTTCAATCTTTTTATCAGCTTTCAGCATTGGCTAACAAACAAATGCTTAAAGCTATTTTTTTAAATTAGTTGTATATTATTACATCACAAAGAAATATGTGAAATGCTTATAGACCATTAAAAGAGATTTCAAAAATAACATATCCCACACGTGTGTGTGTGTGTGTGTGTGTGTGTGTGTGTGTGTGTGTGTGTGTGTGTGTGTGTGTGTACTTGTACAACTATCTTTGTGAGGACCAGTTTGAGTTTTAGACCATTGGAGTGAGGACAAAGAGAGTAAAGTGAGGGCATTTTGGCCGGTCCTCACTTTCTGAGACCCCTTTAAAGGCTTGAGGGTCAAGACTTGGTTTTAGGGATACGGTTATAATTAGGTTAAGGGTAGGTTTAGGGTAAGGGTTCGGGTTAAGCACTTAGTTGTGATGAGTAAGGTTAGGTAAGCGGCTAGAGATTGCATTGTGTCAATGAATGTCCTCATAAAGATAGATGTACAAGAGTGTGTGTGTGTGTGTGTGTGTGTGTGTGTGTGTGTGTGTGTGTGTGTGTTTGTGTGTGTGTGTGTGTGTAAGCATGCATTATGGAGTTAACATGAAAAAACTGGGTTGCCTTAGTGCAGGATTCTAGTGAAACCAAGTTGTTTAAAATGAAAGTGAGCCAATAAGTGGTCTTCTACTGCCCTCTGCTGGCCATTTTACTTCTTAAAGCTATTTTATTATTATGATGGATTGGTAATATAATCATAGCTGTCAACCCTCCCGTTTTTTCCGGGTTTCTCACGTATTTTAGCTCTTTTCCCGCTGTCTTCCCGTTTTAGTATTTTCCCGTAAAATATCCCGTATTTTTACGCTCTGATTGTGTGAGACGTACAAGCTCCGGCAGATTCGGCTTGTTATTATTATTATTATTATTCCGCCGTAAAACGCATCGTGCAGCCCAAACCGTAAGAGCTGGAGCTTTGAAACTTTGCCAGATGGTAGTACAAAAATCGAGGAGAGGTTATCAAAGTATGAGCCCGATTGGCCCATAGGTGGCGCTATAGCAATCAATTGCGCGTAACTGCTCATAACTCCTAGACCGTAAGTCGTAGACTCAAGTGTCTTATATCATTGGAAAGCTGGATGCCTGTAGGATAAAATGTATATCTCCGATTTTATTTTTGGTATGCAAACTTGTCCGCCATTTTGAATTATGTTAAAAACCTACTTTTGTGAACTAGTCCCTGTTTTTTTGCCCTATTGGAACCAAACCAGTGCAGAAATGTTCTCTGGAGTCTGCTTATCAATAATTATTGAAAAAAAGTTGAAATTTCAAATTCCGGTCGCTAGGGGGAGTAAAATTAACGTTTTGGGAGGAGCCAATTTTACTAAAATGGCTATAACTCGAGAAGTAAATGAGATATCTTCACCAAACTTGGTACTCATATTTATGAGTTCAAATCAAGGTCACAGTAAAAAAACTGCGTCGATTGGCCACATGGTGGCGCTATAACATTAAAAAAACATAAAAAGGGGTGTGGCCACCTGACCGTTAGTCCGATTGACTTGAAAATTGGTATGCAGTGTCTTGGTCCAAGGCCCCATGTATGTGTAAAAGGATATTGGCGTATCTCAAAAAACATGGCCGCCATCGACCAATGAAGTTTGAGCACCTATGAGACGAGGTTAACGGAGGCCGATCGGAACGAAACTCGATGGGCATGTTCGACTCATGGCCCTAGAGGCCTGTAAGAATTTTGAAACAAATCGGCCACTAGTTGGCGCTAACAAGTTTTACGGCTCTGTAATCACGTGGTGTTGCACACATCCCCACAAAATGCATATCATTTGATAGATCTCCTCATGTTGAACAACTTTGCCTCTAGAACCATTGTTGTCAATCAAATCGTTCATTAAATATTCACAATTATGTTAAAAACCTAATTTTGCGAACTAGTCCCTGGTTTTTCGCCCGATCGGAACCAAACCAGTATAGGGCAATTCTCTGGACTCTCTAGATCAATAATTATTGATAAAAAGTTGAAATGTTGCATTTGGGTGGCTGTAACAGGGTCATTTAGAAAAGGGGCAGGGTAAAATACGGTCAAAAGCCTATAAATCCTAAACGAAAAGTCAAAACTTCACAGAAATTGAAGAGCATATGTCTCATAACATGGTGAAGAAGCATGCAAAGTTTCATGGAGATCGGACCATAGGTGGCGCTATAACTGTTAAAAAGCTTTAAAACCATAGATTTCCTATGGTAAATTGCCTATATTGGCTGTAAATGGTTTTTTCCATCTATTATGTCAGTGTTTAAATGTATGCTAAATAAAATGTACTGTCTTTTGATGCTTTTGTGCTTAACGGCCTTAAAGGCCTTACCTGCTTGAACACCGCTAAATGCTGCTTGCAGCTTTAATTATTATTATTATTCTTCTGCCGTAAAACGCATCGTGCAGACCAAACCGTAAGAGCTAGAGAGCTGAAACTTTGCCAGATGGTAGTACAAAAATCAAGGAGAGGTTATCAAATTATGAGCCCGATTGGCCCATAGGTGGCGCTATAGCAACCAATTGCGCGAAACTGCTCATAACTCCTAGACCGTATGTCGTAGACTCAAGTGTCTTATATCATTGGAAAGGTGGATTCCTGACGAACAAAACGTATATCTCCGATTTCATTTCCGCCATGATAGATTTTCCGCCATTTTGAATTTTGTCGAAAAACTACTTTTGCGAACTAGTCCCTGGTTTTTCACCTGATCGGAACCAAACCAGTGCAGAAATGTTCTCTGGAGTCTGATTATCAATAATTATCAAAAAAAAGTTGAAATTTTGATTCAGGGTCGCTAGGGGGCGCAAAATGAACGTTGTGGGCGGAGCCTATTTTACTAAAATGGCTATAACTCGTGAAGGAAATGAGATAGCTTCACCAAACTCGGTACACATGTGAATGAGTTCATTCTGAGGTCACAGTAAAAAAATCGCGACGATCGGACACTAGGTGGCGCTATACCATGAAAAAAACCTAAAAGGGGGTGTGGCCACCTGACCGTTAGTCCGATTGACTTAAAAATTGGTATGCAGTGTCTTGGTCCAAGGTGCCATGTATGTGTAAAAGGATATTGGCATATCTCAAAAAACATGGCCGCCATCGGCCAATGAAGTTTGAGCACCTTTTAAACAAGGTTAACGGAGGCCGATCGGAACGAAACTCAATGGGCATGTTCAACTCATGGCCCAAGAGGTCTGTAAGAGTTTTGAAAGAAATCGGCCACTAGTTGGCGCTAACGAGTTTTACGGCTCTGTAATCACGTGGTGTTGCACACATCCCCACAATATGCATATCAGTCGATAGATCTCCTCATGCTGAACAACTTTGCCTTTAGAACCATTGCTGTCAATCAAACTGTTCATTAAATATTCACGAATATGTTAAAAACCTACTTTTGCGAACTAGTCCCTGGTTTTTCGCCCGATCGGAACCAGACCAGTCTAGGACAATTCTCTGGACTCTCTAGATCAATAATTATCGAAAAAAAGTTGAACTTTGCCCTTTGGTCTGCTATAACAGGATCATTTATAAAAAGGGGCGTGTCAAAACACACTCAAAAGCCTATAAATCATAAATAAAAACTCGGAACTTCACAAAAATTGGTGAGCATATGTGACATAACATCATTAACAAGCATGCAAAGTTTCATGGAGATCGGACAATAGGTGGCGCTATAACTGTTAAAAATCTTAAAAACCATGTATTCCCTATGTTAAATTATCAGTATTGACTGTAAATGGTTTGTTCCATCTAAGATCATATAATTTTCATATAATAACGTTCAAAACCAGTGCAGTACAATTCTCTGGACTCTCTAGATCAATAATTATCAGAAAAGGTTGAACTTCTGCATTTTGATGGCTATAATAGGGTGTATAACAGCCAATAAGTGGTATTTTACGAGATATAAGCCCCAAAAGATATGCCTTTGAACGGGCATAACTCCCGGCCCCGATCGGCCACCAACACCAGGATGGTCTCGTTCAACAGGGCTCCTCGGACACTATCTATGTTCTGAGTTTCAGATTTTTTCACTTTCTCGTTCCCGAGATATAAGTGAAAAACCAAATTTCCATTCATTCATTTCAACTCTATATAGGCTGTAATACCACTGTTGTCCACTAGAGGGAGCAGCCGTATTAGACATGTTTAATCTTTTTATCAGCTTTCAGCATTGGCTTACAAACAAATGCTTAAAGCTATTTTTTAAAATTAGTTTTATACTATTACATCACAAAGAAATATGTGAAATGCTAATAGACCATTAAAAGAGATTTTCACAATAACATATCCCAAATGTGTGTGTGTGTGTAAGTATGCATTATGGAGTTAACATGAAAAAACTGGTTTGCTAATGAAACCAAGTAGTTTAAAATGAAAGTGAGCCAATAAGTGGTCTTCTACTGCCCTCTGCTGGCCATTTTACTTCTTAAAGCTATTTTTTTATTATTATGATGGACTGGTAATATAGTTTAATATTATTAAACTATATTACCTAAATATTCAACTAAACTAAATTAGATTTGATCAACTATATTAAACTAAATTAGATTTTCACAATAACATCCCAAAAGTGTGTGTGTGTGTGTGTAAGCATATGTCTAAATAAGAGACCTGTGAAAACACTTTATTAATAAGTATAATGGCCAGCAGAGGGCAGTAGAAGACCACTTATTGGCTCAGTTTAATTTTGACAGACTTGATGTTCTATTCTGCACTAAAGCAAACCTGTTTTTCCATGTTAACTATTATAAGACAATAATTTTTTTGTCAGTTTATCAATTCATTGCTATTGCCACTTCACATCAATGCTAGCAATGTGGTAAATCATGGTAAATCACGATAGAAACATGGTAAATCATAGTAAATAATACTATTACATGGTGTATCATGGCAAATCATGCCAGCAATGTGATGAATCATGGTAAATCATGCTACAATCCTGGTAAATCATTCTATAACATGGTAAAACATTGTATAATGTGGTATATCATCGTAAATCATTCTATAACATGGTAAATCATGGTAAACTATGATAAATCATGCTAGAATCATATTAAATCATACTACAATGTGTTCAATTGTGGTATCACAGGAAGGCTGAAAACGAAAGTATAACGTTAGGCCACGCCCTCCCAGTACAAATTCACTCATAACTCGAAAACGGAAACTCCCTGCGCGCTCAAATTTGGATGGTAAGGTCCTCTATTGGGCCTTGATCGAAATCTATCGTCACGGGCCTCGGGAGCGCCCCCCTGCGGATCGCTAATCCGTGAGACCCCCGACTTGGAACGGCTGTAACTCCCGACCTAGACCACCTAGATTCTTGTGGGATAGCTTGTTGGAAAGAGCCCGTCCTCACCTAGCTTCGATTCGAGTTTGGTGCGATTTGGCCCGGGCATTCCCGAGATATAAGCCCCAAAAGATATGCCTTTGAACAAGCATAACTCCCGGCCCGAATCGCCCACCAACACCGGGATGGTATCGTTCAACAGGGCTCCTCGGACACTATCTAAGTTCTGAGTTTCAGATTTTTTCACTTTCTCGTTCCCGAGATATAAGTGAAAAACCAAATTTCCATTAATTCATTTCAACTCTATATAGGCTGTAATACCACTGTTGTCCACTAGAGGGAGCAGCCGTATTAGACATGCTTAATCTTTTTATCAGCTTTCAGCATTGGCTAACAAACAAATGCTTAAAGCTATTTTTTATTATTATGATGGACTGGTAATACAGTTTAAATATCATTACATCACAAAGAAATATGTGAAATGCTTATAGACCATTAAAAGAGATTTTTCACAATAATGTATGTGTGTGTGTGTGTGTCTGTGTGTGTGTCTGTGTGTGTGTGTCTGTGTGCGTGTGTCTGTGTGCGTGTGTCTGTGTGTGTGTGTCTGTGTGTGTGTGTAAGCATGCCTTATGGAGTTAACATGAAAAATCTGGTTTGCTTTAGTGCAGAATGAAAAAAAAAAAGCTTCAAAACCATGTATTTCCTATGGTAAATTGCCTGTATTAGCTGTAAATGGTCTTTTCCATCTACAGTCATATAATGTTCATATCATAATGTTCAAAACCATCATAAATCATTCTAGAATGTGGTATATCATGGTAAATCATCCTATAACATGGTAAATCATGTTAGAATCATATTAAATCATACTAGAATGTGTTCAATTGTGGTAAACCATGCTAGAGCAGGGTAAATCATGGTGAATCATACTAGAACTTGGTATATCATGGTAAACTATGGTAAATCATGCTAGATTCATGGTAAATCATACTGGAACATGGTAAATCATGAAAAATCACACAAAAATTTGGTATATCATGGTAAATCATGCCAAAACAAGGTCTATTCCATCTATGATGTCAGTGTTTAAATGCTTGCTACATGAAACTTAATGTCTTTTGATGCTTTTGAGCTTAACTGCCTTAACTGCCTTAACTGCTTGAACACCGCTAAATGCTGCTTGCAGCTTTAATTTTTGTTTGTTTTTGCACACAAAAAGTATTCTCGTCGCTTGATAAACTTAAGATTGAGCCACTGTAGTCACTTGGACTATTTTAACGGTGTCTTTAATAACTTTTCGGGGAACAAGTGTCAATCCCTTAGAAGCCTATGGAGGAGTGATCCAGCTCTCAGATTTAATCAAAAATATCTTAATTTGTGTTCCGAAGATGAACGAAGGTCTTACGGGGTTGAACAACATGAGGGAGAGTAAATACTGACAGAATTTACATATTTGGGTGAACTAACCCTTTAATAGCAGCTGTAAAGGGTCAGGTGTCAGGTGATGTAAATGCAGGTGTAAATGGCTGTTAGAAGCAGGGTTATTGTGGTTAACTAAAACCATAAGAAACATTTTTGTTACTTGAGATAAAATAAATGTTAAAGGCACAATATGAAAGTTTCACCACTAGAGGTCGCTTATTCAAAACACTAACTAAGAATATTTAAACATTGTTGGAAACATTTGGGATAACTTGTGTTAAGTACACAAGTCAACA
Source organism: Gila orcuttii (assembly GCA_026230005.1). NCBI lineage: Eukaryota > Metazoa > Chordata > Actinopteri > Cypriniformes > Leuciscidae > Gila > Gila orcuttii. The sequence goes on along the minus strand of JAPDVR010000008.1, from coordinate 46,102,224 downwards.
GAATATATAACATTGTTCTAGTGGGATATTTATATTTTATTAAAATAAAATAGAATAAAATAGAAACTTATTTCAGGCAACATTTCTCATTTTCATTTAGTTTAACTTGATGTACTAAAATAACTAAAGCTGTATTTTTTTTTATTTCATTTTTTATAAAAAATTTAACTATATTTATACATTTACAACAAACAACAACAACTAAATTACTAGAACTTTAACTAAATGGAAAATATAAAAGTAAAAAAAAACATCTATAATTGCATCTCAATGATATTAATATAACACTGGTTAGATTAGCGTTTTACCAGGGCATGGTCATCTGAGCGAAAGCCACGCGGCTCTTCTGTCCTCCCGACAGACTCGCCACAGGCCGCGTGGCCAGTTCCCCCGTGATGCCATATCGACCCAACTGATGACGGTACTCTTCCTCCGTTTGACCTGATCACAGCAACACAGAGATGGTTCAGACTTCAGCTAAATGGACTTAAAGTCCCCCTGTGGTGAAAATAAAGCTTTTAATGTTGTTTATATGTCTATGTGGTGTTTTTAATATGCTTTAAGACAAACCATGTGTAAATTCATAAGTCGACAGCATTGCTGAGTATTTTCTACTTTTGAAACAAAGACAGTCTCAAAAACCCGCTTTGAAATCGCTGGTGTTTCTGACGTCACAAACTACCTTGTAACCAATCAGATCAACGTGTGATCGTCAACCAGTGGATCTCTGAGTGAGTGAGTGAGTGGAGGCGGGGCTCATTTGCATATTCATAGAACCGCGTATACTAAATGAGGCAAGAGTGTCGAGTTACATTCTGTCACAGTTCTGTCACCCTTGTCTGTTTTTTCTTGGTTTAGTGACAGAGCTGTGACACTCCCGGTTTGTCATGCGTTTATGTTTAGTCTGGTCTGTTGTGAGCACATGGCTGTCATGTTATTTCCTTGTGCCATGTGCTCTCCTGTCAATTGTCAAACCCCGCCCATCTTGTTATCTCGTTATTGTTTAATTTTCCCCACCTGCCTGCCTCGTTACCCTCTTATGTTTGTTCCCCTGTTTAATCTCCCTGTGTTTGCAGTCCTGTGCTGGTTCGTTGTCCATGTTATTATGTTTCCTCGTGTTTCCTGCTAAGACCTGATTATTTTACTGCCTGCTTTTGTTTTGTTTGTTTTCTGGATTTATTTTTACTTGAATAAATTTCACTTCCCTGCACTTGAGTCCTCGATCCTTTCCGGCAACCCAACCGTGACACATTCAAGATATTTTAAGATGACATTTATTTCCAGGAAAAAACATTTAAATATCGTGATCAAATATGAGTTTTAAGGTATAAAATTATTGCCTACAGGGGGACTTTAATATTAGAAGAAACAATATTCATTGGCAAGTAATGCAGGGCAGGTTGGATGACACTATGTTATTAGTTAATATTACTTTCCCCACCCACACAACTATGTGTATTAAAGTCAAAGACAATAAAAAAATGATTGACTTCATGTTGACTTTAAATGCGTTAATCACAGAGATGATGTGACATGAGTGACAAAGGCCTAGAATAACAGTTTGACATCCTCAGTGTGAATGATGAGACTAATATCTTCATTAATGAACAGGACTTGAGACATCAGAAGTGTCTCTGTAGGGGTCAGGGGTGTAATCCTGATGATTTTGATGAGAATCTAAGTGTCAATTTGAGGCATTACCGGGAAATCTGTTCAGCAGCAGCTCTATTGAGCAGACATTGAGGTCCAGTTGATCCACGTGATGTTGACTGAAATAACCAATCTTCAAGTTTCTGTTTGAAAAGACACAAAGATGTGAGAGACCGACAGACAGACAGGTTATAGTCTCTTCGGTGCGGCAGTGAAGCTCACCTGTGGGCGTATCTGACACCGTTGATAGGCGTCAACTCTCCCATTAGCAGCTTCAGTACAGTGGATTTACCAGCTCCATTCTCTCCCACCTACAGACACATGAAGACAATCAATGGAAGATGATGTGCTCTCGGGTAACTGATAAGAGTTACTGGAAGCACTTTATTTTACAGTCCTGTTCCGCATGTACATACTAAGAGCTTATTATAGCATTTACAATAACTGGGTAATAACCCTGATCCCCTAAACCTAACCTTAACCCATGTAGTTACCTTTTATTACCAGTACTTTCTTGGATAAGTACACTGTAATTACACTAAGTATATGTAATGTAAAATATAGTGTAACCGAGGATAACACTTTATTTTAAGGTGACGTAGTTACATGTTACTACATGTACTTACTATATTAATAACAGTAAATTATGCAACTAACCCTAACTATATATTAAGTATATGTAGTTAATTAATATTACTTAATAGTTAATAGTACTAATTAATAGTACAATGTAACTATGTCACCTTAAAACAAAGGGTTACACTTTATTTGAGGGTGTCATTGTTACAGTGTAATTATATATTTAAGTACTGAGTAATAATAATAAAACTACATGTACTTACTATAGGTTTTGGTTTAGGGTTAGTTGCATGTAATTATGCATAATTTACTCTTATTACTACGGTAAGTACATATGTAACAAGGACGCTGTAAAATAAAGTGTTAACCAACAAAGTGTAACCTTTTACAGTCCTGTTCGCATTTACTGTAAATACTATGTGCTTACTATAGTAATTACAAGTTACAACATTTCTGTTGCATATGAGAAACATCAAATGGCAAATGAAACGAAAGCTTGGCTTCTTCTGGTTTGAGCTTTGCAGCGCGGACCGTTCTCAGAACAGGTTGAATTTGTCGCAAAATGAATAACATCGCAGCGAGATCTAGTGAAGCATTCAAATTCAGTGGAGATTCTGTTATAAACCACAGATATCAGATCAAACAGCTGACGTGGAAACTAGGAGAAACATTGTGCCATGAACAAACAAGTTAAAGAAGGCTTTTCAATCCTTTTTGAATTTCAAGGCTTTTTCAATTTTCAATTTGCGAACACATACGATGCAGATGCGAGACTCGAGGTCCGCCGAGACGCTGAGGCCGTTGAAGAGCCGCTGGTCGGGCGAGTATCCGAACTCCACCTCATCCAACTGCAGGATCGGAGGAGACAGCTTCTCAAAGTTATCCGGGAAACTGTTGAGGATCAGAACCAAACACACGTTCACTTCTGACAATCTGCTACACACACACACACACACACACACACACACACACACACACACACACACACACACACACACACACACACACACACACACACACACACACACACAGGAAGACGGAGCGAAACTGACCGTAAGATGGCTTCAGACTCCTTCACCAGGGGCTTGAGTTCAGGCCTGTGACACACACACACACAGACGGCGAGTGAGCGAGAGTGTGTGTTTGATCAGTGAATAAACATGAGCTGCTCGTGTCACACTTACAGTTTCTCCAGCAGCTTGAGTTTGCTCTGCACTTGAGCCGCTCTGTTGGCGTTATATCTGAAGCGGTCGATGAACACCTGACACAAGCACAACATTAACATGTGTTTCATCTGGCAGCTTTGTCTATGGATCATAAGCACTGTCATTTTTGCTGGATTGAGAAAACTGTAAAAAGTAATTCAGCAATTTTGGTGAATCAGAATCAGGCATTGAAAAACACATCGATCAAATAATATTTGCAATATTTGTGATGCGTGCAGACATGCAATATATAATTCATATATAAATGACACTACTGGTCGAGAGTTTGGAATCATTAAGATATTTTAATGTTTTTGAAAGAAGTCTATTATGCTCAGTAAGGCTGCAATTATTTGATCAAAATACAGTAAAAACAGTCATATTGTGAAATATTATTACAATTTAAAATAACTGTTTTCTATGTGAATATATTGTAAAATGTAATTTATTTCAGTTGTATTTATCATTACTCCAGTCTTCAGTGTCACATGATCCTTCAGAAATCAGTATAATATGATGATTTGATGCTCAATTATTATAAATTATCAATGTCCTTAAAAGATGAAACCATTCAAATATGCTGATTTAGTGCTCAAACTTTTTTTACAATCAATGTTGAATTTTTCAGGATTATTTGATGAATAGAAAGTTCAAAAGAAAAGCATTTATTAGAAACATAAATCTTTTGTAATATAAAAGTATTTACTGTCAATTGAATGTATCTTTGCTGAATTAAAGTATTTCTTTCTGTCTTTCTTTCAGTCTTTTATAGGGATGTCCCGATCCGATCCACAGCATCGGTATCGTGCCGATACTGGCCCAGAACGCTAGATCGGAGATCGGAGGGGAGAAAAAATATGATCCAATACCTATCCAACAATGCTTGAATATAGCATTTCCCTTGCTGCGACATCCAATTAAGCCACGCATATTGGGCGGTTTTGCAATCTATTTTGCGGGCAAAAAATGGGTTTGGGCGGGTGGATAAAAATTGGGCTGGTTTCGGATCAGTTCGGCGGGTTTTTGTAGCCGAAACACCGGCACTTCAGATCCTTCTTCCGGCGACCCTCTGTTCAGCAGGCAGTAGTCTGTCTCACTCACTCACACACACACACACACACACACACACACACATCTCTGGCTGACGTGCCCTCTAAACTCACAACAGACAATCCACCCCACTCCCTTCGGTGTACTATAAACACGGTTTTGCAATCCGTCTCCTCAGTTTATAAACCGTAGGCTGTAAACTGTATGCTACACAAGATTTTGACGCATAGCAAGTGTGTGTGCAGAGTGTGGAGCGCGCACTGCATGGACGGAGCGCGGGCGCGAACACTTCCGGTTTCCTTTCAACAGTGGAAACAGAAAAAACCTTATTTATATATAACTTACGTCAATATTTATTTTTTTGCGCAGCTTTTGGTGTGCATACAGTTCAAATTAAAATGTTGGTGTTCAACTTTGCGTTTTAAAAATACAACAACCGTTATTTTTTCGTTTTACGGGTTGAAAAGGAAAAACGAATGGACGCAAAAGCACACGGATCAATGGGTAATTTTAAAGCTTTTTCATTTTAAATGATTAACTTTAAACCTGTTGGTAGCTTTAAGTAGCCTACTGAAGTAGCCTGCCTGCCTGTATTTTGTCCTGTTTGAATAAAGGGTGGCAGTCTTTCATAATCAACTGTTGTTGTGGACTATATACTGGAGAAGTATTTGTTCTCCATTTGAGTGAGATGTTTTTAGGTTGCTAATTGAGCAAAGTGCTTCCATATATTTTATTAGGCCTAGTATTAGTTCAAGAATAAAATAGAATAAAATAAAAATATCGGATTAATATCGGTATCGCAAATAGCCAAAGCTGCGGCATCGGTATCGGAAGTGAAAAAGTGGTATCGGGACATCCCTAGTCTTTTATGTCTTTCTTCTTTCTATAATTTACCTCTAGTGTTGTCACAATACTGGAATTTCTAACTTCGATACGATACCTTGAAGAATATCGATATTCAATACCATGGCGAACAACTGCCATATAGATATTATCATCCCGTGATTTTTTGATAATTTGGTAATTTTGTTGCAATAGCTTTCACACAGCACAAGGAGGCTTAATATGAAACTCTGAACTAAATTTAACTAAGTAACAGTCAGTAATAAAATAAGAACAAATAAACAAAGAGCACAAATAAATAAAATAGATTAAAGATACAAATGAAATAAACATGGCTTTAAGTTTTTCAAGTGGGTTTAAAAGTAGCGTTCAGGTAAGAAATACTACAGAAATTAATACTGAGTAGTCTTCATTGTAAAAACTGAATACAGATTAATGCTTACAATCAAAGTTACGAAAGTTATTCATTCAAGAGCAGAGAGTGATGTTCTCTTAGTCTTTTGTTGTTTGATTAACATTAATGTCAGACAGCCGCAGGTTTATTAGGCCGCTGTCACTTTAAGAGCTTATGCACGGATCCAATATACTGTTACACAACATGCCCCCCCCCAACTATTTACATTACAAAACTGCCTGCGTTTACCTGAATATTTGGCAAGATGGGCATTTTAACATAATATTGTGTGTATTTGACTGTTTAAGCACAATAAGCCAAAGAAAAATGACAAAACGTTAGTACTCGCAGATGGCTTTATGTGCGCGGCACTTGTATAGATCAGTGGTGCGCACACAAAGCCTGTGGGAATGACAAAAATTATGTGCATTACATCCAACCCCGGCCCAGTAACACTATTCAACCGGAGCGAATAAGACGAGTGAGTGAGCGGAGGCGGGTGTGTGTCAATTCAGCATCAGGAAAAAGAGAAAGCAAGAACGTGCAGCTGGTATTGATGTAGCGATACTGCAGAAAAGGAGTACTGGAACCGTTTCAGATATTTCAGTATCGATACAAATCGATTATTTGACAACACTACTTGCCTCAAACTTTTGAATGGTAGGTTTGCACAAAAATATTAAGCAGAAAAACTTTTTTAACAGTGATAATAACACTAAACCAAAGCACCAAATCAGCATATTAGAATGATTTCTGCGTGATCTAAGACTTTAAAGGACCCGATTTCACACAAACGTAAGACCTCTTTCACACTGCGTCTAAAGGAGGAGGGAAATGTTCTGCAGCTGGTTGATACCTGTATATGTTCTCTGTACTGTAACTGAGCTTCATATTCTCTCTGCTGGTTCTTCAGTCGGTCTTCTTTGGTCTTAATGAAGTTCTCATAATCGCCACGATAACTCTCCAGCCGCTGGGAGTGCAGGTGTATGATGTCTGTTACCACCGCATTCAAGAAGTTACGATCGTGAGACACCACAAGGATGGTGGACTGCCATGTCTACGGGGAAAGAAAGGGACAATTACTTCTAAAACATTTGTAGGAACTACCATCTTATCAGATTTCGGCCATTAAAACATTTTAACTTTCCATTAGTTTACATTTAGAACTGATAAATGAGGAAACGTCAGCCATTAAAGCAAACTATTGAACCGTCTGTGTCTGTCTTAGAAGACACTTACTTGTAAATAGTTTTCCAGCCACAGAATGGCTCTTACGTCCAACATGTTTGTGGGCTCTGTATAGAGATGATGAATAAAAGATATGCATCAATATTTAATGCAGATTATCAATATTACCACCATATTCAGAACATTTTACTCACCATCAAGTAACAAAAGATCAGGCCTGAAAAAATAGCATCAGATAAAACAATCATTATTATCACAAAGTACTTTGAATAATTTGACTAGTTAACCATACAACCTTTTAAATTATACATATATAACATTAATTTTCACAAAATAATGAAATAATAGTATAATACATTTATTTGCAGTATAGAATACACCATCATAAAATAAACTCACCGTGCAAACAGGGCACTTGCTAAAGCTAACCTCATCCTCCAGCCTCCAGAAAACTCCCTACAGGAAACACACACACATCAAGAACCACTGCAGCCATTTATAAATCAACACGTATTCACTTATAAAGGTTTCACTTATGAAGAGAGAAGATTTATAACACCGAAACAACAGCCATCATTGCATGGCTACATACTCACTTGGTTGTTTGCTGTTGCATTTTTGGTGAAAAGCCTAATCCTGCAAGGATGACTGATGCTCTGAAAGAGTGGGGAGGAAAATGAGCATCACATGACTTTTTCATCACACTGTTTGACTATGCTTACATGTCCTGAATAACAGTATGGAATGATCTACAAATACATGAAAATTAGTCTGAAAAAATCATTCATTCTAATTTATTTGATAAACATGCAAATCATTTTGTCCTCACCTGGCGGGCGCTTTGTCGGCTTCAATTTCTTCCAGTTTAGCATAAATTTCAGAAAGTCGGACACTTTCTAACCCTTCAGCACTGAAAAAATGAAGGAAAGACACAGAAACAGAGGTTTTAGCTAAAACTAGAAATACATTAATCAGGATCTATTATGCACTTTTACAACATCTGTTTGTTTTTGTGGTCTACTAGAGCAGGTTTTCCTGCTTGAATGTTGATTATTTTCCTCATATTCTCCATTGTTGCAGCTCCTCTCTTCCCAGTCTGTCAGTAACGCTCTGTTTAGTTCCTGTCTCTATGAAGCCCCTCCTTCTGAAAAGCACACTGTGCTCCGATTGGTCGGCTGGATCAGTGTGTTGTGATTGGTCGAGCGCTTCGAGTGTTTGGGAAATGTCCCGCCCCTTTCCATAACCGCCAGTTTCAACACACTACTAAACTAACTCAACCAGGCCATGAGTAAGTCATTGAGTCATTCATTCATTCAAACAAACGGCTGATTCATTCAGTAATGAGGTAAATGGCTTTCTTCATGAGTGGGCGATTGTTTCACCCAATTGAGTCATTCAAAATGCAAGTCATTCAGAACACCGCCCTGTAGCTCACACAATCGTTCTGCTGTGGCTTTATATGTAACATTTTCATTGACAAAAACAGACAATATTGTGTCTAAAATATAACACACTAACTTATTGAACTGTTGTATAAAATCAATATAATGTGCACTCGTGCTATTCGGGAAAAAACAACACTCGTGTGACATTGCGCCCGTTACTCGTGTGATATTGCTTAACTATATCATATGATACAAATATGAAACGACAAACTCATACAGGGGCATTTTGTCCCAATATCCTAAATATTAGGGGCATTTAACGGCATTCTATAGGCTAAATCACGCAGTGAGTTATTGCCCTGCTTCATGTTTGTCGCCAATCAACTTTATGAAATGTCAGATGAACTATGAAGGTCCTGGGTGGGGGCCTGAATTAGTTATGGAAAAAAATAACGCGTTAAATTTCTTAATTCAATGAACGCATTAAATCGACAGCTCTTGTTTATACGTAAAAATACATAAATCAACAAGAGGCTTCCAAACTGAGGTTACAGAATAAAGGATGAAAATAGCACAGCGTCCCCCACATGGCCCTAAACATTTTTCATTTGTAGTTTTTTGAAATAATAGACATCTGAAATAATAAACATCTGAAATAATAAACTAAGTACAATAGTGTTGTCAAAAGTATCGCTTTTTCGATATCTGAAACGCTTCTAATACTCATTTTCCGCAGAATAGATACACAATACCAGCTGAGCTTTCTCACTCTCTCATCTCTCCGACAGCGAGTTACACATAAACCGTCCCTTTACTCACTCGTTTCATTTGTTCCGGATGAATATTCTCACTGTTATAGGGCTTTAATTCCAGCGTGTGATTGCTCGTATTGCGCTTAATTTGACTTATTCCCGCAGATTTTGTACTCGCATTACAAGTGCGGCACGGTATGATGGGTCCGTGCGTCAGGTCTTAAAGTTACAGCAGCCTAATATAGCCTACCGGCTGCCAAATCATGGAGATATATACATGAGATAATGTTAAAAATATCTATAAGGCAGATTTTTCCCTATGGTATCAATGTCAAAATTGTGGCCATTGAAAATGCTGAGTGGCTAGTAACTGTGGAAAACCACTAGGCACAGCGGCTGCTGAGCAAAAAAGCTAATGTCAAGCACTGGATGCTAACATACAACACCATATTTAAGTGTGCGCCACATTGGTCAGAGCGGGTCAGGGGCGGGTGCGTTAATCATCTTAACCCGTTATTTTTATACGTAACTAATTAATCATATGAATGCATTAAATCGCCAGCCCTAGTTTATATGTAAAATAATTCAACAAGTTGCTTCCAAACTGAGGTTACAGAATACAGGAGGCACTATATGATATAAACATATTTAAGTGTGTGAGGCATTGGTCAGTGACGTACGTCCCGTTGGCGATGTGTGCGTTGAGTGAGCGCTCTTCCTTCAGCAGCGCCTCTCGGATGGCGTCGCTCTCCAGGACGCTCTGCAGAGCCACGGTGTCGTCTCCGGCCACCTCCTGCTCCACGTGCAGGATGGAGATGTGTGAGGGGACACGCAAGCTTCGGCTCGCCAGCATCTTCAGCAGAGTGGTCTTACCGAGCCCGTTACGACCAATCAGACCGTAGCGCCGGCCGGTGGCCAGAGACAGCTCAGCGCCCTGAAGCAGACACCTGCGCACGGGAACAAGCGTTAACTTATGCTTTACACACACACACTAATGCACTTCCTTTAAAGCAATAAGATATGAGGCCATGCAGACATTTTTCAAAGTGTGAGGGTTGTCTTATGCAAGAGTAAAGTGTAGGCCTGGGTACTGACATACATTTCAGGATTCGATTGATTTAATTCAAATCGATATTAATTTATTTGGATATATACAAAAATGGCCACTTTATTGGGTAAAACTGTTCAACTATATCTAATCTAAACACAAATATCTAATCAGCCAATCACATGGCAGCAACTCAATGCGTTCAGGCATGTAGAAATGGTCAAGATGATCTGCTGAAGTTCAAACTGAGCATCAGGTGATTTAAAGTCCCCCTGTGGTGAAAATCTGTGGTTTTAAATGTTGTTTATATGTCTATGTGGTGTTTTTAATATGCTTTAAGACAAACCATGGGTAAATTCATAAGCCAACACCATTGCTGAGTAATTTTCTATTTAAAACGGCAGTAAACATATTTAAGACATATTTAAAAAAAATGTTTTAAAGTATAAAATTTTTTGACTACAGGGGGACTTTAAAGGGATACTTCAGTCAAAAATGAAAAAAAAAAAAAAATCACTGCAATTATAAAGCTGGTAAGAGCCAGGACATTTTTTAATCTAACTTCGATTGTATTCGTCTGAAAGAAGAACGTCATATACACTTAGGATGGCTTGAGGGTGAGTAAATCATGGGCTAATTTTCATTTTTGGCTGAACTAAGTGACTTTAAACGTGACATGGTGTCAGACGAGTTGGTCCTAGTATTTCAGAAACTGCTGATCTACAGGGATTTTCCCACGCACAAACATCTCTAGGGTTTACAGAGAATGGTCCAAAACAAGAGTAAATAAGCGTCAGTTCTGTGGGTGAAAATGCCTGGTTGAGGTCAGAGGTCAGAGGAGAATGACCAGACTGGTTCAGCTGATAGAAAAGCAACATTTTGTTTCGTAAACGAGGCACAGTGTAATGGAGAGTTCGCAAATAAACTTTTATTGAGAGACGCAACAGCAACTGTATTGGATCTAACTGCATCGCAAACAGTAAGTAAAAGATTTCATAATGCTTTCATAATGTGACGGTTTTATATGGATAATGTTTTTAAAACACTTACTCGCATACAATAGCGAGTGGGCGTTGATACGGTTTATTATGCAATGACGTTAGCCAATCATAACTGGCCATTTACTGACAAGCCTTAAAGGAGCCATGCCTTAAAAACGGGTTATTTCAGACACAGTGAGAGAGATTGAGGTTTGAAAATAATACCTTTTTTTAAGCATAAATATTTGTTTTTTTGTGTGTGCAAACTTTTTTTATTAACGTTATAAGTGAACCTCAAGGAACATTACAATAAAAAAATCCTATGTCATGACCCCTTACACAAAGTCATATTGTTAAGTTGTGAATGTGCATTTGCAGTCTGAGTGAATGTGATGAGATCAACAGAGTACTACAAAATAATGTAATTTTGGCTGAAAAAACAAAGTCAACCAATATGATCCAATATACACTGCCGTTCAAAAGCTTTGAAAACTTCTGCTCACCAACACTGCATTTACTTGATAAAAAAAAAAAAAAAAAAAAACAGTAATATTTTTTTAAATATTTAGTGTCACATGATCCTTCAGAAATCAGTCTAATAAGATGATTTGATGCTCAATAAATATTCACTATTATCAATGTTAAAAACAGTTGTGTACAATTTCCTTTTTCAGGATTATTTGATCACTAGAAAGTTACATTTCATTTATTTAAAATTTAATATTTTAATATTATAAATGTCTTTACTGTAACTTTTGATCAATTTAATTCATCCTTGATGAATAAAAGTATTTATTTATTTTATCCCCCCCCCTTCACTTTTGAACGGTAGTGTATAATGTTACAAAAGCTTTCCATTTCAGATAAATGCTGTTCTTTTGAACTTTCTAGTCATCAAAGAATTGAAAATTTACACACAACTGTATAATAATAAACATTTCTTGAGCATCAAATCATCATATTATACTGATTTCTGAAGGATCATGTGACACTGAAGACTGGAGTAATGATGCTGAAAATTCAGCTTTGATCACAGGAATAAATGACACTTTTAAATATATTCACATAGAAAACAGCCGTTTTAAATTGTAATAATATTTCACAATATTACTGTTTTTTGGGGGATTCTTAATCAAATAAATTAGATACCAGTGTTTCTGTTAATCAAGTGATTTCTCACCTCTCCCCAAAAGACACGTCAAAATTCTCGATGCGTATGTCATAACTCCGGTTCTTCCCAGAGGAGTCGACACGGTTTTCCTTCTTACTGCTCGCCTGGCTGGCTGAGGCCTCCTCCAAAACCCTGACAAGACACGTTCATAAACAGAAAAACAGTCATTCAATGATCTCAGCCAAAGGGTTTTAGCATTAGTAGACTGCTGCACTTTCAGTTTGTAATGTGAACATGTCCATTTTAAAAAGTCAGCAGCAGAAACTGGTGTATCCAGCGATGAAGCAGAACTCACAGTGGAGATGATGTTTTCTGGGAGTCTTTCTCATTTCTGCGCTCATGTTTGGCTTTCAGTTTGGCTTCAGCTTTCTCTAGTTTCTTGGCATTCACCGTCTAACATGAACAGAACAGATTGATAAAGTTAGATTTGACCAGAAGTGTCACATAGTTGATGATGCTGGACATAGACAAATTCAAAGCATCATA